>CM053603.1:78665722-78680772 GCA_028646535.1 Procyon lotor
GAACCAAAGTCGCAAAATGTCACGCTAGGCTCCGCCCCTTCCGAGGCTCCGCCCGGTAGAGAGCGCGGTATTTGTGCAGCCCAATAGCTGAGGCTGTGGTTAAGGAAATACTTCTATGGGTTTCTAGGAGGTAGAACACTTGTGTAACTCATTCTTAGAAAGAAGATATACCAATAATAGAACTTAAAACATTGTTCGCCTTTAGGACTAATGTTTTCCTGTGATTTCATCCATTCTAGAGAAAAGACCACTCAAATGGATCACCCCCGCCCTCTCTCTCTCCACCTCCCTCACCCCTCCTAAAATGGACTTACCCAAATGCTCCATACAATTTCTTTAGGACTGGGTCTGTCGTTTGAGAAGTAAATGAAAAATACTGATTTCTCTTTAGGAAAACTTCTGTTTTAATACTAAAGTAAAATATTTGTGGAATTTTCTTCCTGAAGGTTAAGGTTTTTATAAAATTATTAATAATATCCATAGAGTGGCGCCTGGGTGGCTGAGTCGTTAAGCGTCTGCCTTCGGCTCAGGTCATGATCCGAGGGTCATGGGATCGAGCCCCGCATCTGACTCCCTGCTCGGCAGGAAGCCTGCTTCTCCCGCTACCATTCCCTCTGCTTGTGCCCCCTCTCTCGCTGTGTTTTTCTGTGTCAAATAAATAAATAAATAAATAAATAAATAAATAAATAAATAAATAGTACTTTCCTCATCGAGGACCAGCTTCGAAGGATAAAAGGATAAAAGAAGGATAGCACCTTCTCAGAAAGGCCATTGCTGATCATTTTATTTGAAATGGTTTTCTCTGTTCATTCTCTCTCATCACTTTCTTTATGGCCTTCATAGTATTACCACAATCTGTAAATAATCAAAATATTATTTAAAAACTTGGGTTTCGGACATACTCTATACCAATCATTTATCAAATGTATGTGTAGCAAATGTCTCTATCATAGTCTTTGAAGACTTTAGCCTTGATCCACTAAAATTCTCATTCTACCTCTGGTATAATTTGTGGTGATTTTAATATGCTCATGGATCCCCCCTCCTCCAAATCTTGGCCTCTGACTTCTCTCTTTTTTTTTTTTTAAAGAGTTTATTTACTTATTTGACAGTGAGAGATCACACGTAGGCAGAGAGGCAGGCAGAGAGAGAGGGGGAAGCAGGCTCCCTGCTGAGTAGAGAGCCCGATGCGGGGCTCGATCCCAGGACCCTGAGATCATGACCTGAGCCGAAGGCAGAGGCTTTAACCCACTGAGCCACCCAGGCACCCAGGTCTCTGACTTCTCTTAATGTTCAACAATTTTGTCCTCTTTCCTCATTGACTCATACTCTTGACCTTGCTGTTACTCCGAATTGTAACCCCTCCATAATCACAATTTCAAACATTGTATTCTCATTGTATTCTAGCTTAGTCTTTTAAATATCCAAATTCTATCAGTCCTTCTTCCCCTTTGGAAAAACCCATTGACCCTACCATCTTTTCACTGAAACCGACACCATCAGGTCCTCACTTCCCTCTTCACCTGGAATTTAAATTCCATGGACAGTCATAATCGTTGTCAAGTTTATATTTTCATCTCCCTTTCCTGCTTCCTGCTTTGCTGGTTAATATATTTGTTACTCTGTGGCTACATTTGTGCAGCTGAGTGGGGCTGGAAAAAAACACTCAACCCCACTGGTCTTACTTTAAATTCTTTTTTTTTTTTAAGATTTTTTATTTATTTGACAGAGAGAAACCCAGTGAGAGAGGGAATACAAACAGAAGGAATGGTAGCGGGAGAAGCAGGCTTCCTGCGGAGCAGGGAGCCAGATGCAGGGCCTGATCCCAGGACTCTGGGATCATGACCTGAGCCGAAGGCAGCCACTTAACAGCTGAGCCACCCAGGCGCCCCTTACTTTAAATTCTTGATCAGCAAGCTCAAGTAGGCTACTAATTGCTGCCCAGTGATCTTACTATGTTGTTCTATTTCATTCATTTTTTCACTCTTGTAGATGAACACTGCATGCTTTCTTCTCTCTGCAAAACTCTGATACCTCATCTCTTATTTTCTCTACTAAATGGTCACCTTTTTCTTTTTCACTGAGACAAAGAACCAATCAAAAAATGTTTTTGAAATTTCCCATAATCACATCTCATTAAACTCCACTGGGATAGTATGTTTTGCCTTTTGTTCTCTCCCCATAGATGATATGTGTGTGCTTTTAGCAAAGTCCTCTTACTCCATTTGTGTGGTTCATCTCGTCTCATTTTGCCTCCTCAAGAACATCACTCTAGCAATCCCCTCCTCTCCGTTTAGCACCATCCAATTTTACTACCTTTACCAATTCAATATCTTCAGTATGTAATTGAGAGGTAAAGTCTTCCATTTTCAACAAAAATTCTGTTGATATGACTTTCTCCTCCAGTTTCTTTTAAAAAAGATTTATTTATTTATTTATTTATTTGAGGGGGAGAGAGGCAGAGGAAGAGGGAGAGAATCTCAAGCAGACTCCTCACTGAGCATGGAACCTGGTGTGGGGCCCAGTCTCACAACTGTGAGACCATGACCAAAGCTGAAATCAAGAGTCAGATGCTTACCTGACTGAGCCACTCAGGTGCTCCTCTCCTCCAGTTTATATATCAATTTTCTCTTTCTTCATACACTGAAACTCTCAAATTAGTGAACTGTGCTTGAATTCTCTAATTTTCCTTCTAATTTTCCACTTGGTCTTGAGCCCACTCTAATCAGATTTCTGTCCATGCCAGGCATCTATAAATGCTCTCATTAAGGTCATCAGTGATTCCCACATTATGAAATCCAGTGGTTAATTCTCAGTTCTCATCTTGAATTATGAGCAACACTTTACACCATCACTGTTCCCTTTAACATTTTCTCCCTTGACATCCAAGACTTCGAACCTTCCCAATTTGTCTCTGGCTTCTTCTCAGTTTCCTTAGCTGTTTGCTCCTCCTTGTGAAGTTTGAAATATCCCAGGACCCCTTTTTGGCCTTCTCTTTTTTTTTGGTCAACCTTCATTGCCTTCTTTTAAGTGCCATCTGTATGTTGGTGACCCCCAAACATGAGTCTCCATCCTGTTCCTTTCCCACCAAATGCAATTTGCATTGTCACCGTTTTCTCCTGCATGTCTATTAAGTTGAACCATACGCAATTTTCATTTTTGTAGGTCCAGATGGTTGTCTATTGCCAATTTTATGTATGTCAATCTAATACTAGGCAGTCCAAACTTTAGGTCTAAACCTGAACTCTTCATATTTCCCTAAACTCGAGCTTTTAAAGATTTTATTTATTTATTTATTTATTTATTTATTTATTTATTTATTTATTTATTTGAGAGGGAGAAGCAGACACCCCTCTGAGCAGGGAGCCCCCCATGGGGCTGGATCCTAGGACCCTGAGATCGTGACCTGGGCCAAAGGCAGATGCCTAACTGATCCACCCAGGTGGCCCAAACCTGATACTTTAAATGTTCTGTATCACAGTAATTGGCAATTCCTTCTTGTTATTCAAGCCAAAAACTTGGAATTGTCCTTGGGAGTCTTTCTCTCAGATATCACATCCATTTCACCTGGATATCCTGGACCATAACCCTTCTTTCAACCCCACTTGCTAACTCCCTGATGCCACATTCATCCCTTTAGTGAATTACTGTAGAAGCCTCCCAAGTGATCTCTTTGCCTTTTTTTTTTTTTTTAAGTAATCTCTCTGGCCAGTGTGGGGCTGGAACTCGTGACCTGAGATCATGAGTCATATACTATACTGACTGAGCCAGCCAGGTATCCCATCCTTGGATCTTTTCTTTATTTCTTTCCAGACTAGTTTCCACACATGAGCTGGAGTGGTTCTATTAAATTGTAAGTCAGACCATGTCATTCTTCTGCTCAGATGCCTCCAATTTCCCTCAGAGTCAATGCCAATGTTTTTATATAGGGGTTTATAGGGCTTTCTATATATGATCTGGATATCCTACCCCTGTTATGTCATACTTCCTATCACTCTCCCTCTTGTTCCTTCTGTTAAACAACTGTGACTGCCTCTATGCTTTTCCTAGAAATGGGCAGGTATAATCACAAATTTTGCAATTGCCTTTCTCCTACCTATCTATCTGCATGGTTCCTGACTTCTTTCTGACCATTACTGAATATGCTCCATCTTTAAGGCTTTTCCTAAGTATAACATCTAAAATGGTAATCTCTGACCTTCTACCTCCCATTCATCTTTTGCACATACCGGTATTTAACATGGTGTGTATTTTTAAATTTTATTTTATTTAAAGATTTTATTCATTTATTTGACAGTAAGAAAGAGATCACAAGTAGGCAGAGAGGCAGACAGAGGGAGAAGGGGAAGCAGGATCCCCACTGAGCAGAGAGCCCGACACTGGGCCAGATCCCAGGACCCTGACATTATGACCTGGGCCGAAGGCAGAGGTTTAACCCGCCAAGCCACCCTGGCACCCCAACATGGTGTGTATTTAATTTATCTTGTTTACCCTCTATATGATCTTCACCAGAGTAGAAGCTCATGATGGTAGTGATTTTTTAAAAAGATTTTGTTTACTTATTTGACAGAAAGAGAGAGAGTGCGAGCGCACAAGCAGGAATGGCAGGCAGAAGGAAAGAGAGAGGCAGGCTTCCCGCTGAGCAGAGAGCCTGATGTAGTACTAGATCCCAGGACCCCCATCATGACCTGAACCGAAGACAGACACTAAACTGGCTGAGCCACCCAGATGTCCCAATAGTAGTGATTTTTAACACAGTTTTGCTCTCCTGTATCCTCTTGCATAGTGGACACTCAAAAATATATATATTGAATAAATAAATGATTTTTCATGAGTTATGAACATTCTTTTTAAAAAAAGATTTTAGTTTTAAGTAATCTCTACACCCAACATGAGGCTCAAACTCACAACCCCAAGATCAAGGGTCGCATGCTTCACTGACTAAGTCAGCTAGGTGCTCCATGAGCATTCTTTTTTTTTTTTTTTTTTTAAAGATTTTATTTATTTGACAGAGAGAAACACAGCGAGAGAGGGAACACAAGCAGAGGGAATGGGAGCTGGAGAAGCAGGCTCCCCGCTGAGCAGAGAGCCCGATGCGGGGGCTCAATCCCAGGACGCCGGGATCATGACCTGGGCCGAAGGCAGACGCTTAACGACTGAGCCACCCAGGCGCCCCTCCCATGAGCATTCTTATTCATTATGAATCTCTTCAAATATTGCCCTCCATTCCTTTTTCTCTATTTCTTCCCTCTGAAACTCCACTAGTCGTATATTATAACTTCCTTTCCTCAAATAACTATTTATTCTTTTTATTATTTTTATGGCTGTGCCCTCCTATGATAAATTATAAGAATGTTTAAAAAGTATTTTATTTTATTTTTTTTAAAGATTTTATTTATTAACTTGACAGAGAGAGAGATCACAAATAGGCAGAGAGGCAGGCAGAGAGAGGGAGAAACAGGCTCCCTGCTGAGCAGGGAGCCCGATGCGGGGCTCGATCCCAGGACCCTGAGATCATGACCTGAGCCGAAGGCAGAGGCCCCAACCCACTGAGCCACCCAGGCGCCCCCCCAAAAGTATTTTAAACATACTGTTTTACATGGTTTGTTCCTGAGGATTTTTTTTTTTTTTTTTTTTGCCATTATAGACCAAAATGGATGTCTTCAGTTGTATCTTTATGTGTAGGGTGTGATTCTCTGGAGAAATAGAAGTCATTATTTGTGGAAATAAAATCATCATCTTGAGCTGGGACTTGAGGCTGATTCTTCTCTGCCATATAGGAGAGTATAAGGTGGTGTGTGTGTGTGTGTGTGTGTGTGTGTGTGTGTGTGCGAATTCTTTTTCTAGTTTAAATGCTCTGACTAGGATTTCCAGTACTATGTTGAATTGAAGTGGTGAAAGTGGGTATCCTTGTATTGTAGCAGATCTCATAAGAAAAATTTTCCATTTTTCCTCATTGACCATGGTGTTAGCTGTGAGATTTTCATATATGGTCTTTATTGTGCTCAGGTAAATTCTTTTTATATTTATTTTGTTGAGTTTTTATCATGAATGGATGTTGAATTTTTTCAAATGTTTTTTTCTGCACTTACTGAGATGATCATACGGCTTTAATTTTTACTTTTTTGAGGTGATCGCATGGTTTAATCATTCATTCTGTTAATGTAGTCTGTCACCTTGAATGATTTGGATATGTTGAACCATCTTCGCATCCCAGGGATAAATCCTTCTTGGTCCTGGTGCAGAATCCTTTTAATGTGTTGATGAATTTGGTTGGCCTGGTATTTCTTTTCTTGCGGTGTCTTTGGCTTTAGTATCAGGGTGATACTGGCCTCATACAATGACTTTGAAAGTGTTCCCTTGTTTTCTACTTTTTGGATTGGTGTTAATTCTTCTTTAATTGTTTGGTAGAATTTACCAGTTTACCAGTGAAGCCATCCAGTCCTGGGCTTTTCTTTGTTAAGAGGTTTTTGATTATTGATTCAATCTCCTTATTTGTTATTGGTCTGTTCAGATGTTCTAGTTCTTCTTGATTCAGTTTTGGTAGGTTGTATGTTTCTGGGAATTTATTTCTTTTACATTATCCAATTTGTTGGTGTATAATTATCTGTACTAGTTTCTTGAGAATCTTTTTATCTCCTTTTTTTTTAAAGCATAATCTCCAGGGGTGCTTGTGTGGCACAGTCATTTAAGCGTCTGACTCTTGGTTTCAGCTTAGGTCCTGATCTCAGGGTTGTGGGATTGAACCCCATGTTGGGCTCTGTGCTCAGTGTGGAGTTTGCTTGGGTTTCTCTCTCTCCCTCTCACCTCTTAAATAAATAAAGAAATCTTAAAAAAATAAAATATAATCTCTATTTTTTTAAATTTCTTAGGTATCCACTGTAATGTATCTTCTTTCATTTATGATTTTATTTATTTGAATTTTCTTTTTTTTCTTAGTCAAACTAAGCGTTGTTGATTTTGTTTATTTTTTCCAAACAAAACTAAGTCTTAGTTTTATTGATTTTTCTATTATTTTTCTATTTTCTGTTTGACTTGCTTTTGCTCTAATCTTTATTATTTCCTTCCTTCTCCTAACTTTGGGCTTTGCTCCTTTTCTAGTTCTTTGATGTATAAAGCTAGGTTGATTTATTTGAGATATTTCTTCTTCTTCTTCTTTTTTTTTTTTTTTTTTAAAGATTTTATTTATTTGACAGAGAGAAACACAGCGAGTGAGGGAACACAAGCAGAGGGAATGTTAGTGGGAGAAGCAGGCTTCCTGCAGAGCAGAGAGCCCGATGCAGGGCTCGATCCCAGGCCCCTGGGATCTGACCTGGGCCGAAGGCAGACGCTTAACGACTGAGCCACCCAGGCGCCCCTCTTCTTCTTTTTTTTAAAAGATTTTATTTATTTATTTGACAGAGAGAGAGAGAGATCACAAGTAGGCAGAGAGACAGGCAGAAGCAGGCTCCCTGCTGAGCAGAGAGCCTGATGCAGGACTCAATCCCAGGACCCCGAGATCATGACCTGAGCTGAAAGCAGAGGCTTTAACCCACTGAGCCACCCAGGTGTCCTTGATATTTCTTCTTTTTGAATGTAGGTGTTTATTGCTGTAAAATTCCTTCTTAGTCCTGCTTTTGCGGCATCCTATAAGTTTTGATATGCTGTATTTGGTAACCATTTGCGTGGACTACCTTTCTTATCCCTTCACTTTCAAACTTTGTGTTTCCTTAAATCTAAAGTACTTCTCTTGTAGGTAGCATATAATTGGGTCTTGTCCTCTTATCACTTCAGTATGTCTTTTGGTTGAGAGTTTAGTCCATTTATATTAAGAATAATTGTTGATCAGTAAAGATTTACTATTGACATTTTGTTAACAGTTTTTGTTGTTAACTTTTTTGTGGTTCTTTTGTTCTTCCTCCTGTTGTTGTCTTTGTAATTGGATTTTTAAAAATAGTGGTTTGTTTTGATTCTTTTTTCTTTATCTTTTGTGAATCTACTGTATTATTGTTATTTTTATTTTTTTTTTTGGTGTGTTGTCACCATGGGGTTTGCATTGAACATTGTGTAGTTATGGCAGTCTTTTTAAGCTGATGACAACTTAACCTCAATTGCTTGCAGAAACTCTATACTTTACTCCCCCCACTCTACTTTATGTAATTGATGACAGATTTTACTTTTTTCTATATTGTGTTTCTAGTAACAAATTTCTGTGGTTATAGTTAATTCTTACTGTTTTTATCTTCTAATTTATATACTACTGTTAAAGTGATTTATGCACAACCATTACAGTATTACAATATTCTGTTGGTCCTTACATACACCTTTAGCAGCATAATTCATACTTTCATAAGTTTTTATGTTGTTGTTTAGTAACGTTTCATTTCAACTTGAAAACCTTTCTTTAGTGCTTTTTGTAAGGCAGGTCTAGTGTTGATGAACTCCCTCAGTTTTTCATTTGGAAAAATCTTTTCTATCTTTGATTTTTAAAAGATAATTTTGCCTAGTAGAGTATTCTTGGTTGGCAGTTTTTTCTTTAAGTACTTTGAATAAATTCTTTCCTGGCCTGCAAGGTTTCTGCTGAGAAAACCACTGATAGGCTACTTTGTGCATGGCAATTGCTTTCAAAATTCTCTTTTTGTCTTTTGATAATTTAATTATAATGTGTCTCATTGTAGACCTCTGTGGAATTTTCAGGCTTCAGGAATCAAGATGTCAACCCCCCACCAATTTGGGGAATTCTCTGCCATTATTTCTTTAAACAATCTTTCTGTCCCTTTCTTCTTTTTCTGGAACTCCCATAATGTGTATCATTTCTTTTGATGATTTCAGTTAAGTCCTATATACTTTCTTCACTCCTTCCCATTCTTTTCTCTTTTTGTTCCTCTAACTGGATAATTTCAAATAACCTCTTTTTGAGTTTGTTGATTCTTTCTTCTACATGATAGAATCACTGCTAAGCTCTCTATTGAATTTTTCAGGTCAGCAATTGCATTCGTTAGCCCCTGAATTTTTATTTTTTTTAATGGTTTCTATTTCTTTATTAAAACTTCTCATTTTGTTCATGTATTGTTTTTCTGATTTCATTTAGTTATCTACCTATGTTGTCTTGTACCTGATTGAGTTCTTTAAGATGATTTTTTAAAAAAGATTTATTTATGTATTTTAGAAAGAGAGAGAAGGAGAGTGCTTAAGCACACGGAGGGACAGAAGGAGAGGGAGAGAAATCCTCAAGCAGACTCCTCACCCAGCATGGAGTCTGATATGGGGCTTGATCCCAGGACCCCGAGATCATGACCTGAGTCAGATGCTTAATGGACTGAGCCACCTAGACACCTCTAAGATGATTATTTTTAATTTTTTTGTGAAGTAGTTCATAGATCTCCATTTCTTCAAGATCAGTTACTAGAACTTTATTAGTTTCCTTTTGGTGGTCATGTTTGCCTGATTCTTTATACTTTTAGCCTTGCATTGGTGTCTACACATTTGAAGAAGCAGAAACTTCTTCCAGTCTTTACAGACTGGTTTTGCCAGCTAGGACCTTCTGCTACTAGGTTCAGACTCATGGGACCGCCTCTAGACTGTAGTCAGATAAGGTTAGAGCTGGGTCATAGGGCTGATTTTAGGGTCTGCAGCTAAGTCCATAGTCAGTAGGCCTGTTCACTGAGGGACATGGCTCTCCTGGCTCTCTTGGTGGATGGGGTTGATGGGAGCACTGCAGGCAATTAGAGCTAGAGCTGAGCCCACAAGGGAATGGGGCAGCTTTGAATCTGCAGCTGGTACCACACTATAGTCAGTGGGCCTCTCATCGGTGCCTGCCTTCTCAAATGGCCTTCCTTGGTCTTGGGCTCTACCAGTTTTCATGATCTCTTACCTGGTTTCAGGGCTTCCACAAAGACACTTTTGCCCATGAGTAGCTGCCAAATCATTGTTTCTGTGGGGAGAAGATTGCTGGGGTCTTCTTATTCTGCCTTCTTTCTGATGTCACTCCTTAGCTGCCTGGCTCTAATGATTGGCTGCCTCTAGAGGATCTCTGAGAATCTTCAATTTTATGCTCCTTATTGGAATAGACTTTACATTTTTTGGAATTCTGAATTGTTTTTAGGTTGTGAAATGTGAACACAAGGACTGACACCCTGGAGTTTCACAGCTGTATTTATTGTTAACAGTATCTGATAAAGTATCTTCCAATGAGGCTCAAGAGTACTTTTTTTCTCGTATCTCTTCCAATAGATGAAACCTCCCAACTAAAGATCATGAAGAGACTTTTTAGGAAGATATGGTTAGAATGTGGACTTGTTGGTGACTAGACTGGGTATAATTTATAAGTCTCTTGCAAAATCTTGCCATGTCTACATACAATAGCGTGGAGTCTAGTATTGGAGCTAAAATATCTAAATGCATTGGCTTTCTAGTTACCCCTTCATAGAGGGATGATCAGTGTGTCCCCAAGGAAGTGGAATGTATAGCCTCAAAAGGGTTAGTAGGAGTATATTTGGCCAAGGGAGTGTAAGAGTTTCTTAAAGTTTTATTAATTTTAATTTAAGGATGCCATTGGTTCTGTTAATTGTTCTAGGAGATTGTGGGTGGTAAGGACATGGCAGTTTTTGAGTAAAGGGCAATGCCTTACAGAGTTCTTTTATAATTATTTCCATAAAGTGTGTGCCTTGGTCATTTTGATATAAAAGTTGGTATATTCCAGGTTGGAAACACGGTATCAAGCAGCTTTTTTTAAAATAAAAGATTTTATTTATTTGAGCGAGAGTGAGAGAGCATGAGTAGGGGGAAGGGGCAGAGGGAGAGGGAGAAGCTGACTCCCTGCTGAGTGGGGAACGCCATGTGGGGCTAGATCCCAGGAGCTGGAGATCATGACCTGAGCTGAAGGTGGACGCTTAACCGACTGAGCCACCCGGGAGACCCTCAAGCAGCTTTATGGTGACTCTAAGGGCTGTAGATTTTCAGCCTGGAAATCATACAACCCATCCTGAAAGTAGATATACAAAAACTAAAATATATTCATATTGGGATGGAAACTGAATAAAATCTATATCAAGGTGTTCAAAGAGCCTCTGAAACTTTGGTTCTTGGCTATGTGCCATTTTTTATAGTTTTTCTAGGATTATGTTATTGACAGGTGATATATGAACTAGGAATAACCTCAGGTCTCTAAAACAAAATTGAAGTTAATTACACAGAACATAAAATTTAGCACTCTAATCATTTTTAAGGGTAAAGTTCAATTATAGTGCTAAGTATATTCACATTTTGTGTAACCAATCTCCAGAACTTTTTCATCTTGTCAAATGAAAAGCCTATACCATTTAAACAAATCCCCATTTCCTCCTCTCCCCAGCCCCTGGAGACCACTATTCTACTTTCTGTTTTATGAGTTTGACTATTCTAGATACTCCATATGAATAAGATCATACAGTATTTGTCTTTTGTGACTGGCTTATTTCACTTAGCTTAATGTCCTCAAGTATTTATCTGTGTTGTAGCATGTATCAGAATTTCATTCCTTTTTTAGGCTGAATAATATGCCATTGTGTGCATCTACCATATTTTTATCTGTTCATCCTTCTGTGGACATTTGGGTTGCCTCCACTTTTTGGCTATTTTGAATAATGCTGTTTTCAACATGGCTGTACAAATAACTCTTCAAGACCCCATTTTCAATTCTTTTGGTTATATACCCAGAAATAGAATTGCTGAATCAAATGGTTAGTTCTATTTTAATTTGTTGAGGAACTGCCATGCTGTTTTGTTTTTTCTTTTTCTTTTTCTTTCTTTCTTTCTTTCTTTCTTTCTTTCTTTCTTTCTTTCTTTCTTTCTTTCTTTCTTTCTTTCTTTCTTTCTTTCTTCCTTCCTTCCTTCCTTCCTTCCTTCCTTCCTTCCTTCCTTCCTTCCTTCCTTCCTTCCTTCCTTTCTTCCTTCCTTTCTTTTCTTCCCCCCTTCCTTCCTTCCTTCCCCCCTTCCTTCCTTCCTTCCTTCCTTCCTTCCTTCCTTCCTTCCTTCCTTCCTTCCTTTCCTCCCTCCCTCCCTTTCTTTCTTTCTTTCTTTCTTTCTTTCTTTCTTTCTTTCTTTCTTTCTTTCTTTCTTTCTTTCTTTCTTTCTTTCTTTCAAGATTTTATTTATTTATTTGACAGAGAGAGAGAGAGATCACAAGTAGGCAGCGAGGCAGGCAGAGAGAGGGGGGAAGCAGGCTCCCTGCTGAGCAGAGAGCCCGATGTGGGTCTCGATCCCAGGACCCCGAGACATGACCTGAGCCAAAGGCAGAGGCTTTAACCCACTGAGCCACCCAGGTGCCCTGTGCCATGCTGTTTTTCCATAATGGCTACACCATTTTATATTACAACCAATAGTACATAATGGTTCCAATTTTTCTACATCCTTGCCAACATCCTTGCTACACCATTTTATATTACAAACAATAGTACACAATGGTTCCAATTTTTCCACATCCTTGCCAACATTTGTTTTTTTTTCTCTTTCTTTTTAAAAATATAACAATCATCCTAATGGGCATGAGGTGACATTTCATTGAAATTTTAATTTGCATTTCCTTAGTGATTAGTGATACTGAATATCTTTCATGTACTTATTGGCCATTTATAGATTTAATAGGAAAAATGTCTATTGAAGTCTTTTGCCCATTTAAAAATCAGGTTATTTATTTTTTGCTGTTGAGTTGTAGGAATTCTTTATCATTCTGAATATTAACCTTATATAAGATATGGAAATCTTTTGCAAATATTTTCTCTCATTCCGTAGGTTACCTTTGCATTCAGTTGATTGTGTCCTTTGATGCATAGATGTCTTAAAGTTTAAGGTAGTCCGATTTATCTATTTTTACTTTTTTTGCTTTTGGCACCATATCCAAGAAATCATTACCTAATCCAGTGTCATGAAACTTGCCCCTTATGTTTTAAGCTAATAGTTTTGTAGTTTTAGATGTTATGTTTAGGTCTCTGATCAATTTTGAGTTAATTTTTGTATGTGTATAAGGTAAGGTCCAACTTCATTCTTTTACAAGTGGATGTCCAGTTTCCCAACAAAATTTTTTGAGAAAACTGTCCTTTCTTTTGGCACCCTTGCTGAAAATCATTATACCATATCTGCAAGCATTTATTTCTGGACTCTTTATTCTATTCTGTTGGTCTTATATCTGTCTTTATGCCAGTGCCACACTGTTTTGATTACTGTAGCTTTGTAAGAAGTTTTGAAACCAGGAGCTGTGAGAGCTCTAAGTTTATTCTTCTTTTTCAAGATTGTTTTTGCTATTTGTGGTCTCTTGTGATTTCATGTGAATTTTAGGATGGATTTTGTATCTTTGAAAAAAACATTGTTGGCATTTTTATAGGAATTGTATTAAATCTGTAGATTGCTTTCAGTAATGTTGATATCTTAACAATATTAAGTCTTCCAACTATGAATGTGGGATGTTTTCCCATTTGTCTTTAGTTTCTTTTAGTAATGTTTTGTAGATTTCAGTGTACAAATCTTTGCCTCCTTGATTAAATTTATTCCTATTTTATTCTTTTTTATGCTATTGTAATCACTTGTTTTTAAAAAAGTTTTCCCTATTGCATGGAGCACTGGGTGTGGTGCATGAACAATGAATCTTGGAACACTGAAAAAAAAAAATTTCCCCACCAATGCTGATTTAAGAGAGTAACCAATTTGTCTATATCATCATCATGAGTAATTTCATGGAGAAATTCAGCTAATATCCATGTGAAATAATCTGATGCCACCAAGTAGCTGTTTTGAGATTATACGAGTGAGAGGAATAACCATATTTTCTTCATTCTTCCTTTTCAGGGGCTTATTGTTTATATTATATAATGGCCTGTTTGAGTCTCTCCAGGGATTTATACCATTGTGGCTTTGGTTAAGGCTATTTGTTTGATGTAAAGATCTGCTAGAACATTTCCTTTAGCTTGTGTATTATCTATTTTTGCATGGACTTCAACTTATCTTGTAGCGTCTTCTAGGCAGTTGGAGTACATTTGAAAGTTCCCGAATTTGCCCATTTTTGTAGGGATACCAGCAGAGGTGAAAAACTCCTTTTGTTTCCAAAGTATCCCAAACTCATATACTACTCCAAAAGCATACATGCTATCTGTATATATTTACTTTTTGGTCTTTGGCTAATTGACAAGCTATAGCAAGTGCAGTAAATTCTGCCATCTGGGCTGATTTTACCTGAGGTAGAGGACTTTATTCTAAAGGAGAATTTAGATTAGTGATAATATATCCTTTTTGATCACTTTCCATCTCAGTTTTGAGGTATGATCCATCAACAAATAATAGTAGGTCAGGGTTATCAATAGGTGTCTCTAATAAATCTGAGTGAGGTACAGAGTTGCCTACCTGAGGTAAGATAATAATGAAGTGCCTCTTCTTCTGGTAGGGGAGGAGAGTGGCAGGACTCAGGGTATTGCAGTGGTGAATTGTGATGTGAGAAGGAAAGAGTAGTAGCATCTCATCTCATTAACTGGCTGGTTAAAAAGTGTGTGTTCTGGGGCGCCTGGGTGGCTCAGTCGTTAAGCGTCTGCCTTTGGCTCAGGTCATGATCCCAGAGTCCTGGGATCGAGCCCCACATCGGGCTTCTTGCTCGGCAGGAAGCCTGCTTCTCCCGCTACCATTCCCTCTGCTTGTGTTCCCTCTCTCGCTGTGTTTCTCTCTGTGAAATAAATAAAATCTTAAAAAAAAAAAGTGTGTGTTCTGGGGCGCCTGAGTGGCTCAGTGGGTTAAAGCCTCTGCCTTTGGCTCAGGTCATGATCTCAGGGTCCTGGGATCGAGCCCTGCATCGGGCTCTCTGCTCAGCAGGGAGCCTGCTCCCTCCGCTCCCCTCACCGCCTGCCTCTCTGCCCACTTGTGATCTCTCTCTCTCTGTCAAATAAATAAATAAAAGTCTTTTTAAAAAAAGTGTGTGTTCTGTCAAAGTAATATTTGTACTGAATGGGGAACCATAAAATTAGGTGGGGAGGCTGGAACTAGTTAAGCAGAAGCTTCAAAATTTTCAGTGACAGCTATCACCCTAAGATAAGGGGGATAAACCTTTCCAG
>CM053603.1:78681272-78707846 GCA_028646535.1 Procyon lotor
TATATATTTTTTCCTTTTTTCCTCCTTTCTTCTCCCCCCAGTTTCAGGTCTCTTCTGATTTGGTTAGGGTATATTTTTCTGGGGTCCTTGCTACCCTTTTAGTATTTTGTTCTCTCATTCATTTATTCTTATCTGGATAAAATGATAGGCAGAAAAACTCACCACAAAAAAGAAAGAACAAGAAGCAGAACTGATGGCTAGGGACCCATTCAATATGGACATTAGTAATATGTCAGAACTAGAGTTCAGAATGACGATTATCAAGGTGCTAGCTGGGCTCGAAAAAAGCATGGGAGATATTAGAGAATCCCTTTCTGGAAAAATAAAATCCCTTTCTGAAGAAATAAAAGAACTAGTGTAAGGTGGTATCTCAATGTGGTTTTGATTTGAATCTCCCTGATGACTAAAGATGATGAACATTTTTTCATGTGTCTACCCATTTGTATGTCTTCTTTGGAGAAGTGTCTGTTGATGTCTTCTGCCCATTTTTTTATATGATTATCTGTTTTTTGAGTGTTGAGTTTGAGAAGTTCTTTCTAGATCTTTGATATCACCCCGTCTGTAGTGTCGTTTGTGAATATCTTCTCCCAATGTGGGTTTCTTGTTTGTTTTATTGACTGTTTCCTTTGTTGTGCAGAAGTTTTTTTAACTTGATGAAGTCCCAAAAGTTCACTTTCACTTTTGTTTCCTTTGCCTTTGGAGACATGTCTTGAAAGAAGTTGCTGTGGCCGATGTCGAAGAGGTTACTGCCTATGTTCTCCTCTAGGATTTTGATAGATTCCTGCCTCACGTTGAGATCTTTTATCCATTTCTAATTTATCTTTGTGTATGGTGTAAGTGAATGGTCAAGTTAGAATGGCCAAAATCAACAATACAGTAAACAGCAAGTGTTGGAGAAGATGTGGAGAAAGGGGAACCCTCTTACACTAGGTAGGAATGCAAGTTGGTGGAGCCACGTTGGAAAACAGTGTGGAGATTCCTCAAGAAATTAATAATAGAGCTACCCTATGACCCTGCAATTGCACTACTGGGTATTTACCCCAAAGATACAGATGCAGTCCAAAGAAGGGCCACATGTACCCCAATGTCATAGCAGCAATGGCCACAATAGACAAACTGTGGAAAGAACCAAAAGGCCCTTCAACAGACAAATGGATAAAGAAGATATGGTCCACATATACAATGGAATATTATACCTCCTTTAGAAAGGATGAATATCCAACTTTTGTATCAGCATGGACAGGACTGGAGGAGATGATGCTGAGCGAAATAAGTCAAGCAGAGAGAGTCAGTTATCATATGGTTTCACTAACGTGTGGTGCATAAGGAAAAACGTGGAGGACATTAGGAGAAGGAAAGGAAGGGTGAACTAGGGGAAATCAGAGGGGGAGATGAACCAGGAGAGAATGTGGACCCGGAGCAACAAACTGAGGGTTTTGGGGGGGTGGGTGTGGGGGTTGGCTGCGCCTGGTGGTGCATGTTGTGGAGGGCACATATTGCATGGAGCACTGGGTGTGGTACATGAACAATGAATCTTGGAACACTGAAAAAATAAAATAAAAATTTTTTAAAAAGGAGGCTCACACTGCTAGGATAAATGAGGTAGAAGACGGAATTAGTGATATAGAAGACCAAGTGATGGAGGATAAAGAAGCTGAGAAAAAGCGAGATAAACAACTACTGGATCATGAGGGGAGAATTCAGGAGATAAGTGATACCATCAGATGAAACAATATTAGAATAATTGAAATCCCAGGAGAGGAAGAAAAGGGGAGGGGCATAAAGTATGTTGGAGCAAATTAGAGCAGAGAAGTTCCCCAATTTGGGAAAGAAAACAGGCATCAAAATCCAGGAAGCACAGAGAAGCCCCCCTCAAAATCAGTAAAATAGGTCAACACCCCGTCATCTACCAGTAAAACTTCCAAGTCTCTGAGACAAAGAGAAAATCCTGAAAGCAGCTCAGAACAAGTGGTCTGTAACATACAAAAGCAGAAATATTAGACTGGCAGCAGACCTATCCACAGAGACCTGGCAGGCCAGAATGGACTGGCATGATATA
Source organism: Procyon lotor (assembly GCA_028646535.1). Lineage (NCBI taxonomy): Eukaryota > Metazoa > Chordata > Mammalia > Carnivora > Procyonidae > Procyon > Procyon lotor. The sequence continues at coordinate 78,683,332 of CM053603.1, forward strand.
TTCAGAGCACTAAATGAGAAAAATATGCAGACAAGAATATTATATCCAGCTAGACAGTCATTGAAAATAGAATGAGAGATTAAAAGCCTCCAGGACAAACAATTTGCAAACACCAAACGAGCCCTACTGGAAATACTGAAAGGGGTCTTCTAAGCAAAGAGAGAGCCTATAAGTAACATTGACCAGAAAGGAACAGAGACAATATACAGTAACAGTCACCTTACAGGCAATACAATGGCACTAAATTCATATCTTTCAATAGTTACCCTAAATGTAAATGGGCTACAGGCCCCAATCAAAAGACACAGGGTATCAGAATGGATAAAAAAACAAGACCCATCAATATGCTGTCTACAAGAGGTTCATTTTAGAACCAAAGACACCTCCAGATTTAAAGTGAGGGGGTGGAAAACCATTTTCCATGCTAATAGACATCAAGAGAAAGCTGTGGTGGCAATCTTTATATCAGACAAATTAGATTTTAAGCCAAAGACTATCATAAAAGATGAGGAAGGACACTGTATCATACTTAAAGGGTCTCTTGAACAAGAATATCTCACAATTTTAAATATCTATACTCCTAACATGGGAGCAGCCAATTATATAAACCAATTAATAACAAAATCAAAGAAACACATGGACAATAGTGCAATAATAGTGGGGACTTTAACCCCCACACACACTGAAATGGATAGATCATCTAAGCAAAAGATTAACAAGGAAATAAAGGCTTTAAATGACAAATGGGGCCAGACGAACATCACTGATATATTCAGAACATTCCATCCCAAAGCAACAGAATACACATTCTTCTCTAGTGCACATGGAACATTCTCCAGAAAAGATCACATCCTGGGTCACAAATTAGGTCTCAACTGGTACCAAAAGATTGAGATCAATCCCTGCATGTTTTCAGACCACAATGCTTTTAAACCAGAACTCAATCACAAGAGGAAAGTTGAAAAGAACTCAAATACATGGAGGCTAAAGAACATCCTACTAAAGAATGAAAGATTCAACCAGAAAATTAAAGAAGAATTTTTAAAAATCCATGGAAACAAATGAAAATGAAAACACAACTATTCAAAATCTTTGGGATACAGCAAAGGCAGTCCTGAGAGGAAAGTATATAGCAATACAAGTCTTTCTCAAGAAACTAGAAAGGTCTCAAGTATACAAACTAACCCTACACCTAAAAAGCTGGAGAAAGAACAGCAAAGAAAGCCTAAACCCAGCAGGAGAAAAGGAATCATAAAGATCAAAACAGAAATCAATGAAATAGAAAACAAAAAACAGTAGAACAAATCAACGAAACTAGGAGCTGGATCTTTGAAAGAATTAAGATTGGAGTGAAATAAGTCAAGTAGAGAGTCAATTATCTTATGGTCTCACTTGGAGCATAAGGAAAAACATGGAGGGCATTGTGAGAAGGAAAGGAAGGTGAATGGGGGGAAATTGGAGGGGAAGATGAACCATGAGAGACTGTGGACTCTGAGCAACAAACCGAGGGTTTTGGAGGGGCGGAGGTGGGGGCTTGGGCGAGCCTCGTGGTAGGTATTGAGGAGGGCATGTATTGCATGGAGCACTGGGTGTGGTGAATGAACAATTAATCTTGTAACACTGAAAAAATAAAATAAAAGTATTTGGGGGGGAAAAGTTCATATTAAAAAATTAAAGGAAAAATAAGATATATGCCAAGAAAAAAAAGAAAAAAGAAATAAGATTGATAAACCCCTGGCCAGACTTCTCAAAAAGAAAAAAGAAAGGACCCCAAATTAATAAAATCATGAATGAAAGAGGAGAGATCACAACCAACACCAAAGAAATACAAACAATTACAAGAACATATTATGAGCAACTATATGCTAGGAAATTAGACAATCTGGAAGAAACAGATGCATTCCTAGAGACATATAAACTACCAAAACTGAGCCAGAAAGAAATAGAAAACTTCAACAGACAACAGCAAAGCAACTGAAGCAGTAATCAAAATCTCCCAACAAACAAGAGCCCTGGGCCAGATGACTTCCAAGGGGATGTCTACCAAACATTTAAAGAAGAATTAATACCTACTCTCTTGAAACTGTTCCAAAAAATAGAAACAGAAGGAAAACTTCCAAACTCATTTTATGAGACCAGCATTACCTTGATCCCAAAACCAGAAAAAGATCATAGCAAAAAGGAGAATTACAAAAAAAAAAAAATATCCCTGATGAACATGGATCTCACCAAAATACCAGCCAATAGGATCCAACAGTACATTAAAAGGATTATTCACCGCGACCGAGTGGGATTTATTCCTGAGCTGCAAGTTTGTTTCAACATCCGCAAATCAACAATGTGATACAATACATTAATAAAAGAAAGAACAAGAGCCCTATGATACTATCAATAGATGCTGAAAAAGCATTTGACAAAGTGCAGCATCCTTTCCTGATCAAAACTCTTCACAGTGTAGGGATAGAGGATACATACCTCAATATCATAAAAGCCATCTATGATAAGCTCACAGCAAGTATCATTCTCAATGTGAGAAAACTGAGAGCTTTTCCCCCACGGTCTGAAACACAGAAGGGATGTCTACTATCACCACCATTCAATGTAGTACTAGAAGTCTTAGCCTCAGCAATCAGAAAATGAAAAAAAAATAAAAGGCATCCAAATCAGCAAAGAAGAAATCAAACTCTCAATCTTTGCAGATGATATGATTCTTTATGTGAAAAACCCAAAAGACTCTACCCCAAAAATGCTAGAACTCATACAGGAATTCAGTAAAGTGTCAGGATATGAAATCAATGAACAGAAATCAGTTGCATTTCTGTACACCAACAACAAGACAGAAGAAAGAGAAATTAAGGAATTGATCTCATTTACAATTGCACCCAAAACCATAAGATACCTAGGAATAAAGGCAAAGAATCTGTACTCAGAAAACTATAGAACACTCATGAAAGAAATTGAGGAAGGCACAAAGAAATGGAAAAACATTCCATGCTCATGGATTGGAAGAACAAATATTATAAAGATGTTTATGCTATCTAGAGCAACCTACCATTTAATGCCTATCAAAATACCATCAACTTTTTTCAAAGAAATGGAACAAATAATCCTAAAATTTTTATGGAAGAAGAAAAGACCCCAAACAGCCAGGTGAATGTTGAAAAAGAAAACCAAAGCTGGTAGCATCACAATTCTGGAAATCAAGCTATATTACAAAGCTGTAATCATCAAGACAGTATGGTATTAGCACAAAAAACAGACACACGATCAATGAACAGAATAGAGAGCCCAGAAATGGACCCTCCACTGTATGGCCAGCTAATCTTTGACAAAGTAGGAAAGATCGTCCAATGGAAAAAAGACAGTCTCAAATGGTGTTGGGAAAACTGGACAGCCACATGCAGAAGAATGAAACTGGACCAGTTCCTTACACCACACACAAAAATAGACTCAAAATGGATGAAAGACCTCAATGTGAGAGAGGAATCCATCAAAATCCTTGAGGAGCACACAGGCAGCAACCTCTTTGACCTCAGCCACAGCAACTTCTTTCTAGAAATATCACCAAAACCAAGGGAAGCAAGGGGAAAAACGAACTATTGGGACCTCATCAAGATCAAAAGCTTTTGCACAGCGATGGAAACAGTCACCAGAACCAAAAGACAACTGACAGAATGGGAGAAGATATTTGCAAATGACATATCTGATAAAGGGCTAATATCTAAAGTCTATAAGAACTTCTCAAACTCAACACCCAAAGAACAAATAATCCGATAAAGAAATGGGCAGAAGACATGAACAGATATTTCTGCAAAGAAGACATCCAAATGGCCAACAGACCCATGAAAAAATGCTCACACCCCTTGGCATCAGGGAAATACAAATCAAAACCACAATGAAACAACTCAGGAAACAACAGATGTTGGCAAAAGGAGAACCTTCCTATACTGTTGGTGCCAATGCAAGCTGCTACAGCCACTCTGGAAAACAGTATGGAGGTTCCTCAAAAAGTTAAAAAAGGGCTACCCTATGACACAGCAATTGCACTATTAGGTAATTATCCATAGTATACAAACATTCAAAGGGGCACCTGCACACCCAATGTTTATAGCAGCAATGTCCACAATAGCCAAATTATGGAAACAGTCCAGACGTCCATTTTATATATATATATTTATATTTTATTTATTTATTATAAATATTAAAATAATATTTATATATAACATATGTAATATTTTACCTATTGCATAATGTGTGGCTCTCAACAAATATAAATATTTATATATTTATAAATATGTATTTATATATACATATTAGCCATCAAAAACTGAAATTTTGCCATTTTCAACAATGTGGATAGAACTATAGGTTATTACAGTGGATATTAATGTGAATATAACTATAGGTTATTATAGGTTATTGTGCTAAGCAAAATAAGTCAGAGAAAGATAATTATCATATAATTTCAGTCATATGTATAATTTAAGAAACAAAACAGATGAACATAGGGGAAGGGAAGGGAAAATTAGACAAAAACAGAGAATGAGACAAACCATAAGGGACTCTTCATCATAGGAAACAAACTGAGTGTCGCTGGAGAAGAGGTAGATGGGTAGGTGGCAGGATGGGGTAACTGGATGATGGACAGTAAGCAGGGCACTTGAATGAATGAGCACTGGGTGTTATATGATATATTTATAATAATATATAAATTATATATTATATAATATATAATAATATATAATAAATATATTTATTTATATATAATATAATATATAATTATATATTATATTATAAATAAATTATTATTTATAAAAATAAATATATATTTACTATATATTTAGATATAGACTAAATATATCAGTTATATTTAGTAACTGATGAATCACTAAATTCCACCTCTCATACCAATAATACACTACATGTTAACTAAACCAAATTTAAACTTTTTAAAAATTTGTACCAAAAAAATACAAAAGTCCTTCAAGTTGGGGAGTCTGGGTGGCTCAGTTAAGCATCTGCCTTCTGCTCAGGCCATGATCTCAGGATCCCAGGATCCCTTGAGCCCTGCATCAAGATTCTCTGCTCGGCAGAAAGTCACTTCTCTCTTTCCCTCTCCCTCTTTCACTCTCTCTCAAATAAACAAATAAAATCTAAAGAAAACAAAACAAAGTCCTTCAAGTAAAAGGAAATGACACTAGACAACAACTCAAATCCAAAGAAGGTAACAAAGAGCATGAAAATGGTAAATATCTACATTAACATTAAAACACTATGAAGAGACTTCCAGTTTCCTATCCAGCATATAAGGGGCTTGGAAGTTGTTACTCCATCCTAAAAAAAAAAAAAAAAAAAGTGAAAAGCTGAACATAAAGAAAATCAACAACTCTTCTTAAATCCATCAGAGAAGTCACAGGAAACAGCTTCCACCAAAATTAGAAAGAAAGACAGATACAGAGAATAATGACGTAGGGAATAAAATCCTCATTTTTGTGGGTTTTACTTCCAGGAGCTCTACCAGTAAAGACTGAAGAAAATTCCCCTCCAGCTTCCAGCTGAGGAAAGAGAATATAAACATTTTTAAATATGCCAGAGCTTTTTGTTCTTAACAAGGTATGACCTCAAAAGCAATGATTTTACCAGAATTTATTGGGTTTCTCTCAGAACTTGACTAATCAGGAGAAAGGGAAATGCCCAACTTATCCCCCTCTAGCCATCCTGTCCCACACTGGAAGAAATTGAAAAATATGTGTGGAGTTCACAGCCCAGGGATACAAGCTCACTAAAAGATTGAGATCTTAATCATAAGACTATAGGATGCTTCCCACCCCCCACACAAATCTTACCACCACATTACTAAAAGTCTATTTACTATAGTTCCTTTTACCTAGTACATAATGCGTGACTTTCAACAAAAAATTACAGGACATACTAAAAGGCAAAAAAAAACAGGACAAATATCATCACCAAACTCAGATATGGTAGTGATGTTGGCATTATTATACCAGAAATTTTAAATAACTATGGCTAATATACTATGGATTCCAATGGGAAAAGGAAACAACATGCAAGAATAAATAAGTAATGTAAGTAGAGAGACAGAAATTCTAATAATCAACAAGAAATGTTAGAGAGGCTAGAGAGATGGCAGAGTAGGAGGGTCGTAAGCTCACCTTGTCTCATGGATACAACTAGGTAACACTTTCATCAGCACAAATAACCCAGAAAATGACCCAAAGACTGGCAGAATAAACTCCACAACTAAGGATAGAGAAGAGACCACATCAAAGAAGGTAGGAAGGACAGAGATATGTTTTGAGAGCAAAGCAAATCATGACTGTCCCTGATTGGGAGTAGGGGGCACAGTGATGGGCAGGAAATAGACTAGCAGTTTCTGGGGAAAATTAATCCTCATAACATTTGGCTTTCAAAGTGAGAGGGACTAAATTTCATGAGGTACTACAATCAGTGGGACTTAAAGCCTAGAATTTTAAAAACTCAAGAGGCTCACCCCTAGGAGAGCCTGGAAGGTGAAAGAAGCTCAGGTCCCACTCTTATAGAGAGAGACAGCACAGCAACCAGCACACAGAAATACAGTGTAGAAACAGCAGCTTGAAAAACGACTGGAGCTTATGGGAGGGAGAGTTATTTACTCATCCCGGAGTGTGGCTGGAGAGGTGGAAATCACAGGAAGAGTCCTCCAAGAACAAAGGAGTTGGAAGGCAACATTCTCTTCCCCAACCCTCAGCGGAAACACAGGGCCACCTGTGGGAACCAGCACTGCACCAACACTAGCTATCCAACTTGCTTGCACTCCTTTGTGCTTCAGAAGATCCACCCTTCCCAGTCACACTTGTTTCAGTCCAGGTGGGTTCTCTCCCCAAGAAGACTGGCACAAGCCCACCAACACCACGTCTCCAACCCATGAATTTTATAGGCCCTCAGTTCTGGGGGCACCCAAGGCAGGTCTCATTTCACAAGCAGACCAGCATGCACCTTGTTAAAACGTACCCCACCCCACAGCAGGACAAAACATTGCCCACGACAGGCAAAGAGAGCCTCTGCAAATGACTGAAGGAATGAGCAGCCAGGACACAACAGCAAGGAATAGGCAACACACATAGGAGACACTTCCTGAAGCACAAGGTCCTAAAGAACAGGGGACAATGCACTGCAGAGCATTACAGAACCTCTTCCTCATCAGACATTGTCTTCAAGAGCATGAGCTAAAGCTCACTTTCCTAACACACAGAAACAGACACAGAGTTAAACAAAATGAGAAGACAAAGAAATACGTGTAATGGATATAAATAATATGTCTGATAAGGAATTTGAAGTAACAATCATAAAGATACTCACTGATATGAGAAAAGAGTGGAGGACATCAGTGATACTTGCATCAAAGAGATAAAAAAAAAACAAATCAGAGATGAAAGACACAAGAAATGAAATTTAAAATACACTTGAGGGAATAGATAGCAGGCTAGAGGAAGCATAGAGATGAATTAATGACCTGGAAGAGAGAGTAATAAACAGCAATCAAGTTGAGAAAATCAGAGGGAAAAAAATCATGCACATTGAGAACAGATTTAGGGAACTCAGTGACCCCATCAAGTGTAATAATGTTCACATTACAAGGATCCCAGAAGAAGAAGAGAGAGAAAAGGGGACAAAAAATTTTTGAAGAAATAATACCTGAAAACTTTCCTAATCTGAGGAAGGAAACAGATATCCAGATCCAAGAAGCACAGGGATCCCTTGGACAAAATCAACCCAAGTAGGTCCACACCAAGACACATAGTAATTAAAATGGAAAAAGTAGTGATAAAGAAAAAAATTTTAAAGTATCAAGAGAAACAAAGACAGCTATATATATATAAGGGAAATCCCCTAAGGCTATCATCAAATTTTTCAGCAGAAACTTTGCAGACCAGGCAGGGGTGACATGATATATTCAAAGTGCTGAGGGGGAAGCATCAGTGCCAATAATACTCTATCCAGTAAGGCTACCATTCAGAATAGAAGGAAAAGGACATTCAGTAGAGCATGCTACCCTTGATCTCTGGGTCATGAGTACAAGACCCCTGTTGGGGGAAGAGGTTACTTTAAAAACAAAAAAAAAAAAAAAGAAAGAAAAGAAAAAACCAGATTAGAAATAAAGATAAAGAGTTTCTCAGACAAACAGAAACTAAAGGAATTTATGACCACAAAACCAGCCCTATAAGAGATATTAAAGGTAACTCTTTGAGTGGAAAGGAAAGAACATAAGTCAAAGTATGAAAAGTAAGAATCACAAAGGCAGTAAAAATAAGTACAGTGGTAAAAATCAGTCAAGAGATTAACAAAATAAAAGAATGTAAAATATGACATCAAATACCAAAAATGTGGGGGGAGAGGAGTAAAGAATGGATCCAAACTTAAACAACCATCAACATCATATAGGCTGCTATATGCAGGTAGTATATACAAACCTAATGGTAACCACAAATCAAAACCAATAATAGGTGTGCAAAGAATAAAGAAAAAAGAATCCAAGTTTATCATTAAGGGAGGTGAATAAACTATAAAAGAGAGCAAGAGAAGAAAGGATCAGAGAAAAATATGAAAATAATCACAAAACAAGTAACAAAATGGCAATAAATACATATCTATCAATAATTACTTTGAACATAAATGGACTAAATGCTCCAATCAAAAGACACAGGGTGATAGAGAGATGACAAGATAGTGAAAAAACAAGACCCCATCTATATGCTGCTTATGAGATACTCATTTCAGACATAAAGACACCTACAGACTGAAAGTGAAGGGATGGAGAAAAACTTATCATGCAAATGAATGTCAAAAGAAAGCCAGGGTAGCAATACTGATATGAGACAAAATAGACTTTAAAACAAAGACTGCAAGAAGAAACAATGAAGGACACTATACAATATATATATATTATACAATATATAGACAATATATAGACAATAATATAGAGGATAATCCAACACAAAGTATGACAATTGTAAATACTTATACACCCAACATGGGAACACCCAAATACATAAAACAGTTAATAACAAACATAAAGGAACTAATCAATAGGGAACTTAAACATTCCACTCACATCAATGGACAGTACATCCAAACAGAAAATCAACAAGTAAACAGTGGTTTTGATTGATACACTGGACCAGATGGGATTTAACAGATATATTCAGAACATTCTATCCTAAAACAGCAGAATATGCATTCTTTTCAAGTGCACATGGGACATTCTCCAGAATACATCATATATTATGCCATAAAACAAGTCCCAACAAATTCAAAAAGATTGAAGTCATACCATGCATCTCTTCTGACCACAATGCTATGAAACTAGAAATCAACAAGAAAAAAATTAGGAAAGACCACAAATACGTGGAAGTTAACTAACATGCTACTGAACAATGAATGGATCAAAGAAGAAATAAAAAATCATGTGGAAAAAAATAAAAATGAAAATGAAAAGCCAAGTGTCCAAAATCCTTGGGATGCAGCAAAAGCAGTTCCAACGGGGAAGTTTACAGCAATAAAGCCTACTCAAGAAACAGGAAAAATCTCAAATAAACAAACTAAACTTATTCTAAAGGAGCTGACAAAAGAAGAACAAAACCCCAAACCTGCAGAAGTAAGGAAATAGTAAACATTAGAGCAGAAATAAATGTTTATTTTTTAAAATTTTATTAATTTATTTGACAGAGAGAGACACAGAGAGAGAGGGAACACAAATAGGGGGAATGGGAGAGGGAGAAGCAAGCTTTCCCCCTGAGCAGGGAGCTTGATAGGGGGCTCAATCCCAGGACCCTGGGATCATGACCTGAGCTGAAGGCAGGCACCTAACAACTGAGCCACCCAGGCACCCAGAAGTAAATGTTTAAAAACTAAAAACAAACAAACAAATACACAAAACAATTGAACAGATAAATGAAACCAGGAGCTGATTCTGTGAAAACAGCAATGAAGTTGATAAATCTCTAGCCAAATTCATCAAAAGAGAGAGAGAGAAGAGAGAAAGAGGAATCAAATAAACAAAATCTTTACAAATGAAAGATGACAAATAACAACTGACACCACAGAAATACAAACAATTGTAAAAGAACAGTATGAAAAATTATATGCCAACAAATTGAACAACCTAGAAGTGGATAAATTCCTAGAAACATACAACCTACAAAGAGTGAAACAAGAAGAAATAGAAAATTTGAACAGACTAATTACCAACAATGAATAGTTACAAATAGAATTACCCTACAATCCAGTAAGCACACTCCTGGATATTTACAAAATACAAAAAACAAACAAACAAACAAACAAAAAACCCTACTAATTCAAAGGGAAACATGCCATCCCTTTGTTTATTGCAGCATTACCTACAATAGCCAAATTATGAAGGAAGCCTAAGTGTCCATTGATAGATGAATGGATAAAGAAGATGTGTGTGTGTGTGTGTGTGTGTGTGTGTGTGTACACATATACATATAATGGAATACTATTCGGCCATGAAAAAGAATGAAATCTTGCCATTTGCAACAACATGAATGGAAGAAAAGGGTACAATGCTAAGTGAAATAAGTCAGTCAGAGAAAGACAAATACCATATGATTTTACTCATATGTGGACATTAAGAAACAAAGCAAATGAGCAAAAGAGAGAGACAAATCAATAAACAAACTCTCAACTATGGAAAATAAACTGATGGTTACCAGAGGGGAGGTAGGATGAGGAGACAGGTGAAACAGGGGATGGGGATTAAAGAGCAAATTTATCATGATGAGCACTGAGTAATGTACAGAATTGCTGAATCACTATATTGTATACCTAAAACTAAAATAATACTGTATGTTAACAATACTGGAATTTAAAAAAAAAATCCCTTAAAACAAGCAGTGGTAGAGGGGAGCCTGTGTGGCTCAGTGGGTTAAGCCTCTGCCTTCAGCTCAGGTCATGATCTCAGGGTCCTGGGATTGAGCCCTGCATCGGCCTCTCTGCTCAGTGGGGAGCCTGCTTCGCCCTCTCTCTCTCCTGCCTCTGCCCACCTGTGATCTCTCTCTCTGTCAAATAAAAAAAGTAAGAATAATTTTTAAAAAAGCAGTGGTAAACTTGAATCTCCCTGACAGCTAAAGATGATGAACATTTTTTCATGTGTCTGTTAGCCATTTGTATGTCTTCTTTGGAGACGTGTCTGTTCATGTCTTCTGCCCATTTTTTGATGTGATTATCAATTTTGTGAGTGTTGAGTTTAAGGAGTTCTTTATAGATCTTAGATATCAGACCTTTGTAGTGTGGTTGGGCAAGCCTGGTGGTGGGTATTGAGGAGGGCACATATTACATGGAGCACTGGGTGTGGTGCATGAACAATTAATCTTGTAACACTAAAAAAATAAACATATTTGGGGAAAAAATAAATATCATTTCCCAGTTAAAAGAAAACAAGAAGTGGTAGAGATGCCTTTAATGGATTCATTACTAGACTGGACACAGCTGAGAAAAGAATCTGAGTTTGAGGATATAGTAATAGAAACCCAAAACTGAAAATAAAATAGAAAAAAAACTAGAATATAAAACAAAACAGATATATCTGAAACTACTATAACATTGTGTTTGTGTCAACCATACTTCAATTTTTAAAATTAAATTAAAAAAACAGAATATCAAAAAACTGTGAGATAACTACAAAAAGTATAAAATACACATAATGGGAATACCAGAAGGAGAAGAAAGAAAGAAACACAATAAAATATTTGAAGCAATATAACTGAGAATTTCTCCTAAATTCATATAAGAAATGAAACCATACATCCAGGAACTCGGAGAATGCCAAGCAGAATAAATGTAAAAAAAATTTTTTTAATAAATTTTTAAAAAACTACACATAGCTGTACCATATTCAAACTACAGATTATCAAAGAGAAAATGTCTTGAAAGCAGCCCAAGGAAAAACACAGCTCACCTACAGAGAAGTAAAGAGAAGAATTACATTTGACTTCACCCCAGAAACCATGCAAGAAAGAAGAGTAGAGTGAAATATTTAAGTATAGAGAGAAAAAAAATCAACCTAGAATTTTGTATCATACGAAATTATCCTTCAAAAATGAAGGAGAGAGTCACCTCAGTGGTTCAGTCAGTTAAGCATCCAACTCTTAACTTCTCAGGTCTTGATCTCAGGGTCATGAGTTCAAGCCCCACATTGGGCTCCACAGGTGGTGCTTATTTTTAAAATAATTAAGGAGAAATAAAAACTTTCTAAGACAAAAATTGAGAGAATTTGTTACAATAGAACTGCCTTGCAAAAAATGTTGAAAGTCCTTTAGAGAGAAGGAGAATGATAAAGGTCAGAAAGATGGATCTACATAAAGAACATTGGAGAAGAAATAAGCGAAGGTACAATAAAAACTTTCCTTTTTATTTTTTTTAAAGATTTTATTTTATTTATTTGACAGAGAGAGATCACAAGTAGGCAGAGACGCAGGCAGAGGGAGAGGGAGAAGCAGGCTTCCTGCTGAGCAGAGAGCCTGATGCAGGGCTCGATCCCAGGACCCTGAGATCACGACCCGAGCCAAAGGCAGAGGCTTTAACCCACTGAGCCACCCAGGTGCTCCACCCTTTTCTTATTTTTAATTGGTCTAACAGATTACAGTTTGTTCAGAATTATAATACCAATAATATATTCGATGATTATGGCTTACATATAAGTGGGATGAATGACAGTAATTATACAGTGGTCAGGAGGAAGGAATTATAAATATTTTGGTATTATAAGGTATTCCTACAACCTGTAAAGTGTTATAGTGTCATTTGAAAGTGTGCTTAGAATAGCTGTAGATGTAAAATTCTAGGGTAACCATTTTAAAAGCAAAAAAGAAAAAATATAATTGATATGCTAAGAAAGGAAAGAAAATGAAATAATATAAAATGCTTGGGGCACCTGGGTGGCTCAGTGGGTTAAAGCCTCTGCCTTCGGCTCAGGTCCTGGGATCGAGCCCCGCATCAGGCTCTCTGTTCAGTGGGGAGCCTGCTTCCCCCTCTCTGCCTGCCTCTCTGCCTACTTGTGATATCTCTCTCTCTGTCAAATAAATAAATAAAATCTTTAAAAATAATAATAATAAAATAAAATAAAAATAATAATAAAATGCTCAATTAAAACAACAAAAGGTAAAAAAAAGAATGGAAAACAAAAATATGAACAAAGAGCAAAAACAATAACTAGAAAACAGTAACAAATGTGGTAGACAGAAATTTATAGCATTGATTGCATATTATTCTTTTTTCTTTATTTTTTAATCTAAATTCAATTATAGTAGTACAATATTAGTTTCAGATGTAGGGTTCAACAATTTATGAGTTGTGTGTAACACCCAGTGCTCATCATATCACATGCCCTCCTTTTTTTTTTTAAAGATTTTATTTATTTGACAGAGAGAGATCACAAGTAGGCAGAGAGGCAGGCAGAGGGAGAGAGGGGGAAGCAGGCTCCCTGCCAAGCAGAGAGCCCAATGCAAGACCCTGAGATCATGACCTGAGCTGAAGGCAGAGGCTTTAACCCATTGAGCCAACCAGGTGTCCCACATCACGTGCCCTCCTTTATGGCCTTCACCCAGTTACCCCATCCTCTCACCCACCTCCCCTCCTGTACCCTGTTTGTTTCCTATAGTTAAGAGTCTCTCGTGGTTTTTCTCACTCTCTGATGACTTCCTATTCAGTTTCCCCTCCCTGCCTCTATGATCCTCTGTGCTGTTTCCTATTTTCCACATATGAATGAAACCATATGATAATTGTCTTTCCCTGGTGGACTTATTTCACTTAGCATAATATCCTCCAGTTCCATCCACATTGATGCAAATGGTAAGTATTCATCCTTTCTGATGGCTAAGTAATATTCCATTGTATATATATACCATATCTTCTTTATCCATTCATTTGTTGATGGACATCTTGGCTCTTTCTACATTTTGGCTATTGTGTATATTGCTACTATAAACATTGGAGTGCACATGTCCCTTTGGATCAATACATTTGTATCTTTGGGGTAAACACCTAATAGTGCAATTTCTGGGTTGTAGGGTAGCTCTATTTTCAACTTTTTGAGGAACCTTCATACTGTTTTCCAGAGTGGCTGCACCAGTTTGTATTCTCACCAAAAGTGTAAGAGGGTTCCCCTTTCTCCACATCCTTTCCAACATTTGTTGTTCCCTGTCTTAAGTTTGGCCATTTTTACTGGTGTAAGGTGGTATCTTGTATTTTTGATTTGTATTTCCCTGATGCCAAATGATGTGGAGCGTTTTTTCATGTGTCTCTTGGCCATTTGGATGTCTTCTTTGCAGAAATGTCTGTTCATGTCTTCTGCCCATTTCTTGATTGGATTATTTGCTTTTTGGGTGTTGAGTTTGAGAAGTTCTTTATAGATCTTGGATACTAGGCCTTTATCTGATATGTCATTTGCAAATATCTTCTCCCATTCTGTCAGTTGTCTTTCGGTTTTGTTGACTTTCCTTTGCTGTGCAAAAGCTTTTGATCTTGATTAGGTCCCAATAGTTCATTTTTGCTTTTGTTTCCCTTGCCTTTGGAGATGTGTCTAACAAGATGTTGAATGCGCATGTTAGATCTAAAACCTAAAATCTAGTCTTACATTCAGAAAACTAAATAAAGGAGAGCAAATTAAATCCAAAGTAAGCAGAGAAAAAATATAAATTGGAGCAGAGATCCATGAAATTAAAAATAGGGTTGGTCTTTAAACTAGAAGGTGAGCATATGGTTAACTACCTTTATTCTAAAATTATTATTGCACATTTTTAGCATTTTTCTATATTATTTTCTACTTTCCCAGTCATATTTCAATTCATTATTACAGAAATAAATTCTATTCTGAAAATGAAAAAAATAAAACAGAAATCATTAGAGAAAATAAATAAATCCAAAAGCTGGTTCTTTGAAAAAGCAATAAAATAGATAAACCTTGCTGGCAAGGCTAAGAAGAAAAAAAAAAAGAAAGAAAGAAAGAAGATACAAATTACTAGTACTAGAAACAAAAGAGAGGACAATCATTACAGAGCTCATGGATATTAAAAGAAAAATAAAGGAGTATCATAAGCAACTCTATGCCCACAAATTTGATGACCGAGATGAAACAAATTCCTCAAAAGACACAGTCTGCCAAAACTCACAATCTGCCAAACCCACAAAAAAGAAATAGACTATCTGAACAGGACTGTTATCTATGAAAGAAATCAAACCTATAATTAACTTCCCAAAATGACAGCATTAGGCCCACATAGGTTCACTGCTGAGTCCTACTAAAATTTTAAGGAAGAAATTAAACCAATTCTCTATCATTTCTTCTGGAAGATAGAAGCCAAAGGAATACTTCCTAACTCATTTTATGAAGCCATCATTACCACAATACCAAAACCAGGCAAAGATATTACAAAAAAAAAAAAAAAGAAAAAAGAAAAGTACAGACTAGTATCTCTCATGCATATAAATACAAAAAAAAAAATCTCAATTTAAAAAATTAGCAAATAGAGGCACCTGGGTGGCTCATTGGGTTAAAGCCTTTGCCTTCAGCTCAGATCATGATCTCAAGGTCCTGGAATCAAGCCCCGCATCCGGCTCTCTGCTCAACAGCAAGCCTGCTTCCCACCCCACCCCCCCTCTCTCTGCCTGACTCTCTGCCTACTTGCAATCTCTCTCTCTCTCTCTCTCTCTCTGTCATATAAATAAATAAAATCATTTTTAAAATTAGCAAATAAAATCCAACAATGTATAAAAACAGATTGTACACCATGACAAAATGGGACTTATCCCAGATATATAAGGCTGGTTCAACATTTGAAAATCAATGTAACCCACCACATCAACACGCTAAAGAAGAGTAATTACATGACGATATCAGTACATAGAGTAAAAGCATTTGACAAAATTCAACATCCATTCATGACTTTTTTTTAACTCACAGCAAATTAAGAATAGAGAGGAAATTTCTCACCTTAATAAAGAATATCTACAAAACCGGGGCACCTGGGTGGCTCAGTGGGTTAAAGCCTCTGCCTTCGGCTCAGGTCATGATCTCGGGGTTCTGGGATCGGGCCCCACATCGGGCTCTCTGCTCGGCGGGGAGCCTGCTTCCCTCTCTCTCTCTGCCTGTCTCTGTGCCTACTTGTGATCTCTCCCTCTCTCTATTAAATAAATAAATAAAATCTTTAAAAAAAAAAAAAAAGAATATCTACAAAACCTACAGCTAACATCATAACTGTGAGTTGAAACTAGAAGATTTCCTGCTAAGGTCAAGAGCAAGTTAAGGCTGCTCCTTCTCACCACTCCAATACATCTATTGGAAATTTTAGCTAGTGCAATAAGGAAAAAAAAAAAAGAAAATAAAGGTATACAAACTGAGAAAGAAGAAATAAAACTGTCTTTGTTCTCAGATGACATGATTGTCAATATAGAAAAATCCCAAAGAGGGGCACTTGGGTGTCTCAGTCCTTAAGCATCTGCCTTCAGCTCAGGTCATGATCCCAGGGTCCTAGGATCGAGCCCCACATTGGGCTCCCTGCTTGGTGGGAAGCCTGCTTCTCCCTATCCCACTCCCCCTGTTTGTGTTCCCTCTCTCGCTGTATCTCTCTCTGTCAAATAAATAAATAAAATAAAATTTAAAAATCCCAAGGATCAGGGGCGCTTGGGTGGCCCAGTCGGTTGAGCATCTGCCTTCAGCTCTGGTCATGATTTTACAGTTGTGAGATGGAGCCCCACATTGGGCTCCATGCTGGATGTGGAGCCTACTCTTTCTCTCCCTCTCCCTCCTCCTTTGCCCCTCCCCCTACTTGCACAAGCACGCCCATGCACCCAATCTCTCTCTCTCAAATAAATAAATAAATCTTTATTAAAAACTTACTATAAAGATACAGTAATCCAGACGGTGTAAAACTAGCAAAAAGAATAGACACACAGATTAATGGAATGGAATAAAGAGCCCCAAAATAGACCTACATATGGTTAACTGATCTTCGCCAAAGGAGCAAAAGCACACAATAGAGAAAACACAGCCTTTCAACAAATGCTGCTGGGACAACTAGACATTAGACATCTCTATGCAAAAAGAGAGAGAGAGAAGAAAGAAGAGGAAGAGCAACAGCAGCAGCATCTAGACACAGACCTTACACCCTTCACAAAAACTGACTTACAATGGTTCATAGACCTAAACATAAAATGCAAAACCTATAAAACTCCTAAGAAGATAACATGGGAAAAAAATCTCAATGACTTTGGGTTTGGTTATGACTTTTTAGATAAAACACTAAAGGTGTAATCCGTGAAAAAAATAATTGATAAACTGGACTTCCTTGGCATTAAAACTTCTGCTCTCTAAAGACATTATGAAGAGAATGAGAAGATAAGTCACAGAGCAGAAGAAAATATTTGCAAAGAAACATATCTGATCAAGAACTGTTAGCCAAAATATACAAAGAATTCTTAAAAATCAACAATAAGATAATGAACAACCTGACTTAAAAATGGGCAAAATAGCTGAAGAGACACTGTATCAAAGAAAATATACAGACAGAAAATAAGCTTAGGAAAACGTGCTTCCAAGTCATGTCACCAAAGAAATTAAAACGAGATACCACTACTTATCTATTAGAATGGTGAAAATCAAAAACAAACAAACAAACAAAAATGGACAACACCAAGTGCTGACAAAGGCATGGAGCAAAAGGAACACTCATGGATGGTGAGAATGCAAAGTGGTACAGTTACTTTGGAAAACAGTATGGCAGTTGCTTAAAAAACTAAACATACTCTTGCTGTTATGATCCAGCAATTGTGCTCCTAGATGCTTATCCAAAGGAGCTGTGAATTTATATCCATATAAAAACCTGCACACAGATGTGTATAGCAGCTTTATTCATAATTGCTGATACTTGGAAGCTACCAAGATGTCCTTCAGTAGGTAAATGGATAAATAAACTATGGCACATAAGATAACGGAATATTGTTCAATACTAAAAATAAATGAGTTATCAAGCCATAAAACGACCTTAAATGCATATTAATAAGTGAAAGAAGCCAATCTGAAAAGGCTGCAAACTATGATTCCAAGTATATAACATTCCAGAAAAGGCAAAATTATAGAGAGAGTAAGCATATCAGACAAATATTGCCAGGGGTTAGGGAGGGAGAAGGCAAAATGAATAAGCAGAGCAGAGGACTGTTCAGGCGATTATTCGATATGATACCATAATGAAAGACACATGTCATTATACATTTGTCAAAACCCACAGAACTATACAATGCCAAGGGTGAACCCTAATGTACACTATGGACTTTGGGTAATAATGATGTGTCATTGTAGGCTCATCAATTATAACTAATGTAATATTGATGTGGGACGTTAATATTAGGGGGAGGGGGTATATGTGAACTGCTCCTACTTTCTGCTCAATTTTGCTGTGAACCTACAACTGCTCTAAAAAATAACATCTATTATTAAGAAATGCTTTAAATATATTCTCTCATTTCTTCTCTTAACTTCCTTAAAAAACATAAGACTATAAAATGCAAAATTATAACATTATATTATTAGATCCATAATGTATATTGATATAAGACAGATGAAGGTACTGAGTGAAAAAGAGGGAATGGTGTTATATTAGAGCAACATTTTAATATAGTATTAAAATTAAGTTAGTATTACTCTTAAGCAGACTGTAATAAGTTAGATGCATATGGTGATCCCTAGATTCCAACCGAACAGCTCAAAATAATATGGTTAAAAAATCAACAGAGAAATTTTATTTTTTTTTATTTTTTTTTTTTTAAAGATTTTATTTATTTGACAGCGAGAAACACAGTGAGAGAGGGAACACAAGCAGAGGGAATGGTAGCAGGAGAAGCAGGCTTCCTGCCGAGCAAGGAGCCCGATGCGGGGCTCGATCCCAGCACTCCAGGATCATGACCTAGGCCGAAGGCAGGCACTTAACGACTGCGCCACCCAGGCGCCCCAACAGAGAAATTTTAAATGAGACACACAAAAATATATTTACTTAATGCAAAAGAAGTCAAGGAATAACAGAGGAACAAAAAAGACAGAAGCAATTAGATAATAAATATCAAAATGGCAAGTGTAAATTCAACCATATCAATAATTACCATAAATATAAATAGTCTAAACATCCCAATCAAAAGGCAGAAATTGTTGGACTGTATACAAAAAAAAAAAAAAGCAAGACCCAACTATGTGTTGTCTAAAAGAAACACATTTAAGATTCAAAGAAACAAATGAGTTGAACTGGTAGGAGATATATCATGCAAACAGTAACCAGAAGAGAGCTAGAGTAACTATATTAAGGTTGAGAAAAAGTTGACTTTAAGATAAGAATTATTATTATAAGAGCTACAGTAATGTTTTTCTAAGTAGATCTCCTGAGGCAAAGGAAACAAAAGCAAAAATAAACTTTTGGGACTACACCAGAATAAAAAGCGGGACACCTGGGTGGCTCAGTCATTTACATGTCCGACTCTTGATTTCTACTCAAGTCATGACCTCAGGGTCCTGGGATGGAGCCCCAAGTTGGCTCCATGCTGGGCATGGAGCCTGCTTAAGATGCTCTCTCTCTTCCTCTGCCCCTCTTCCCAACTCCCCCCCTGAAACATGACATCTGAAAGCAATACATGATCCTGACCTCCATCTTACAGGATAAATAAATAAATAAGTAAATTTTTAAGGGTAGATATAGAAAGAGATAAATAGAAATATACTCTAAAAAACAATATTGGTACAATGGACAAAATTGGAAAATGGACTATTAAAGTATGGCATCAATATTAATTTTTTTCTTAATTTGACAACTGTACTAAAGATATATAAGAATATTCTTGTTAGGAAATATACACTGAAATATAATAGGGTAAAGAGGCCTAATATATACAACATACTCTCAAATGATTCAAGGAACATATATATTTGCATTTCCTGTGGTCTTTCTGAGAGACAGAGAATATAGAACAAATGTGGCAAAATGTAAAAAGTTGATGATGAATAAATGGTAGTTTTTTGTATTGTTTTTGCAATGTTTCTATAAATTTGGAAATATTTCAAAACAAAGCATTAAAAATTAACAAAACAGAAAGATATTGACATTTCTTTGACATGACATTCATTTCTGTTGCAGCCAGTATTATGCTTAACAAAATACCAGGAGCATTCACACCCAAGTCTAAAACAAGAAAATGATGCCACCTTCCCACTAGTATTTAATATTATATTGGCATTACTAGCCAACAAAATTAGAAAAGAGAAATCAGATGTATAAAACTTCAAAAGAAAAAATAAAAGAGCATTTGCTGACCATATGATCATAAACCTAGAAAGTAACTGAAAAAAAAAAGACAATGTCATAAGAAATCTCAATGCAAAATTAAAATACAGAAACCCTGGGAGGATGGCAATGGAGTCAGTCTCTGGAGCTGAACCTGAAGTCAGAGCTGCCGTGTCCCTGCCTCTTCCAGTTTCCTTTGCAAACAATAAAGGCCATTTGTACCTTAAAATTTTTTTGAAAAATTAAATAAATAAAGGGCGCCTGGGGGGGCTCAGTCAGTTGAGTGGAGGACTGATAACTTCAGCTCAGGCCATGATCTTATGGGTCTTGATGGAGCCCCGTGCCCTGCAGGTTCAGCGGGAGAGTTTGCTAGAGATTGTTTCCCTTCACCGTTCCCCTTACTTGGGAGCAAGCACGCTCTCTCTCTTTCTCTCTCAAATAAATAAATAAAATTTAAAATTAATCAATCAATCAATTAATTAATTAATGTTTGTGAGATCTTAAATTTAGTTTGATTAATTTAATTAATTAATTAGTTTTAAGATTACACATACACACAGAGACAAATCATTGGCGTTCACTTAGAGAAACCTGAGCACTTGGTTAAAAAAAAATAACTTCAATTTAGCTTCAGCCTTTAAAAGACCAACTACCCAAATTACTACTTTACTGTCAATTTGGGCATCCTTAAAATAGTAAGGTATTAATGATTTTTATGATAACACAGGCCATGCTCATATCTAATCATCGTAATAGTATCAGTAACTGTATAATGCCACTCACCCCTCAGAGATGTCTTCAGGAAATAAAAATATACCAGAATTACCCTGAGATAAGCAGAAAGTGAATGGGCCATTATAATTATTCTTCTTCAGGCAAAGACAAAGGAGTTGCTGGACAAGAGATATCTGAAGTCGCTTTTTCTTGTACTTATACAAAATTTCCAAACAGCATACAGACACCAATATTGCATTTTGAAAAAGATCTCTTCATAAAAGACACAAGAGATCCTGTACTTTGCGGATAACAATACCAAGTAGCAGTAGGCTCTAAAAGAAAAATACCCACAATTGTTTGCCATTCCAGGAAGGAAACAAATCCCCTATGTTTTGTTTGTAAATACAAAGAAAAGTATCTTAGTAACTCAATCCTGGATTGGGGGTTGGTGGGGAGTGGAAGGGAGAGCTATATCGTTCACATTTTTTTTTTTTGAAAATGTATTCAGGTATTACTACTTATGCAAATAAAATTTGTTTAAAGCCAGTTATGCATTCTAGGAGATGACCTAACAACCGAGGCCAAGACCGGTGTCAGGGCCCGGAGGACAAGGCCTGGCCTTCACAGACTCCAGTCAAGCAATGAAGGGGTCTTCTGAGTGCTCTGATGCCCAATGCTGAGGAAACTTGAGTCCCACTCACTGATGTCCACCTTCTACCTAACTTCCAGTACCAAAGGTACCTCCACTTTTTTCTTCCAATTTTAGTGTCTGCGGCCAACCTGTATGCTGTCCAGAACCTGAAGCTACCTTTGCTAATTCAGCCCTAACAGTGGTTCAAGCATTTCGTGGTGATTGGTTACACAGTATTGATTGACACCAAGTGCACCCAATGAGTGGCCCTGATAGTCCCTGAGAACTCTTGCAGGAAACTCAAGTCAGGCAGGATTAAAGATACCTGATCCGGTGCCCAGCAAGCCATTCATGAACCATATAGATATTATGTCATAAAAATACCTGGAAGAGTACTTTATAACAGATCAGACTCCCTTTTAGGATGATGATCATGATGATGACGATGACGATATTTTTTTACCATTCATTCAACGTTGCGACATGCTAAGCGCTATAAGAAGCTGGGGAACAAAAAAAAAAAAAAATGCTGGGGAACAGCGCTGACATTGTCAAGTGAGACAGACAGATTATAAACATAATAAACAGTAAAGAGCTACTATTCACTAAAGACTTACTATGTTCCAACAACATTTTACATACATTATCTCACAACCAGCCTGCACAGTAGATGGCACTCTCCCTTTTACATGTAAGGAAACTGAGGCTCAGAGAAGGAGAAATGACCAAAGTAGAAAGTGGATGACCAGAAGAGTAAATCAGGTGCATCTATTTCAGGACCCCTGCTAACCCCTTCTGTTTCAGGGCAGAACCATACTCCCTTGGAAGGGGAGTTCACAGTGAAGATTCACAGGACCAAGGACAATGATGAGCTCCAAAGTGGAACTGTTTAGGCCGGGTAAGCAGCAGACACCAGGTGGTACCACCTTGCTCAGAGCCCCACTACTGGGTAGGCCAGGAGTTCTAAACCCCTCCCCGTGTCCTGGCTAGCTTTAGACTGGTCCATCTGTGCGTTACACCAGGGCATGTCCACTTTCAGTCTCCTGAGCGGAACTCTCGAATTCCCCGAGCGTGGAAATTTCAATGGCGAAAGCAGTGGTTCCTGCAGGCTCCTCCCCCGTCCCCTACACCACTAGCACTATTGTACTCCTGAACACCAGCAGCAAAGCCGTTGTTCCTATGACCTGGGACTCTCAGAGGAGGTTGCAAGGACTTCCACATTCACCCCACACGGACTGCAGTCTCCAGGCAGCCCGCACTCTCCCTTCCTCCTCCCCTCATCGCACCATCCCTACAGCGGAACCCTTGGGAGTTCAAGAGACAGTGCCTCACGCTAGGGCTAGGTCGCACCAACTCACGGGAATTTCCTGCATAGCCAGGAACACCGGAAACCCAGTCACAAGACCAGATGCCAGCCAGTTGCACAAGGAGAAACCCTGAATGTAGCCCAGGTAGGTTGAGTTTTCTTCATAACTCAATCACCAGGAATCAGAGCCCTGACATAACCACCTTGCTACCGGAAACTCTCAACCGGTAATGGAAACAAACTCAGTGATCTTAAACGTCAAGTAAAACAAAAATTTTTGTAGGCGCTTACAGAGAATTCTGAGGCCCCACGCTCCAAGAATTCAGATTCAGTGATTCTGGGATG
Source organism: Procyon lotor (assembly GCA_028646535.1). NCBI lineage: Eukaryota > Metazoa > Chordata > Mammalia > Carnivora > Procyonidae > Procyon > Procyon lotor. The sequence continues at coordinate 78,706,670 of CM053603.1, forward strand.
GGGGAAAGCATCCGCATTTTCCACAAATTTCCCAGGGAACGGCAATGCGGCTAAGCCATAGACCACTGGCTTAAATGTCCATTAATGTCTGGTTTAAATGTAATTCCATACAAAGGAATGCTATGCAGCCCTAAAAATGAAAATATAAATATGCTATTTTGTAGAAGGTATAAAGTGAGCAATCACGTGGTTAAGGCACGTGGGTGGAAGGAAATGTTTTGTTGTCCTCTGTGACCACATTAGGAGTATTATTCCAAAATCATTGTTGGGTGTTTCTTTTTATTAACACTGGACAAGACAACGGGTGAGCCACATCTTCCTTTTGCAGCCACAATACAGCAAGCAAAAGTACCTTTAACACTCAGATCAAGGCGCTGACACTGCATCTTCTTAAGTGGGCCTTTTCATGTCGGACTCAGGTCTGCTACTTCCGGGCTTCTGAGCAAACCGATTAACCCTCTGCATGACGTTTTCACCATCTGTCAACTAAGCTAAAATAGATATACTTTATGGTTGTATTTTGGGCCAGACTAAATAAAAGTTTACTGCTGATGATGGTAGCACAGTAATTACTACAGTACGAAACGGATATGTATGGATATGTACACAGTATGGTAATAAATTGATTTTGCAGAGCCAGTGATTAACGCACTCAATTCTAATCTCATTTCCCCTTCACCGCCTCTAAAAGGTGCTGACAGTGGTTTACAACTTCCGCAGAAGAGTAGGGATAGGATCTAAAAACTCTTCCCGCTCTTCAACCGAAAGGAAAAGCTCAGGTCATTTCCGGGGCGGGGCTTCGGAGGAGGCGGGCCTTACAGCTCCCAGTCCTGGAGCAGCTTTCCACTGGTGGGAATTGAAACGCACTTTTCCCATTAAGATCGTCCTCATATGAGGTCAACTCAAGGAAGGCCGAGATCTCCACACTGGAAGCCAAGCCCTAGAGTGGCACCACTGTTCGGCCTCCTAGAAACCCACAGAAGTATTTCCTTAACCACAGCCTCAGCTATTGGGCTGCACAAATACCGCGCTCTCTACCGGGCGGAGCCTCGGAAGGGGCGGAGCCTAGCGTGACATTTTGCGACTTTGGTTCCGCCGGCGTCCCTTCAAAAACCCGCGCAGATCCGTCCTTGTGAGGAACCTGGGATTCGAAGGTCCGAGGCCGAGCCCTGCGCCC
>CM053603.1:78708346-78726064 GCA_028646535.1 Procyon lotor
TTCTTTCTTTCTTTCTTTCTTTCTTTCTTTCTTTTCTTTCTTTCTTTCTTTCCTTTCTTTCTTTCTTTCTTTCTTTCTTTCTTTCTTTCTTTCTTCCTTCCTTCCTTCCTTCCTTCCTTCCTTCCTTCCTTCCTTCCAGAGAGAGAGCATGCACATGTTGTGGGGGGGCAGAGAGAGAGAGAGAGAGAGAGAGAGATATTGAGAATCTTAAGCAGGCTCCATGCCCAGCACAGAGCCTGATTTAGGCTTGATCTCACAATCCCAAGATCATGACCTCAGCCAAAATCAAGAGTTGGGGGCTTACTGACTGAGCCACCAAGGTGCCCCTCTATTGAATAGTTTCTTCACTACTCTTCCTCCAACTCTGTGTCTTTTATATTACAATGAAAGTGAGTGTTCTAAAAGACAATTTATCAATCATTTCCTATTTTAAATCCTGATATTGGATAGTTTTCCTCTTGCTTTCAGGAAAGGTCTAAATACTATTTTATGGCTAGCAAGTTCTCAGTGTTGTTGTCCGTCATGTGTACTGGTGCCTTGCTTTTAGCTCTGGTTGGATCAATGTCTCCTGCTCACTTTCTGTCTCTTTTCCTTTCTCATCAGGACCTATGGCTCTCTATATATAAAAGAGTAACACTGTGGAGAGATGAAATTACATAGGACCCTGACAGCATGAAAAAAATGTCTTCAAAATGGGCTTTGTGTAATAGAAATAATATTCAGTCCTAGAAATCCCAAGTGTGTGCTAATAAGGAATGAGTTTATTTCAAAGGCTCAAGCTGCCTTAGATGGTGATCCGAATGACTTCTTATCAACTTGAGTGCCTTTTCCTGTGCCGTGTGCAGTCAGGGTGAACACTTCTGAACTCCCTGGGAGAGCTGAAGCCTTCTCTGATTTCAGTGTAATTCAATTTAAGCAACGCTGTCATAGCATCTGCAGCCCGAAGCTGTTTCCCACCCAGATATCACAGTTTAGGGTAGACATGGAGGAGGCAGGGAGAGGGATCATGCAGCATGTGTCCCCAGTCTGTCTTCTTGGGAGGTGGGGGAATGGGAGGATGGGATTCACAGCATCTACTCTATGCCTAGTAAGGTGCTAGCTGCTTTCTATATATTATAGCATTTAATCTTCACAATGATCTGCTGAGGTAGATAGTATACCCATTTATAGAGAAGCCCGTTTCTTTTGGCTGCTCAGATTCTGCTCTCGTTGCCAATGAGTTGCCCCATCTGAGGGCAGGAGAACACTAAAAATGCTCCCATTTTGCCCCACATTCCTCTGGCCCAAGGTACAGTTATAAATGTGGACTTGTGGATGGGGGAACATGTGGCTGGGTCAGATGACTTCTCCTGGAGCTGACTTCCAGGGCTTCTCTCTACCCCCCCGGAATGTTTCTCTTTCCAGCTCTTGGTTCTCATCCCTGCTGTGTAACATTGCCTGCCTCCTGACCACAGTGTCTGTATCTCTTTCTAGCTTCCCAGGACTTCAGGGGTAGTGGTGGGGCTGTAGTGGGTGCAACCCCATGGTGATTTCTCACAGGGCAGTAAGAGAGTCTCTACCACCTTTCCCTCAGCACCAAATCCTTGGTCTTGGTGCGTCTGCTGTATGGGAGGTGCCCGGTCAGTGCACCTGAATTTTTAAAGTACATACAAAGTAAAGAGGCAAAATCTACAAGCATTTTGCCTTTAAGAGAACATTCTTTAAGAGAATGTTCTGCAGAGGTGAGCCCACCCAGAGCACGGATGTGGCTCCATGTCCCCCAGAGAAGGCAACAGGTTTGCGTGGTGAAGATGAGAAACACAGTTCTTGCCTTACAGAGCTTACCTTCTTATGTGGGAGACCATTAACCAAGTAAAGAAACATAAGCAGCATCAGTACACATTTGATAGGATCTAGGAATGAAACAATTGGGGGACTGTGCTTTAGATTAAGTGGCTGACACAGATCCAGCTGAGGTGAGAACAATGAACCAGATGTGGTCAGGAGTGGCACAAAGATCCCCAAGACAGAAAGCTTGGTGTGTCTGGAGAACTGAGAGAAGGCTTGCATGGGGTCTGGAAAAGAGAATGCAAGGTGGGTGGATGGAGGCAGGCAGGGACCAGGTCTTGCCAGCCAGTCAGCAAAGGGAGTTTGGGTATTTTTCAAAGTGTGTGGAAAGCTACTGAAAGATTTCAAGTAGGGGAGTATGTGAGAAGACTTGTTCTTAAGGGATCCCTCTGGCCCTATATGGAGCCTGCGCTGGAAGGAGCAGTGGTTCATAGAGAAATGAACCACTGGTCCCACAGTGCCTGGGACCAGGTGGCAGAGAGAGGTGGAAGATCTGGGAATATTCAGGAGGTGGCAGGTTCAGAGCATGCTGTTTGGTTGGATGGAGGGTCGAGTGAGAGGCAAAGATGAAGGAGGAGGAAGAGCAGGTCAGGTCGGTGGGCAGGGGCATAGCTCTCCTGCTTTAGATTCCCGGGCTTCCTGGCTTCCTCCCACCTTCTTTATCCTTACCCCTCCCCCGACCCCAACCCTCAGCCCCCAGCTACAGGAATTCCTCCCTCTTTCCCACTGCTTGAGGAAGCTGCCTCCACAGCTCCAGCTTCAGGAATTTCAGGTCCCCCAGCTAGTGATCCAGGCTTGGCCAAAGCATGGCAACCTCTTTTTCCATTTAGCTTGGCTGAGGCAAGGTTTTTCTGTTAAAAGAAGTGTATATCATCAAACTAGGAAGAATGGAAAATAAATTACCTTACCAACATCAATAAAAAGAAATCACAAAACTTTTGCAAAAGGGGGGTTTCAGAATGCATACTCTTATATGTGCAATGATAATTTGGCAAACATCAACTGAGTTCCTATGGCTGGGCTGGTTGCTCGGAATCAGGATTGAATTCCAGTGGGTTTTTGCCCTTGGGAGCCCACAGGCCCATGGGAGAGACGGGAGAAGGGTCAGCCTCGTGGTCAGGCTTTCTTAGGGGTGCAATCAGGGGGGCCCAAATGAGGTAGGTGTTGAGAGAGATCATTTTCTTGTTTGACACAGAGCCATGTTCTGGCACATCGGGCCTGCAGTGGATTTACTGGTCAGATTGATGTGAGAAGGCTGAAACTATGGGTACTGGAACACTACCTTGGACTTTGCTCAACCAGTGTGTGCCAGCTCTAAAATTAACTTCCTGGGGTTCCTGGGCTGGCAAGACTCCTTCATGTGCTAGCAAAGAGAGAACCATCTACTGCTGGGGCCTGGAGGGGCAGTCAAAGACTTACTGGCTGGGCAGCCTCCCTAAGCAGACCTTAGGCTGGACCCTCTTTGTTGAATTCAGGGCAGGGACTCATTAAGAGCAGAGGCAGGGACAGTAGTATGCTGGCCTGGCCACTCAGCCTGAGGGACATGAGCTGGGCCTGCAGAGCCCTGTGGTGCATGTTGGTCCAGGGGATTGCCCTGAGCTCCTGAGCAAGCTCTCAAGTGAGTAAGTCACATGGTGGGTGGCAGGTGGAAGTTTCATTCACCTGGGGCCCTGGGGAAGGAGGAGATAGGAACCTCTGTTGAAATGCTGAAACAGTCACCCTCCACGTGGCAGTCACAGTGGCCATCTCTCCCAATTTCCCAGGAAGGTCCCCACTTACTGTAATTAGCTCTATTTGTGGAGAAACATGTATTAAATTTGAATCCTATGTCTGCCACATGGCTGTGCAGCCTCCTTTAAGTTTCTTCTTTCTGCGTCCATTTTTATACCCATAAAGTGAGGGACTGTGTCTGGAATTGATCACTAAGCAGTGCATTCTGTAGAGCCCACCTCAGAACCCATCTTCCCTCTCTGGCCTTTCCCCTCTTCTTCTCTTTCCCTCTGCTCTTATATGCTTAGCCTTCCAAGGACCCCTGAGGCCCAGGCTCTTCCCTGGTCTACCCCAGAAGGCAGCTTGTTCTGTTGGTCTTGGGAAACAACATCTCCAGGAAAAGCACACCTTCCTTGGTGATCCTGATCACTTGTCATGGCACAACTGTGTATGTGGCGATACTGCCTTCCCTCTGGGTGAAGTGCTCCTCCATCATTTTTGGCGAGGGACAGGGTGGACTAGAGGACCCTAACTACCCCTCTTTTTGCTACCCTCTTCTCTAGTTTCTGGTCTTGTTTAGCAGTGTCTGTGGGATCTGGAGCTGGACATACTTGCATTCTGATTCCTGCTCTGTCTCTGCCTGGGTATATGATCTCTCTAGCACTGTTTGTTGAAAAGATTTTCTTCCTCTACCCAATTACCTTGGCATCTTTGTATGTGCCATATATATGTGTGTTTATCAGTGAACTTTCTATTATGTTCTATTGACCTGTATGCCCGTATCCCAGTGCCATTTTGTCTTGATTACTATAGTTTTCAGTAAGTCTGGATATCAGGGAGTGTATGTCCTCCAACTTTGTTCTTCTCTTTCAGAGTTGTTTGACAATTCTAGGTCATTCTGCATTTCCTTATAAATTTTGGAACTAGTTTGGCAAATTATTAAAAAGCAACCTGCTCGGATTTTGACTGGGTTTCTGTTGAATCTATTAACCAATTTGGGAACAGTTGCCATCTTAATAATGTTGAGACTTCCAATCCATGAACATGGGATAACTCTTCATTTCTTTAGGTCTTATCATCTATTTTTGTTGTAAAGTTCCATAGGTTTTTATTTTTGCTAATTAGCACTTCTTTTGATAGGGGGATCGGAGAATATTAAAAAACTATTCTCTCACTACCATCATCTCCCCCAAATCTCTTTTGTTAACTTCTTGAGAACAATCTTAGTTCATTAATTTTCACTCTTTTTTCATTACAAACATGGGCATTTGTGGCTATCAGTTTTCCGCTAAGCACTGCTTTATCTGTATCTGACAAATTTTGGGGCACAGTATTTTTCAATTCACTTCACGTCAAATGATTGTTTGTTTGCTCTTGGGACTTCTTCTTTGATCCACTGGTCATTTCAAAACATATCCCTTACTTTTCAGACATACAAATGCATTTTAGAGATTGTTGTTGTTACTGATTTTAACTTAATTGCATATAGTTAGAGAACATACTATTATGATTTCAGTACTTTTCAGTTCATCAAGATTTGTTTCATGGTCCATTATATGTTAATTTTGTTATTTTTGTGAGCACTTGAAAATAATTTTTATTCTGCAGGTGTTGGCGGCACTGTTCTATAATTGTCCCTTGGTTAAATGTTGTTAAAATGTTCTTTATCCTTATTGATTTTTTAATCTGCTTCTCTTAACAGCTACTGATGATAAAATCCCTCATTTTGAGAATTTCTTTCTTTTCCTTGTAGATTTGCCCATCTTTGATGGTATATTACATGTTTTAAAGGCATATGATTGACTGCATATAAATTTAGAGTTTTTTTTATCGTCTTGACGAACCTAACCTTTTGTCACCATGAACTGGTTCTCCTGTTTTCTAGTAATGCTTTTTGCCTTAAGGTTTTTGCTGACTAATAATAATACAGTCATATTACTTCTCTAGGTTATTGAGTACTGGTATATCCTTTTCTCTCCTTCATTTTATAACCTTTCTGTCTTAGTCCGTGTTAGCTGCTATAGCAAAGTGCCATAGACTGCCTGGCTAATAAACAACAATAATTTATTTCTCACAGTTCTGGAAGCTGAAAGTCCAGGGTCATGGCATGGGCAGATTAGGTATTTGGTGAGGGTCTGCTGCTTCATAAATAGACCTCTTTTCACTGTGATCACACCTGGTGGAAGGGGCAAGAGAGTGCTCTGGAGCCTCTTTCATAAGGGCATGAATTCCCTTCATGAAGGCTCTGCCTTCACAATCTAATCACCTTTCAACATATGAATTTTGTGGGAACACAGACATTCAGACTGTAGCCCCTCTCTATATACTTATGTTTTATATGTTTCTTATTTATTTATTTACTTAAATTGAAGTATAGTTGACATGTAATGTTATATGTAAATCATCTAGTTTGTCAAGTCCAAGTTGCTCAGGTGATGTTAGTTCCATGTAAACTGAAATAACAACCACAACAAAAAAAGAAACAAAACATGAAGGCCAGTAACCACCTGATCCTAAAAGGTATTGGCTTTGAGGGGCTGTTTTTAGAACAAAGCAGGAAATACACAAACGAACAGCCTAGTAGGGAAGCCAAAGTGCTTCACTGATGCATGAGCTGCACATGCCTTCTTTGGGGTGAGGATGCACAAGAGAGGGGGACGCAGTTCCGGGTCTGGAGGACTGCACCGCCCAGCCCAGCACTATAATGGCAGCAGGGAACTCACTGGATGTTTAGCTCTGAGCCAAGCTCTACCTGCAGGCTCTTGTTTAATCCTTAGAACAGCTTCATGGAGCAGGTTGTGTTTCTTTTCAGATTAAGAATCCAAGGCCCAAGAATCCCAATCACTTGTTCATTTTCCTCTGGCGTGGGCTCTGTGGAGATGGTCTGATTGGTTTTTGCAAACGCTCACCTAACCCTGTGTCTGCAGACGGTGTGGAGGCTGGGCTGGGCTGGTTTAGGTTGCTGCCTTAGCCACACGAGTGGGTATAGACACAGAGCATCTTTTTGCTCTGACCCCACTGCCTCAGGAACAGGCATGTCAGTGCATAGTCTTGTGGTTGCTTGGGGCCAGAATAAATCTGTTGTTTGAGTGCGTCCTGGGCTCTCCTCTGCAAGTCAAGCCATTTATTACTTAGTGGACCTTGTCCATATCTAGAATTGCCTTGTTTTCATGGTAGCTTTGGACTTGGAGATGAATTTCCCTGTGGAAAACAGGCTGGGTCATGTGGCTGCCACAAGCTCCCATAGCCTCCTAAGCTCCCTTGTCTCACAGCACTGATTCTCCCACACTGCCATTATCAGACTAACCTTTGTGTCTTCCTTCCTGCTGTGGACACTTGGGGGCACAGATTGAGTCCTAGGCATCCTGAGATGGGGCCTGGAAGTGGGCAGGTAAATGTTTCTTGGATGGATGAAATGGTATTTGAGCCCCGATCGTGTGTCCTGAATATCCTTTAAGTTCCCAGCCTAGTCTCATGTTTATTGAAATTTAAATGGCTTTCTGGGCAGCCTTCCTTGACCACCCAGCTCCTCTGAGCCTGAGGTTGGTGCCGTCTGGCACTCTGTGACTCAAAGCCCAGGCTTTACTGGTATCTGCTGCCTCAGCTGTGTGTAGCTTTCAAGGCCTCTCTGGCCCAGCCCAGCCTTGTGGCCCTTCTTGTCCAGCTCAAGACTTGCTTTGAAACTCCAATTCTCTAAAGTCAGACTCTTTTTTTTTTAAATAAAGATTTATTTATTTGGGAGAGAGAGAGAGAGCAAGCGCCAGGGGGCCGCGGGGGAAGAGGCAGAGGGAGAGGGAGAGAGACTCAAGCAGTGTGATCTGGAGTCAGATCATGACTCCATGATCATGGAGTCAGACTCAGAGCTTGATCTCATGACCCCAAGATCATGACCTGAGCCGAAATCAAGAGTCAGACATTAACTGACTGAGCCACCCAGGCACCCCTAAAGCCAGACTCTTCATGGCCTTCATCTTTCCACTAGCCAGTTTGTAGACTGTCTCCTCTTGGGCCAGTGTCCATCCCAGTCTGCTCAGCTGGGATTCAGCTGGTGGAGTCACATGGCACCCACTTCGGCAGCCCAGGCAGCAGAAGATCTGCAGTGGCAGAGTCCCATGGAAGGGGGTTGAGGGCAGCAGGCTCAGTGATACGCATCTCTAGCCCACTGACAGCCACTCATGGACTCAGGGCTCCTCACCCTGACTCTCCTTCACCAGCCCGAGCTCTGTGAAAGAGCTCCTCGTTTGCATCTGGGTCTTCAGTGCTTAGCACAGGACCTGGTCCACAGGGATAATCAGTAGCTGAGAACCACGGCAGGGAGGCTGCTGCCTGCTGGGGTCGGCCTCAGGTTCTCCAGTGGGCTTCCTGAAGATCCAGACTGCTGTGTGGCAAAGGAGTCTGCTTCTGTTTGTATCTACCTGGCTGGAAGTAGTCAGAGGCCCAGCTCGGAACCACAGGCCTAGGCCTGGCCAGTTCTCAGCAGTGGCAGCTGTGGTTCGGGAAAATCTCATTGCTCGTGTACTGCATCAGTTCCCAACCTGCACAGCAACAGAATGTCTCTAAATAGGGAGGATAAGCAGTAGAGCTGCTCTGGGAGCTTGCCCCCAGCTGGGCTCACCAGAACACAGCATGTGTGGTGGAAGCCTGCTGCCGCCTTTCTCACAGACGCTCCCCCTGGGGCTCTGAGAGCGCTGCCCAGGAGTGGAAGTGCTCCCCACTTGGCCGGAGAGGAAGGGAGTGTTGTGTCCGGCAATCAGGTAGGCAGCTTCCAGCTGATTCCTGCCCTCACCACCCCGCCCCTCCTAGCCACTGCTTGGGAAGTTTTCCGGGAGACTTTCCCTAGCACTGGCAGCTGCGCCTGGACCTGAGTGGAACTGGCCAGTCCTCCTCAAACCAAGAGGAAGAGTCTAGAACTGGCAATCCCCTGGGGGTGAGGTTTTAGTATAACCTCTCCCAAGGGACTTGGATGGAGGGAGGTGGCATGGTGTAGTGGAAAGTGTCAGAACAACCCGGGTTTGGATGTGGGCTCTGGGTGGCTGGAGTGGCGCTGTGGGCAGCAGGAGAGGGGATACATGTGGGGAATTTCAGAAACAAAACAGATAAACATAGGTGAAAGAAAAAAAAAAGAGAGGGAAGCAAACCATAAGAGGGACTCTTAATGACAGGGAACAAACTGAGGGTTGTTGGAGGGGGGTGGGTGGGGTTGGGCTAGATGGGTGACGGGCATGTAAGAGGGCAGGTGTTGTGATGAGCACCAGGTGTTACATGTACGTGATGAATGACTAAATTCTATTCCTGACTTAGTTTTTAAACTATATGTTAACTAGAATGTAAACAAAGACTTGAAACTTTATTAAAAAACCAAGGAGAGGGGAGAAGCATGCGGTGTTCCTCGGAAGTGGATTTTGTGGGGGCACTTGGAAGCGGTGAAAAGAATGTGCTGGGTCAGGCGGGTGCTTGCCGCTGACCCAGGGATCAGGTGAGGAAAGCTGGACGAGGCTGGCAGCAAGGAGAAGGGAAGGTGAGAGGGAAGCCAGGAATCTGAGACTAGCAGTCACGGTGGCTGGAGCAGAGAGGAGCAGGGGTGAGGACAGCCCCAAAGCAAATTCCCCCATGTTGTGTCTGGGTGCGGGGAGAGGGGCAGAGCTGACAGGACCAGCTGGGCCGCCTTTGAGTGGGAGGGTGGGATAGGAGGTGCTGAGTGGGCCTGGCCCCGGGCAGGCCAGAGGGGGGGTGGCTCCCAGGGCCCCGCTGGAGGGACCTATGTAGGCTTTGGTCGGGCCTCACCACACACTCTTAGCCACGTGACCGCAGGAGAAATCCCTAAGCTTTCTGAGCCTGATGACAATGTATCAGTTCCCTCCCCGACCTTGAGGCAGTAATTACAGCGGCTGCCCTCCAGTTTACGAAAGGAAGGCAGATAGAAAGGAGCCGCAGATAAATGGATAAAGAAACAATGGTGTATATACAATGAAATATTATTCAGTTTCAGAAAAGAGGGAGATCTTATCATTGGCAATGACACGGATGACCCAGAGGACATTATGCTAAGTGAAATAAGCAGACACAGAAAGAAAACTACTGCGTGATCTCACTTCTATGGATAATCTAAAAAAGTCAAATTCATAGAAGCAGACAGTAGACCAGGGGCTGCCAGCGGCTGGGGGGAGAGGAAATGGCCTGGTCAGAGGATACAAATTTGCAGTTATAGAAAACAAATAATTCTATAGAGAGCTAAGGTACAGTGTGGTGACTAGAGTTGAAAATACTGTGTTGAATACTGAATATTTGTTAAGAGTAGATTTTGGCTCTCATTTCACACACACATAACTCTACATAACTCTGTGAGGAGCTATGTGAATTAGCTTGACTCTAGAAATCATCTCACTATGTATATGTGTATCAAATCACCATATTGGGTACCTTAAGTATATACAACTTCAATTTAAATGAGAAAAGAAAAGAAAGGCACCATGAGACTGAGTCTGGACTGCACAGTTCCCTTTCACAGGCTGGAGAACTGAGACCCTGGAAAGGCCTCCCTCACCCAGCTGGCCCGCTGGGGCAGGCTCGTGGATTGTCTTGGGGTGCCAGTGCCGTTGGCTGTGCCTGATGGCCTTGTGGTGGCTGCTCCCACCCCCTATTAGCTGTTGACATACAAATGCCCTGGTAAGGAAAATATTTTCATTCTTTTATTACAACATTCTCAGGCCTGCTTAATCATATTTTTCTTTGTCTTTAAAAACAAGCTTCTGTATGGTTTTCTCCCTCCTTGCTACTCTTCTCAGGACATCCTGAACTGAGATTTACTGGTGCTTAATGCCTTTTCAGGTGTCACCGCCTCTGGCTTCTTTAGCGGGGTTGAGGGCGGGCGGCTGCGGAGCCCCTCCAAGTGCCTCACACCACACCTGACATTTGACATTCAGGGATCTTTTACCAATCTCACTTCTACTCTGGGAGAAAGGTATCATCTCATTTTGCAGAAGAAACTGATATTCAGAGAGGTTAGGTATCCCGCCCAAGGTCACACAGCTGTAAGTGGTAAAGGCAGAGCTTGAAATGGGATTCAAGCCAACTGGATTTCCAAGTCAGGGATTATTCTGTTAATAGGTCTGCTCTGCTAGTACCCTGATCTGATCTCTGGCACCAGCCTGCTGGGGTGACCTAAAGCAAGTCCCTGCAGTCTCTGTGCCCGATCATACCCTCTGGGTGTGACAGCTCATTGTGGAAATGGGGAATGAGGCTTATAGCTGGAACTCAATCCCATACATTGTTACCAAGTTGTAACAGAAGCAAGAATCAATCCATAGAGATGTTTGCTGGAAGCCAGAGATGGAGTGGGCTGGGGGAAGGGGTAATCCTTCACAGATAGGAAGTGGAGAAACGCGTCCTAGATGAAGCCTTGCTGTGTACTACTGTGAGCAGGCCTGTTTAATCCTGCTAGCAGTCCTCTGAGGAAAGCACAGCACTGCCCCCATTTTACAGATGAGGAGACAGAGCTGAGATGGCCTAAGGGCAGGGAGCCGGCAGGTATGGAGCAGAGATCCAGGCCTGGAAACCGAGCCTCAGAGTAGCCCTCCATCACTCTGTGGCCCAGAGCAAAGCCTCTCCCTGTCTGGCCTCCGTTTCTTCAGCAGTAAAATGTGGGGTCTGGCCCTGCTGGCCATACGGCCCAGTGTCCAGGTTAATTTCACTCAGCTCCAGTTTCTTCTCTGAGCCTCCCACCTGCTTTGCCTGCATCCCGACAGCCCCTGTGGGAGCCCAGGCCTGGCCTTCCTCCCCTCCGTCAAATACTCCTGTCTGGAGACGGTGTAGGGGAAGGAACATGGGGGCAGGGAACACAGACAGTAGAGCTTTACCCTGTCCGGCTCCTGCCCTGCCTGCTAGAGCCCCCTCTCTGTGGCTGGGGGGCGGTTGAGGAGGGGGGCAGGTGTGCTGTGGAGGGAGTAGAGGGGAAGGGGCTGTTATTCGCTTCATGGAGTTCTCTAGGCTACTTTCCCTCACTGCCCCGTAGGGCTCCCAGGCTCTGCCCTCTACTCTGGGATCCCCCCCCCATCCCAGGGTCCTTTGGTTTTGACATGGCTGATGATGGGCTCTGGCCACTGTCCCAAGCTGGGAAGAGCAGTTGGGGGAAAGTGTGTGAACTTCCTACTATCTTCAGCTGTGCGTCTTTATTCTCAAGGTCTTTTGGTTGTGAAGCAAGGCCTGGGGCCTTGACTGGCAAGATTAGCGTGGGAGGTGGTGGTTCCCTCCCCCTTTCTGTGGTGAAAGCTGAGCATACTTTCCTTCAACCAGTGTCAGAGGCTGTATCGTAGTCTATAATTACTGACATGAAAATCCCCACATGCAGAGTCTGCATGGGGCCTGCCATGGAAGTAGCCTTGGCCTCAGCCGAGGAAGGGTTGGAGTCAATAAGCCTGTGTTTGAATCCAGGTTCTGCCTCTCAATTATCTTTGTGTCCTCTGGCAGGCTACTTGTTCTTCTGGCCTCAGCGGCCTCCTCTGTAAAATGCGAGAACTCTACTTGCCTCTCGGTATTGCTATGAGGGTTGATTAGGCTGATGTGTACAAAATATATAATACAGGACTGTTACCAAGCAATGTCACGTCCAGGTGAAATGGATCTTTTGTGCAGGATCACACTTTGTGTACCCAGCCCAACCTCTTGGCACTTTCCAATTCATTCCCCAGGCTCACCGACTGTCAGGCTTATCTTCTCCCATCTCCCCAGATCCACGGTCCTCCTCCTTCCTTCTGCCAGCAGCCTCCTCCTAGCCCCTCTACAAACTAACTATCTCTCTGGAAACGAACAGGCCAAACAAATTCTCACCAGTATGTGAACAATTGATAGTATCTTAGAATTCAACTCTCCCGTGGGTATTTGTTGTAAAAGATTATTATTTTTTCTTTAAGATTTTATTTTTCATTTATTTGAGAGAGAGGGAGTGAGAGAGAGAGCATGAACAGTGGCGGGGGGGAGCATAGGGGGAGAAGAAGCAGACTCCCTGCTGAGCAAGGAGCCCCACAAGGGATTCAATCCCAGGACCCTGGGATCATGACCTGAGTCAAAGGCAGATGTTTAACCCACTGAGCCACCCAGGTGCCCCAGATTATTTTTTTAAACCCCACTTTTTCAAACTTTGGGACTGGCACACAGATGCTCAGGAAAGGCTCATTAATTGATGAAGTGAAAGGACCCTGATAATGTTCTAATGGGGAATTTCAGTCATGTATTCCTACATTTAGCTCCTTTACAAATATTTATTTTGTGTGCTAGACAATGGGGCTGTCTGGCTGGATCAAACAGCCACAGTCTTACCCTTATGGAGCTTTTGGTGTGCTATTCCTGTAGTGGAAAGAATCGGATAATGAGCAAGCAAACCCATTTCTATTTATAAATTTTGATAAATTTCTTGATGGAAATAATAATGCAGATTCTCTGTGATATGGTATGATGGGGGGAGTCCTAATGAAACTGAGGTGATCCTAATCCCATTCCAGATGAGGATTAGGGAAGACTTTCTGGAGGAGTTAAACTTTAAGAGGAGAAGGAGCAGGGCTAGCCAGAGAGCATGTCCTGGCTTGCAGGCCTTGCTGGGCTTTGTGACACCCCCTCCTAGGCCAAGGCCTCCCGCCTGTGCCCAGTCCTGCAGGCGTGGTGGCCCGGCCTTGGGGGACCCTCACAGTGGCCCATGTCTACAAGCCTCATGGGGTTAATGCCCAGACTCCTGGTGCTGCTGCTGCCCATCACCCAGAGAGACTGTGGCAGACCTCCCTAAATGCCCTGTCCATACACTACCCCCTGGTCTGTGCAGGCCCCGGCCCAGGACATGTCCCTGCGGCTTCAGAGGAAGAATGAGTTGGCTTCAGAGGAAGAATGAGTTGTCCTCCACCTGCCTGGGGCTGTTTGAGGACTTGTCTGACACCACGTGCCTGGCTTTGGTAGCTGTCCTAGACATCCAGGTCACATGGGGAGCATACCTCTATTCAAGCCAAAATGGAGACATGGTAGACAACAGACCAATACCTGAAAATACAGTCTTCTTCGCAGCCACATGAGTATTTAGTCAGGGATCCCTGGTGGGGTCTCTGAGACCGAGCCGTTTCTCCCAGGCCTGAGGGTCAGACTGCCTGTCACTTCTTCTTGCCTTCTACTTGCCGGTCTCTCCTCCTCCAGATCCTTTCAGGACCCTCCTTCGTGGTTGGGCTGCTCATAGGCTACTCTATGGAAAAGCTGCTCTACCATTCCGATTGTTTGCCATCAGTCCTCCTTACGCCTTTGTTGGTCCTCATGTCGGAGTGGGTGAACTTGATACTTGAAGCCAGTTCTGGGTTCAAATCTTGTCTTGACCACTCACTTGCCTTGAAGGTGGCAAAACAGGGGAAGCATGTCAGTCATCATCTCAGCTGGCATACTTTTGAGAGCGAACTGTACAGTGATAATAGGCATGAACCGGGACGTGACAGGCAGTGGGAACCTCTTCACCCTTTATCAGACTCCCACAGGAGCAGCAGCTTTCCAGGGTACACTGTGCAGGGGGCGGAGCTGGTTTGGGCTAGTCTGGGTCATGGTCATGTCCCACTTCTTGTGCTGGTCACTGAGGCTCCGAGTTGAGTGAGACTGGGCCCCAGTCATCTTTGCCTTCACCACACACAGTGGGATGTGACAGTGTCTGCCTGGGGCCCCGGGAGAGACGGTGGAGTTGCCGGCCTGAACATCCTCCACTAGGAAGCCCAGCATCTGAGGTGCCGCTGGGATGAATACCCCCAGGGTCTCTTTCTGCTAAAAGGGGAGGAGGTAGGAGAGAGCGAGCAGAAGGACGTGAGCTGTGTTCACAAACATGCCAGTTGAGGCTGGTTAAAGGAGACTGATGCTGCAGAGAAGCCTGGAGGCCAGGCAGGGCCCAGAACCTGGATGGCTGCTTCCCCTGCAGCAGGCCACTTCGGACAAGAAGAACCTGTGACCTCTTCCATTTCCAGAGGTCTGCTGAAAGCCGGCCAGCCTGGCACCAGTCCCTGACGCAGGGGGCCCTGGGCCTGGGCTACCACTCTCTAATGCAGTGAGGCTCCCTGGTTTCCGGGTTTATGGAGTGATATTCCCAAGGCTGAGGACAGGCAGGGGGCCGGCCCCAGTCTGGATTTCAACCTGCGCTGCCTTGGGGGCCGTGCCAAGGCCCAGAGCTCGCTCTGACCCCTGTGTCCCGAGGCAGGGCAGACTGAGCCTGTTCTTGGGGAGTTATCAATAGTAGAAGCTGCCACCCGAGATTGTGGGGGCCAGAAATGGGAGAGAGGGCAACAGGTTCAGCTGACTGCTCCTGTCTTTGGTTGCTGCGAAAAACCTTCAGCCTGGGGGCTGCGAGGTGGGGAGGCTGAAGGGGGGAGGTTTGTCATTCCTCCAGGAAGCCATGCCTCCTTTCTCTTCGTCAGGAGGCATTTAAGGTCTAAGGAGCCAGAGGACTCTTGGAGAGGGGAACATACCACGGAATAAGCTTGGGAGGAAGCAACTGCTTATTCCTGCTTCTCTGCAGAGCTTATTTCTTTGTACTGCTTTGGCCATCCCTAAACACACCGTGTTTATTCCCACTTTCATGTCTTAGCATTTGCTCTATCACCTGCCTTAAATGCCTTCCCCCCTTTTTTGCCAGTCCTTTGAGGCCCAAATTCAGGCCTATCTCTGGAAAGTCTTTGTGCTTTTTCTACTGCATGGAGGAGACCGTTTTCCTCTTGGAGTTCATCCTGTAATGTGTGCCCAAGGGACACCATTCAGGTCCATGGCTTGTGTAGCCCCCCACCTTCCACAAGAAGGTCCTGTCTCTTCAACCAGGCAGCAACCTGTATCCACAAGGTCACTTCTTCTCCACCAGCCCACAGGGGTGAGCAGGGACCCAACCCAGCGCTGGGTACAGGCATGCAGGAAGCCCCAGCGTCAGAGGAGCCACCCGTAGACCTGTGGACTGGGATTGTCCTCAAATGGGAGCAAGGTGCACCGTGCAACCTCAGGCTCCAAAGCCTGGAGGTGCCAGATGGTTTTTGTTCTGCTTGGCATTTGTCACTCATTCATTTGGCTTGTGGGGGTACAGAGCAAGCACAGTCCCATCACGATCCAGCCATCCTTTCCCAGTTCTCCGAAGGGATGATTTGTCCTTCTGGCCCTGTGCTTGAATTGCTCCTCTTGTGGTGATAGTGGCATCAAACCAGCCAGCTCTTCTACCCTGGAGAGGGTGGGAAGTTCGTAGAAACAAAGAGCAGCCTCAAAGAGTGATGCTCTGGTTTTTAGGTTTCAGGGTTTCTTGGCACAATTCAAGGAAGTTAGATGACCCCATATAGGACAAATACATACATATTCTCATGATTGTCTTATTTTTTTCCTGGCATTTATCAGCTGCCTCTCATTCATTGCCTTGATTTCTTTCCAAGAGACAACTACATTCATTCCAAAATTCTGGTTGGGCCCAAAATGTCAAGGGATTGGACTCTGCCATGTGCCAAGCCATACACCTGAATCTTTGATCATTCAACAGGCCATTCTCGTGATGTCCAGCGGGGGCCCCTCATCTCAGAGTGTGAAATGTGTTCACCAGAGGAGTGCTCAGTGGGGGAGCTGTTCTCAACAGGGCTGCCAGAAGCATTTTCTAGCTTACGTACTTTTGGGCCACCTGGGGCTCAGACCATCTGTGTCCTGGTAGCTCACACTCCCTTCTCTCATGAGAATGGTCCCCTTAAAACTTGCCACAAGTGTCTAAATATGCCAGGCAAGGTAGGAATCCAGGCCTGATCCATCTAGAGCATAGCCTTCTCTTCAGGCCTCAATTTATGACAGTAGATAGGGGTGATGGACATATCCATTTGAAAAGCCAGGCAGAGTGGTGAGTTCATTCTGTCCATTTCTGTGGCTAGTCCTTCTGAGAATGCCTCCAGAGTATTCTTACTTCCAACACTTACACACCCTAGACTAATTAGAGGATCATTGTTGACTGCCTTTGGAGAAGGGAGAGAAAAGCACATTCCAGAGGACACATGCCACTCTTGATATCAAAGTTTCTCTAGTGGAAGGTTACTTTGGTTAGATTTCAGTTGCAGGCTGAAAACACTTCACTCTGCAATGTTGTTAAAAAGCTTAAAAAAAAAAATCCTCCTGTGGTATGTTTCTAATTTAAGATTGAAAAAATATTTCTATTGTGCCATATATAGAGTAACCTAAAACCCAATAAAAGCTCCGAATTAGGGCCGGACAGAATGGTTTGAATTAAGCTCAGGTAGAAGCAAGGACACCGTATCTGTTGGCTGGGGCAGCTGGCTCTCAGGCCAAAAGGCAGGTTCAAACTGGGAGAATGGACCTGCCAAGTCTGGAGAGGAACCAGCTCTTCTGGCAGATTCTGATGCTCTTGGCCACTGGCTCTGATACAGTTGTCATCTGCCCCAACCCAGGAAGGGCCTAACTGTTGCTCTTCATGTCATCTTAGTTGCTTTGAGGGTTTCTCCCTGGGGCATAGTTTATTTGAGTTGGATATTTATTATTATTTTTTTAATATTTTTTTTCTTTTCTCGAGGTATCTGCCAGCCTTTGTCTGGCACTTCCCTTTTGAGAAGCTGTTTATCGCTTGGTCCTCTATCCATGCCGTGATTGCACAATTTTTTAAGCTGGGGCTAGACTTCCTTGCCTCTGTCTAGTGTTCCATTCAGTCTGGAAAGCAGCACACGCTCAGTGAATGCATAGTGAATTAATACATTTGGAACCAGTGAGTGAAGAAAAGAATTTTTTTTTGTTAGTATAAACAATGCTGCATGAAACATCTTTCCACCCATCTGTCTACTTGCCTGTCAATCATGCTCCTTCTGGTCCCACTCCCTTCTCACATCAGACACTCTCGTTGCTCTGTTTGTGTCACATGACCCAACCCTGTCTATTCTTCCCATTCCAACTGCCTGGGGCCAGCCCACAGCTGATTGGATAAGGAAGGTCATCTGACTCCAGAGGGCCCAAATCATAGGCTAGATTAAACCAATCAGATTCTTTGAGATTTGAACTAAGAGAGAGAGGCTATGGCAGTGTTTGGACGGGTGGGAGAGTTGTGTGAAGAGCCAGGGGAGGTGCTGGTTGGCCTTGGTGGGGCCAAGTGCGAGCAGGTGACTGACAGAAAAAGTGGATTTGGGGTGTGGGGGCGGGGAAGGGGAGACAGCAACA
>CM053603.1:78726164-78740047 GCA_028646535.1 Procyon lotor
TGATCTGAACTGTAAACCCCCGCCCTCCCCCAGCCCCTATGCCACTCCACCCCACCCAACCCTAAGAGATCAGTGTGGACATGATTTTCATTTCTCTTTGCTCATTTCTGGGGCAGAGGAGAAGCTCCTACCTGTGTGCCCAGCCCCATGCCAGACCTGTCAGGGATGGCTCTCCTCCACCTCCAAGCACCTCACTACTAGGACAGTGGCCTCTAGCTCAGACTGTTCCGCATGACCACACCCACAGAATCGGCCTCATGTTTGAGGTGGCACAATGGTCACACAGACCTGGGTCTCAGGCCAGGTTCCTCTGCCTACCTTGGTGGCCTCAACCAAGGGGAGTCCCCTAATCTTGAGGGCCCTCCTTGTGAGATAGGCTTCTCAGAACCTGACTCAGCCCCTTGTGCCATTTAAAAGAGATAGCCGTATAGGTAAAGTGGCCAGCACCTCACAGACCCTGCCACCCACCCTGTGTTTTCCTCTCCAGTCTGAGGGATGCTCACGTGACACTGGCCACACTCTTCCCTTCGGTGGCTCGGTCTGTCCCTTCCCCTCCCCCATCCTGGCCAGTGTTGCTCTGGTGACCTCTCACTTGGGCCCCTGGTTTGGTCTTCCCCTTCCTCTGCCTGGAGTCTGGGCCTAAGAAAGGTGGGATGTGGAGAGGGAGGTGGACAGGAACTAGAGGCAGGAGGCTGGATGGGTCAGGGAGGAGGCCCCAGCAGAATGAAGCCACAACCTCACTGCTCTGTATGTGGAGATCATCTCTCTGGGGCTCATCAGGGGGACCTCTGAGGGCAGGACAGCTCCCAGCCTCCACTAGATGGCACTGTTGCAGGTCATTTCTATCCAGGAGCCCTTCCCAGAGTGTGTGTGAGTGTGCACGTATGGATACCTGAACTCCTTGGGGAGTGTGTGTGTGTTGTCAATGCCTCAGCCCACTTTTTGTTCCTTGGGCTAGAAGTTAACTTCTTCTGAGATATCTTCCAGGGCTCCGGCAGGCTCAGGACATGGGTTCGTGACTCTAGGAAGTTACAGAGTGACCAGGGCAGGTCCAGTGCCCCTCTTGGCCCACCCATCTGTGGGAGGCTGTGAGCTCTCCTGAGATCTAAGCCCAGAGGGTATAGAGCCTCAAAAGGCTCCACACTCTGGGTGGGCAGTACTGGGGGATTTAGACTGGGGGCGAGCTTTCAGAATCTTGAATGTTTCCAATGCAAATTTTATTTTGTGTGTTAATGCTGGATGGTTGGTACTAGCTACTAGAGTGCTATGTTGAAAAGGCTTTGGAGGCTGGGTCTGGCTCAGGAGGAAAGAATGCTGTTGCCAGTCAATGATATCTTCTAGAGGCTTGTCTTGGGGTAAGAATAGCACTCATGACTTTTTTTTTTTTTTTTTTATGTAACTTGTCACTTGTCTATGAGGATATGAGGATGCATCTGTTTGTCAAGAGAATCGTAAGTATTTAGGACTTTATAAATTATCCAACTTATTTATTTCATAGATGGAGAAACTGAGGCACACATAGACAAAATGAGTTACCCCTGGACATATGGTTTGTGGCAGAGAGAAGATTGGAAGGTGGATCTCTACCCACACCAGTCTTTCTGACATATCCTGTATTTCCAGTGGATCCAGTTCTGTGTCCAGACAAGGTCCCCAGTACCACATTAACCTCTTTTGTCTGGTGTTTTAAGATCTTTAGACATGGCTGCCAAGAGAAAGTTCCAAGTTAGACTCTTCATGTCTTTGTGCTACTCAGGTAGATACTGAGTGGGGCAGATTATAAGGCTGAATCTTGGAAGATAAGTCTTAAAAGAGAAGAAAGAAACTAAAAGTTCTGTATATTTGAAAGAGAACACAGGGCAGCAGTTAGACATGGCTTTGGTCAAGGGTAATAACTCCTATTTAGCTCAAAGAGGCAGCTGAGAGCACGAGGGTCTCAGGTGAGACATGAGTGAGGATGACACTGACCCTGCAGCGTCTCAGGGCTGGGTCTATAGGCTGCCTCACATGCTCATCTGCCGGAATGGATCCAATAGGAACAGCAGAGTCCTGAGAGTAGAGCACGTGCTCAGGGGATAGAGCCCAGAGCTGCAGGTTCTAGGCCCAGCAACCTCACCAAATTAAGTGTGTTGCATGCTGTCCCTTTGCTTCACTTTTGTCAGCTGGCACATGGGGTTAGCTATCTGGTGCCCTAGGTTACAGTGCAAATAAAAAATGATGCACATCAAAAAATGATGGCTGTCATCCTTTGTGGGTATAGGAGTTGGATTGAAAGCAAGAGTGGACTCTCCTGAGGATTCCATGAAGAAAACTATGAGCCCTGTTTAATAGTCTTTGTGTGCATAAATGTGAGGGTAGGAACATGGTGCATACTGTGAATGAGAACAATATTAAATTTTGGGGAGTAGCCAGGAGCTGTGCTACACACTCTATCTTGGTTAGCTCTTCAATAATCCTAGGGGATGAGTACTATCATTATTCCTATTTTCCAGAAGAAGAAGCTGAGGCCAGAGAGGTGAAATCACATGTCCAAGAATATACACTCAGCAAGGGGCAGAATGTTCGTTCAACTGCCTACCTGTAATGAGGCCGGTGCCATCCATAAATTAGTCTGAGAGGGCTGTCTTGCGGTACCCGTTTCCAACTGTATACATTGTCTTGACTTATCGCAGCTGTCTTGGTGTCTTTGAATACGAGCTTAAAGTTCACCCAGGTAGGGTGGGAATATTGCTTGTGTGTGTGTGTGTGTGTATGCATGCACACACATACATTTTTAGAAAATGATGCCCAACATGGAACCCAGAAAGTAGTGGCCCTTCCATGAGAGCAGCACCATCCCTGCATGGCACCCAAGCTGGAGACCAGGCCTCCATCACCTGTGATGGATTGTTTTCATCAGGATTCTCTAGAGAACCCACCAGGGGATGGATCCAAGTGCGCGTGCATGTGTGTGCATGAGTGCACGCACACACACACACACACACACACACACACAGGAATTGGCTCATGTACTTGTGGGGGCTGGCAAGTCCAAAATTTACAGGGTAGGCTGGCAGACTGGGGAGACCCAGGGAAGAATGATGTTTCAGCTCAAGTCTGCAGGGAGTTGGCTAGCGGAATTCCCTTTTCTTCAGAGGAGGTTTTTTTTTCTTAAGATCTTAAACTGATTGGATAAGTTTGAATTATGAAAAGTAATCTGCTTTACTCAGAGTCTACTGATTTAAATGTTAACCTTGCCTAAAATATATCTTCATAGCAACATCCAGACATGTTTGACCAAATATCCAAGTGCTGTAGCTCAGGCAGTTTGACATGTAAAATTAATCATCACAGGGACTAATTGGTTTCTCTCCATTTAGGTCATTGGAAGGCTTAGGAAACATCTTTTTTGGGAGGGGATTCCCCTCACAGATAAAAACCTGGCTGGTAAAACAATATGGCTGGCTTTCCCCTGTCCAGGGGAGGGCTGGGCCATACCCAGGGGTCAGGAGGAAGAGCCTCTTCTGGGGGCACATACACTGTAGAGTCCCCTGGAGCTGGAGCTATTGCCTTGTTGGTGAGTTGGGTAGGGGTTTTGGTAGAACTGTGCCTCTGCATCAGCTCAGTAGCTATTGTGTTCCTAGGGAGCCCCAGTGTATTAATGGGAAGCCCAAGGAGACTTCTCGGTGTTGGCATGATCTGCAGCTTTTTCTTCTCACAACTGGTTCATGGCACATGGGATTTTTAGCCCTGGAATGTCTTCTTTCCAGAATATTCTCCAGCCTTTCCTGTTGGTGGTTGTGAGTCTACTGGAGTTCTTGGTGGGCACTAATCTGAGGGCTCTGGTCATACTCTTGTAGGTACTGGCTGGTAGTTCTATAGGAACCTGACCAGAGTACCTGTAGGTAGGAGGAGATGGCGTTAAGGAATGGTGAATAGGTTTAGCTATGGTGTCTGACTCCAGGGAATAGGGAGCTCCTACATCTTGGCCTGCCCACCCTAGCCAGTGTCTTTGGTTCTCTGAGCCCTGTGAAGATAGACCTGGGCACACAGATGACATGCTTTGGCCATGTCTTCATCTGGTGGAAAACAGCATAGCTACTAGTTGTCTGCTCTAGGGAGGGGCCTACCCCTGTGAGCTTGACTCTTGAGGGCAGGCTTTGTTGCATGGATGACCCCAAGAGCAAAGATGGAAGCATCTAGTGCAATCTGGGGGTTCAGGGAAGGACATTTGAGCAGAAGACATAGGGACAGTAGTAGTCAGGTGAAGTTGTGCATGTCTGAGTGTATTTGCCTCCTCTGCAAAAGTCCTGGCACAAGATTGAGCATGGCTCAGTGAAGGTCCTGGTTCAATGTAGTGGGGGGTCAGCATTGTAGAGAGGAGAGGTGGAGGGAGGCAGGACAGAGGGGTAGGATTACAAGTCAACTGAGTTTAGATTCCCTCTTATGGGCAGCTCTCAGTTTTCTGGAGCTCACAGTGTGGAGCAGATGGGGTGATACTGGAGGCCAGTGGCCATAAGGCCACTGCAGTGGTCACCCAGGTGACTGAAAAGAGGACTGTGGCCAAAGAGGTCTGATTGAGGAGACAGAGCTGGAGGCCATGGAAAGGATATGTTGGTTGATTAAGCATGTGTAGCATGATAGGGCATGGGGAGTCAGGGTGAGGGAGGCCTGGTCTCTAGCTTGGGTACCAGTTGGGGGAATGATGCTGTTTTCTTGGCAGGGCTGCCACCTTTTTCAAGGATGTTGGGCTCCCTTTCCCTGGGGTACCCATCCCACTCTCATGAGTCCTCTCACTTTAATGGCCCATCTCACGAACCTGAGCTTGGCTGGGGTTGCTGGGTGCAATTGTCAGCTCCTCACACATATCCTTAGAGTCTGTCTGAGCCTGGGAGCCTGATTCATTGGTGAGTGGTTTGGAACTCGGTGCTGGGCAAGTTCAGTTGCGGCTCCACAGCTCTGCCAGGGCAACTGGGGCCAGACTCCCCAGGCACTCAGAGCCCTTCTTGACCTCTGGCTCCGGCACCCAAAGAGCCATTGCATTTCCCAGGAAGCAGCTGGGGTCCTGCTGGCTAGGCTGTTCTCAGAGATTTGCTAAATTGTTACATGGGGCCTGGAGAGTCTTGGGGTGTGGCAGTTGCACGTCAGGAAAATCTGCATGGAGGGCCTTACTATATACCTGGCCCTATGCTGGGCTCTGAATGGGGAGGAGGAGGTGCAACTAGTTTAGAATAAATAGGGAGACAGGGCTCTCATGCTGGAGACCAACAAATGTCACCCAGCATCAGAAATTGTTTTGATTGGCAACTTAGGGAAGGGAGAGGGCAGTGTGGACTAGAAGGTAGGAGGGACAGCTTAAGCTAAGTCTTGTCCTGTGCTCCTAGAAAGGAAAGGAAGGGAGGTGTTGTCTGGGTTGGAGGAAGGGCGAGAGCAAAGGTCAAGAGCGAGAGATTGGGAAAGCCTGGCTTTTGGAGTGAGTGCCTATGTGAGTGTGTACATTGCACAGATCAGGCACTGTTTCTTTATATGTTGCTCTCTTAAGTCTACGTGTACAAATTATACATTTCTGCTTCTAAAGAGGTGGAGGGGGGCAATCAGGCACATTTTCCTTTTGAATCCCGAGTTGAGGCAGACAGCTCTGGTTTCACACCGGCAGTGGTACAGCCCTGCCCAGGGCGCTGCAGCTGAGAGCCGGGTTGGAGAGTGTGAGGAGCGGCCTCCACCCCAGCTCCATCTCCATCAGGGCTCAGTAACCTGACACTCTCCCCAAGGCCTCTCAGCCCAGACCAGTAGCACACCCTGTCACCATGGCAACCTTCCCGGATCTGGGTATGGTTAGGGGCACTCTTGGGGACCTCCATTCAAGAGATGCTGAAGTCATTCGGTGGCCAGTCATGAAGATAGACACCAGGGAACCGGTTTCCAGTACTGAGTCCACAGGTGGACAGTCTGGGAGCAGTAGTTCTGTCACCAGGCATGAACGGGGCTGACACCTACACCCATCGTAGTGGCACGTGGGGGGACAGCAAGGAGGGCCCTGGGTTCTTTCCGAGGTAGGAGAAGCTGTGGTCCGGCCCTGACAAGATAGGTGGGCCAGCCTCCTGAGAGCTTGTGTTGGATCCCATGCAGCCCATTCTGTGCTGTTTCCCATCTGTTTCCTGAGGCCCATGTCCACCTCCTGCCCAGTGTGATGGGCTGCAGCCTGGATTTGTAGAGCTGGCCCGGCCAGGGCTGGGCTCATGGGGCCTCAGAGAGAACCTGCCTCAAGAGGGAGGCCAGAGGAAGGGCTGTGGCATATCCAACTTGTCTCATAGGTAACCTGATTCCTGGATATGAGACAGTTTCCATTTGTCAAATTGATTCTCATTTCCGGTTCCAGAGTGAAGATAAGCTTGGACCAGCTGTCAGCAGGCCATCAGGCTGCCCTCCTCCCTTGAGTAACTATCTGCGCTTTCCTCCTGGCTACTAGATCCTGAGTCTCACCTCTGCAGTCCTCTTTCCTCACTCTGGCTGGAGTCATCTTCCTAAATACACACTTGAAGCATGAACCCCTTAATGCTGTGGCCAGACACCTGGCCATGCATGGCCAAGCATGCACCACACCTGGTGCATGCTTCTCTCTCCTGGACCTGGAAGCTATCCTTGGCCTCTCCTCTGTGCTCCCCAAAGCACCGATACACACATCTCTCATTGCCCTGACCAGAAGGTGCTGGGATTATCTGTCTATGCCTCTTTGCAGAGTAAGTACCTCGAGAACAGGGGCTTAGGTGCAGTTTTCCGAACAAACCCCATCGTGAATGGGACTAAGGAGGGGTGGGAAGAGCCCCCTATAGCTGGTGATTGCTCGGTGGTCTGAGGAGAGGAATGTTCTTTTAAAAAAAAAATTTATTTATTTATTTATCCCCAAGTACTTTTATTTTTTCAGTGTTACAAGATTCATTGTTCATGCACCATGCCCAGTGCTCCATGCACTATGTGCCTTCCTCAATACCCACCACCAGGAGGAGAGGAATGTTCTACATCTCAGCCTTTTGCCTGACCTGAGACCCCTGGTCAGACCATGCCACTGAGGAGTCAATAACCTCCAAACTCACATTAGAGTACAAAGGCACTAAGCTTCCACACAGAGAACCTGCTAGGAACCAGCACCGATTCCCAATGTTTACACATCTTTTCTCTCTCTCTCTCTCTTTTTTTTTTTTTTTTAAAGATTTTATTTATTTGACAGAGAGAAACACAGCAAGAGAGGGAACACAAGCAGAGGGCATGGTAGCGGGAGAAGCAGGCTTCCCGCCGAGCAGAGAGCCCGATGTGGGGCTCGATCCCAGCCCCTGGGATCTGACCCGGGCTGAAGGCAGACGCTTAACGATTGAGCCACCGAGGCGCCCTACACAGCTTTTCTCTAATTCTCACACAGCCTTGTGAGCTATGTGTTATAAAAAACATCCCTCCAGTGAAGACACTGAGGTCCAGAGAGGTTGACTTGCCCAGAATCCCACAGCTGGTAACTATCGGGGTAGGGATCAGAATTCATGCTGGTGTGATCTCAAAGTCCATTTCTTTCCATGACTCCACCCTGGCCCTTTGTAAGTGTGGCCTGTGGGAACAAGCCCACTCCAGAAAGGTCCAGTCTAGCGTAAAGAGCATGTGCTGTTTGTTTCTTACCCAGTATTCTGTCTAGGTCCCTGGCATGAGCATCTGACAAGTCGTGTAAACTCTTACTGCCATGAGCCCTGACGTCAGGCCCAGCTCCTCTTCTGTTAGTGTTTCCTAATTGGTATTATCTCAGCAGTTGCTTTAGAGATTTGACTTTGATGAAAAAAAAATTAATTACATAATGAATTACTCTCCAAGGACCGGGCTGTTGTGTCATGGCTCAGCCACGTGTGGGGCAGGGAGCCGGCTGAAGGGGAGTGTTTGGGATGAGTTGACGTGCATCCCCCCACCGTGTGCCTCTGCATTTTTCTGTGGTGACTACAAGATGAATTGGGACTTGAATGGCCCGCGGGGATAACACACAAGTGCATGCGCCGGAGGGAAACATCTGCGCCATTTTGCTCCTAACAGACCAGAGAAAGCTGAGTGCGTAAGAAGCCTTGTTTTGAAATGTGTTTTCAAAATAAAGGGTTTCATAACAACCATGATTGCAGAAACAACTGCTGATGGGAATAACTTCCTGGAAAGCAGAGGCCTCCATGAGAACTGGGATTTAAAAGGCCAAGCCGAGTTCCAAACCTAATTGAAGTCGAGCACTGCTTTTTGTGCGCGTACTCGCACACGTATGCACGCACACACATACACTGACACATTTGTGGGTGCCTCTCTCAGGCTTCAGGCTTTGTTGTTAGCTTTTGACACTCTACCCAGGACCACTGAGCTTTTGTTTTGAGGTCTGGGGCAAAATAAGAAGCTCAGGCTCCCCATTCTTACCTGTTGCAAAGTCCCTGGTCTAAACAGTGGCTGGAGGGAGCTCCTTCTGCTTTGGTTGCCTAGAGCTGAACTATGCATCTCTGTCCTCTAGTTACATGATTGGACCAGAGACAGAGGCTCGGCCAAAGGCAGCATCTCATAGGCTAGTGAGTGGTCTGTGGGGGTGGTTTGTTGCAGGATGCTGTCCAATAGAGACTCAGCATTTGGTATCGCGGCTACTGAGCCCAATCAGATCTTCTCCTTTGTGGATAGCGCAGAGGATAGCTGCCAGAAGAGCGGCAGAGAAAAGGTGGAAGTCGAGAGATTCTTAGAAACCCTGAGACAGCAGGATACCTGGTGGCAATAGCTATTAAAAGGACAGCTGGTGGCAACAGGAGGAGACAGAAGAAGACTGGCTCAGAACCCTGGAGCCTTAGTGGCCTCCTGAAGTAACAGCTGTTCCTCATGGCTGAGCGTGTGCCCGTCTCTGAATAGCCTTACAACAAACATGCCTTCCTGGAGGTCCTTTGAACCCATTTAGCTTCTTGCTCTCTAACGGAACATAGCCAGCCAAGGGTCCACCATGGTCTTGGTTCTGTTGGCACCATGGATGAGTAAAAAGAGAAGATTCTGCTAAGAGGAATTCCCAGTCTTGGCATGGTCTTCATTTCACCACTTCCTTGGGCTTTTGGGTGGGAGAGGGTGACTGTGGGACTCTCTGCTTCCCAGTCGGGGGAAGTTGGTAGGGGGTGCCACACTGAGACTGGGGACTCCTGGTTGTCCAGGGAGACCCTGGTCTCCGGACCAAAAGAGTTTCCCACAGAGGTTGAAGGACACGGTTCTGCTTTGGATTTGGAAGAGGTCTTGGTGCATTTTTCCGATGTTGGTTCAACGAAACTCAAAACTTTTTCCTAATGCTTTCCTCCCTTCATTTTAAGATCACCCTGTATGCACAAAAAGGCAGTACATGTGCTTTTGATTCCTTTACCCTGAAATCATCACCCTTTCTCCCTTGAGAAATCCCAGGTCTTAGAAACCTTTGGAGACATTTAAACCCTTTCACCCCCTCTTAAAACCAGGACCCTGCCTGCTGCTAAAAGCAAATAGATGCAGAGGGTTTCAGTCAAGACAGAAAGCATTCTTCCCTGCCTGATCCAGTGTGATCAAGGCCAACCTAAGCAGCAGCCATGTTCCCAGGAAACAAGGCCTTGGAGAAATCAGCACCTGCGATGAAGACACTGAAGACTGAAAAGAACAGCAATGGGTGTCAAGTTGTAAATGATTGTCAGAAGTTGACTTGCATATTGCATCCTTTAGCTGCAACACACGGTCTTCTCTCCCCCTAGCCCTAGGGGCTGGAGGCTCACATCTTGTATACTGGCCTATATTCTGCCTTGGCAGAGGCTCAGGGGATGTGGGTGGGGGTCCTCAGAGTCCACCCTTCCTGCCTCTAGTCTCCAGGAGAGCAGTACTTTTCAGGTAACCTGATGGCAGTGGTGATGTGGCAGGAGTGGTGAGACAGGACAGCAGAGGTGACAGGCTCTGTACATGAACTGCCAGAAACTCATTCTGGGCCAGTTCTTTGGGGGCGGGGGGGAGAGGAGCATGCTGCATTTACCCAGGCAGGGGATGGCTGTGCTCCCCTGAGGTGGTACGGTGCAGGGGTTGAGTGCACAGACCACCTGACTTCAAGTGCTAGCTTTGCCACTTACCAGGTGGGAGACACTGAGACAGTTGCTTGTGTATCTGTGCCTCTGCTTCACCATCTGTAAGATGGGGATCATAATAGGTCTCCCATGATTGTGGTACCCCATGATCTAAGATGTATGATGCATCTTGGATCATCATACATCTTGTCATGCTGTTTGTCATGCTGTACCTACCTGACATCCAGCAAATTGCTCTTCAGATGTTTTCTATTATCAAGAATGACATGTATACAAATGAAATGATACAGGGTCTTTGATTTGCTTTAAAATAATATGGGAATTGGGAAGTGGATTGGTATGCAGATAGAATGGTACTAGTCATGAGCTGACAGTTGTTGAAGCTGAGTGATGGGCACACAAAGGTTCATTAGATTATTCTTTCTATTTTCGTTTTTGAAATTTTACATAATAAAAAAAATTCATAATAAAAAGTTATATGCATGTGCATATTTATATTAATATGAGACATAATGATGTTTATAGCAGAATGTAATTAGATATTGCAGTGCTGATTTTAAGTGATATGCTGCTGAACATTCAATATTTATTCATTCATTCATTCATTCATTTATTTATTTACTGTAGAGAGAGAATGTGCTCATGTGTGAGCAGAGGGAGGGCGAGAGGGAGAGGGAGAGAGAGAACTTTAAGCAGGCTCCACAGCCAGCGCAGAGCCCAGTGCTGGGCTTGATCTTGTGACCCTGAGATCATGTCCTGAGCTAAAATCCAGAGTCAGATGCTTACCCTACCCACCCACATGGGTGCCTTTGCCCGTGAACTTTTAAATTTTAATAATTATGTATTTAAAATGTAATTAATTATAGCAAGTGGTATGAAACATTTCCTTTAAAACTAATATTAAGTAGGAAAATTGAGTTGATTTGATGAGAGGAAATTCGGCTAATGAGAGAAGAAGAAATTATCTGGACATTACCATTTCTAAACACAATGGCAGTAGAAATGGAATTGCAGAAGTTTTGGAAACATCATTAAAGTTCTGATGAGGAAGGGCTCATGTTTGTTACTCTGAGTGCGCACTGTGTTGGCCTTATAGGACCATTTATCTAGACGGTTCAGCATGGGGGTCACAGCAGCAAGAAATAGGAAGGAGATGACTGTGGGCTTTTGGAGTTGTACAGACCTTGTTTCAATTCCTGACTCTGCTGTTTAATGGCTGTGTGACATTGGGCAAATGACCTACCTGCTCTGGGCCTTGTTTCTTCATCTGCAAAACTGAGATCTTATTATATATCTTAGAAATGTCCTTGTGAGAATTAAATCAGGTGGCATAGTGCATGGCATGTTACAAGTGCTTAGTAAATGGCAGTGCGCTTGGGAAAGAAGTAGAACAGGCAAGGTGAAGCGTAGAGTTCATGTCCAAGCTCTGGGCACAGTCCTCACAGGTTCATTCAGAACATATTTACTCCTAAAAAAAAAAGAACATATTTACTCCTATCTGAGACACAATTTTAAATACGTGTATTTTTTGTTCGCTGTACTGTTCTCCTAATCTGTGGATCCTGAGAAGTGGACAAGAGACAGGTGGGGACATGCTGAGCATATCGATTGACACAATCAGCATGTTGTTAGCTGCAGGACACATCATGTGGCTCCTTGGCTTGTTCCGCTAACACTGTTGGTTTCTGTTGCTTGAAACAGCTCCCACCCCAGTCAAGTCAAAATTTGCTGTCTATAATTCACAAATAATAGTTTTTATTGAGTGTTTACTGAGTGCCAGGACCATGCTGAGCCTCCACATTCATTTTCTGACTCAGCTGCCCTGACAGCCTTTTAGATGAGGGGTCACTGTTCCCCATCACAACTGAGGACTCTGAGGCTGAAAGGATGCGATGATCTCCTGATGGCCCCACAACAGGTGAGTGGCAAGGCCAGGACAGACCAGGTGTGATTTTAGAGCCCATGTGCTTGGTCACAGGACTCCACCAGCACTCTCTCTGAAGGCCTCTGGGCTCCTCAGGACCTGGACATCCCCTCCTCTTAGGATACGGTCTTGGTTCTGGCCTAGTAGCATGAGGCCTCATCAGGTCAGCTCTTGGGAACAGGTTCCTGGGGGTGAGGGTGCCACCGAATGTGCCTGCAGCCTAGCAGAGATGTGGCTCTCGTCAGTCTGGAGATCCTTTAGACCTTTACACTTAAAAGTGCAAGCTCAGTCCATCTTCAGAGGACAAGTCATGACAAACAGGTCTTGAACATTTGCAGACCATATTTCTAGGTCACAAGGACCTTACCTTTTGGTGTGTGATGGGAGAGTAAAGATGGAAAACATATGCCTTGGTTTCTGCCGTGTGTGCCCAGAATCCCAAGAGATAATGGTTGTTTGAGCTTCTTAGTAGTCTGTTCACAGATTTCCCCACAATTCCCACTAGTCCAGCAGTTCTCTGTAGATACCCATAGGCATCTAGCAGTTCCAAAGAGAAAAACAGTAATCCATGGTTTAGAAATGGTAAGGTCCATTTATTGAATTCATATAACTTCTTCTTTTTTTTAGTTGTACATAGTCCTTTTTATTTATTTTATTTTTTATTTTTTTCTCTCAAATATGTTTATTTTTTCAGTGTTACAAGATTAATTGTTCATGCACCACACCCAGTGCTCCTTGCAATATGTGCCCTCCTCAATACCCACCACCAGGCTCGCCCAACCCCCCACCTCCTCCCCTCCAAAACCCTCAGTTTGTTGCTCAGAGTCCACAGTCTCTCATGGTTCATCTCCCCCTCTGATTTTCCCTCATTCCCCTTTCCCTTCCTTCTCACAATGCCCTCCATGTTTTTCCTTATGTTCCACATGTAAGTGAGATCATAAGATAATTGGCTCTCTCCATTTGACTTATTTCATTCTGCATCATCTCTTCCAGTCCCGTCCATGTTGATACAAAAGTTGGATATTCGTCCATTCTAATGGAGGCATAATATTCCATTGTATATATGGACCATATCTTCTTTATCCATTCATCTGTTGAAAGGCATTTTGTGCCCTTCAACAGATGAATGGATAAAGAATTCATATAACTTCTAAATGGGATCGTCTCCCATACAGAAAAAATATTATCGCTTCTAGCAGCCACACTAGGAAATACTCAGCAAATATAAGATAGGGCCACAGGTTAAAGGGGTAAATATGCCAGCATTTATGTGTCCAAATGTGCATTGCTTTTTGAAAGGTGAGTCCCCTGAGGGCTGTACAGTTATTCTAAAAAACACTCTCATTGCTCCTGCTTTTGGGGGGTTTCTTCTACGTGACTGCCTTTAGAACCCATCATGTGTCCATTTCAGTGTCTCTAAGGCAATTCTTTTTTTTTTTTTTTGAGTTTTTTTATTTTTATTATGTTATATTAGTCACCAAATGGTACGTCATTAGTTTTTGATGTAGTGTCAATTCATTGAGTTTTAAGAAATGTATGCACTTGATTTATAACACCAAAAACATAACGTAGAATATTTCCATCACCTCAAAAAGTGTCCTTGTAGCCCTTTGCAGTCATTCCCATTCTTCCACCACCACCACCCAGGGCCCTAACAGCCATTGTTTGACTTTCTTTTTTAAATTTTTTTATTTTTAAAATTTTTAAAAATTTTTTTATTTTTTCCCCCCAAAAATGTTTATTTTATTTTTTCAGTGTTACAAGATTTATTGTTCATGCACTACACCCAGTGCTCCATGCAATACATGTCCTCCTCAATACCCACCACCAGGCTCGCCCGGCCCCCCACCCCTACCCCTCCTAAACCCTCAGTTTGTTGCTCAGAGTCCACAGTCTCTCATGGT
>CM053603.1:78740147-78753402 GCA_028646535.1 Procyon lotor
CTCCATGTTTTTCTTTATGCTCAGCACGTAAGTGAGACCATAAGGTAATTGGCTCTCTCTGCTTGATTTATTTCACTCCGCATAATCTCTTCCAGTCCCATCCATGTTGATACAAAAGTTGGATATTCGTCCATTCTAATGGAGTCATAATATTCCATTGTATATATGGACCATATCTTCTTTATCCATTCATCTGCTGAAGGGCATCTTGGTTCTTTCCACAGTTTGGCAATTGTGGCCATTGCTGCTATGAACATTGGGGTACATGTGGCCCTTCTTTGTAATGCATCTGCTTCTTTGGGGTAAATACCCAGTAGTGCAGTAGCGGGGTCATAGGGTAGCTCTATTTTCAACTTCTTGAGGAATCTCCACACTGTTTTCCAAAGTGGCTGTACGAGCTTGCAATCCCACCAACAGGGTAAGAGGGTGCCCCTTTCTCCACACCCTCTCAACATTTGTTGTTTACTATCCTGTTGATTTTGGCCATTTCTAAGGCAATTCTTTAGGGGCAGATTTGGCTTTTTAGAAAATCCCAAGGTCAATCCAAGCTCAGCTCAATGAAGTGTATGTGTGGGGGTAGTTTTGTCAGTTATCAGTTGCCATAGTACTGCTGCAAAAGAAACAACCAGAAAAACCTCAGGGACCCACAACAAATATTATTTAGCTCATGACTCTGCAGGGATTCAGCTGATATGGGCTGGGTTTGGCTGATCTTGGCGGATCTTGCTTATGTATCTTCAGGCAGCTGATCTTGTCTGAGTTTGCTCAGATATCTAGGGAACAGCTGGATGACAGGTGGTCTAGAATAGTATCATCTGAACATCTGGGGACTCAGCTGTGTTTGACTTGTCTTTCATCCTCCATCAGGCTAGCTGGAGGCATACTTTCAGGAAGATGGCAGAGGCATAAAAAGAAAGAAACCTCAGTGTGCAAGTCCATTTCAAGCCTGTGCATTATTTCTGCCCACATCTCATTGGCCAAAGCAAGTCATATGGCAAAAGACAGGCATACAAGAAGGAGTGAAGAACTATGATGTTTTTGGCCATCTATCACAGTGACTAAATTGGAATGTGTTTTTGTTCCAAAGGGAGTTGTGGCCTCAAAATTCTGACAGTGATCTTGTGGGTAGTCAGTGAAGTTCCCCAAACAAGCATTTCAGATAGTTGTCTGGGGGGAACAATTCCAAATGATCTCTGACAATAGCAGAATCCTTTGAAGGAAGGGTATGGCCTGTGAGGTGACTGTGGGGAGGACAGTGGCTGCCCCCCTCTTTTTTTTTTTTTTTTAAGAAAAAACGTTTTGTTTTTTCCTTTTTTTTTTTATACTTAGAAAAGGGAGAAGTATTTAATACTTTGTTCAGCTAATTGTAAAATCTTTCTTTAATACTACACCAAAACTTGAGCAAACGTTTTGAAAGGTTGATTGTCCAGTGGAACCTGAAACTGGATAACTGTACTTTCTTTTGTACAGTATTGCACTAAAATATATTGGTCCATTGTGCATATTTTATTAATCTTTATCCATGCATGATTTCATAATATTATTTAATGGTCATTTAGAACACACTGGTTCACTGAATCATGAAGCTCTTCCAAAACATGGAGGACATTGGGAGAAGGAAAGGAAGGGTGAATTGGGGGAAATTGGGGGCGGGGAAAGATGAACCATGAGAGACTGTGGACTCTGAACAACAAACTGAGGGTTTTGGAGGGGAGTGGGGTGGGTGTTGGGTGAACCTGGTGGTGGGTATTGAGGAAGGCACGTATTGCATGGAGCACTGGGTTTGGTGAATGAACAATGAATCTTGGAACACTGAAAAAATAAAATCAATTGAAAAAATATATCTTTTTTTGGAATGAAGTTTTAAATGAAGTATAATTGACAGACAGTGTTACATTAGTTTTAGGTGTTCAACACTGTGATTCCACAAGACTCTATATCACAATGTGCTCACTGCAAGTGAATCATACAATGGGTTTATAGTACCACTGACTGTGTTCCCACTGCTCTACTTTCTATCCCTGTGACTTATTCATTCTATACTAGAAGTCTGTACCTTCCATTCCTCTTCCACCATCTGCTACCTCTCCGGCATTCATTTATTGGTCTGTTTATGCTTTTTGTTTGTTGGTTTGTTTATTCATTTGTTTTGTTTTTTGATTCCAGATGTATGTGAAATCATATGGTATTTGTCTTTCTCTATCTGACTTATTTCATTTAGCTTAATACCCTCTAGGTCTATCCTGTTGTGGCAAATGGCAAGATCTTATTCTTTTTTTTTTTTTTTTTAAGATTTTATTTATTTATTTGAGAGAGAGAGCTCATGCATGAGTGAGGGAGAGGGGCAGAGGGAGAAGGGTAAGCAGATTCCCTGCTGAGCAGGGAGCTGGGCTCGGAGCCCAGTTCCAGGATCCTGAGATCATGACCATAGCTGAAGGCACCTGCTTAATTGACTGAACCACCCAGGCACCCCTCATTCTTTTTATGGCTAAGTAATATTCCATTATATATATTCCACATCTTTTTTGTTCGTTTATCTATTGATGGAAACATGGGCTGTGTCCAGATCTTGGCTATTGTAAATAATGCTGCAATAAACAGGGGTGTACATGTCTTTTCAAATTAAGTGTTTTTAGTTTTCTGTGGTTAAATACCCAGTAGTGGAATTACTGGATCATATAATATTTCTATTTTTATTTTTTTTAAAGATTTTATTTATTTATTTGATAGAGACATAGTGAGAGAGGGAACACAGCAGGGTAAGTGGGAGAGGGAAAAGCAGCTTCTTGCTTGGGGCCCAATCCTAGGACTCCGACATCATGACCTGAGCCAAAATCAGATGCCTAATGACTGAGCCACCCAGGCGCCCCTATTTTTAATTTTTTTAATTAACATATAATGTATTATTTGCCCCAGGGGTACAGATCTGTGAATCATCAGGCTTACACATTTCACAGCACTCACCATAGCACATACCCTCCCCAATGTCCATAATCCAGCCACCCCATCCCTACACCCCTATCCCCCAGCAACCCTCAGTTTGGTCTTTTATGTTCTGTCTCCCGCTTTATCCCATCTTTTATCATTTTTCTCCCCCATCCCCCCGCATGACCCCCAGCCCTGCCTCTCAAATTCCTCATATCAGAGAGATCATATAATTGTTTTTCTCTGATTGACTCATTTCGCTTAGCATAATACCCTCTAGTTCCATCCATATCATTGCAAATGGCAAGATTTAGTTTTAATGGCTGCATAGTATTTCATTGTATAAATATACCACATCTTCATTATCCATTCATCTGTTGATGGACATCTAGGTTCTTTGCATAGTTTGGCTATTGTGGACATTGCTGCTATAAACATTTGGGTGCACTTGCCTCTTCAGATCACTACATTTGTATCTTTAGGGTAAGTATCCAGTAGCGTGATTGCTGGGTCATAGGGTAGCTCTATTTTTAACTTTTTAAGGAACCTCCATACTTTTTTCCAGAGTGGCTATACTAGTTTGCATTCCCACAAACAGTGTAGGAGGGTTCCCCTTTCTTCACACCTTGCCAACATCTACTGTTCCTACTTAATATTTCTAGCCATTCTGACTGGTGTGAGGTGGTATCTCACTGTGGTTTTGATTTGTATTTCCCTGATGCCGAGTGATGTTGAGCACTTTTTCATGGGTCTGTTGGCCATTTGGATGTCTTTGCAGAAATGTCTATTCATGTCTTCTGCCCATTTCTTGATTGGATTATTTGTTCTTTGGGTTTTGAGTTTGAGAAGTTCTTTATAGATTTTGGATACTAGCCCTTTATCTGATATGTCATTTGCGAATATCTTCTCCCATTCTGTCAGTTGTCTTTTGGTTTTGTTGACTGTTTCCTTTGCTGTACAAAAGCTTTTTATCTTGATGAAGTCCCAATATTTCATTTTTGCCCTTGCTTCCCTTGGTTTTGGTGATATTTCTAGAAAGAAGTTGCTGTGGCTGAGGTCAAAGAGGTTGCTGCCTGTGTGCTCCTCAAGGATTTTGATGGATTCCTGTCTCATATTGAGGTCTTTCATCCATTTTGAGTCTATTTTTGTGTGTGGTGTAAGGAAATGGTCCAGTTTCATTCTTCTGCATGTGGCTGTCCAGTTTTCCCAACACCATTTGAGACTGTCTTTTTTCCATTGGACGATCCTTCCTACTTTGTCAAAGATTAGCTGGCCATACAGTGGAGGGTCCATTTCTGGGCTCTCTATTCTGTTCATTGATCGTGTGTCTGTCTTTTGTGCTAATACCATATTGTCTTGACGATTACAGCTTTGTAATAAAGCTTGATTTCCAGAATTGCGATGCTACCAGCTTTGGTTTTCTTTTTCAACATTCACCTGGCTGTTTGGGGTCTTTTCTTCTTCCATAAAAATTTTAGGATTATTTGTTCCATTTCTTTGAAAAAAGTTGATGGTATTTTGATAGGCATTAAATGGTAGGTTGCTCTAGACAGCATAAACATTTTTATGATATTTGTTCTTCCAATCCATGAGCATGGAATGTTTTTCCATTTCTTTGTGCCTTCCTCAATTTCTTTCATGAGTGTTCTATAGTTTTCTGAGTGCAGATTATTTGCCTTTATTCCTAGGTATCTTATGGTTTTGGGTGCAATTGTAAATGAGATCAATTCCTTAATTTCTCTTTCTTCTGTCTTGTTGTTGGTGTACAGAAATGCAACTGATTTCTGTGCATTGATTTCATATCCTGACACTTTACTGAATTCCTGTATGAGTTCTAGCATTTTTGGGGTGGAGTCTTTTGGGTTTTTCACATAAAGAATCATGTCATCTGCAAAGAGTGAGAATTTGACTTCTTTCCTGATTGGGATCCTTTTATTTCTTTTTGTTGTCTGATTGCTAAGGCTAGGACTTCCAATAGTATGTTGAATAGCAGTAGTGATGGTGGACTTCCCTGCCATGTTCCTGACCTTAGGGGAGAAGCTCTCAGTTTTCCCTCATTGAGAATGATACTTGCTGTGGGTTTTTCATAGATGGCTTTTATGATATTGAGGTATATACCCTCTATCCCTGCACTGTGAAGAGTTTTGATCAGGAAAGGATGCTGTACTTTGTCAAATGTTTTTTTAGCATGCATTGAGAATATCATATGGTTCTTGTTCTTTCTTTTATTAATGTATTGCATCACATCGATTGATTTGCTGATGTTGAACCAACCATACAGCCCAGGAATAAATCCCACTTGGTCGTGGTGAATAACCCTTTTAATGTACTGTTGGATCCTATTGGCTGGTATTTTGGTGAGATCCCTGTCCATCAGGAATATTTTTTTTTAATTCTCCTTTTTGCTATGATCTTTTTCTGGTTTTGAGATCAAGGTAATGCTGGTCTCATAAAATGAGTTTGGAGCTTTTCTTTCCATTTCTGTTTTGTGGAACAGTTTCAAGAGTAGGTATTAATTCTTCTTTAAATGTTTGGCAGAATTCCCTTGGGAAGCTATCTGTCCCAGGGCTCTTGTTTGTTGGGAGATTTTTGATGACTGCTTCAATATCCTTACTTGTTATGAGCCTGTTCAGGTTTTCTATTTCTTTTTGGTTCAGTTTTGGTAGTTTATACATCTGTAGGAATGCGTCCATTTCTTCCAGATTGTCTAATTTGCTGGCATATAGTTGCTCATGATACGTTCTTATAATTGTTTGTATTTCTTTGGTGTTGGTTGTGATCTCTCCTCTTTCATTCATGATTTTCTTAATTTGGATCCTCTCTCTTTTCTTTTTGAGAAGTCTGGCCAGGGGTTTATCAATCTTACTATTTCTTTCAAAGAACCAGCTCCTAGTTTTGTTGATTTGTTCTACTGTTCTTTTGGTTTCTATTTCATTGATTTCTGCTCTGATCTTTATCATTTCTCTTCTTCTGGATTTAGGCTTTCTTTGCTGTTCTTTCTCCAGCTCCTTTAGGTGTAGGGTTAGGTCGTGTATTTGAGACCTTTCTTGTTATTTGAGAACGTCTTGCATTGCTATATACTTTCCTCTCAGGACTGCCTTTGCTATGTCCCAAAGATTTTGAACAGTTGTGTTTTCATTTTTATTTGTTTCCATGAATTTTTTAAATTCTTCTTTAATTTCCCAGTTGACCCATTCATTCTTTTGTAGGATGCTCTTTAGCCTCCATGTATTTGAGTTCTTTCCAACTTTCATCTTGTGATTGAGTTCTGGTTTCAGAGTGTTGTGGTCTGAAAATATGCAGGGAATGACCAATCTTTTTGTATCAGTTGAGACCTTATTTGTGACCCAGGATGTGATCTATTCTGGAGAATGTTCCATGTGCACTAGAGAGGAATGTGTATTCTGTTGCTTTGGGATGGAATGTTCTGAATATATCTGTGAAGTCCATCTGGTTCAGTGTGTTATTTAAAGGCTTTATTTCCTTGTTGATCTTTTGCTTAGATGATCTGTCCATTGTAGTGAGGGGGGTGTTAAAGTCCCCTCCTATTATTGTATATTGTCGATTGTTTCTTTGACTTTGTTATTAATTGGTTTATATAATTGGCTGCTCTCATGTTAGGGGCATAGATATTTAAAATTGTTAGATCTTCTTGTTCGACAGACCCTGTAAGTATGATAGAGTGTCCTTCTTTATCTCTTATTATAGTCTTTGGCTTAAAATCCAATTTATCTGATAAAAGTATTACCACCCCAGCTTTCTTTTGATGTCCATTAGCATGATAAATGGTTTTCCACCCCCTCATTCTCAATCTGGAGTTGTCTTTGGGTCTAAAATGAGTTTCTTGCAGACAGCATGTTGATGGGTCTTTGTTTTAAATCCATTCTGATACCTTGTGTCTTTTGATTGGGGCATTTAGCCCATTTACATTCACGGTGACTATGAAAGATATGAATTTAGTACCATTGTATTGCTTGTAAAGTGACTGTTACTGTATATTGTGTCTGTTCCTTTCTGGTCTGTTACTTTTAGGCTCTCTCTTTCCTTAGAGGACCTCTTTCAATGTTTCCTGTATGGCTAGTTTGGTGTTTGCAAATTCTTTTAGTTTTTGTTTGTCCTGGAAGCTTTTAATCTCTCCTTCCATTTTTAATGGCTGCCTAGCTGGATATAGTATTCTTGCCTGCACATTTTTCTCATTTAGTGCTCTGAATATATCATGCCAGTCCTTTCTGGCCTGCTAGGTCTCTGTGGATAGGTCTGCTGCCAGTCTAATACTTCTACCATCATATGTTACAGACATCTTGTCCTGAGCTGCTTTCAGGATTTTCTCTTTGTCATTGAGACCTGTAAGTTTTACTATTAGATGATGGGGTGGACCTATTTTTATCGATTTTGAAGAGGGTTCTCTGTGCCTCCTGGATTTTAATGCTTGTTCCTTTTGCCAAATTAGGGAAACTCTCTGCTATAATTTGCTCCAATATACCTTCTGTCCCCCTCTCTCTTTCTTCTTCTTCTTTGGGATCCCAATTATTCTAATATTGTTTTGTCTTATAGTATCACTTATTTCTCAAATTCTCCCCTCATCGTCCAGTAGTTGTTTGTCTCTCTTTTGCTTAGCTTCTTTATTCTCTATCATTTGGTCTTTTGTATCACTAGTTCTCTCTTCTGTCTCATTTTATCTTAGCAGTAAGAACCTCCATTTTTTATTGCACCTCATTAATAGCTTTTTTGATTTCAACCTGCTTAGATTTTAGTTCTTTTATTTCTCCAGAAAGGGATTTTATTTCTCCAGAAAGGAATTCTATGAAATCTTCCATTCTTTTTTCAAGCCCTGCTACCACATTGATAATGTCATTCTGAACTCTAGTTCTGACATATTCTAATGTCCATATTACTTAGGTCCCTAGCTATCAGTACTGCCTCTTGTTCTTTTTTTTTTTTTTTTGTGGTGTGTTTTTCTGCTTTGTCATTTTATCCAGATAAGAACAGATGAATGAGAGGACAAAATACTAAAAGGGTAGCAATGACCCAGAAAAATATACTGTAACCAAATAAGTAGAGACTTGAAACGTGGGGGAGAAAAAGAGGGAAAAAAGGAAAAAAAATATATAAGACTGATGAGTAGAACAGAGCAACACATTTGATCTTGGGATTATTTTGGTCTATTAGAAGAAACTACCTCCCAAAATTTTAAAGAAAGAAAAGCTTGTATATATAAAAAAATAAGGGTAAACACGATGAAGGGATGGAATATGACTGTAAAGATGAAAATTAAAAAAGTGGTGCATGAACAATTAATCTTATAACACTGAAAAAATAAAATAAATATATTTGGAAAAAAAAGATTCTAAAAAAGGAATTGATAATGTAAGAAGTTGATTGAAAAAAAAGAAAAAAGAAAGAAAAGAATGTGTCAGGCTGGAGACTAGAACAAAGCCATGTGCTAGATTTAGGGTATATTTTGATATATTAGAAGAAATTGTGTCCTAAAATTTTAAGGAAAAAAAAAACCCTATATGTATACAAAAAACAAGGTTAAATGCAATGAACGGACAAAATATGACTATAACAATGAAAATTTAAAAAGATTTTTAAAAAGGTATTGATAAGATAAAATAGTTAAAAAACATTAAAATAGGAAAGAGGAAAAATTAAGAAAATAGAATGAGAAAAAAATAAAATTAAAAAAATTTAAGTTTGAAAAACTAAAGGATCATGGGGAAAAAGCTATGAATTCCATATGCTGTATTCCCATATTTCTGAGGTTTTGCAGTTCTCATTGATAGGTGAACTTAGGTCTTGCCTGGATGTTCTTGGTGATCTTCTGGGGGAGGGACCCGTTGGAATGATTCTCAAATGTCTTTGCCTGAGGCGGAATTGCACCGTCCTTGCAAGGGGCTGGGCCAGGCAATCTGTTCTGGTTCACTCTTGTAGCTTTTGTTCCCTGAACGCTTTCCGTAAGGCTTTGGAGGGCAGGAGTGAAAATGGCGGCCTCCCAGTCTCCAGGCACATAGAAGCCAAGCACTCGGGGGTCCCACTCCTCAGTGTGCCCTCAGAGAAAAGCAGTCAATCCCTCCCATCTCCCTCATCTCTAGCCATGCTCCGGGCTCACCTGGCCTATGACCTATATCTGGTGCTCAGCCCCGTTTGGAGTTTCCAAACTCAGTCGTTTCCTGCATCACACTCCCACGCTGTTCCTCCCAGAGGAGGAAGGAGGGAGTCTCCCTGGATCTGCCCCCTGTGGGGTCCCTGTTTGAAGAGCAGAAGCTGAGCCTCGGATCACAGTTGAAGGTAAGCCTGAGCTGAGAGCTCCTCCTCGGCTCAGTCTCTGCCCCAGGCTTCTCTTCTTCAATGCTTGGGGCCTCTGCCACACTCAGACACTCCTGGTCTTTTTGTGTCCCCGTGGGTCCTGAGACCACACTGTCCCTGAGAGGGCTTTGCTCCCCCACCCTCCCACCCCACTTAGCCTCTGGAGCAACATCCCTCAGTGGAGCCAGCGGCTTCTCAAAGTTCCGATTTTGTGCTTTGCTGCTCTATCAGTTGCTGGGAGCCGGCCCTTCCCCCTGGGGTCTCTTCCCCTATATCACTTTGGATTCACTTCTGCATGTCCTACCTTCTAGAAAGTGGTCAATTTTCTGTTCCTAGAATTGCTGCTCTTCTCTTCAATCTCCTGTTGAGTTTGTAGCTGTTCAGAATGGTTTGAAACTATCTAGCTGAACTCCTGGGACCCTATGATATCTCCTACTCCTCCTACCATCTTGCTTCTCCCTCCATATTTTTAATTTTTTAAAAAAGATTTTATTTAGTAATCTTGTAACATTGAAAAAATAAACATATTTGGGGGGAAAAGAGAAAAAAAAAAGATTTTATTTAGTTATTTGACAGAAAGAGAGAGCACAAGCATGGGGAATGAACAAGGAGCTCAACATGGGGCTCAGTCCCAGGTCCGTGACCTGAGCTGAAGGCAGACACTTAACTAACTGAGCCACCCAGGTGCCCCTATTTTTAATTTTTTGAGGAGATTCCAAACT
The DNA here is from genome assembly GCA_028646535.1 of Procyon lotor. Taxonomy (NCBI): domain Eukaryota; kingdom Metazoa; phylum Chordata; class Mammalia; order Carnivora; family Procyonidae; genus Procyon; species Procyon lotor. Next base: position 78,750,104 of record CM053603.1, read on the forward strand.
GCTTTCCACAGTGGCTGCATCAATTCACACTCCCACCAGCAGTGCACAAAGGTTCCCTTTTCTCCACATCCTTGCTAACACTTGTTATCTCTTATCTTTTTGATTCTAGCCATTCTGACAGGTGTGAGGTGATATCTTGTGGTTTTGATTTGCATTTCCTTGATGATAAGTGATGATGAGCATCTTTTCATGTGTCTGTTGGCCATCTGTATGAAATACCTGTTCATATCTTCTGACCATTTTAATCAGATTACTGTTATTATTTTTGGTGTTGAGTTGTATAAGTTCCTTATATATTTTGGATATTAACTCCTTATGAAATATATAATTTACAAACATCTCCACTCATTCAGTAGGTTTCCTTTTTGCTTTGTTGATGGCTTCCTTCACTTTTTATTTTGGTGTAGTCCCAATAGTTTATTTTACTTCTGTTTTTCTTGCCTGAGGAGACATAGCTAGAAAAATGTTGCTAAAGCCAATGTCAAAGAAATTACTGCCTGTGTTTTCTTCTAGGAGTTTAATGATTTCATGTCTCACATTTAGGTCTTTATCCATTTTGAGTTTATTTTTGTGTACGGTGTAAGAAAGTTGCTCAGTTCCATTTTTTTTTTTTTTTGCATGTAGCTGTCCAGTTTTCCCAGCACCATTTGTTGAAGAGACTTTCTCCTGTTGTATATTCTTTTTTTAAAAATTTTATTTATTTATTTGATAGAGAGAGACACACAGTGAGAGAGGGAACAAGTGGGGGAAATGGGAGAGGGAGAAGCAGGCTCCCTGATGAGCAGGGAGCCCGATGTGGAGCTCGATCCCATGACCCTGGGATCATGACCTGAGCCGAAGGCAGACAGTTAATGACTGAGCTACCCAGGCGTCCCTCTCCTGTTGTATATTCTTGCCTCCTTTGTTGTAGATTCCTTGACCACATACGTGTGGGTAGGATGGTGCTCTTTTGGATGAAGGGCTGAGAAATCCATCTTGGACTTGTTGGATTGAACTGAATTTGCAGCAAAAATCTTACCTTGCAGTCTCCAAATGATATACTGGTCTTTGATGTGTATGCTGCCTTTTATTTCTTTCTGCAACAGCCAGGCTCTCAGCAGTGAAGAATTATCTTTCAGTAACTCTCATTTTCTTGGCGGTTTGAGGTTTTAAGGGTTAAGCTAACCCTTATCCTTTTCCACTTTGACCAATGGAAACTTCAAGGAGTGGAATTAGATGGGAGGCACAATTACTTTGTCACCCATCTCCTGCACCCAATGACATTTGCTGAGCATCCTTTGTGCTCTCTGTCGGGTACTGGGCATACAGAGACACACAAGAGGAGGTAGAAGGAGGGCCGGGATGGAGATAAAAGAGCAGGAGGCCTTCATGGACCAGTGATAAGGAACTTCCATGAAACCGAGAAGCATGTTTAATTCAGCCCTTTGCACCTGAGGTTAAACATGCACACACATACACATATTAGCACACATGCACGCATGTACACAAGAAAAAATGCCAAAGATAGGTAAGAGAGAGTACCTGCTTCTAGGAAGCTCAGAGAGTAGTGGGAGAGACACAAGCACATACAATAAGCTATTGCACTAAAGAGTGAAAAAGGTCATACAAGAGGGCTGAGTATAGGGTACTTTAATGGGTCAAAGGAGGGGCATCTCTCCCTGCATGGGAGGGCTTCTTGGCAGAGGTGACATTTGAACTGGGTCTCCAAGAACAATGAGGAATTCACAGGCAGAGTGGGGACAGCACAGTTGTCATATGCAGAGGTGTAAGACAGCAAGTCTCACTTAGAAACGGGCAGGACATATTTTCATTGTTAGTGTATAGGAAAGCAACTGATTTCTGTGCATTGATTTTGTATTCTGCCACATTACTGAATTGCTGTATGAGTTCTGGTAGTTTGGGGGAGGAGTCTTTTGGGTTTTCCATATAAAGTATCATGTCATCTGCGAAGAGAGAGAGTTTGACTTCTTCACTGCCAATTTGAATACCTTTTATTTCTTTTTGTTGTCTGTTTGCTGTCACTAGGACTTTTAGTACTATGTTAAACAAGAGTGGTGAGAGTGAGCATCGGTGTCATATTCCTGATCTCAAAGGGAAGGCTGTCAGCTTTTCCCCATTGAGAATGATATTTTCTGTGGGCTTTTCGTAGATAGATTTTATGAAGTTGAGGAATGTTCCTTCTATCCCTATACTTTGAAGAGTTTTAATCAGGAACGGATGCTGAATTTTGTCAAATGCTTTTTCTGCATCCATTGAGAGGACCTTGTCGTTCTTCTCTCTTCTCTTATTGGTTTGTTCTATCACATTGAATGATTTGCGAATGTTGAACTACCCTTGCATCCCAGGGATAAATCCCACCTGGTCATAATGAATCATCTTTTTAATGTGCTGTTGGATACTGTTAGCTAGGATCTTGTTGAGAATCTTGGAATCTTGGCATCCATATTCATCAGGGATATTGGTCTGAAATTCTCCTTTTTGAGGGGGTCTTTGCCTTTTGGGGATCAGCGTAATGCTGTCTTCATGGAAAGAGTCTGGGAGTTTTCTTTCTGTTTCTATTTTTTGGAACAGTTTCAGGAGAATAGGTATTATTTCTTCCTTGAAAGTTGGGTAGAATTCCCCAGGGAATCCATCAGGTCCTAGACTCTTGTTTTTTGAGAGGTTTTTGATGACTGCTTCAATCTCGTTACTAGATATTGGTTTATTCAGCTTGTCAATTTCTTTCTGTTTCAGTCTTGGAAGTTTATAGGTTTCCAGGAATGCATCCATTTCTTTTAGGTTGTTTAACTTATTGGCATATAGTTGTTGATAATAATTTCTGATGATTGTTTCTATTTCCTTTGGATGAGTCGTGATCTCTCCCCTTTCATTCATAATTTTGTTAATTTGGGTCCTCTCTTTTTTTCCCCCAAATATATTTATTTTATTTTTTCAGTATTACGAGATTAATTGTTCATGCACCACACCCAGTGCTCCATGCAATACGTGCCCTCCTCAATACCCACCACCAGGCTCAACCAACACCCCACCCCTCCTCTCCAAAACCCTCAGTTTGTTGCTCAGAGTCCACAGTCTCTCATGGTTCATCTCCCTCTCTGATTTCCCTCATTCCCCCTTCCCTTCCATCTTACAGTGCCCTCCGTGTTCTTCCTTATGCTCCACACATAAGTGAGACCATAAGATAATTGACTCTCTCCGCTTGACTTATTTCACTCCACATAATCTCTTCCAGTCCCATCCATCTTGATACAAAAGTTGGATATTCATCCTTTCTGATGGAGGCATAATATTCCATTGTA
>CM053603.1:78753902-78775510 GCA_028646535.1 Procyon lotor
TTGGAGAGGGTGTGGAGAAAGGGGAGCCCTCTTTCACTGTTGGTGGGAATGCAAGTTGGTGCAGCCACTTGGGAAAACAGCGTGGAGATTCCTCAAGAAATTAAAAATAGAGCTACCCTATGACCCTGCAATTGCATTGCTGGGTATTTACCCCAAAGAAGCAGATGTAGTACAAAGAAGGGCCACATGTACCCCCAATGTTCATAGCAGCAATGGCCACAATCGCCAAACTGTGGAAAGAACCAAGATGCCCTTCAGCAGATGAATGGATAAAGAAGATATGGTCCATATATACAATGGAATATTATGCCTCCATCAGAAAGGATGAATATCCAACTTTTGTATCAAGATGGATGGGACTGGAAGAGATTATGTGGAGTGAAATAAGTCAAGAGGAGAGAATCAGTTATGTGGTCTCACTTACGTGTGGAGAACATTGGGAGGACATGGAGGACATTGGGAGAAGGAAAGGAAGGGTGAATGTGGGGAAATCAGACGGAGAGATGTACCATGAGAGACTGTGGACTCTGAGCAATAAACTGAGTGTTTTGGAGGGGAGTGGGGGGGTGTTGGGTGAGCCTGGTGGTGGCTATTGAGGAGGGCATGTGTTGCATGGAGCACTGGGTGTGGTACATGAACAGGGAGTCTTGTAACACTGAAAAAAATAAAAGTATTTGTGGAAAAAAAAAGGTGCAGGACAATGACAGAGAAGCAGAAAGGAAAGGGATATAGAGGTGACAAGATTGGAAGGGTTGGGAGAGGGAGAAGGAATGGGAACCCCAGGAGAGATGGTGACGACTCCCAAGCAGACGCACAGGGAATGGAGAGAAGGGACCAATGGGAGGCGGCCTGGAGGGGTAGTGGGAAGGACTGAGGAGCTGGAGGTGAGGGAGAGGTCACAGCCAGACTGTCACCTGGCTTTGGGTAATGTAGAGGAGGTCTGTGCACAAGAAGGTGGTGTTGGTCAGTTATGTACTTAGTGTACCAGAAAGAGTGAGGTTGGAATCAGGAGGACCCAGATTTGAATCCTGGGTTCACCACTGTGTGCATTTGATCAAGTCGCTTGTCTTCTGTAAGGCTCTATTTCCTCATCTGTAAGACAGAGTTGATACATAGAGGAGTCTTTTGAGTGCTAAATTACGTTATTGGTTTAAAACCCCTGGTATAGAGCCTAGCCCATTTCAGGCACTAGAGTCAACCTAGATAGGCAGGCAGGCAGGCAAGGAGCCACTGGGGAGACAGGGATTACTCTTTGGAAGAATGGGCACAGCTCTATGAGCCCCCATGAACACCTTGAGCTGCTCCCCTGGCTTGGGCTGAGGAAGTGGGCACATGTGAGGGGTGCCATAGTCTGGGTGAAGAAGATAGGTCAGAGGAATTGAAAGGCATGTGCGCATACGTGTGTGTGTATGAGTGTGTTTCTTGTGAAATAAATCATCTGACAGGTGTAGTCAAAGGTGGCTACAACATTCTGTGCTTCCAGCAGTCCTCCTTGTCCTTGATTCTTAACTCTATCTTTGAATCCCATTCTCAAACCAGGGAGGTACCTGGGGGTGGATGTTGGTCCTGTCGATGCACACTAAGGTCAGTGAAAACCACAGTCCAGTGGGCTGTGAGCACCTTTTGGCTCAGTTAAGCACACTCATGGAGAGTAACTGTCCCCCTTTAGAACCTCAAGCCCTGGGAACAGAAGAACAGCTTAAGTGGCTTTGTCTTTGTGAATATGGATAGAACCTGGTGCCTACAGAGGGCCAGCAAGATGGGTTGGCAGAGGGTGGGTGTGAGGGATGGAGATGCCCCAGGACAGACAGACAGGCAGCACCAGATTCAGGATCCAAGATCTCAGATCATTTAAAGAGGAGTAGCACCAATGCCAGCTGCCAGCATCTCCGGATAGAAGTTGTCCTCCTGGTCGGGGTGAACAGTGCATGAATTCCTCCAGGTGTGGCCACTGCACTTTTGCCACCACCCCTTCCATCAGGCACCTGCAGACAAGCAGCTAGGCTGGGTACCTGTGCTCAAAGCAGCCACTCATGTCAAGATCAAGATGTGAGGCATTTTAAAAAGCAGTAGCCATCTCTGCTGTGCCCAGGGAAGCCTGAGCACATTTACTGAAGGCAGGAGGTGTCCTTAAGTATTTATCCACAGACTGTCAAGCATGTACTGGAGCCCTACTTCATGCATGTGCTCAGTACTTTGGGGAAGGCCTGAAGAAAGACCCAACCTCAGTTTTCAGTGAGCACGTGGTCTAGCTGGGGGTCAGCAACTCCCATGTCAATTACTAGGTAGGGAACAGAGAACATTAAAGGAGGGATTCCATATGGTTCTCTATTTTCACTCAACAGGTGTGTTGGAGCCCTTTCTCTCTGCAGGCCAGTGCTGGCCATGGCTGTGCCCTCTCACAGCCCACGTCTGGTTTAGAGGCGGGGGATGATTTGGGCTGGAGTAGACAGAAGCACAAGTGTTTTGTGGGCACAGATGATGCAGTCTTGAGGATGGTGATCCTTGAGTTGAAGCTTAAAGTCTGAACAGGTTGTGGAAAGGCTGGGGGATGGAGGGAGAGCAGTGGTGGGTGCTGAGGTCAATGGTCTCCCTCACTGAGGCCAACCCCATTCCTGATCACTGACCTAGCACCCTCTTCCTCTTGAGAACAGAAACAAGAATGGGAAGGGAGTCCAGAGTCCTTGCTTGGCCCGATGGTGATCACTCCAGCAGGGCCCTTGGGCTGCTCCTAAACCAGGCCCCAGGGTTTTGCAGAGCACTTTCCGAGGCTGGAGGGTGGTGAGTTAAGATCTGGTAGAGAAGGAAGGGACAGTGGCAGCCCCCGGGCGGTCACGCTGACCAGATGGTTTTCACTGTGGGGAGACGGGAGAAGAGAGCGAGGTTAAATGCTGGTTCTGCTGCGCACTGCTGTGGGAGCTGCAGCCAAGTCACCCCACTTTTCTGAACCTCAGTTTTGTTATTAGAAGTGACTGTTGTGAGAGTTGAGTGAGGTTGTGTACAGGACACTCTGCCAGGGTCTGTGGCGAGGTGGATGCACACGCTTGGTGCCTAGCAGAGCCTCAAGTGCCACATGAAGGGCAGGACCTGAGCCGCCCTAGGAGACAGGGAAGGAAGAGCCCAGATGGCATCAGTCATGGGCAGTGGAGGGGGCCTGCAGCCTGGATCTTCACATCCTGTATTGTTAGCTTTGCGGGATGGTTAGTGGAGACAACTTCTGTTCACCCTTAGGTGTGGGTCAGAGGGGACACTGAGACCCACAGTCCTATCCCTCATTCCTGCTCTATACAGATTTGACTCAGAGCAGGGGGCACTCATATCTCCATGTGAGAGGTGGCTGCTCGGCCCCATCTATCCCCAGTGCCACACTGGCAGTTATCCTGTGGTGGGTAGGCCAAGGCCTCTGGTGCCAGGAGTCCACAGTGAGGGTGGGCCCTTTTGGGAATGGGCAGAGGGAAGCTGAAAACTGGGATGAGCCTGGAGACATGATAACAATTCATCCTGCTGTGGTACCATGGTGCTCCGTTTGGATTGCTTCTCCAGGGCTGACACCCCCATCCCCCAGCTGCTGGGAGTATCACTGCTGATGGCCCACAGCCATGTCCTCACAGGCCTGGCTCTCCTCAGTGGGGGCTCTCTATAGCCTCTCCTAGGAACAGCCCACGGACCAGTGGCTGGCTGGTGTGGGGACACCAAGGGCCAGTCAGCAGGATCAGCTAAGGCCTCAGTTGCAGATTGAACTTTGTCGGGGTTAGCGTCTCCCTCTGCCCAGTCTTACATTCCCCACTTCCCACTTGTGTCTCGTTCAGGGGCACCCCCAGTAGGACTTCTGCACACTGTCTCAGAGTGCTTTTAGGGAGTCCAATCTAAGAAAATTGGTACCCAGAATGGTCCTGAGAATCAGGCTCTAAAAGGCGATCGCTCACCAGCCAGCTGGTCATGGGGATCGCATTGTGGGTGGGAGGTGAGCACAGATGGCCCCTGGTATGAAAGTGCACTTGCTACAACTCTTTCCTTGGTGAACTGGGACAAGATGCTAATGGGAGCAGGTGCGGGCTGCTGTGTCAACTCTGGCATTTGAGGGAAGAGAGAAATGGCAGCTCTGAGCCCTACAGAATGAGGAGGCAGCTGCTGAGCTCATTGACTTGTCGAGGACAGAGAATGGCTGGCTCTGGGTAATAAATCACCAATTTAAGGCAGAATGGGAGGGCAAGAGTGCCTGGCCCTGGCCGGCGTCGTCTGAGGAAACAGCGATCTTATGCAGCCAGGGCAGAAGACCAGACTTAAGTGGGAGAGTAGCAGGATTTGGGGGCTGCATTCACACCTTCAGCAAGCCTCAAGTAAAAAGGCTTAGGCATTTGATGTCTGGGTACATACACCTGAGAATCCTGAAGTCCCAGTGTCCTCCAAACATGCTGGCAGAGGTAGCCCTGTCCCCATTCCTGGAAGACAGTAGTCCGCTCCCCACCCCACCACCTGTTTGTAGATCACAGGAAGGCCTCAAATAAGACAAGGCAGGTGCTTTCTAAGACAATGCTTATTGCTAAGTAGTTTTCCTTGGTGTAGATAATCATAGTGTGTTTATCCAGTGACATTTGGGTGGATGGACCCCATGTCTGGATTTTGGCTATTACAAATAAAGCTGCTTTGAACACTCAAATACAAGAGAAAAAGAGACAATGCTTAACTCCAATGGGATTTATTCTCATTTCTTTTCCTGGCAACCAGACCAATAGCAAGGAACAACTCCCAGAGAAGCAGACTAGGGAGCTCTGGCCTGCTGAGGAGAGCAGGCTCTGCCGAATTTGTTATATGAGTGGAAGGAGTTGGGAGGGTGCACATGGGATTGGATCAAGGTGTGGTATCAAGGGAGGCAGAATATAAAGCTGGGGAGATGAGAGTTTAATGATATAGTTGCACATAAAGGATTTAGCATCCTGGCAAGAGCCCCAGGAGACTGTGTTAATATGCTGCCGGGATAGCTTTTGGAAACTTGGCAAAAGTGATGGCCCACACAAAGTGAAGCAGACATGACAGACGGCTGTGGCAGACAGGGTGGAAGGGATCAAAAGGCCTAGAGAGTAGAGAGTGGGGTGAATGTACTGTGTAAGGTTGGGAAGAGTTAGCTGTGTTCCACAGGAGGACCAGGGGGACATTTCATTTACCCAAGTGATAAAGAATGCATCGAGGGGGGCATCAGCATCACTGGGAAGCTCAATGGATCAGGACTAACGTTAGTAAGAGAAGCTGTTACATTACTAGACGCCCTCTTAGCAGTGGGAAATGAGAAGATCTCAAATGCAGCGGCCAAATGGTAGTGCTGAAGTCTCAGAAACAAAGTGGGCATTAATATCGAGACTAGTGGAGAAGTCTAAGTGGAGGAGGGTCCCACCTGTGTAATACCACATACAGAGATGGTTCAGGGACCACTGTCTTCCTTATAAGGCAGACAGGCAACCCACAAGAGGAGGCCAGGTTTCTGTAAGGAAGGATGGTGCAACTCAGAAGCAGTTGTACTCAGTAAGAATTATCCCAGACCTTTACCAAAGTTGCATATGCTCATTTCCTCAAGTAACCATGCACTGGAGAAAACACTCAGATTTTTCCAAACCTTTTTAGTTTTTTCACTGAGTCCAAACTGACACTGACATCCAGAGACCCAAAGTGCCATCATGGCCTCCCTAGAATGGGGGCATATGAAGTCCATGCATAAATGGGTCTTGGCCAAGATCTAGCTCATAGGGGGTCTACTGAACCCATGGATCACCAGATGGTCATTGCCCCAGGCCCCAAATGTACAATTAGAATGGACTTCCTGGACAGTTTGCAGAACCCCCACATTAGTTTCTTGACCTGAGGGGTAAGAACAATTATAGTGGGAAAGCCAAGTGGAAAGTTCTGAAACTGCCCTCCTGCCCTGTCAAGATAATACATAAAACAGTAATGCCTCGTCTCGGGAGGGTTGGCATTCATGCTATACTCAAAGACTCAAAGGATGTCATAACCCTATTTAATTCATTAGTCTGGTATCCGTAGTACTTTTTTGGATTCTGATGGACAACAGTGGATTACTCCATACTAAATGGTAAATTGACCTGACCAAGTAGCTGGTCAACCTAGCCTATTGATACTGGACAGACCTGACTGGGTAACATAAACCTGACCCAGACACATCACAGAGCAAGCAGCAGGACACCATCATCCCGAGACAGGGACAGCAGATTCTCAGCAGAGGCACCTGGTTGTTATAATCTAGAAACATGGAGCACATGCATACCTACAGCAGACTGCTTTCAATGCCTACATGACAGAAAATCCCAATTATCTTCACTCACATGTTGATTTCCTAAAAAGGGACAGAAACAACTCTCAGTCTGTTGGCTTTGACAAAGCTTCCCTATTTCTTTCCTTGCACTTCATTTCTAAGAGTTTACCTACGATTTGTGCTGGATCACATTCCCTGTTTGGCAGTAAGACCTTTTCACTCAGCCACCAAACTGTGGTCTTGAATAGTCTTTATTTTAACACCAAGAAGTAGCCCCACTGCAGCTGCTGAGCCAGCAGGTGATATGTACATATCAATCTGGCAATTGTGTTCTTTTCCATACCCATTGTGAAGTAGGAGCAGAGTCAGTTTGGATTTGCACAGGACAGACAATGGGATACATTTAGCCTTGCCCCAGGAGGATGTCATTTCTCTTACTTTATGTTACAATAGAGTGCAAAGGACCTGGACTCTCTAGCCATATCTGTTCACTAGATTGATAACATGTTAATTGAACTGGATGAGCAAGAAATGGCAGGCACATTGGAGGTTTGGCATGACGTATATTCTTTGTGTGTTTGGAGGTAAATTCTATGAAAATGTAAGGACTTCTTTTTTTTTTTTTGAGTGCAAGGGCTGTATTTATTTGCAAAACTAATTTCCGTATACTTACAATCAGTGAAAGTTTCTAGTGCTTGATATTGCTTAGTTGCCACTTTTTGCTACAGGAAAGCCCTGGCAAAAAATATCATTGATAAAAGGTTTTAAGTAAAAATTTGATGAAATCGATTTAAAAAATAAAGCAACAAAACAAAGCAAGCTCAAGGCACCTGTGGCATTTTTTTCCTTAATGCAGTTCTTTTCACCCTTCCCTTCCCTTCCCTTCCCTTCCCTTCCCTTCCCTTCCCTTCCCTTCCCTTCCCTTCCCTTCCCTCCGCTCCCCTCCTCTCTTCTCCTCTCCCCCCTCCCTTTCCCTCTCCTTCCTTCCTTCCTTCCCTCCTTTCTTTCTTTCTTTCTCTCTTTCTTGTCTCTCTTATTTAGATTCAATTAACATATAGTGTATTATTAATTTCAGAGGTAGAGTTCAGCGATTTGTCAGTCTTATATAACACCCAGGGCTCATTACATCACGTGCTCTCTCCACTGTCCATCACCCAGTTACCCCCTCCCCCCTCCCCTCCAGCAATCCTCAGTTTGTTTCCTATGATTAAGAGTCTCTTATGATTTGTCTCCCTCTCTGATTTCTGACAAGGACTTCTATATCTGTGGAAGTTTTATGGGTTCAGCGGGCGGAAGCATGTTCTTCCAAAGGTAATTATTGTATCTTGTACCTTCCAGCAAAAGCAATACAGTGCTTGGTAGGCTTCTGTGGGTTCTGGAGGCAGCAAAGACTGCATTTGGGAATACTAGTCTGATCCATTTATGAGGGATAAGGAGACCTGACGGCTTTTCGTGGAGCCTAGAGTATGAAAGGGCTTTACAGCAGGTCCCGGCTGTGGTGCACATGAACAGGCAGACCTTCTGGAGCGAGAAGTTGGGCAGCCTCAAGACAGAGGCTGCTTGATGCAAAATGACCAAACAGTGTTTGTTGGTCATTTTGTTGTTTGGTGCCTCTTTGGTGACACCCTGAGCATGACTAGGATAATGAGCCAGGGCAAATGGCTTGGTAGGCAGCACTCAAGGCTGATCCCAGATCCCATCGATACTCTTGTTCACATCCCCTTGAAGTTCACACAAGTGAAAACAAATTGCAATCTTTTGTTAGTGGTTCACAAATAACCTCTGTAAGGGACGTGCAGCAAGGGCTTGCATTCCCACCTAGCAGGTTAGAGAACTGAGGCATAACTGACTTATAACATCAAGATGTTAAGGGTCTTGTTAAGTGTCATTCAGTAAGTCATTTATTTACCCATTCAGCAGTTATGTATTGACCGCCTTTGGGAACCAACGCTGTATAACCCCAAGATATGTTAGCAAAGACTTGTTGCTGTTCTCAAAGAACACAGTTGAGAGTGGGTGTAAGAGGAATGGAAAATGGAGTTAACTGGTAAATCCAGCACTGTGGAACAAACACTAGCAGAGGTGTAAGTACAGAGTGTTGGGTGAACTTGGCAGAAGTGGGGATAGAAGAAAGAGAGAGACAGAGCAGCCCAGGGGACCTCGATGCTGTCTGGAGTGGCTGGAGCCAGGGTGAGGGATCCAGAAGAGGTTGTGAGGACAGTCCTTCAGGTTCCAAACTCCTTCCCTGTCTCTAGCTCGCTTCCCAGGGCAGCTGTCCCCAGAGCTGTCATGGTGGGTGAGGCCTCAGGCCATTTCATTAAGGAGGTTTGTTTCCAGATTCATCCCCTAAGCCCTATTAAGTCTCTTACTTAGTGGGGAAGCAGCAAATCAAGATGACATTTGAAAAGTAGTGGCCCAGCCTGTTCCTGGAGGAACAGCTAAATCCTCACCCATATTAAATACCTTCTCCTCAGCAGCAGCGGCTGGGCCATTTAGGAAAATTAAAAGGAGAAAGATGAACAGAGAGTATGGAGATTAGAAACAAGTGTAATAGTGTTTCCAGTCCTATGGCAATGAAGAGACCTCACATATGGCCTTTACACTTTATCCTTCTCTTGGCTTATTCAGAGGGCTGGTCATTATGAAAGTGGTTTTGCAAAGAGGTGCTCGGGTTTCCAGCTCTCTGTCGTCAGGCCAGCCAGTTACCTGGCTGCTGGCCGGCCCGAGCCGGTGTGCCTCGCAGCACACGTGCTGAAGACTTTGCATTGGAAAAATCACCCTATAGAGAGATTTCTATAAGGCAGCAGAACTCAGGGTTTGTCTTGACTCAAGTAAAGCCAATGTGCAGCAAAGGAACTGGCCCACAGGGGAAGGAGGGTTTGCCATCACTGTTCAAATGGTGGTAAATTAAAAAAACAGTGACATAGTATTTTAAACCTGTTGGATGAACATAGGTTAAGGAAAGAGAAAACTCGAACACTACTGAGGAGATAGGGGAAAAGGAGTACTTGTGCCTTGCTGGTGTAAGTGTAAAACGATGCCAAATTTTTGGAGAGCACTTGGGCTAAATGCATCAAGATTTTAAATATGCATCAAGAATTCAAAGAATGTTGGAGTAGTTGATATAATAATTTTAGTTGTAAAAAATAGATCCTAAGGAGATATCAGAAATGCAGACAAAATATGAGACAGGAATGTGTTCCTTGCAATGTAATTTCTAGCATTAAAAAAGAGAAACCTGAATGCCTCATAATAACTGATCCATAAGAAGTGGTAGTCAGTTGTTTCAAATGATCTTTATGAAAGATAAGCTTATATGAAAATATTAGATTAGAAAGGATACAAAATACCTTATATACCAGAATTTCTTTCAACTCTCTTTCACAGACATCCCCACCTCTGCCGCTAACTCTGTCTTCATAGACCTCCATTTAACTGACCCCTCAGTTGAATTGACTAGTTGGATTAACTGAGACACTATTTTTTCTGTAAACAAAGCAGCTGACACCCAGGGCCCTGGGAAAGATAGTGGTTAACCATGTTCTCATTTCTACATCCGCAGCTCAGCTCAATGCCTACCAAGAATCCTCTGTTTATTATTCTCATAATACTCTGCTAAATTTGATGTGATAATATATTATTGAGGATTTCTGCTTCTATATTCAAAAATGTGCTTGATCTGTGTGTGTGTGTGTGTGTGTGTGTAGAAGCAGTTGTGTGTAAGGGTAAAGGCTAGACCTGTAAAAGCTGAGATTTCTTACTCTGCTCTGATTGGATAGTCTGAGAATAATCTGTCTGCTGAAGGCTGGGCACAATTTGCCTCTACATACTATCTTAACATGGACCTTTTTTTGGCGGGGGGTAGATAGATCATTGACTATTTTTCCTCCATCTTCTGTGGCTATTTGTCTCTTGGTGACTTTTACATTTTCTTGAGCTGACTTTGCAGTTATAACTAACTAGAAAAACAACATTCTTCATTTAATTTTTATTTTTTAATTATATTATTTTGTATCTTCTCCTATGGTAGAGTATATTCCTTGTCAGAAAATGTGATTTTAAGTTCTAATAATAAAATGTTTATTTTTAAATAAGCATGTGCTGTGTGTCAGGCACCACCATGTTCTTATTTACTCCACACAAGAACCCAATGGTGGAAGGACTATTATTGTCCCTATTTTGAGGGTGAAAAAACCAAGGATGATAAGTGTCCAAGACCATGTAATTTATAAATGATAGAGCTGGGATTGAACCTTCATTTGTCTGATCCTGAGCCTGTGTTTCTATCCACTAGGTTATACTCTTGAAAAAAAAATATGAACAAATGGACAACAGACAAACCAAATCATGTGCCACAGCATGATCGTCCTGCAGTTTAAGTAATTTCCTCCTGCTCAAGATCAGGCTCTGGATATTTTTGCATAGTCTTTCTCAGCCTATTTCCTGAGCAAGAGCTGCTTGGGGCCTGTGTGTGCTGTAGTGTTACAGGGACACTTCATGTTTCCACCATTGTTTTTTTTTTCTTTTTTTAAAATTTAAATTCAATTAACCAAAATATACAGATCATTAGTTTCAGATGTAGAGTTCGATTAATTCATCAGTTGCATATAATAATTCCCACTACTCATCACATGCCCTCTTTAATGCCCATCATACAGTTACCCCATCCCCCTACCTACCTCACCTCCAGCAATCCTCAGTTTATTTCCTTTTTTATTCTCAGTTTGTTTCCTATAGTTAAGAGTCTCTCATGGTTCGTCTCACTCTCTGATGACTTTCTATTCAGTTTTCTCTCCCTTCCCCATGATCCTCCACACTGTTTCTTATATTCCACATATGAGTGAAACAGTATGATAATTGTCTTTCTCTGACTGACTTATTTCACTCAGCGTAATCCCCTCCAGTTCTCTCCATGTCGATGGAAATGGTAAGTATTCATCCTTTCTGATGGCTGAGTAATATTCCATTGTATATATCCATGACATCTTCCTTAGCCATTCATCTGCCGATGGACATCTAGGCTCTTTCTATAGTTTGGCTATTGTGGACATTGCTGCTATAAACATTGGGGTGCAGATGCCCCTTCCGATCAATACATTTGTATCTTTGGGGGCAAACACCTAGGAGTGCAATTGCTGGTTTGTAGGGTAGCTCTATTTTCAACTTTTTGAGTAAACTCCATACTGTTTTCCAGAGTGGCTGTACCAGCTTGCATTCCCACCAACAGTGTAGGAAGGTTTCCCTTTCTCTGCATTGTTGCCAACATTTGTTGTTTCCTGACTTGTTCCTGGCCATTCTGATTGGCGTGAGATGGTATCTCATTGTCGTTTGATTTGTATTTCCCTGATGTTGAGTGATATGGAGCACTTTTTCATGTTTCTGTTGATCTTGATGTCTTCTTTGTGTAAATGTTTGCTCATGTCTTCTGCCCATTTCTTGACAGGATTATTTGTTTTCTGGGTATTGAGTTTGATAAGTTCTTTATAGATCTTAAGTACTAGCCCTTTATCTGGTGTATTATTTGCAAATGTCTTCTTCCATTCCCTAGGTTGCCTTTTAGTTTTGTTGACTGTTTCCTTTGCTGTGCAGAAACTTTTTATCTTGATGAAGTCCCAATAGTTCATTTTTGCCCTTGCTTCCCTTGCCTTTGGAGATGTATCTAGCAAGAAGTTGCTGCAGCTTAGATCAAAGAGATTGCTGCCTGTGTTCTCCTCTAGTATTTTGATGGATTCCTTTCTCACATTTAGGTCCTTCATCCATTTTGAGTCTACTTTTGTGTATGGTGTAAGGAAATGGTCCAGTTTCATTATTCTCCATGTGACCGTCCAATTTTCCCAAACCATTTGTTGAAGAGACTATCCTTTTTCCATTGGATATTCTTTCCTATTTTGTCGAAGATTAGTTGACCATGGAGTTGAGGGTCCATTTCTGGACTCTCTATTCAGTTCTTTTGATCTGTATATCTGTTTTTGTGCCAGTATCATACTACGGTCTTGATGATTATAGCTTTGTAATATAGCTTGAAGTTCGGGATTGTTATGCCACCAGTTTTGGTTTTCTTTTTCAACATTCTTCTGGCTATTTGGGGTCTTTTCTGCTTCCATACAAATTTTAAGATTGTTTGTTTCAGCTCTGTGAAAAATGTCAATGGTATTTTGATAGAGATTGCA
Source organism: Procyon lotor (assembly GCA_028646535.1). Taxonomy (NCBI): domain Eukaryota; kingdom Metazoa; phylum Chordata; class Mammalia; order Carnivora; family Procyonidae; genus Procyon; species Procyon lotor. The sequence goes on from CM053603.1 coordinate 78,766,338, forward strand.
CTGAATGTGTAGATTGCTCTGGGTAGCATAGACATTTTAACAATATTTATTCTTCCAATCCATGAGCATGGAATGTTTTCCCATTTCTTTATGTCTTCCTCAATTTCTTTCATAAGTGTTCTGTAGTTTTTAGAGTACAGATACTTTGCCTTTTTGGTTAGGTTTATTCCTGGGTATCTTATGATTTTTTAATGCAGTTGGAAATAGGATTGATTCCTTAATTTCTCTTTCTTCTGATTCATTGTTAGTGTATAGAAATGCAACTGATTTCTGTGCATTGGTTTTATATCCTGCCATATTGCTGAATACCTTTATGAGTTCTAGCAATTTTTGAGGGGAATCTTTTGGGTTTTCCACAAAAAGTATCATCTCATCTGCAAAGATTGAGAGTTTGACATCTTTGCTGATTTGAACGCCTTTTATTTCTTTTTGTTGTCTGATTGCTAAGGCTAGGACTTCTAGTACTATGTTGAACAACAGTGGTGAGAGTGGACCTCCCTGTCATGTTCTTGACCTTAGGGGAAAAGCTATAAGTTTTTCCCGCAGTGAGAGTGATATTTACTGTGAGCTTTTCATGCATGGCTTTTATTCAGTTATGTTCCCTATCCCTACACTGTGGAGAATTTTAATCAAGAAAAGATGCAGTATTTTGTCAAATGCTTTTTCTGTATCGATTGAGAGGATCATGTGGTTCTTGTCCTTTCATTCATTAATGTGATATATCATGTTGATTAGTTTGTGGATGTTCAGCCATCTTTGTAGCCCAGGAATAAATCCCACTTGGTTGTGGTGAATAATCCTTTTAATGTACTGTTGAATCCTATTGTCTAGTATTTTTGTGAGAATTTTTGCATCCCTGTTCATTAGGGATATTGGTCTGTAATTCTCCATTTTGATAGGGCCTTTGTCTGGTTTTGGGATCAAGGTAATGCTGGCCTTATGAAAAAGGTTTGGGAGTTTTCCTTCCCTTTCTATTTTTTGAAACAGCTTCAGAAGAATAGGTATTACTTCTTCTTTAAATGTTTCATAGCATTCCCCTGGGAAGCCATCTGGCCCTGGGCTCAAACAAAAATCTTTGTTGGGAGATTTTTGATTACTGCTTCAGTTTCTTTGCTGATTATGGGTCTGTTCAGGCTTTCTGTTTCTTTCTGTTTCAGTTTTTATAGTTTATAAGTTTCTAGGAATACATCCATTTCTTCCAGATTGCCTAATTTGTTGGCATCTAGTTGCTCATAATGTTCTTAATATTGTTTATATTTTCCTGGTCTTGGTTATGAATTCTCCTCTTTCATTCATGATTTTATTAATTTGGGTCCTTTCTATTTCCTTTTTGATAAGTCTGGTTAGGGGTTTATCAATCTTATCAATTCTTTCAGAGAACCTGCTTCTAGTTTTGTTGATCTGTTATACTATTCTTTTGGTTTCTATTTCATTGATTTATGCTCTAATTTTTATTATTTCTCATCTCCTGCTTGATTTAGGCTTTATTTGCTATCTAGTATTTTAAGGCAAAATTTATTCTATGTAGGTGGTTATTTCCCAGAGAAATGAGACTCATTCCTGGAAGCACCAAAAGTTTTAGTGATTCTCATGGAAATTTTTGACATTTTTGAAAATGTTTTTTATAGGGGTGCCTGGGTGGCTCAGTGGGTTGAAGCCTCTGCCTTCGGCTCAGGTCATGATCTCGGGGTCCTGGGATCGAGCCCCTCATTGGGCTTTCTGCTCAGTGGGGAGCCTGCTTCCCCCTCTCTCTCTGCCTGCCTCTCTGCCTACTTGTGATCTCTCTGTGTCAAATAAATAAATAAAAAATCTTAAAAAAAAAGAAAATGTTTTTTATAACTCTTAGTTTTCTTTTTACAATTGAGAATACAATTTATTTTTCCATTTTTAAAGTTGAAATTTTATTGAGATAATTGTAGATTTATGTGCAGTTTTAAGAAATAATATGGAGCATAGGATAGCTCTGTTTCTAACTTTTTGAGGAAACTCCAAACTGTTTTCTGGAGTGGGTGCACCAGTTTGCATTCCCACCAACAGTGTAAGAAACACATAAGAAACATAAAATCACATACACTGAAATTAAAAGCAAGTCTGAAAAATTTTAAAGGATTGAATGTTTTTTGACTACAGTGCAGTTAAGCTAGAAATCAATAAAAGAGAATAACTTTATTTGGAAATGAGCAATATTATACACAAAGTAAAATACACAATGGAAATTAAACAAAATATCATGAACTGAAAGATAAAAATACTTTATTCAAAACTTGTGGAAGGCAGATAGACATATAATTTTAGGGAAATTTATATCCTTATGAGCATATAAAGACCGAAATTATGCACTTACATCTGTCTCAAGAAATTAGGAACATAGCATCATCAACAGCAGTGACAAAACAAACCCAATGAAGTAGAAGGAAAAACTTGTAAAGTAAGAATAAGAGTAGAAATTTATAAAAGAGAAGCCAAATACAAAATAGAAAGGATCATCAAAGCCAACTTTGGTTTATTGAAGAGACTGACAAAGTGATAATATCCTGGTTTTTAAGGCATTGTAAATAAGCAATGTTAGGAATGAAAAAGAGGACATTAACTTCAGAGCCACAGACATTGGGGGACAAAAAGAAAGAGGATGTCATGAACGACTGTGTGATAAAATATTTTGAAGTTTAAATAGAATGAACAAATTTTTATAAAAACACAATTTTTTCCAAATGGATATAAGAAATAGAAATTCTAATAGTTCTATAATTATTTTAAAAATTGAGTAAAAGATATATTTAAATAAAAAATAATTCCACAAAGAAAGCATCATGGGCAACTTCTACCAAACATTAATGTAATTACACTAATCTTATACAAGCTCTTCCAGAAAATAGAAGGGATTCCCCAAATTGTTTTAATGAGCCTATGACAACCTTGATGGTAAAACCTGGCACAGCATGAAATGAAAATAATAGCCTGATTCCACTAATAAACATAAATTTAAAAATATAAAACATACTATTAGCAAAATGAATCCAGTAACATTGAACAAGCATCTTGACAGAGTTGGGTTTATTCCAAGTTTAACATTTGAAAATTAGTCGATGTAATTCACCAAATTAACAGAAAGGAGAAAAACCATATGATCATCTCAGTAGAGATAGAAAAAGCATTTGGAAAGTTTCAGTTGTGATAGGAAAAAACTATCAGCAAAGTAGGCACAGACAGGAACTCAATCTGATAAGAGAAATCTATACAAATTCTACAATCAACATTGCATTTCATGGAGAAATATTGAAGACTTTTACCCTTCTCCTCCAAAGATTAAGAATGAGGCAATGATGTCCATTGTCCTTACTTCTATTCAGCATTGTCCTGGAGTCCTAGCAGAGTAGCAGAGTAAGAAAAGAAATAAAAAATGTTCATTATCATTAGCCATCAGGGAGTTTCAAATCAAAACCACACTGAAATACCACCTTACCCCAGTTAGAATGGCCAAAATCAATAGGACAGTAAGCACAGTAAGCAACAAATGTTGGAGAGGATGTGGAGAAAGGAAAACCCTCTTCCACTCTTGGTGAGAATGCAAGTTGGTGCAGCCACTTGGGAAAACAGTGTGGAGATTCTTCAAGAAATTAAAAATAGAGCTACCCTATGACCCTGCAATTGCACTACTGGGTATTTACCGCAAAGATACAGATGTAGTACAAAGAAGGGCCACATGTACTCCAGTGTTCATAGCAGCAATGGCCACAATCACCAAGCTGTGGAAAGAGCCAAGATGCTCTTCAGCAGATGAATGGATAAAGAAGATATGGTCCATATATACAATGGAATATTATGCCTCCATCAGAAAGGATACCCAACTTTTGTATCAACATGGACGGGACTAGAAGAGATTATGTGGAGTGAAATAAGTCAAGCGGAGAGAGTCAATTATCATATGGTCTCACTTATGTGTGGAGCATAAGGAAAAACATGGAGGGCACTGTGAGAAGGAAGGGAAGGGTGAATGGGGGGAAATCGGAGGGGGAGATGAACCATGAGAGACTGGACTCTGAGCAACACACTGAGGATTTTGGAGAGGAGTGGGTGGGGGGTCGGGTGAGCCTGGTGGTGGGTATTGAGGAGGGTACGTATTGCGTGGAGCACTGGGTGTGGTGCATGAACAATGAATCTTGGAACACTGAAAAAATAAAAGTATTTGGGGGAAAAATTAATTAAAAAAATAAAACCTATAGTATGGGAGAAAATATTTGTAAATTATATATCTTACAGGAAATGTGTATGTAATATGTAAATTACTCTTAATAACTCAACAATAAAAAATACAATAATTTTTAAATGGGCCAAAAAAAAAATAAAAGAAATAAAACTAGTGACAGGAATAAACAAAACTCTCTCTATTTAAACAGCATAAAATTAGGGGCACCTGGGTGGCTCAGTGCATTAAAACCTCTGCCTTCAACTCAGGTCATGATCCTGGGGTCCTGGGATTGGGCCGTGTGTCCGGCTCTCTGCTAAGCCTGCTTCCCCTTCTCCCTCTGCCTTTCTCTCTGCCTACTTGTGATCTCTCTTGAGTCTCTCTCTCTCTGTGTCAAATAAATAAATAAAATCTTTAAAAAAAGAATAGCATAAAATCATATATGTAGACTATCCAAAAGAATCTGCAGATTAAATATTAGACTTAATAAGAGTTTCAGGGCACCTGGGTGGCTCAGTCATTAACAGTCTGCCTTCAGCTCAGGTCATGATCCCAGGGTCTTGGGATGGAGCCCTGCATCAGGCTCCCTGCTCAGCGGGAGGCCTGCTCCTCCCTCTTCCACTCCCCCTGCTTGTGTTCCCTCTCTAGCTGTCTCTTTCTCTGTCAATTCAATAAATAAAATCTTAAAAAAGGAAGAGTTTATCCTTGGCTGCCAAGACAATGCACAAAAATTGATCCTGTTTCTATATACCACCAACAAATAGAAAATAAGAATGTAAAAAGATGCCACTTTAAATATACCAACAAATATCAAATATCTAGAGGTAAATCTAACAAAGCTTGTGCAAAACCTCTATGGAGAAAACTATAAAATATTATTGATAGAAAATAGAAAAGTAAAATTAAAGACTGAATGGAGACATACAATGTTCATAGATTGGAAGACTCAATGTTGTAATGATAGCAGCTCTCAAAGTGTTATATAGATTCAATGCAGCCCAATGAAGTCCCCACTGTTCTGTGGACTTTTACAAGGTGATTCTAAAATTTACGTGGAAATGCAAAAGAATAAGAGCAGCAAAGACCATCTTGGAGAAAGAAACAAGTATGTAATGCTTCCTTCAGATGTATTATAGAGCTATAGATATTAAGACAATATGGTACTGGCACAAGAAAAGACAAATATAGTGATAGAAGAGATTTGAGAATCTAGAAATAGATTGTGCATATGTGGACACTGATTTATGACAAATGTGGTACTACAGAACAGTGGAGAAAAGTCTCTACAATAAATGGTGCAGGGAAAATTGGGCATCTATATATATAAAAAAAGAAGAAACTTGGCCTTTACCTCACATCATACACAAAAATAAAATCCAGATGTGTGTCGAAAGGAGAAATGTAAAACAAGCTTTGGGAAGATAAAATGGGACAATATCTTTATGACTTTGGGGACAAGGAGAGTTCTCTATAGAGCCCACAAAAATCACTAAACATCAAGGGAAAAGGCTTCATTAAAATCAGGGACTTCAGTTGATCAAAGATACCATAAAGAGGGAAAGAAAACCAAAGTGACAGAATGAAAAAGATACTTGATGCTTGACATATAATAGACAAGGAATTCATATCCAGAATTGCTAAAGGACGCCTGCAAATCAGTAAGAAATAGACAACCCAGTAGAAAACTGAGCAGAAGTCTCAAACAGGTACTTCACAGCTGATGACATCCAAATGTCTAATAAACGTATTAAAAGCCAATCAATCTTATTAGTAATAAGGGAAATGGCCATTTAAACTACAATAAGATACCTATCAGAATGGCTAGTTAAAACATCTGGCAACATCAAGTCTTGGTGAGGCTGTGGAATAATGAGATCTCTTCTACGTTACTGGAGCGAGTGCTGTATTGGTACAACTGTGGTGGAAAAGAGTGAGGAGTCATCTAGTATAATTGAAGATACTCACCCTATTACCCAGCAGTTTTTTTTCCCCAGAGATACACCCCAAATAAATGTATACCTGAATGTGATATTGTGATATAACAAATATATATATATATATATATTGATCTTCATCCCCAGCTTCTGGCCAGTGCTCTTATAACCTTTATAATTTCCTCAGCAATAAAGGTGCTAGGAATATCTGTTGTTCTAATAGAAATGTTAGATCTTTGGCACCAATTCCTGATACAGAGCTTCAACTGTCTTGTAATTTCCTGGGTGATAGGAGCATCTTTTGTTCTAATGAGGTGACTCTTGGTGGGCTTCTGGATGGGGGCTGGTCCCCAGAAAGACCAAGCTGTGATCAGAAGCCTGTAACTTTCATTTTCATACCCTCCCATTCTCTGGGGAGGGGAGAGAGGCTGGAGATTGAGTTAATAATCAATGATGTCTGCATGATGAAGCCTCCATAAAAATCCCTGAACTGTGGGTTTGGAGAGCTTCCAGGTTGGTGAACACATCCACATGCGAGGAGGGCAGCATCCTCCAGTGCCATGGGGACGGAAGCTCCTGAATGTGACCCATCTGGATCTCATCCTATATACCTCTTCATCTAGCTGTTCCTCTATATTCTTTATCATATCCTTTATTATATGATAAACTAGTAAACATAAGTGTTTCCCTGAGTTCTGTGTTATAGTGAGTTACCAAACCTGAGGAGGGAGTCCTGGGAACCTTTGATTTGTAGCTAAGTTGGACATAAGTGTGGGGAACCTGGGGACCCACTATTTGCAATAGGCATTTGAAGAGCGGTGCAGCCTTGTGGGACAGAGTCTTTAACCTCTGCGACCTGACGCTAAGCAGGTAGATAATGTCAGAATTAAATTGAATCATAGGACACTTAGCTGGTGTTGGAAAATTGGTTGGTGTGGGAAGAACACCTGCACATAGGGTGGAGGCAGAAATGTTCTGTGAGTGTGTAGAGAAAAAGAGTTTTTCTTTTCACTGTGCCCTGGGATAGGGATAAGAATGCTTATTAACAACTGCATAAACAAATTGTGGTATGTTCATATATTGGAGTGTTATGCAACAAAGAAAATGCATTAAGTTATGCAAAACAACCAGAATCAATTCAAAGTACATTAGGCGGTTTTTAGAAGCCATATGTACTGTATGATTCCATATATTTATTCTGTGAGGGTGAAAGAGAGAGGGCTATGACTGCAAAGTGATCTCTGGTGGCTTCTGGAGTCCGATTTTTCACTTGGTGAGGAGCACACAGATATTCATTTGATAGTAACTTCTTAAGTCATACATTGATACTTTAAGTATTTTCTGAATATGAATTATATTTAACAATAAAAATGGTTTAAAATACAGAGAACAAACTGATGGTGGCCAGAGAGGAGAATTGTGGGGGGATGGGCAAAATGGGTGAAGAGGAGTGAGAGGTGGGAGTGGAGGTACAGGCTTCCAGTTACAGAATGAAGAAGTCATGGGGATGAAAGGCACAGCATGGGGAATATAGTCAATGATACTGTAATAGGGTTGTGTGCTAACAGGTGGAAGGTACCCTTGGGGTGTATACAGTTGTTGAATCACTATGTTGTACACCCGAAACTAATCTAACATTGTGCGGCAACTATCCTCAAAAAAATGTTTTCAAGTCTCACTATTTTTAGAAACACTGGTTTGGTTGACTGAGCCAGGTGGATGGTAGGAAGTGAGAGGCTTGGGGTGGGGCCAGCAGATTTTGCACAAAACAAAGTTTTTTTGCACAAATTTGATTTTCACAACATCCCTACAAGCTGGGCATTGGCATGTCTGTTTTATAGGTGAATTAACTGAGATTCAGAGAGGTTAAGTCCCTTGCCTGCATTCAGACAGCTAGTTTGTAGCTGAATCAGCATCAGAATCTAGGTGTGGGTCTGTGCCTCTTCCTCTGTGGAATACAGATTCCCCTGAAGCTTCCATTTACTCCCCTAATTGTCATTAGCACACTGACACTTGCCAGAAATGCCATGACTGCAGGGGACTCAGTCCTGCTAATGGCAGGTGGTCTGACAATGCTGTCATTGTCTGCAGCTTCTGGGCTCTGTGAGGGCTCCTCCAGCTCTTTCTTCTCTGGCCTGTGCCTGGCCCCAGGTCCTGCTCTGTGGCGGGGCCGAATGTGCCTCACCATCCTTTCCTCCTGCTCCACAGGCTCAATGACAAGAAGGTGCCGCTCTCTGGTTTGGGGCACCTGCCAATCCCCACGGAGCCCCCTAACCTCCAGAGCCTCTTGTTTCGGAGATCTGACCTCGCCACATGTTTATAAACAACCTCATGTCAGGTGGAGCCCTGCTGGCTGGTGGGGCCTGCCTGGATTATACCTGTACTTGCAACGACAGCTTCCCTGCCCAGCAAAGCCTCCAAACAAACCCCTGCCCCTTAGCCCTTCTGTTTGTTTGGCTTTGTGCTGACTTGAAATGAATACTTTCACGGGTCCCTGCAGCAGGACGGACAGCACTTGGGACCTGTGGGGACAATGGCTCTGCCCACCTGTAGGTCAAGGGTCGGGCTCAGCAGGGCAGCTCTGTCAGTGCTTCAAAAGCTGAGGCCTCAGTCCTGTTGGGCTCCGCCCATGGATCAGTGGCTGGCTGGCCCACAGGTGTGCCTGGCTATTCAAGTCCCTGTGATGGGATGGGGGTGATCCTAGGTTGTGTGCCTGCAGCTTACGTAGGATTACAGCCCAGTCACAGGTGTCCACTCCATGCCGAGGAAGGGAGGCTGGGCTGGGCCTCATATACATGGGGTAAGGGAGCAGGCAGGGGCACCTGGGCCTCTTTGGAAAGAACATCTGATCATAGGGTGTCCCTGGGTGGCATTTCGTGGGACCACTTGCTAATTTTTGGTCAGGGTCTTTGTGAACTTCTGGAAACTTTACAAATTTTGAGTATATTCTTTTTAGTTTAATACTTACCAATTTGTTTTTTAGAAACAGTGGAAGGAGAAAAAAATGAAAGAGGTGTGTGTGTGTGTGTGTGTGTGTGTGTGTGTGTGTGTGT
>CM053603.1:78776010-78799054 GCA_028646535.1 Procyon lotor
CATTTTACCAACAAGTGACTTGGAATTCTAGGAGGAATAGCAGCTTCCTCAAGATCACAGAGCTAGGGAATGGTGCAATGGGACAATTTAGTCCTGCTCATGTCAAAACCTGTTTGTTCCCCAGCTACAATGTTTCTTCCATTTTTGGGGAAGCTGGCTTTCCTGTTATTTGTCCTAAGTGCACCTCTTCTGAGCTTCTCCCACCCCAGAGTTCTCACTTTAAGGACAGTTCCCCTTTTTATAGTGCTGCTGTTGGCTCCACCCACAGTGGCTTTACCCACATGTTGACCAGTGACTGAGTGGAGTGTCGTTTTCACTACTTTAGGTGTCTCTGGTTGTTCTGTCGTTTTTCTAACTCATTATTGGTCATGGATTTCTTTAGTTCCTGGTTCTAGCTCAGGAAACCACCCTATATTTAAAATTGTTCCTGGGGGCGAATGCCATTGCCACTGCACTAGTCTGCTTTGCACCCAATTTCCAGGGATGCTGCATGGACAAATGAAAGGCATAGGGATATGTAGAATCTCCTAAAGAGGAGCTATGCCTTCTGGGAAAGTTGGTTGATTCTGGGTCTGGGGCAGGAAATGCACAGGATGATTCAGGATGATCTTATCATATCAAAAAGAATGAAGGCATCAAAGATGAGTGGAGACCTGTACCCCTGAAACAAATAATACATTCTATATTAATAATAAAAATATGAATAAAAAATGAATGGGTATTGAGAAGGGCTCATATTGCATGGAGCACTGGGTGTGGTACATGAACAATGCGGCTTGGAACACTGAAAAAATAAAAAAAATGAATGAGGTCATGTCAAAATCATAAATTAATATTTTAAATTATTGCCATCCATAATGAAAAGACAATCTCTGTATGCACCATTGGCTCATGGATAGGATACTGTTGCAATAAATCTAATGACAGTTTTGCAAACATCATCTGAATCACAAGAGAACTGATATGTGCAAATAAACCAAGAGGTTCAATTACACTTAGTTCCCCTGATCAGCTCTCTTCATCCAACTCTGTAACTGCATTTTTATGGCAGTGATCATGGCAGTAGAATCATCTTTCAGCTTTGCCTTGCAGTTGTTGATTAAGAGTATTGAGCCTTGAAAACATATTCTAAATAAAGCATCTCTGAGAGCCACTTGCTGACATTTCAGTGAACAAAGACTTTATTCACCTTAATGAGTTTTTGCCCTTAGTCATGGCATGGTTGATATTTCCCTTTGTGAAAAACATCTCAAGTCTGAAAACCTAGACCAGCATCTTCTTCCTATTAAGCCAGTACACATATGTGTGGTAAAGCAAGCTTTCAAAACAACTTTCTTTTATTATAAAGTGGCCCTAAGAGATAAGTACTCAAACTGCTAAGTTTTCTATACTGAATTTCGATTAAAAGTTTTTACCACTTAGAGCTCAAGAGCAGACCTTTTAAAAATATGTTTCATGTGTGACACAGGTTCCAGGAACCCTCATTATGTGTAATAGACCACAGGGTTACATTTTCTGCCATTTTGCCCATCAGAGATTTGGCTCACCTCTCTGGGGGTCTGAGCTGCTTAGCTACATTTGATATTAATCTTTTCGGACTTAGACATCTTTTTTTTAAATTTAATTTTATTTTTTCAGTGTTCCAAGATTCATTGTTCAGGCACCACACTCAGTGCTCCATGCAATATGTGCCCTCCTCAATACCCACCTTGGACATCTTGTTGAAAATATATTTCCTTGCTATTTTACCATAAACTATTTTAGAAATTGACATGTCTTCACAGACACTTGTTAGGGTTATGATGAACAAAGACTGATAAAAGAGCTAGATCATTAATATCTTCATTTTCATGACCTCTGTCCTCTCTAAGTCAGTCATTCCAATCTGTCTTTTTGAACCCACTAAAGCACATTGGTAGACAGTAGGGCTCTATAAGGATACTTTTTTCAAATCAGCTGCCTCTTTTTGATACAGATAGAGGTGTGGTCCTACCTATAGTGAAGCATTTAACCAATTTGGTCAAAACTCAAGCTACAACTTCAGAGGCATTTCTCAGACTAAAGAATTCTTTAAGACACCCTTTAATTTGCTTTTTTGATTTTGTTTTTCATCATATTATTCTTGGTCTTCTTTATTTTATGTTTTTGAACACTTTTGTGATTTTTTTCTTTGAAATTTCATACTTGACCTTTTCAATGTCATTGCAGCAGAGATGGCTTTCATACTGTTATTTGATGTGCTCTTCTGTGACACCCCTAAAACAAAACTCCACTAAGTAAACCACCTCAGCTCACTGTTCGGTATTTTAGGGAGCTGCTCATTAGATGTGGTTGCTCATTAGATGTGGGGCTCCAGTCCTGGTGTCTGTCATGGTCACACGGTCAGTCTTAAGGTCAACAGCACCTCTGTCATGACTATGTGACTCATTGCTATTCTGATTTTGCCTCAATAGCTTCATATTTTTATTGGTTACAAGCTTATACTTCAGATCTCCTATTTTTAACCACCGATCCATGTTCTAAGTTGAAAACATAATTTTAAAATTACTATATTTTAAAAAGATAAATGAAAAATAACCAAAACTCCAGGACATCTGGCTTCTTTGTGTTTGTAGAATATTCACTGTGGTGGGAAGTGGAAAGATGCCCAGTGATATTTGTAAACAGAATATGTGATCAAGAGGAACAATAGCAGGCAGCTGAATAGGTTTGGGAAGTCAGCTTATGTAGTCAAAGTGAAAATAAAACTGGTTTCTAGGTTGGCAAACTCCTTTTTCAGAACATTTCAGGGAATTGCTAAGAAAACACATGCCCTCCCCAGCCCTAGCTTGTGGCTGAGGCATTGGCCAAATCTGTTTTTGCTGTAGTAGTGAGTTTGGTTCTCTTTAGCTAGAAGGCATTGGCTTTCTTCATAACCAGGAGAACTGAATTGTTCCACCTCTCACTGTGTATTCCATTTTTCTGTCACCTAGCCTTTGGAAAAAATGACACGGGTCAAAAGAGGTCAGTGAGATTTTGCTGATTTTGCTTGATATTTTTTGGGGGGGGTATTTGCTTAAAACGCATTTAAAAAATTTTAGGAATAATACATACTCAAAAATAAAAGGAGGGGCATGGGACATGACAAAAAAGCATAGTACATGCTCACTGTTCATAAGAACTCTATAAAACACAAGATTGAAACTCTTTTCTCCCTGTATTTACTTTTCTCATCCTTCATCTCCCTTCTTCTGGTTAACCATGATCAATAATTTGCGGTTTATTTTTCTCATCTTTCTTTCTCTCTCTTTTTAATAGCACACACAAACACATGCACATATGCTTAAAATTAATATAGGATTGTGTTATTTTGCAACTTGCTTTTTTTTACTCAACTGTATGCCTTGGCAACTCTTTGCTGTCTGATTTATATCAATGTACTATAGTATCACCATTTCTTTATTCATTTACACTTGTTTCCAAATTTTCACTACTATAAAAAAGTCCTCAGTGAACATCCTTCATGTGCTTGTCCTTTGCACTTTTGTGCATAGTTCTGTGGGGGTAGAGTCCAAAAGTTGGAATTGCCAGGTCAATGGGCTTACAGATCTAAACAATGGACAGATGCTGCCAGATTGTCTTCTAAAATTGTTGTATCTACTTATGTTCCCACCAACAAAGAATGAGACCATTATTCTTCCCAAATCCTTGCCATATGTAGTTACTATCAATTTTTAAAATCTCCCCAGTCTGATAAGAGAAAATGACATTTCATTGTTATTTTAATTTGCAGCTATCTGTTCATTCAGAAGGCTGAGGCTGCTTTCCTTTGTTTATTAGCAATGGTTCTCAACTGGGGATAGTTTTGCCCCGACAAGACAAGACATTTGGCAGTCATTTGGAGACATTTTTGATTGTTTCAAGGGAGTAGGGGTTGAGGTTGGGGGAACTATTGACATCTAGTGTGTAGAAAGAATTACTGGCTCCAAATGTTAATAGTACTGAGGTTCAGAAATTCTGGTTTATTTGCCATTTGCGTTTCTTCTGTGAATTGCCTATGTAGACATATCTACTTGTTTTTTAATTTAGGGCATCTTAATTTTGTGCCATGCTTAGAAAATTTTCTCATGCCGAGTAGATATAAATCTACTCCTATATTTTATTCTAGCATTTCATAGTTTTATTTATTACAATATGTTTAGTTCTTTAATTACCTGAAATTTATTTCTGTGTAGATATGACAATACTTCTGAGAACTCTTTAATTAAAAACTTTTCCATTTCAAATCTATAAGTGAGATTGATGCTATAGGAAGATAAGCCAGGTTTATCCATTGGTTACCCTCTGAATAAGCCTTCATAGGATACACAGCCAAGGGACAAATGTAAACTGCCTTGAAAGCCCTTCAGGATCTATCTCCAGACCTTTCCAGTTCCTTCTTAACTTCCTAACTCCTTCAGAAAGCCTTTCCAGATTCCTCAGCTTGCTTTCTACCTTTATTGTCTCAGAGCAATTTATTAAGGCATGCGTCCTATTCTGCCTTTGTTGTTATTATTTTTTAAGGAAGCTTTTCCTTTTTTAAGAAGCTAACCAGCTGGCCAGCTTCTGGGGGGCAGTCTCTGTGTGCCCCAGGTCTGTGCTCCTGTATATGATAGGTGTTCAAATACATTTCTCCAAGTGTATGAGAATGTGCTGCCATTCTCAGAGTCTGACAGGAGACAGGGGGTGCATGAGAAGTTGGCAGAACATTTATGTTTGTATTTTGGGGGAATGGGGAGCTTGATCCTTTTGCTGTTCCTTTGAAGGAAAGAGGGGCTGAGAATGAGGCAGGCAAAGAGCTCTCTAGCTGGTTTTGCCACTGAACCTCAGCATGGCTTTGGGCAGCCCCTTCCCTGTTTCAGTTCCCTCTTCTGAAAAGGAACAAGACTTTAGAGATGGCAAATATAAACTCTTTGAGAGCTGGAACTATGACTCTTTTTGCTCCACACAGCCTCCCCAACGCTTTGCATAGCTCTTGACACTCATTAATCATTTGCAGAATGAATGAATAAATGAAGGCAGGAATGGTGAGATGTTCCTCTAGTACCTTCATGCCCTGTTCCATGACCCTGTCAGACATTGCTACTCAATTAGGACTTTTTCCTCTCAATTTGGATGTGGACTTTTTTTTTTTTTTTTTTTTTTTTGGTATAGCTACAACAGGCACTGGTAATCAGTTGGTGTTTGTGTCAGAGTGGAAACCAGTGTGCCTGTTCTGGGTTAGGAGTCTTGGAGTTCCCTTGGGGCCCTGCCTGGGAGGTGGTGGGTGGTTTTGTGTATGCTGGTCCCTGCTCTCCCAAAGGGCAGCGGTGTGGGTTGGGCACACACTGTCCTAGCGCCACTGCAGGTGGATGCTGCTCATCGCATCAGGGACCTGCTTTTCTTTATGGGCTTGGATTTCTCATAAAATCAACTAACTGCAAGGGGCCCCTGGCCTGGTTTTTTTTTTTTTTTTTTTTTGTAAGGAAATGGGAACAGTTAATGGGCTTATCTGATGAAAAGTAATGCTGCTAATGATTTATTAATTATCATGAAGCTTATCTTTCTGCTTCTTATTAATCAAAGATGTCCTGGAGCTCTGGGGCTTCCCATGAGGGGAGCAGACCCAGACACAGCCTTGGGGAGGGGTGTGGGCTGGATTGTCCCTTGATCCTACTCGGGACCACTCCATCCTGGGTGTTCAGCCCTGTCAGACTTTGGGCAAGGAGAGCTGAGAGGGGCAGTGGAGAAGGGCATCATGTTGGGTTGAGCACCTACCCTGTGCCAGCCATTGTGCAGAGTGCTTTATATCCACATTCTCATTCCAGATGTACAAGGAAGGAGTTATTGTTCTCATTTTCTTTAGAGGAGAAGCTGAGGCCAACAGATGTTAGGGAGGTTGCTCAAGTTGCACTGTTAGAAATAGTGGGGTTAGGATTTGAACCCAGGTATGTCTAACCCCAGAGTTGATCCCTTTAAACTGGAAGCATCTAAATGAGAATAGAATGAGTTTAGGGCAACACCCTGGGCAGTGCTGAGCTAAGGGTAGAGCTCTACACTATGTGTTTGGGGGCCTGCAAGGAGTGGGGCATTGCACTTTCCTTGGGCCTCCAGGCTTTTGCTACCCCATGAGTGAGACAAGATTCATACCCACGAACCCAATAGGGACCCCTGGGTTCTCACCCGCGTGAGTGACCACTCTTCTCAAGGTGCAGGCTTGTTCCTAGGTCAGTGCTGATGACAGCGCTTCATGGGGACAGGGATATGTTGGGATCTTGCAGGTTGGGTAAGATTGGATAGATAGGACATTATGGGGGAGAACATTGAGGCAAGGGAAACAGCTTGACAGAGGTGACAAGGGTCAGAAATGACCATGCTTACTGAGTGGAATAGCAAAGAGGAGCCAGACTAAGTGCCTGGGAGGAAGGGAAGAGTCTGGGGGAGGCAGCCACGGAAGGATGGGAGGAAGGGCCACATTGAAGCTCTGGAGCTGGTGGCTCTTACTCTCTGATCCTAGAAAAGCCAGTTTCAGATATCTTGAGTGGTCAAATTCTAATATGTGAGGATGTGAGTGTGTGCGGTACATGAGTGAATATGAAGATTTATGTGTGTGAGTGTGTATATGTGTGAAAGCATGTGTTCACAGGCAGCTCTCTATGCAAGCATTTGAGTAACCGTTGGTGGGAATGTTTTATGTGTTCATGTAAGAGCATGTGAAACTTGTGTATTCTTACATGAATGTGCAATGGTGTGAGTATGTTTGGGTGTAAAAATTCATGTTAGAACAAGAGAGGACTCTATGAATGTATATGAGAGAGTATAAATGGATATGTCAGCGTGTCTGTCAGTCTTTGTTCTTCTTACACTGGTGTTCTGTAGGCTTTGGGCAATGTGAGTTCTTGCCTGATGTGGCAGAAAGGGCAGGCAGAGCTGTGGATGGGCAGAGAGGAAGGGGAGAGGGTTCTGCAGGACCCTAGGGAGAGGAACTGAGAGCCCTTGCCTTTCTGCCGTGTGGCTTGGGTGCTGCCCAGGACCTGGGGCCAGGACAGGGCCACTTGACCAGGGAAAGCCTTCAGGTGAGCCCCCTTTTCTGCCTGTGAACTGGGAGACTCT
Source organism: Procyon lotor (assembly GCA_028646535.1). Taxonomy (NCBI): domain Eukaryota; kingdom Metazoa; phylum Chordata; class Mammalia; order Carnivora; family Procyonidae; genus Procyon; species Procyon lotor. Next base: position 78,783,121 of record CM053603.1, read on the forward strand.
GCAGCATTGGCCTTTTAGGTGACTGGTGGATATCCTAGGGGATGCCAGGGAATGGAGAGAAGCCAGTCTAGGAGCTCAGGGCCACCATCTATGGGCTGTGACCCAAACCAGCCCTGCCTCCCTTCTTGCTGCTCCCTTCCTGCCCCTGGTGTGGTGTGGGGAAGCAAATGGTCCTCGTGGCAGAGGGGAGCTGGTTGGTAGTGGTGTGACATGAGACCATGGGGTCTTGGTGCTGGGGCCCCTGCACAGCAAGGGCAGCCATGCAACTTCAGTTGAGTGATGACCTCAACAGCTCACCTCAGTCCACCTGTGCTGGGTGAAGGTCCTTGGCCCCTGATCTACTCTGACAACAAATTTCTGCCCATACAGAGGTCAGCTAGACCAAAGACCTACACAGCTGAAACTTGATTTCTCAAGAAGACTACTTCCCATAATGCCAAGCCATCCAAACCATTTTGTAGGACCATAATCCCCTTTTATTCAGCAGAGTGCTTAAAAACTTCATGAGAGTTCAAATTGTGGAGAAATAGAAGATGGTGTTGGAGAGGCATTGGGAGCAGGAACATGGGGCTCCTACTGGTGGTCCTAGGCAGGCCTGTTCTATCAAGGGCCCTCTGGTGTCTTGTATTTTCTTATCCTATCTGTCTTCCCTGCTGCCTGTGGGGCTGGCCCCTACACCTCCTGCATCCTACTCTCAACCAGCCTTGTTGATCCAGGATCTGGGTCAACTTCTGTTGGAATGGGGTGTCCTGCATGGAGTGGTCCCTTGTCCACCACAGCCCCCATCCCAGGTCAGGTCCCCTTCCTTGAGATGCTACATCTGGCGGGGCTCCACACACTGCCCTGCTCCTGGCCCGGAGGTGGGAGTGAGAAGGGCTGCTGCCCTGCCTGTGTCCGGGTGGGCCTGGCTCTCTTCAAGCAGTTGGACTCCAGCTGCAAACTCCCAAACACATACTTTGGGAGGTCAGCCTGGCCTGCGGCTGGGGCATTCCATTATTTTGGTGACATATCTTTGAACATGCTGCAATTCCTGCACTCCCAGCTCAGGCCCCAGTCCCAGCCGCAGAGCTGTCTAGATACCAGAGGAGCGTTGGCGGTATGCTTAGCCCCAGACCAAGTCCAAGGCAGAAACAGAAGGTGCTGATGTGGGGGACTGTGCCCAGAAGCCCCTCGGACGTGCATTTGGCCTAAGCACTCCCTTCAGTTCTTCTTTTCAGATTCAGATTTCCTGGGGAGCAACATATGAGATTCTTAATATCTGAACATGAAAGACGTTTTCTATCATTTCCTCCAAGAGTGGGAAGATGAGGGAGCCTTGGAAAGGGAGAAACTAGTATTGGCCTGCTCTTTGGTCTTTATTTTGATTTTTTTCTTTGATCCATCCCTATTTCTACTTCTGATTCCAATATCCCTATTGGTAAAAAGTCTTTTCCAGACAGTCTATCATGAAGTATTGAAAATGACACCCCAGACAGGGTGGCCAGGGAAGAGGATCCTGGGTAAGCAGAAATAAGTCTGTTTTAGCCTTGTCTGGGGAGTACTGCTGGGTGACAATCAACAAGGTCCTCAATCTCTCTGAGCCCCAGTTCCTTAAGCTACCACATCACATAACCGAGACCCTCATCTGTCTATGCCTTGGAGCCTTTATATAGCATCTATAGGCACTCATGGGCATAGGGAACTTTTGTCTGTGATGAGAACCCTGCTGCCTACTGGGCTGGAGGAAAGGTGTGCTACCTGATGAGTGTGCAAATTGCTAATGTGAGAATGGTGGTGAGTGCCAGCCCCAGTCGTGAGCTCCTGGTCAGACTGGCTGCTCCCACATCCATGGGACGTCCAGAGCTGGTCCTGTACCAACTCCTTCCCCAACAACCCACCATTTATTGTATACAAAAAGGGCTAGGATTCTAGTGATGACTCACTACAGTGGAGATTGTTGCTTTCTTCTTTTGAGCAAAGGAAACTCATTTATTAAAAACTTGCTATCCTGTACATATTCATTTCATCATGATCAGGTATTTGATCATCACTGATCAAATCATCACTCATCACTGAAGAGGTATTTGTATTTTTATTTTACAGGTGAGGAAATTGAGGCTCAGAGAGGTTAAATAATATTTCTGGCATTCAGCAGGCATTGGCTAGAATGGGATTTGAACCCACATCTGTCTCACTTTCCCTCACTGCTTCTTTGGGCTATCTGATACCCTATAAAACTGTAGCTGAGAAGAGAGAGAAATTCTGTCTTCTCCCATGGTGGATTTGCCTTCTCTGTTGGGGCTTTATGAACACACATTGCAGCACCTCTTCTTCCTCAACACATTGGATCTCTGGCTTCCCCTGTGGGGTCCCTGATCTGGGAGAATTCTTCCCATGTGAGAATCAATGAGAATTCTTCCCATGGTGGAATTGGGGGTATAGGATGTCACTCCTGCCCGGAGGGGTAGCATTTTTGGAAGGTTTTTATTTAAAGTCCAGTTAATTAACATACAGTGTTATATTGGATACAGGTGTGCAATATAGTGATTAAACACTTCCGAACATCTCCCAGTGCTCATAAGGACAGGTGCACCCCTTAATCCCCATCACCTATTTCACCCATCCTCCCACCTACCTCCCTGGTAACCACCATCTTGTTCTCTATAGTTAAGAGTCTATTTTTTGGTCTCTCTCTCTCTCTCTCTCTCCTTTTATTGTTTCTTAATTTCCACATATGAGTGAAATCGTTCAGTGTTTGTTTTTCTTTGACTGACTTATTTTGCTTAGCATATTACTCTCTAGATCTATCCATACCATCACAAATGTCAAGATGTCATTTTTTCTATGACTGAGTAATATTCTATTATATACATACACCATCTTCTTTATCCATTCATTAGTTAATGGACAGTTGGGCTGTTTCCATAATTTGGCTATTGTAGATAATGCTGCTATAAACATTGAGGTGCGTGTATCTCTTTGAATTAGTATTTTTGTGTTCTTTGGATAAATACCTAGTAGTGCAATTGCTGGACCATAGGTAATTCTATTTTTAAGTTTTTGAGGAACTCTATACTGTCTTCCACAGTGACTGTAATCAATTTGCATTCATGAGGGTTCCTTTTTCTCCACATTCTCACCCACGCTTGTTGTTTCTTGTGTTAATTTAAGTCATTCTGACAGGTGTGAGGTGATATCTCATTGTAGTTTTGATTTGCATTTCCTTGATGATAAATGATGTTGAACATCTTTTCATGTGTCTGTTGGCCATCTGGATGTCTTCTTTGGAGAGATGTCTCTTCATGTCTTCAGCCCATTTTTATTTTATTTATTTTTTATTTTTTTCTCCCAAATATATTTATTTTTTTAGTGTTACAAGATTAATTGTTCATGCACCACACCCAGTGCTTCATGCAATACGTGCCCTCCTTAATACCCACTACCAGGCTCATTTTTAAATTGGATTATTTATTTTTTGGGTGTTGAGTTATATAAATTATTTTGGTAGTCCCAATAGTTTATTTTTGCTTTTGTTTTCCTTGCTTCAGGAGACAAATCTAGAAAGAAGTTGCTATGACTGATTTCAAAGAAGTTACTGCCTGTGCTCGTTTCTAGGATTTTGTATGGTTTCAGGCCTCACATTTAGGTCTTTAATCCATGTTGAGTTTATTTTTGTGTGTGGTGTAAGAAAGTGGCCCAGTTTTATTCTTTTGCATGTTGCTGTACAGTTTTCCCAACACTATTTATTGAAGAGATAGTTTTTTCTCCCATTGTATATTCTTGCCTCCTTTGCCAAAGATTAATTGACTATATAATTGTGGGTTTATTTCTGGGTTTTCTGTTCTTTTCCATTGATCTATGTGTCCGTTTTTTTCCCCCAAATACATTTATTTTATTTTTTCAGTGTTATAAGATTAATTGTTCATGCACCACATCCAGTGCTCCATGCAATACGTGCCCTCCTCAATACCCACCACCAGGCTCGCCCAACCCCCCTCCCCAAAACCCTCAGTTTGTTGCATTTACTTATTTGACAGAGAGATCACAAACAGGCAGAGAGGCAGGCAGAGAGAGAGGAGGAAGCAGGCTCCCTGCTGAGCAGAGAGCTCGATGTGGGGCTCGATCCCAGGACGCTGGGATCATGACCTGAGCTGAAGGCAGAGGCTTTAACCCACTGAGCCACTCAGGCACCCCTGTGTGTCTGTTTTTGTGCCAGAACCATACTCTTTTGATACTGTTTTGGTGCTTTAGTAATATAACTTGAAGTCTGGAATTACGATGCCACCAGTATTGCTTTTTTTGTTTTTTTCTAAGATTGCTTTGGCTGTTTGGAGTCTTTTGTGGTGTCATACAAATTTTAGGATTATTTGCTCTAGTTCTGTGAAAAATGCTGGTGGTATTTTGATAGGGATTGCATTAAGTGTATAGATTGTTTTGGGTAGTATTGTCATTTTAACAGTATCATCTAATCCCTGAGTATAGAATATCTTTCCATCTCTTTGTGTCATCTTTAACTTATTTCATCAGTGTTCTGTAGTTTTCAGAGTATAGATCTTTCACCTCTTTAGTTAGGTTTATTCCTAGAAACCTTATTATTTTGGGGCAATTGTAAATGGGATTGTTTTCTTAATTTTTCTTTTTGTTGCTTCATTATTGGTGTAGAGAAATGCAGCAGATTTCTGTATGTTAATTTTATATCCTGTGACTTTAATGAATTTACTTATCAGTTCTAATAGATTTTTGGTGGTCTTTAGGGTTTTCTATATATAGCATCATGTCATCTGCAAATAGTGAAAGTTTTATTTCTTCTTTGCCAATTTGGATGCCTTTTATTTTATTTTATTTTATTTATTTATTTTTTTTCTGATTACTATGTCTAGGACTTCCAGTACCATGTTGAATAAAAGTAGTGAGAGTGTACATCCCTGTGTTGTTCAGAGGGGTAGCAATATACTTATTTGTTTGTTTGTTTATAGAGGGGTAGCATTTTAAAAGAAAAGTTCTAAAGAAGAGTGCTTAACTTAAGGGAAAGATACTTTTTTGGTGGAATTTTAGGCAGCAGAAAAAATAGAAGAGATTGATTTGGACAGTGTGATCCCCCCAGGCTCTCAGATGATACCAAAGCACTCCACCATCATGGAAAGTTAGTCTATTCCTGAGTGTGGGCTGGTTTCCTTTGAGTTTCTGGAAACTTCTTTCTACTGTTTATTCTCTGCCTAGAATTCTCATTCTCACACAAAATCATGGTCAGTCTTAGCAAACAAAAAAAGGACATTGAGAAGTTAAAATATGCATAAGTAACCATTTATGTGGAACGCTGGGACCCTGAGTGGAATCCTGGTGGCTTTGGACAATGCTTATCCTCTCTCTGGACATTAGTATCTTCATGTGCAGAAGGTGTGGGTTGGATCATTCAGGACTGTCTTCTTGGCACATGACGGAAGTCCCACCAAATTGGCCCAGATAGAGAAGGGAATGGTGTTGGCTCATGTAAATCAGAAGTGCATGGTAGCTTTGAGTTTGTCCATGGATTGATCTACGGGCTCACACATGTGATTGGGTTTCAGTCTCTTTCTGTCTCCACTTCCTTCTGACTGCCTATCCTCTCAGAAGACCTCCCAGGAGAGACCACACTCTACCTGCAGAAGTCCTAGGAGTAGCTCTAATTCACCTTACCATGGTCACTTTCTGTCTCTGAATCAATCACTGTTGCTACAAATGGAATGTGCCGATTGGCCAGGCCTGAGTCATGTGCCCTCTACTGACTGAGGAGTGGGAGATCTGGAGGTCTGCTCGACCCAAACCACCTCACCTGAGGGGAAGGAGGGCTGTTAGCAGAAAAGGGGAGAATAGATATTGGGCAGGCCTTAACCACTGTTACCCATAACTGCTAAGTTAGTGGTTTTCCATTTCTGCTCTAGGGACCCCAGACGTCTGAGGAGGAACCTCAGCGATATCTATAAACAGTAAAGTATTTTCCAGAAGTCAATAAGGATTTAAACGAACAGGGGAAACTATTTATCACTTTGGTTGCTTTAATACTGGGATTTCACTTAAGTTTTCATTTGATAAGTCTTTTTGATTTTGCTAATTAAAAAAAAAGGCTGGAAACCATTGGACTAGATTATGTTTAAGTTTCTGTTCAGAACGTTCTAGTGGATTATATGCCAAAGTGAATACTTTAATTCAGTAAGGGACATGTTAAAATAGTGAATCATTGGCTCTGCTTTACCCACTTTTTTGACTCTGCCTTGTTCCTTCTTCTCCTTGATCCTCCTGGCTTTGACATCTCTGTCAAGGTAGAGTCAAGCCTGCCCTCCCTCACTCCCAAGCACCCACCTGCTTCATGCTTTGCAAATATTCTTACGAATGTAAATGAAAAACACTTTTAGTGCAAGCACAGACCAGGTGCTGGTTCTTGCCTTTATCAGCCTGAATGACATGGAGCCAAAAGCAAGGAGCTCTCAGGGGTGGGCTGTTCCTAACATTTGGAGGCCTCTGGCAAGAGTACAAGTGGAGGTACTTATACCATATGTCTTTGTATTTATAAGTTATAAATCAAACTAACAAAGTTAAAATATGTTTCTTTCTTCTACCTTGACAAATGCCTCTTTGTAATGATCTAGAAGGCTGAATTTAAAGTTAGAATTTTAAGACTTCTTAGAATTCTGTATGGGAACACAGCAGGGAAGGGCAAACTAGCCCCCAACCCATGGCCCACTCCTTTTTCTCTTCCCACCCTGCCTTGGCCCTGTTCTATGAGGGGTCCTGCATAAAACATATGGACACCCCTGTCACTGTTAGACAAAATTGTCCCCTGAATCAGTCATCAGTTTTACCATTCAGTGTTAGCATTTACAACCAGGGCTTGCTTCAAGTATTTACAATTGTCCACAGTAGCAGGGTCTCCGTGAGCTGCTAACAATACAGAGGAGCTGCTAACAATACAGAGGAGCAGGATGGTAGATTGGCAGCTTCAGCTGGGGTGCCAAGATCAAAGCAGATCAAATACCCAAGTGAGTGGTAAGGCAGTTTAGGATATGTACCTGAGGTTCCAAGGGGAATCTGGGGACAATTTTTTTTTAATTAACATATAATGTATTACTTGTTTCAGGGGTACATTCTGTGACTCGTCAGTCCTACACAATTCATAGCACTCACCATAGCACATACCCTCCCCAATGTCCATCCCTCAGCCACCCCATCCCTCCTACCCTTCCACTCTAGCAACCTCAGTTTGTTTCCTGAGGTTAAGAGTCTCTTATAGTTTATCTCCCTCTCTGTTTCATTTTACCCTCCCTTCCCCTATGATCCTCTGTCTTGTTTCTCAAATTCCTCATATCTGTGAGATCATATGATAATTGTCTTTCTCTGATTGGCTTATTTTGCTTAGCATAATACCCTCTAGTTCCATCCACGTCATTGCAAATGGCAAGATTTCATTTTTTTGATGGCTGCTTAATATTCCATTGTATATATATGCCACATCTTCTTTATCCATTCATCTGTTGGTGGACATCTAGGCTCTTTCCATAGTTTGGCTATGTGGACATTGCTGCTATACACATTTGAGCGCACGTGCCCCTTTGGATCACTACATCTGTATCTTTGGGGTAAATACCCAGTAGTGCAATTGCTAGGTTGTAGGGTAGCTCTATTTTCAACTTTTTGAGGAACCTCCATACTGTTTTCCAGAGTGGTTGCACCAGCTTGTATTCCCACCAATAGTGTAGGAGGGTTCGTTCCCCTTTCTCCACAGCCTCTAGAACATTTGTTGTTTCTTGCCTTGTTAATTTTAGCTATTCTGACTAGTGTGAGGTGGTTATCTCACTGTGGTTTTTGACTTGTATTTTCCTAATGCCAAGTGATGTTGAGCACTTTTTCATGGGTCTGTTGGCCATTTGGATGTCTCCTTTTTGGAAATGTCTGTTCATGTCTTCTTTTTTTTTTTTTTTTTTTTTTTTAAAGATTTTATTTATTTGACAGAGAGAAACACAGCGAGAGAGGGAACACAAGCAGAGGGAATGGAAGTGGGAGAAGCAGGCTTCCTGCTGAGCAGGGAGCCCGATGCGGGGCTCGATCCCAGGACCCTGAGATCATGACCTGCGCTGAAGGCAGCCGCTTAACGACTGAGCCACCCAGGCGCCCCTGTTCATGTCTTCTTGATTAGATGATTTGTTCTTTGGATATTGAGTTTGATAAGTTCTTTTTTTCTTAAGATTGTATTTATTTATTTATTTATTTATTTATTTATTTGACAGAGAGAGAGAGAGATCACAAGTAGGCAGAGAGGCAAGAAGAGAGAAAGGGGGAAGCAGTCTCCCTGCTGAGCAGAGAGCCTGATGCAGGCCCAATCCCAGGACCCTGAGATCGTGACCTGAGCCGAAGGCAGAGGCTTTAACCCACTGAGCCACCCAGGTGCCCTGAGTTTGATATAGTTCTTTATAGATTTTGGATACTAGCCCTTTATCTGATATGTCATTTGCAAATATCTACTCCCATTCTGTCAGTTGTCTTCTGGTTTTGTTGACTATTTCCTTTGCTGTGCAAAAGCTTTTAATCTTGATGAGGTCCCAATAGTTCATTTTTATCCTTTGCTTCCCTTGCCTTTGGCAATGTTTCTAGGAAGAAATTGCTGCAGCTGAGGTCGAAGAGTTTGCTGCCTGAGTTCTCCTCAAGGATTTTGATTGATTTCTGTCTCACAGTGAGGTCTTTCATCCATTTTGACTCTATTTTTGTGGTGTAAGGAAATGGTCCAGTTTCTTTCTTCTGCATGTGGCTGTCCAATTTTCCCAACACCATTTGTTGAAGAGACTGGCTTTTTTCCATTTGACATTCTTTCCTGCTTCTTTGAAGATTAGTACTATAGAGTTGAGGGTCCATTTCTGGGCTCTCTATTCTGTTCCATTGATCTCTGTGTCTGTTTTTGTGCCAGTACCATACTGTCTTGATGATTACAGCTTCGTAATAGAGCTTGATGTCCGGGATTGTTATGCCACCAGTTTTGGTTTTCTTTTTCAACATTCCTCTAGCTATTCGTGGTCTTTTCTGGTTCCATACAAATTTTAGGATTATTTGTTCCATTTCTTTGAAAAAAGTTGATGGTATTTTGATAGGGATTGCATTAAATGTGCAAATTGCTTTAGGTAGCGTAGATATTTTCACTATATTTGTTCTTCACAATATTTGTTCCTCCAATCCATGAGCATTTTTCCATTTCTTTGTGTCTTTGTCAGTTTCTTTCACGAGTCCTTTATAGTTTTCTGAGTACAGATTCTTTTCCTCTTTGGTTAGATTTATTCCTAGATATCTTATGGTTTTGGGTGCAATTGTCAATGGGATCAACTCCTTAAATTCTCTTTCTTCTGTCTTGCTCTTTGTGTGCAACTTGGAAATGCAACTGATTTCTGTGCCTTGATTTTATATCTTGCCACTTTACTGAATTCCTGTATGAGTTCTAGCAGTTTTAGGGTAGAGTCTTTTGGGTTTTCATATCATCTGCGAAGAGTGAGAGTTTGACTTCTTTGCTGATTTGGATCCTTTTATTTCTTTTTGTTGTCTGATTGCTAAGGCTAGGACTTCCAGTATTATGTTGAATAGCAGTAGTGATGGTGGACTTCCCTGCCGTGTTCCTGACCTTAGGGGAAAAGCTCTCAGTTTTCCCTCGTTGAGAATGATACTTGCTGTGGGTTTTTCATAGATGGCTTTTATGATATTGAGGTATGTACCCTCTATCCCTACACTGTGAAGAGTTTTGATCAAGAAAGGATGCTGTAGGGGTGCCTGGGTGGCTCAGTGGGTTAAAGCCTCTGCCTTCAGGTCAGGTCATGATCTCAGGGTCCTGGGATCAAGCCCCACATCAGGCTCTCTGCTCAGCAAGGGGCCTGCTTCCCCGTTCTCTCTCTGCCGGCCTCTCTGCCTACTTGTGATCTCTCTTCTCTGTCAAATAAATAAATAAAATCTTTAAAAAAAATTTTAAAAAAAGAAAGGATGCTGTACTTTGTCAAATGCTTTTTTAGCATGCATTGAGAATATCATATGGTTCTTGTTCTTTCTTTTATTAATGTATTGCATCACATCGATTGATTTGCTGATGTTGAACCAACCATGCAGCCCAGGAATAAATCCCACTTGGTCGTGGTGAATAACCCTTTTAATGTACTGTTGGATCCTATTGGCTGGTATTTTGGTGAGATCCCTGTCCATCAGGAATATTTTTTTTTAATTCTCCTTTTTGCTATGTCTTTGTCTGGTTTTGGGATCAAGGTAATGCTGGTCTCATAAAATGAATTTGGAGCTTTTCTTTCCATTTCTATTTTGTGGAACAGTTTCAAGAGTAGGTATTAATTCTTCTTTAAATGTTTGGCAGAATTCCCTTGGGAAGCTATCTGTCCCAGGGCTCTTGTTTGTTGGGAAATTTTTGATGACTGCTTCAATATCCTTACTCGTTATGAGTCTCTTCAGGTTTTCTGCTTCTTTCTGGTTCAGTTTTGGTAGTTTATACATCTGTAGGAATGCGTCCATTTCTTCCAGATTGTCTAATTTGCTGGCATATAGTTGCTCATAATATGTTCTTATAATTGTTTGTATTTCTTTGGTGTTGGTTGTGATCTCTCCTCTTTCATTCATGATTTTATTAATTTGGATCCTTTCTCTTTTCTTTCTGAGAAGTCTGGCCAGGGGTTTATCAATCTTATTAATTCTTTCAAAGAACCAGCTCCTAGTTTTGTTGATTTGTTCTACTGTTCTTTTGGTTTCTATTTCATTGATTTCTGCTCTGATCTTTATCATTTCTCTTCTTCTGGATTTAGGCTTTCTTTGCTGTTCTTTCTCCAGCTCCTTTAGGTGTAGGGTTAGGTTGTGTACTTGAGACCTTTCTTGTTATTTAAGAAAGTCTTGCATTGCTATATACTTTCCTCTCAGGACTGTCTTTGCTATGTCCCAAAGATTTTGAACAGTTGTGTTTTCATTTTCATTTGTTTCCATGAATTTTTTTAAGTTCTTCTTTAATTTCCCAGTTGACCCATTCATTCTTTTGTAGGATGCTCTTTAGCCTCCATGTATTTGAGTTCTTTCCAACTTTTGTCTTGTGATTGAGTTCTATTTTCAAAGTGTTGTGGTCTGAAAATATGCAGAGAATGATCCCAATCTTTTGGTACCAGTTGAGACCTTATTTGTGACCCAGGATGTGATCTTTTCTGGAGAATGTTCCATGTACACTAGAGAAGAATGTGTATTCTGTTGCTTTGGGATGGAATGTTTTGAATATATCTGTGAAGTCCATCTGGTTCAGTGTGTTATTTAAAGCCTTTATTTCCTTGTTGATCTTTTGCTTAGATGATCTGTCCATTTTAGTGAGGGGGGTGTTAAAGTCCCCTACTATTGTTGTATATTGTTGATGTGTTTCTTTGATTTTATTATTAATTGGATAATATAATTGGTTTCTTTCATGTTAGGGGCATAGATATTTAAAATTGTTAGATCTTCCTTGTGGATAGACCCTTTAAATATGATACAGTGTCCTTCCTCATCTCTTATGATAGTCTTTGGTTTAAAATTAATTTGTGTGATATAAAGATTACCACCCCAGCTTTCTTTTGATGTTCATTAGCGTGATAAATTGTTTTCCACCCTCTCACTTTCAATCGGGAGGTGACTTTGGGTTTAAAATGAGTTTCTTGCAGACAGCATATTGATGGATCTTGTTTTTGTTTGTTTGTTTTTTAATCCATTCTGATACCCTGTGTCTTTTGATTAGGGCATTTAGCCCATTTACATTCAGGGTGACTATTGAAAGATATGAATTTAGTGCCATTGTATTGCCTGTAAGGTTACTGTTACTGTATATTATCTCTGTTCCTTTCCGGTCTATGTTACTGTTAGGCTCTCTCTTTCCTTAGAGAGGAAAGAGAGATTTCCTATAGGAATATTTCCTTTCAATATTTCCTTTCAATATTTCAATATTTCCTATAGGGCTTGTTTGGTGTTTGCAAATCCTTTTAGTTTTTGTTTGTCCTGGAAGTTTTTATCTCTCTCCTATTTTGAGTGACAGCCTATCTGGACATAGTATTCTTGCCTGCATATTTTTCTTGTTTAATGCTCTGAATATATCATGCCAGTCCTTTTTGGCCTGCCAGGTCTCTGTGGATAGGTCTGCTGCCAATCTAATATTTCTACTGTATGTTACATACCTCTTTTCCAGAGCTGCTTTCAGGATTTTCTCTTTATCACTGAGACTTGTAAATTTTACTATTAGATGAAGAATGGGTGAATGAAAGAACAAAATGCTAAAAGAGTAACATCAACCACGGAAAAATATACACTAACCAAATCAGAAAAGACCCTAAACCAGGGGGAAAAGAAAGGAGAAAAAAGAAAAAAAGAATATGATTGGGCTGGTGAATAGGAAAGAGCCACACACTAGATTTTAGATAAATTTTGGTCTGTTAGAAGAAACTGCCTCCCAACATTTTAAAGAAAGAAAAACTTATATATATACAAAAATAAGGGTAAATATGATGAAGGGATGGAGTATGACTGTAAAAATGAAAATTAAAAAACATTTAAAAAAAGGAATTGATAATAAGCTGGTTGAAAAAAGAAAGAAAAAAATTTAAAAAAAATATTAAAATTTTTCCCCCAAATACTTTTTATTTTTTCAGTGTTAACAAGATTCATTGCTCATGTACCACACCCAGTGCTCCATGCAATACATGCCCTCCTCAATACCCACCACCAGGCTCGCCCAACCCCCCACCGCTCTCCCCTCCAAAACCGTCAGTTTGTTGCTCATAGTCCACAGTCTCTCATGGTTCATCTCCCCCTCCAATTTCCCCCCATTCACCCTTCCTTTCCTTCTCCCTATGTCCTCTATGTTTTTCCTTATGTGCCACATGTGAGTGAAACCATATGATAACTGACTCTCTCTGCTTGACTTATTTCACTCCACATCATCTCTTCCAGTCCTGTCCATGTTGATAGAAAAGTTGGGTCTTCATCCTTTCTGATGGAGGCATAATATTCCATTGTATATATGGACTATATCTTCTTTATCCATTCGTCTGTTGAAGGGCATCTTGGCTCTTTCCACAGTTTGGCAATTGTGGCCATTGCTGCTATGAACATTTGGCTACATGTGGCCCTTTTTTGTACTTATATATATTACTTATGATATATAATTTATATAATAAATTAATATTTAAAATATTAAAAAATATTCTAACATTAGAATGTTATCAGATGGGAGACTAGAACAGAGCCATATCCTAGATTTAGGGTATATTTTGGTCTGTTAGAACAAACTATTTCCCAAAATTTTGAAGAAAAAAAAATATATATACAAAAAATAATTAAATACAATGAAGGGATAGAATATGACTATATAAAAATGAAAATTAATATCCAAGATCTATAAGAACTTCTCAAACTCAACACCCAAAAAACAGGTAATCAAGTCAAAAAATGGCAGAAGACAAGAAAAGACACTTCTCCAATGAAGACGCATGAAAAAACGTTTTATCATCATTAGCCATCAGGGAATTTAAATAAAAATCACATTGAGATACCACCTAACACCAGTTAGAATGGCCAAAATTAAGAAGGCAAGAAACAACAAATGTTTGAGGGGCTGTGTAGAAAGGGGAACCCTCCTGCACTATTGGTGGGAATGCGAGTTGGTACAGCCACTTTAGAAAACAGTGTGGAGGTTCCTAAAAAATTAAAAATAGAGCACTATTTTTAATTGCACTATTGCAATTGCACTATTGGTATTTACCCCAAACATTCAGATGTAGTGAAAAGAAGGGCCACATGCACTCCAATGTTCATAGCAGCAATGTCCACAATAGCCAAACTGTGGAAAGACCTGAGATTCCCCCCAGTACCCCCTTATCCTCAGTTGGCCTTTCCCTGGGGACAAACCAGGTGTCCTTGAGCCATCCCAGAGCTGGTCTCTCTGGAACGAAAGGAAAGCTTTTTGCTGCACTTGGGTCCCCTGAGCAGTCACTGACTTTTGTTCTCCATATCCTGTTGTCTTGGGCTCAGTTCTGGCTGCCGGGCATTGGCTCAGATGACAGTTCCAGAGCCCCACCCCCTGGCCTTTCTCAGTGGTCTATCCAGGAAACCAGCTGGAAGGTGAAATTCAGCAGTCATAGTCATTAAAGGCACCAAACTGATGTTGAGCAAGATAGTGCTGGAGAAGCCTGGGTCTGCCCTTAGTCCTGGCTGCAGTGCCTGTGCCTGCTCAGGGCGGATGGCAAGATGAGCCTTCTCTTATGGGGCACACTGCTACATGATGTGTGGTCTCAGGACTGTCATACACAGTTTCCATCTGCTCTAGTGCTGGGCAGTCTCTGAGGTTGGTTAGGCCAGTCCCAAGATGCTTTTGGGTTGAGGAATAAAAATAAATGTGGCACGACACTATTTTCTTAGCACTTTGAGAAGCTGATCAGAGAGCCAATGTTTGATCCAAATGAGGAGTACCAGATTATTGAAGGCAGTTTGGCATTCAGCCAAAGTTGTACCAACTTTGTGTGGTCCCAGGGGTTAGCCCATCCTAGCCAGTGCTGATTGGTATTGATGTCATCATCAGAATTTCCAGGATGTTGGGGCGAATACTAAGAGAGGCCCTTTATGATGACAAGGTGATGACCACAAGATTGAGTGACCCCTGATTCTGTTTTTGAGATTCTAGTACTAAGATCAGCTCTGAGCTCTGGCTGTTCAAACTGAGGCACACACACGAGCATGGAGGGGTTTTAGACATGACTCATCTGCCTAAAGTATCACATATGGCTAGAGATAACTGGTCAAAAGTTAGTTAACAGATAATTGAAAACATGTTTTTTTCTATTAAAACTTAACCCATGGATTCTCTCAATCTCTCTCTCTCTCTCTCTCAAATAATAAACAAATCTTTATTTGAGAGAAAGAGAGATAGAGAGAGAATATGAGCAAAGGGTGGAGGGTCAGGGTCAGGGAGAAACACGTTCCCCGCTGAGCAAGGAGCCCAAAGTGAAACTCGATCCAGGATCCTGGGATCATGACCTCAGCTGAAGGCAGACGCTTAACTGACTGAGCAACCCAACAGGTGCCCCGTAAATAAAATCTTAAAAAAAAAAATCCAGCTAATTTACAAAGGATTTAACCCAAAGAAAATAATTTCACATAGTGGAATTTCATGCTCCCATCCCCTCTTCTCCTCAGACCAAGAAGCTGTGGTTATCTCTAGCTAGGGAGGAGGTTGAACACCCTGTCCTTCCCCTGGTTGTCCCTGCATCTAGGTCAGGTCCTGCGGGGAGTTCTGGATGTTTACTGAACCACCTTGTGTTCTGAAGCGCAGCCTCCCCCTACCCTCCTCTTATAAAGCGAGAGGAGATCCATTTCCCTGAAGGGACTTTGGGGCCTGGTTCGTGCACCATATAAGAAACCCCTTAGCTCAGGCTCTGCTCCATTGTCAGCAAAAGGCCAAGAGAGTTAACTGAATTCATGTCAGAGTTGCATCAACCCTGCAGGCACTTCCCTGATGTAGCTACCAATTGTCCCCGTGTCCCTCACAAATGGCAGTCAGGGCCTGTCTTGAAAAGGTAGGGGGAAATAGGGAAAGGGCTCTGGACCTGCTGCAGATCATTCAGACACGACTGGTGGGGGGACCCTCATCCCTGTCTAGGCTTCCATCTGTTCTCTGAGAAACAGAGTGGCAGGGTGGGCAGGAGAGGAGGACTGGGGGTCTGCCAAAGCCCTCCCAGCTCTCCTGTGCTGTACATCCACAATCTGGGGTTTCTTCTGAGGATCTGGATTATGAAGATACTTCTTGCACTGAGCCTGGGTGGCTCAGTGTGTTAAAGCCTCTGCCTTAGGCTCAGGTCATGATCTCAGGGTCCTGAGATCGAGCCCCACATCGGGCTCTCTGCTTGGCAGGGAGCCTGCTTCCCCCCCCCCCCCCCCCCCCCCCCCC
>CM053603.1:78799554-78809594 GCA_028646535.1 Procyon lotor
GGTACTGTCTCTTCTTTTTTTTGCGGTGAGTTTTTCCGCCTCGTCATTTTGTCAAGGTAGGAGTAGATGGGTGAGAGAGAAAGAGTCTCTGGAGTTCTGCAGTTTTCACTGATTGATTAACTAGGTCTTGGCTGGATATTCTCGCTGATCTTCTGGGGGAGGGGCCCGTAGCCTTGGTTCTCAAATGTCTTTGCCCAAGGCAGAATTGCACCGCCCCTGGCAGGGAATGGGCCAAGCACTTTGCTCAGGTTTGCTCTCGGAGTCTTTGTTCCCTGAGCTCTTTCCTTACAGCCCTGGAGGCCGGGAGTGAAAATGGCAGCCTCCCAGTTTCTGGCCCAGAGGAGCCGAGTGCTGGGCTCCACGATCCTCCACAGGCCCTTAGAGGAAAGCCGTTATCACTGCCCTCTCCCTTGTCCGCGGGCCCACGCTCTGTGCTCAGCTAGCCCGTGGCGGAGCGCCTCTATCTGTGGCGCGCAGCCCCATCTGGAGTCCCCTAACCAGCAGATTCCTGCTGCGCACTCTTGCACCGCTCCTCCTGGAGGAGGAAGGAGTGGGGGTCTCCGGAGCTGCCTCCCATGGGGTCCCCGCTTGAAGTACGGCAGCCCTATATGAACTATATGTCTCAGTTCCTATAGTCCAAGGTAGTAGGCCTATGTGGCATTGCATGGCTCCTTCTCTGCTGCCAGCTTCTCTGCCCCGATACCTGGGAGCTCTGCCGCACTCGGGCTCCCCTGGTCCCTCGCTGACTCCATGCGTCCTGAAAACACACTGTTCCCGCGAGGGCTGAACCCCCGGTTGGCCTCCGGAGCGATGTCCCTCAGCAGAGCAGACTAGAAGCTCTGGGTTTTGTGCTCTGTGGCTCTGTGGCTGCTGGGAGCCGGCCCCTCTCCCCCGGGGTCTCTCTTCCCATCGCTTTAAATTCACTTTTTCCACTCCTACCTTTCTGAAAGTGGTTGATTTTCTGCTCCTAGAATTGCTGTTCTTATTGTCTTCTCTCTGCTGTTGTGTTTGCCGGCTTTTAGAGTGGTTTTCTGCCTCTTTAGCTGGACTTCTGGGACCTGGTGCTTTCTCTGTGTCCTATACCTCCACCATCTTGCCAGATCTCCCCTAATTGAACATATTTTTAAAAAAGAAATGAATTTCTTTGATCTGATAAATCAAATATTTTTTTTTGTACGTACAAAAAAACAACCCCTATACCTACCATGAAAAACCCTGTGATATCATACTTATTGGTGAAATATTGGATGCTTTCTTCCTGAAGTTGAAAGCAAGATAGCAGTGTCCACTACCACCACCTCTTTTACCACTGTACTGAGTGATCTAGCCAGTGCAAGAAGACATAAGGATTAGAAAGCAAGAAGTAGATGGGTCTTTATTTGTAGATGAAATGATTGTATATCAGAAAATCCAAAAGAATCTAAAAATTATTAATAATCATTAATATAATTAATAACTACATTTAGTAAGACCATATAAAGCCAATATGTAAAAGTCATTTGTATTTGTATAACTAGTAACCAACAATTGGAAAATGAAATTTAAAAGTGGTACTATTTATAATTACATCAAAAATTAAATATCTAGAATAAGTCTAATTAAAGCTGTGTAATACCTCTACACTGAAAACTATAGAACAGTGTTGAGATAACTTAAAGAAGACCTAATCAAATGAAGAGATGTTTCATGTTCACGGGTTAGAAAATTCAATATTGTTAAGATTCAGTTCTTCCCAAACTTATCTATAGATTCAATTCAACCCTAATCAACTTTCCAACAGATTTTTTTTTTTAGTGAATATTATCAGATTGCTTCAGAATTTATATAGCAAAGCAAAAGACCTGGAGTAGCCAAGCAATCTTGAAGAATAAGAACAAAATTGGAGAATTTTCACTACCAAGCTTACTAAATTTCGAAACTTACTAAAAACACGTAATAATTAGGACAGTCCAGTATCGGCATAATAGTAAAAAGTAAACTAATGGATCAGAATAGAAAGATCCAGTATGTAGTTCCTTGATTTATAACAAAGGTGCCACTGCAGTTTGGTGGGGGAAAGGATCATGTTTGCCAAAATGATGCTAAAGCAATTGGATGACTGTATAGAAAAAAAAAATCTTCATTCCTACCTCACACCATATAACATTAAGATAGACCATAGACCTAAATGTGAAAAGTTAGTCAATAAACTTCTAGAATAAGATGGAGAAGATTTTCATGATCCTGGGATAGGAAAAGACTTCTTAATCAGGACACAAAAAGCACACAAAAAAAGCATATTTACCAAAAAACCCTACATTTAAGAAACAAAGGAGACTTAGATTGGGAGAAAGTATTCACAATACATATATCATATAATGAAGGATTTGTATTTAGAACATATAAATAACTTTTTTTTGTGTGTGAGATCTGTGAATTATTTATTTATTTTTAAATTTTATTTTTTCAGTGTTCCGAGATTCATTGTTTATGCACCAAACCCAGTGCTCCATGCAATATGTGCCCTCCTCAATACCCACCACCAGAATCGCCCATCTTTCCACCCCCCTCCCCTCCAAAACCCTCAGTTTGTTTCTCAGAGTCCACAGTCTTTCAATAACTCTTTTTTTTAATCAGTAGCCAAAAAAAAAAAAACAAAACAAAACAAAAAAAAAACACAACAAAAAACAAAAAACAATGAAAAATGAGCAAGACTTAGACAGGTATTTCTCAGAAGATCTCCAAATGCCATAAACATATGAAAAATTCTCCACATCATTCCTCATGAGGGAAATGTAAATTAAAACCAAAGTGAGAAAGCTCTATACACCCTCTACCCTGGCAAACAGATGGACAGACAAACAATGAGAGCTTGATAATTCTAAGTGTTGCCAAGGTAGTGGACCAACTGGAAACCTTCTAGATTGCTTGATAGGAATATTAATTGGTTCAAACACTTTGGAAAACTATCTGGCATTGTCTACAACAGCTAAACATATGCATATGTATGGCCAACTCCAAGTTATATATCCAAGATAAAAACAAGTATAACAATGTTCAGGGGCGCCTGCGTGGCTCAGTCGTTAAGTGTCTGCCTTCAGCCCAGGTCAGATCCCGGGGTCCTGGGATGGAGCCCTGCATCTGGCTCCTTGCCTTGCGGGGGGCCTGCTTCTCCCGCTACCATTCCCTCTGCTTGTGTTCCCTCTCTCGCTGTGTTTCTTTCTGTCAAATAAATAAAATCTTTAAAAAAAAAAACAACAACAATGTTCATAACAACTTTGTTTATAATAGTACAAAATAAAACAAAATCCCCCAAAACAAAACCAACACCCCTGAATATTAGTCTACAAAGAAGATGACAGAGAAATCAGAATATATTCATAAAATGGAATACCACACATGAATTCAAAGAGAATGAACAATTGAAATGAACACAACAACATGGATGAATCTCACAGACATTATCTTGAGCCAAAGAAGCAGACATAAAAGAGTACATGCAGTATGATTTATGTGAAAGTCAGAGAACAAGAAAAACTGCTGTATGTGATAGAAATAGAGTAGGCAGCTCTGGTGGGATGAGAAGTACTAAGTGAGGGCACGAGAGAACTTTCTGGAATGTTGGAAATGTTTTATATCTTGGTCTGGATGGTTCCAGTGTGTAAAGTAAAAGTTCAAGAATAATGGACAGGGGTGCCTGGGTGGCTCAGTTGGTTAAGCTGTCTTTCCCCAGGTGCCCAGCTGCTAACGTTAGGAAGGAAAGCATGTGTCACGTGCAGGAGCAGTGAGCCAAGAGTGGGCAGGTTGCCTTCTGTCCTTGCTCCCATCTTTGTGTCTGATGTTAGCCGGGCTTTCCCTCATTGGCCCTTCACCCTGGGTTTAAAAGGGAAGGCGTCTCTGTTGGAGTATCCTAAGACCTGTCTTTAGTAAGTCCTCTTCCAATGAGATGGTAGTATTCTGGAAGTCTGCTTAAAAACAAGAAGCTGTCTGATTTTCACAAAAGGAGAGTTTAGGTTTTTGTTGTTCATCTTTCCTTTTATAGTTCTGCAGTTCCATCACAGTATTTTTTAAAAAATAACTCAGGTGTTATGAGGATAAATTAGAAAAGAAAATAACTTATGTGGACTGTAAATGTTATTTGTAAGATTCTATAAATAAAGCTATATTCTATATTGCTGGGAAAAAAAAAAAAGACTGCCTTTGGCTCAGGTCATGATCCTGGAGTCCTGGGATCGAGTCCCATATCGGGCTCCCAGCTTTGCGGGGAGTCTGCTTCTCCCTCTGACCTTCTCCCCTCTCATGTTCTCTCTCTCTCTCTCTCTCTCTCACTCAAATAAATAAAATCTTTAAAAAAAAAAAGAATAATGGACAAATCTCAAGACTTGAGTTTCCAATGATGAAACTGGAGGATGATATTTTGGTGTATATGTGTGGGGGTGGTCCTCATGCCTGATCATTATTCCAGGTAGATGATCCCTTACTTCACTGGGTATTGAGGAGGGCACGTATTGCATGGAGCACTGTGTGTGGTGCATGAACAATGAATCTTGGAACACTGAAAAAAAATTGCTTCTAAGTATTACAGAAGTTAATTTTCTTGATTCAAAGAAGTGTACTTTGAAAAAAATTTTTAATTTAAATTCAATTTAATCAACATATAGTATATTATTAGTTTCAGAGGTAATTGGTTCATCAGTTGCATATAACACCCAGGGCTCCTTGCATCGAGTGTTGTTCTTAATGCCCATCACTGAATTATCCCATCCCCCCACCCACCTCCCCCCATCAACCCTGTTTTCCTAGAGTTAAGAGTCCCTTATGGTTTGTCTCCCTTTCTGTTTTCATCTTATTTTTCCTTTCCTTCCCCTATGTTCATTTGTTTTGTTCATAGAAGTGTACTTCTAAGATATTAATAATGTCCAATTACCCCTCAAAAGATATACAAATTTGTGTTTCCACCTCTTTTTTGAGAGTGAGTGGCTCCAGGTAGAACTGAAAATTCTGGCTCTGGAGTAAGCTGCCCACAGGACTCTTCATAATATTCCTGGTGGTGTCATCTCCACATATGACCAACCTCTAAGTGGGAATGAGGAGAGAGGGCAGGAATCATATTCAATGGCCTGAAAATCCATCTCTTACATTAGCTTCAGATACCTGAAAGCTATCCAAACCCTAACAAGAAAGTGAGGGCTAGATATCTGAGCAAAAGTCTCCTTGGAAAGGAAAAGCATTTTTAAAAAAAGATTTTATTTATTTATTTTATCTCTAGAATTGGAGAGAGAGCGAGAGAGCAAGCACAAGCAGGGGGAGCAGCAGGTAGAGGGAAAAATAGACTCCCTGCTGAGCAAGAAGCCCAATGCGGGGGTCAATCCCAGGATCCTGGGATCATGACCTGACCTGAAGGCAGACACTTAACCCACTGAGCCACCCAGGCATCTCAAAAAGCATTTTCTAAAAGGAGAAGAATGAAGAATGAGGAGTTACTTTTGGGACTGATACAGACTTAAGCAAATGAAGAGTTTTGTTTATGTGTTAATTAAAAGTAAGATTTACTTGGTATCTTTTCAAAGAAACCTGCAGCACTTTGACAAGATTTATTACACTGAAAACTGCCTTTTCCTTCAATTCACAACTTCTGTTTCTAAAAATACTCAAGGGTGGTAAAATATATGCACAGGCATGTACAGTGTTTGTTGGAAACATGAAAAGCTGTAAAAACCCTAAGTGCCCATCAGTAGGGTAATGAATAAATAAATTTCAACACATGTATATATGGGAATACTATGCAACTATGACAAATAGTGTTGCTGATATATGTTTGTGGACATAGAAAAATGTCTGGAATTTATTGTAAGTGAGAAAGCAAGTTACTGAGCAATATTGGAGAATTGGAGAATATATCTCTATCTATGATATCTACATATCTGTAGAGCTTTCACATTTGAAACTCTCCAATATTGCTCAGCAACTTGTTTTCTCACTCATAATACATAAAACATGGGCACTGAAAATATCTAGTGGTTATCTTTGAGGCCTGGGATCACAGGGGACTGACTCACTTTCTGCACGGTCTGTTTCTACATCCTATGAATGTTTCAGTAGAGTGTACATTATCAGACTTTTATAATGAAAGGTAAAAAAAAATTGAATTCAGTAGGTGTGATGTCTCTAGCTTTGTTCTTTCTCAAGATTGGTTTGGTTATTCATGGTCTTTTGTGGTTCTGTATGAATTGTAGGATTGTTTTTTCTACTTTGGTAAGAAACGGCATTGGTATTTTGATAGGGATTCTATTGAATCTGTAGATTGTTTTGGGTAGTATGGGTATTTTAACAATATTAAGTCTTCTAATTCATTAACATGAGATGTTTTTCCATTGGTTTGTGTCTTATATAATTACTTTTATCAATGTTTATTGAAACAAAACAAGTTTTCTTTCACTTCCTAGCTAAGTTTATTCCTAAGTGTTTTATTATTTTTGGCACTCATTTTGCAAATGAGATTGTTTTCCTAATTTCCTTTTTATTTTATTTTTTTATTTTTATTTTTTTTTAAGATTTTATTTATTTATTTGACAGAGAGATCACAAGTAGGCAGAGAGGCAGGCAGAGAGAGAGAGGGAAGCAGGGTCCCTGCTGAGCAGAGAGCCCGATGCGGGGCTCAACCCCTGGTCCCTGAGATGATGACCTGAGCTGAAAGCAGAGGCTTTAACCCGCTGAGCCTCCCAGGCACCCCCTAATTTCCTTTTTAGATAGTTTGTTGTTAGTATATGGAAACATTAGTGTATACTGATTTTTTATACTGCAATTTTACTGAATTTGTGTCCTAGTAACAGGCTTTGGGTGAAGTCTTTAATAGAATTTTTTTATACATAAAATCATGTCATCTTCAAACAAGGACAGCTTTAGTTTTTTCTTTCCTATTTCAATGCCTTTTATTTCTTTTTTTTGACAAATTGCTCTGGTTAGGACTTCTAGTACTATGATGAATAGAAGTGGTAAAAAAAAAAAGAAAAGTGATGAGAGTGGGCATACTCCTCATCTTAAAGAAAAATCTTTTACTTTTGTACCAGTCGTTATGGTGTTAGCTATGGGCTTTGCATATATAGCCTTTGTTTTGTTGGGGTATTTTAAAAATATAATACAAAGCTACAGTAATCAAGATAGTATGATACTGGTGTAAAGACAGATATATAGACCAATGAAGCAGAATACAGAGCCTGGAAATACAGAGCCCGGAAATGTACACATTTAGTCAACTGATGTTCAACAAGGGTGCCAAAAATATACAATGGGGAAGAGATAATCTCTTCAACAAATAGTGTTGGGAAAACTGGATAACCACATGCAAAAAGAATGAAATCAGATTCTTATCTCACACATACACAAAAATCAACTCAAAATGGTTTGGAGACTTAAATGTAAGTCTTTAACTAAGTGTATTGTAAGTCTGAAACTAAAACTCATAGAGTAAAACTTAGGGGAAAGTCTTCATGACTTTGATCTCAAAAATGATTTCATGGATACAACACCAAAAGCAAAGGCAATAGAAAGAAAATAAACAAGTGGGACTAAGTCAAACTAAAAAGCTTCTGCACAGCAGAAATAACCACAGAGTGTAAAGGGAACATATAGAATGGGAGAAAATATTTTCTTTTTCTTTTTTCTTTTTAAAGCTTTTATTTAAATTCCAGTTACATCAATTGAGAGGACCATGTGGTTCTTCTCTCTTCTTTTATTGATTTGTTCTATCACATTGATCGATTTGTGTATGTTGAACCACCCTTGCATCTCAGGGATAAATCCCACCTGGTCATGGTGGATAATATTTTTAATGTGCTGTTGGATCCTATTAGCTAGGATCTTGTTGTGAATCTTAGCAGCCATATTCATCCAGGATATAGGTCTGAAATTCTCCTTTTTGATTGGTTCTTTGCCTGGTTTGGGATCAAGGTAATGCTGGCTTCATAGAAAGAGTCTGGAAGGGGCGCCTGGGTGGCTCAGTGGGTTAAAGCCTCTGCCTTCGGCTCAGGTCATGATCTCAGGGTCCTGGGATCGAGCTCCGCATCGAGCTCTTCATCGAGCTCTTTGCTCAGCGGGGAGCCTGCTTCCCCATCCTTTCTCCTGCCTGCCTCTCTGCCTACTTGTGACCTCTCTCCTCTCCGTCAAATAAATAAATAAAATCTTAAAAAAAAAAAAAGAGTCTGGAAGTTTTCTTTCCATTTCTATTTTTTGAAAAAGCTTTAGGAGAATAGGTATTATTTCCCAAAAGTTCATTTTCACTTTTGTTTCCTTTGCCTTTGGAGACATGTCCTGAAAGAAGTTGCTGTGGCTGATGTCGAAGAGGTTACTGCCTATGTTCTTCTCTAGGGAGTTGATAGACTCCTGCCTCACATTGAGGTCTTTTATCCATTTCAAGTTTATCCTTGTGTATGATGTAAGAGAATGCTCAAGTTTCATTCTTCTACATATAGCTGTCCAATTTTCCCAGTACCATTTATTGAAGAGACTGTCCTTTTTCCACTGGATATTTTTTCCTGTTTTGTCAAAGATTATTTGACCATAGAGTTGCAGGTCCATATCTGGGCTCTCTACTCTGTTCCACTGGTCAATGTGTCTGTTTTTGTGCCAGTACCATGCTGTCTTGTGATCACCGCTTTGTAGTAAAGCTTAAAATCAGGCAATGTGATGCCCCCAGCTTTGTTTTTCTTTTTCAGCATTTCCTTAGCAATTTGGGATCTTTTCTGGTTCCATACAAATTTTAGAATTGTTTGTTCAAGCCCTTTGAAAAAACTGGTGGGATTTTGATAGGGATGGCAATGAAAGTATAGATTGCTCTGGGTAGTATAGACATTTTAACAATGTTTATTCTTCTGATCCATGAACATGGAATGCTTTTCCAACTTTTTGTGTCTTCTTCAATTTCCTTCATGAGTGTTCTGTAGTTCCTGGAGTACAGATTCTTTACCTCTTTGGTTAGGTTTATTCCCAGATATCTTATGGTTCTTGGTGCTACAGTAAATGGAATTGATTCTCTAATTTCCCTTTCCATATTTTCATTGTTAGTGTATAGGAAAACAACAGATTTCTGTGCATTGATTTTGTATCCTGCCACATTACTGAATTGCTGTATGAATTCTAGTAGTTTGGGGGTGTAGTCTTTTGGGTTTTCCATATAAAGTATCATGTCATCTGTGAAGAGAGAGAGTTTGACTTCTTCATTGCCAGTTTGAATACCTTTTATTTCTTTTTGTTGTCTGATTGCTGTTGCTAGGACTTCTAGCACTATGTTGAACAAGAGTGGTGAGAGTGGGCATCCTTGTCCTGTTCCTGATCTCAAATGGAAGGCTGTCAGCTTTTCCCCGTTGAGAATGACATTTGCTCTGGGCTTTTCATAGATAGACTTTATGAAGTTGAGGAATGTTCATTCTATCCCTGTACTTTGAAGAGTTTTAATCAGGAACGGATGCTGAATTTTGTCAAATGCTTTTTCTGCATCCATTGAGAGGACCATAGGGTTCTTCTCTCTTCTCTTATTGATTTGTTCTATCACATCAAGATAAAAAGTTTCTGCACAACAAAGGAAACAGGTAACCCACAGCATGGGAGAAGATATTTGCAAATGACACTGCAGACAAAAGTCTGATATCTTAGATCTATAAAGAACTCTTCAAACTCACCACTCACAAAACTGATAATCATATCAAAAAATGGGCAGAAGACATGAACAGACACTTTTCCAAAGAAGACATACAAATGGCTAACAGACACATGAAATTTAGCCATCAGGGAGATCCAGATCAAAACCACACTGAGATAGCACCTTACACCAGTTAGAATGGCCAAAATCAACAAGACAGTAAACAACAAATGTTGGAGAGGATGTGGAGAAAGGGGAACCCTCTTCCACTCTTGGTGGGAATGCAAGTTGGTGCAGCCACTTGGGAAAACAGTGTGGAGATTCCTCAAGAAATTAAAAATAGAGCTACCCTATGACCCTGCAATTGCACTATTGGGTATTTACCCCAAAGATACAGATGCAGTACAAAGAAGGGCCACATGTA
>CM053603.1:78809694-78848110 GCA_028646535.1 Procyon lotor
AGGAAGGGAAGGGTGAATGGGGGGAAATCGGAGGGGGAGATGAACCATGAGAGACTGTGAACTCTGAGCAACAAACTGAAAGTTTTGGAGGGGAGCAGGGTGGAGGGTCGGGCGAGTCTGGTGGTGGGTATTGAGGAGGGCACGTATTGCATGGAGCACTGGGTGTGGTGCATGAACAATGAATCTTGGAACAATACAAAAATAAACACATTTTGGAAAAAAAAAATGAATGAATAAATAAATAAATAAATAGGAGAATAGGTATTATTTCTTCTTTGAATGTTTGGTAGAATTCCCCAGGGAATCCATCAGGTCCTGGACTCTTGTTTTTTTGGGAGGTTTTTGATCACTGTTTCAATCTCATTACTAGATATTAGTTTATTCAGGTTGTCAATTTCTTCTTGTTTCGGTCTTGGAAGTTAGGTTTCCAGGAATGCATCCATTTCTTTTAGGTTGTTTAACTTATTGGCATATAGCTATTGATAATAATTTCTGATGATTGTTTCTATTTCGTTGGGGTTAGTCATGATCTCTCCCCTTTCATTCATAATTTTGTTATTTTGGGTCCTCTCTCTTTTCTTTTGGATTATTTTGGTCAGTGGTTTGTTGATCTTACTGATTCTTTCAGAAAATCAACTTCTGGTTTCGTTGATGTGTTCTACTGTTTCTTTAGTTTCTAACTTGTTTATCTCTGCTCTAATCTTGATTATTTCCCTTCTTGTGCGTGGGGTTGGCTTAATTTGTTGTTGATTTTCCAGTTCTTTAAGGTGTAAAGAGAGCTGATATATTTGGGATTTTTCAATCTTTTTGAGTGAGCTTGGATGGCTGTGTATTTCCCCCTTAGGACTGCCTTTGCTGTGTCCCATAGGTTTTGGACCAATGTATCTTCATTCTCATTGGTTTTCATGAATTGTTTAAGTTCATCTTTGATTTCCTGGTAGATCCCCACATTCTTGAGCATGTTGGTCTTTAGTCTACAAGTGTTTGAATTCCTTCCAAACATTTTCTTGTGGTTGAGTTCCAGTTTCAAGGCATTGTGATCTGAGAATATGCAGGGAATCATCTTAATCTTTTGGTATCAGTTCAGTCCTGATTTGTGACCCAGGATGTGGTCTATTCTGGAGAAAGTTCCATGTGTGCTTGAGAAGAATGAGTATTCTGTTGTTTTAGGGAGAAATGTTCTGTATATATTTATGAGGTCCATTTGGTCCAATGTGACATTCAAAGCTCTTGTTTCTTTATTGATTTTCTGTTTAGATGATCTGTCTGTTATTGAGAGTGGCATTTTAAGATCTCCTACTGTTAATGTATTCATATCAATATTAACAGTTGGCTTATGTAGTTGGCTGCTCCTATATTGGGGACACAAATGTTTACAATTGTTAGATCTTCTTGGTGGATAGAGCCTTTAAGAATGATGTAGTGTCCTTCTGTATCTCTGACTACAGTCTTTAGCTTAAAATCTAATTTATCTGATATGAGAATCACTACCCCAGCTTTCTTTTGAGACCTGTTGGCATGAAAGATGGTTCTCCATCCCTTCACTTTCAGTCTAGATGTATCTTTAGGTTCCAAATGTGTCTCATGTAGATAGCATATGGACGGGTCCTGTCGTTTTATCCAGTCTGCAACCCTGTGCCATTTTATGGGAGCATTTAGGCCATTCATGTTGAGAATAAACAAACTGAGGGTTTTGGAGGAGAGGGGGTTGGAGGGTTGGGTGAGCCTCATGGTGGGTATTGAGGAGGACACATATTGCATGGAGCACTGGGTGTGGTGCATGCATGAACAATGAATCCTGGAACACTGAAAAAATTTAAAAAAGTTAAAAAAATAAATTCCACTTACATAGAGTGTAATATTAGTTTCAGTAGTAAAATTTTGTGATTCATCACTTATATACAACACCCAGGAAAATATTTTCACACAATTTATTTGACAAAGGGTTACTCTCCAAAATACAAAACTCCTACAACTCAGTAGCAACAAAACTAATAACCTGATTAAAAAATGAGCTAAGGACTTGAACAGACATTTCTTTAAAGGAGACATGTAAATGGCCAACACACATGAAAAGATGCTTAACATCACTTATCATCAGGGAAACACAAATCAAAACCACAATGAGATATCACTTCACACCTGTCAAGTAGCTATTATTAAAAACAAAACAAAACAAAACAAAACCCCAAAGACAGCAAGTATTGGTGAGAATATGGAGAAATTGGAGCCCTTGCGCTGTTAGTGGAAATGAAAAATGGTGCAGCCACTAAGGAAAGCAGTATTCCTCAACATTTAAAAAATAGAACCAGTAATCCCTCTTCTTGGTATTTATTCAAAATAATTGAAATCAGAATCCTTATAAGATATTAGCACTTTCATGTTTGCTGCAGCACTATTCACAATAGCCAAGATATGGAAACAATCTAAATGTCCATCGACAGATAAATAAAGAAAATAAGGCATATACATACAATGGAATATTATTCAACCTTAAAAAAGAAATTCTGCAATATGCTACAACATGGACGAGCCTTGAGGCGTTATGCTAAGTGAAATAAGCCAGCCATAGACAAATACTGCATTTGTCTTTCACATGAGGTATCTAGATTAGTCCAATCATAGAATCAAAGAGTAGAATGGTGGTTGGCAGGGGTAGGGGGAGAGGGGAAATGAGTTACTAAGCAACAGTCATAAAGTTTCAATTAAGCAAAATGAGTAAGTTCTAGAGATCTGCTGTACAACATCGTACCAGTAGTCAACAATACTGTATTGTACACTTAAAATTTTGTTGAGAGTATAGATCTCAGGTTTTGTGTTCTTACCGCAATAAAAAAAAAATACAACTTTTGTTTTTAAGGGAATCCCAGGGGAAAACAGTATCAGGTGGCCTCCGATCCTCCTCCTTTGAGGTCTCTGGGAGTTGAGAATGTGGAGACTCTGGGCTGACGACATCTGATTGGGAGTGTCCGGTTGGGTGGGAGAGATGATGGCTCCCACCTACAAAGGGAAAAATAAGAACCAGAGGCCCCAGGCACTCCTGGGAGGTCTGATCCTGACAGCTTCCTCCCGGCACAATGAGCTGACACTGGATAGTTTGCAATCACCCACCAGTTACTCTTCCTGTCCTGGCTCAATCAGCTTGTCAGGGCCTGGGAAATGAGGTGGGGTCTCTGGATGTGCGGGTTCCGGTTGGACAGCCTCAGAGCCCCTAAATGCATTCCAGCTCCTCAGGTTCTGAGCCAATTGCTTTGCTCCTCGTTTTTTAGAGGGATCTTAAAGAAAAAAAAGGTGGCCAAGTGAGTGAGTTGGTTTCAATTTCCTCTGCCTAAAGATGTCATGAGTTGTGTTTATGCTGGTGGTCTCCAGTGCTCTGTGACTGCAGTCATATGCTTGTTGAGAAAGAAGGGGTGACACCTAGAGAATGTTCGCCTTGCACTGCTGTTTAACTTTTGCTTCCCAAGGCTGGTTTAAGCTTTTATGTCGTACTCCCAAGTCTCTGCTCCATGCTGGCTGCTAGAGACAGCGGTGAAAGGACACAGTCCTTACCTTCCAAGGGCTCGTAGCAGAGTGCGGAAGAGCATGCTTATATCACAGGCAATAGTACCAGTGCAGGATAATGGGATGGAACTCAGGAGGCACTGCTGCCTCTTTGCTAATAGAATAGAGCTCTGCCTGGGGCACAGGACTCATGGGTTGTAGACCTCCAGCTGGGCCTTTTTGTATATCACTTGTGCAAACTGAAAGCAATCTCTTATTTCTAAAGGCCTCAGTTTTTACGTTTGTAAAGTGGGAGAGAAGACTCTGTCCTGACAATGCTATTGAACCAGACAGAAATCAGCTGTGAAAGTGCCTGGGGCAAGGAGGTAGAAACAGGGCTTGAGTGCTGATACTTATCTCCATTCTGTTTGCTGTTGCCCGTGAACAAAGGGCTATGACTTTGTGATTGCACTTGCAGAAACCATACCTTGAATTTCTTTGTTTCTCTGAGAGTATCCAGAGTCCTCCCGGAACCCCAAGACCATTCTCAACATGAGCACAGCCCCATTGCACTTCACGATGAAGCTGCGGTTGGGCACTGCTGGCTGGTGGCCCAGCTGTGCAGATGGAACCCTCCTGGGAGCAACTAGATGCAAGTGCATGTGGGTTG
Source organism: Procyon lotor (assembly GCA_028646535.1). Taxonomy (NCBI): domain Eukaryota; kingdom Metazoa; phylum Chordata; class Mammalia; order Carnivora; family Procyonidae; genus Procyon; species Procyon lotor. The sequence goes on from CM053603.1 coordinate 78,813,845, forward strand.
AGGTTTGACGGTGCCCACCACATGGCTGGAAGCTGAGAGTGGGGATGGGAAGGGGCTTTGCAGGTGTGTAGAATGAATCCATCTTATGACTGTTCTAATTCACAGTAGAGCCTGCATTTGTTCTGCTTCCCTTCTGCACCTTGGATGAGTGGTAGCATGCCCCTGCCTACATGTAGCAGTGTTAAAGAGAGCTGGATTTGCAGGGTTCCAGGGTGAGCAGTGCTCCTGAGGGAGGTGTAGGGTGACAGGATAAGGAAAGAGGCACCCTGACGAGGGGTGGCTCTCAGGTTATGGCGTCAGGAGGCAGAGGCTGCTTGTCCCTTCCCAGGACACTCTTCTCCAGCCATTGGAACCATGCATTTGCTGTTCCACACTTTTCCCTCCACTTTTCTCTCTTCTCCACACTCCTCTTCCCTTTGCCTTCCTTTGCTTTTTACTTCTCCCCTTTCTTTCCCCTCTCCTCCTTTCCGCTCAGTCCCAACTCTGCGCAGGTTTCCCATGCTCTCCCGGTACACCTAGCCCAGGAGCACCAGCACAAACATTCGTTTCTATCTTCATTCGTTACTAGCACGTGTTCTTTACATCCTTGATCAAATTTATAATAACTGCTTTACAACCTTTGCTAATTCCAACATCTGGGTCTCCATTCATTGTCTTTTCTCTTGCAAATTGGTCATGCTTTCTGTTTCTCATATGCTGAGTATGTCAGCTCCCCTCTAGGATCTTCCTGATTTTGCTCACTCCACAGTGGCTTTAGATAGTTGTATATATATATATTTTTAAGATTTATTTATTTATTTGACAGAGAGAGAGAGAGCGAGAGAGCGCACAAGTAGGCAGAGTGGTGGCAGGCAGAGGGAGAGGGAGAAGCAGGCTCTCCACTGAGCAGGGAGCCCAATTTGGGTCTCGATCCCAGGACTCTGAGATCATGACCTGAGCAGAAAGCAGCAGCTTAACCAACTGAGTCACCCAGGTGCCCTGATAGTTGTATTTTTAATTTTGTCCAGAGTTAATAGTTACTTTCACTGAAAGGTTTCGTCCAATAGGAGCTTACTTAGCCATATAAAAAATGGAACTCCTTCTATTTTTTCATTTCACCATTGTAAAAGTGTGTGACCTTGTTTATCAAGATTGTCTCATGGTTTACGAGGGGACTACTATAGCCCAAACCATCAGGTTAATATGATGTAAGGAATAGAAAATGGGTGAAAGAGAATGAGCAAAGTGTGCTTGCCAGCCGCACTGGCTGCCCTTTAAAGGGCTTTCTTGTAATTCTCCCCTATTTACTTCTGTGCATCCCACTGATCTGAATTTGATTGTAAGGTTATGAAATGCAGGAATGAATGAAATGTAATTATTAAGTTGGGCACTTTGCTATTTCCAACAGAATTAGAGTTAAGTTAGTAAGGACAGAGAATGACTCTCAGGAAGGCAGCTAGAGGCTATCCCATTTCATATGGATATTATGAACATTAAAAATATTAATACTTATTAACTGCTTAATACCATTCCTGTAACATGGGAAGCACCTCATAAATGTTGGTTCGAGTATTGCTGTAAGTTTCACAATAGACACAAGCTCAGTGTGGGACGGGAATCCCAAAGAGAGGCACCTGGCCCAACTAAGGATAGAGGGGTGACGGGGAAGACTTTCAGGAGGCAGTGATACTGGAGCCAAATCTGAAACAGTAAAAGATAACCATTAAGCCAGATAAGAGAGGAGAGGAGGCCCAGGCAGGAGGAACAGCAGCGAGAGAACATTTGGCGGTGAGAAACTGTTGTGTGTAGAGACATAGCAATTCATTTCCAGTGTCCAAAAAAGTGGGAACATACAGTGGGAGACAATTTTATGTGTGGTCATGTAGCAGTCAAGCAGTCACATTGGAGCAGGCATGTGCACATGTGCGTGCACGCACACACACATACACACACACACACACACACACACACACACACACACACACAGTTTACACTATCCTGCAGGCTTCCTGTGAGAGAGAAGCCTGGTAGGAGGCAAGCTCTGGGACCCAAGTACTACAAATCTCCCCCCCTCCCCGGGAGTTCAGGACAGAGGTGCAGAGCCGTAGGCTGGGTGGCCCCTGTGGCCCCGGAGAGATCTGCCCCTCCCCATCCCCCATAACTCTTCTCAGAGATAGGGGCTTTCAAAAACACACTTGACAAGTTTGGTCAAACAGAAAGTCAAGAGCTGATAGTGTGGGAGGGAAGCGAGAGTGGGGGCTTGCTGCCTCGTCCTTTTCCAGCCTTCTTTTCCCACCCTACCCCCAGCCTGGGTGTGGCCCCCAGTACCTAGATTCCCTCAGGTGTGGGCTTGGGATGAGTGTAAGCACCCAGGCACCAGATGTGTCTCTGGGTTTCCTCTTAGCTTCTGCCCCTTCCCTTGTGGAGGAACATCCCCAGAGTGTCAGCCAGTGATTTTTTCCTTATTGCATTCTCTTTCTGCTAGAGGTTCCGCCTGGCTCATACTCTCTTGACCTCTCTCTGCAGTTACTTTGCTCAACTCAGGACAGTTCATATTTACTGTATACTGTGAGGTATCAGGGCCCTGTCCTGGGCCTGGAAGAGCTCTGCCTGGGATGCGTGGTATGCATATCTGTGTGTGTGCGCGTGCACATGTGCGTATGTGTGCATGTGCATGTGTGTGCATGTGCACGCATGTCTGTGTGTGGGGGTGAGCATTTGGTATAAGAACATAGTTCTCCCTTATCTTCCTTTTTACTGTGGAGAAGTATTCTATTATTGTAAACTGTGGTTTTTGCCATTCTTTGATTAATAGGTGTTTGGTTGTTTCTGGGGCTGTGGGGTTTCTGTGGCAATTCCCATGATACTGCCATAGTGTGCCCATATGTGCCCCTCTGCACATGCCTGCACATGGGCGAATGGCTCCGAGGGCCCACAGTGAGAAGGGAATACCAGGGAAGCAAATGGCAAACTGCCCTCCGGAGCATCTGTACCAACTTATGCCCATGTGAGCTGTGACTATAACCCATTTCCTCATATTCTCATCAACACTTGACCTTATCGCAAATTTAAAATGTCAGGAGAGGGGCACCTGAGTGGCTCAATGGGTTAAAGCCTCTGCCTTCGGCTCTGGTCATGGTCTCAGGGTCCTGGGATCGAGCCCCACATTGGGCTCTCTGTTCGGTCGTAAGCCTGCTTCCCCCTCTCTCTCTGCCTGCCTCTCTGCCTACTTGTGATCTCTCTCTCTCTGTCAAAGAAATAAATAAAAAATTAAAAAAAGAAAGAAAAAAATATTTCAATAAAATGTCAGGAGAATTTGTCAGGAGAATTATGTCCTTGTTTGCTTGACACCACACTGGGAGTCCGCTTGAGGAGAATCTGAGCTCCTCAGGGTCAGGGATTATCATGTGTTGCTTAAATTTAAGATTTTTTAAAAACTCCACTTTCCTTCTGAATTGATTTAGAAACCTTAACTCTCATTTTAGTGGTTACTCTTAAAATTTTAAGAGATACCTTTAATGTTTGACCTCTTCCCATCTTCTGTGCCTTACTTGTTAACATTGTAAACTAATTTGGTTCCAAATTATTTTATATCCCAATATGAGCCATTATCATTTAAAAAAATGGATGCTTGCTTAGCTTTGCATACATGTTTACTGTTTTCTTTGTCCTCAGTTCCTTCTTTTTTCCCCCAAATACTTTTATTTTATTTTTTCAGTGTTCTAAGATTCATTGTTCATGCACCACACCCAGTGCTCCATGCATTACGTGCCCTCCTCAATACCCACCACCAGGCTCGCCCAACCCCCCATCCCCTCCCCTCCAAAACCCTCAGTTTGTTGCTCAGAGTCCACAGTCTCTCATGGTTCATCTCCCCCTCCGATTTCCCCCCATTCACCCTTCCCTTCCTTCTCACAGTGCCCTCTATGTTCTTCCTTATGCTCCACCATAAGTGAGACCATAAGATAATTGACTCTCTCCGCTTGACTTATTTCACTCTGTATCATCTCTTCCAGTCCCGTCCATGTTGATACAAAAGTTGGGTATTCATCCTTTCTGATGGAGGCATAATATTCCATTGTATATATGGACCATATCTTCTTTATCCATTCATCTGTTGAAGGGCATCTTGGTTCTTTCCACAGCTTGGAGATTGTGGCCATTGCTGCTATGAACATTGGGGTACATGTGGCCCTTCTTTGTACTGCATCTGTATCTTTGGGGTAAATACCCAATAGTGCAATTGCAGGGTCATAGGGTAGCTCTATTTTTAATTTCTTGAGGAATCTCCACACTGTTTTCCCAAGTGGCTGCACCAACTTGCATTCCCACCAAGAGTGGAAGAGGGTTCCCCTTTCTCCACATCCTCTCCAACATTTGTTTACTGTCTTGTTGATTTTGGCCATTCTAACTGGTGTAAGGTGGTATCTCAGTGTGGTTTTGATTTGAATCTCCCTGATGACTAAAGATGATGAACATTTTTTTATGTGTCTGTTAGCCATTTGTATGTCTTCTTTGGAGAAGTGTCTGTTCATGTCTTCTGCCTATTTTTTGATGTGATTATCTGTTTTTTGAGTGTGGAGTTTGAGGAGTTCTTTATAGATCTTGGACATCAGACCCTTGTCTGTAGTGTCATTTGTGAATATCTTCTCCCATGCTGTGGGTTGCCAGTTTGTTTTGTGGACTGTTTCCTTCACTGTGCAGAAGCTTTTTATCTTGATGAAGTCCCAAAAGTTCATTTTCACTTTTGTTTCCTTTGCCTTTGAAGACATGTCCTGAAAGAAGTTGCTGTGGCTGATGTTGAAGAGGTTACTGCCTATGTTCTCCTTTAGGGTTTTGATAGACTCCTGCCTCACATTGAGGTCTTTTATCCATTTTGAGTTTATCTTTGGGTATGATGTAAGAGAATGGTCAAGTTTCATTCTTCTACATATAGCTGTCCAATTTTCCCAACACCATTTATTGAAGAGACTGTCTTTTTTCCACTGGATATTTTTTCCTGTTTTGTCAAAGATTATTTGACCATAGAGTTGAGGGTCCATATCTGTACCCTCTGTATACCATTGGTCTATGAGTCTGTTTTTGTGCCAGTACCATGCTGTCTTGTGATCACCGCTTTGTAGTAAAGCTTGAAATCAGGCAATGTGATACCGCCAGCTTTGTTTTTCTTTTTCAATTTCTTCTTGTTTACAAGGTCTTTTCTCTGGAACCATGTTCCTCTTTTTTTTTCCCTATAGTGAAGACATGTGGTAGTAAGCTCAGTTTTTTGTGGGGTTTTTTTTGTGAGAATTTTCTTTTATTATGTTATGTTAGTCCTCATGCAGTACATCATTCGTTTTTGATGTAGTGTTCCATGATTCATTGTTTGTGTATAACACCCAGTGCTCCATGCAATACATGCCCTCCTTAATACCCACCACCAGGCTCACCCATCCCCCACCATCTCTCCTCTGAAACCTTCAATTTGTTTGTGATAGTCCATAGTCTCTCATGGTTCGTCTCCCCCTCCGATTTCCCCCCTTCATTTTTCCCTTCCTTCTCCTAATGTCCTCCATGCTATACCTTATGTTCCACAAATTAGTGAAAGCGTATGATAATTGACTTTTTCTGCTTGACTTATTTCACTCAACGTAATCTCCGCTGGTCCCATCCATGTTGATGCAAAAGTTGGGTATTCATCCTTTCTGATGCCTGAGTAATATTCCACCATACATATAGACCACATCTTTATCCATTCGTCTGTTGAAAGGTATCTTGGCTCTTTCCACAGTTTGGCTATTGTGGACATTGCTGCTATGAACATTGGGGTGCGTGTGACCCTTCTTTTCACTAAATCTGCATCTTTGGGGTAAATACTCAGCAATTGCCGGGTCATAGGGTAGCTCTATTTTTAACTTTTTGAAGAACCTCCACACTGTTTTCCAAGGTAGCAGTACCAACTTGCATTCCCACCAACAGTGTAAGAGGGTTCCCCTTTCTCCACAACCTCTCTAACATTTATTGTTTCTTGCCTTGTCAATTTTTGCCATTCTAACTGGTGTAAGGTGGTATCTCAGTGTGGTTTTTTTTTTTTTTTTTTTTCTCAGTGTGGTTTTGATTTGAATTTCCCTGATGGCTAAAGATGATGAACATTTTTTCATGTGTCTGTTAGCCATTTGTGGATCTTCTTTAGAGAAGTGTCTTTTCATGTCTTCTGCTCATTTTTTGACGTGATTATTTGTTTTTTGGGTGTTGAGTCTGAGAAGTTCTTTATAGATCTTGAATATCAGCCCTTTATCTGTAGTGTCATTTGCAAATATCTTCCCCCATTCTGTGGGTTACCTCTTTGCTTTGTTGACTGTTTCCTTTGCTGTGCAGAAGCTTTTTATCTTGATGAAGTCCCAAAGGTTCATTTTTGCTTTTGTTTCCTTTGACTTTGGAGACGTGTCTTGAAAGAAGTTTCTGTGGCTGATGTCGAAGAAGTTACTACCTATGTTCTCCTGTAGGGGTTTGATGAATTTGTGTCTCATATTGAGGTCTTTCATCCATTTAGAGTTTATCTTTGTGTATGGTAAAAGAGAATGGTTGAGTTTCATTCTTCTGTATATAGCTGTAATTTTCCCAGCACAATTTATTGAAGAGACTGTCTTTTTTCCATTGGATATTTTTTCCTGCTTTGTTGAAGATTGGTTGATCACAGATGACAACTAATACCCAGGGAATGCAAACAATTATCAGAAATTATTATCAACAAGTATATGCCAATAAGTTAAGCAACCTGGAAGAAATGGATGCATGCCTGGAAACCTATAAACTATCAAGAATGAAACAGGAAGAAATTGACAACCTGAATAGACCAATAACCAGTAACAAGAATGAAGTATTTGGGAGGTTTTTGATCTCCCAAAAAACAAGAGTCCAAGACCTGATGGATTCCCTGGGTAATTCTACCAAATATTCAAAGAAGAAATAAGATATATTCTCTTGAAGCTGTTTCAAAAAAATAGAAACAGAAGGAAAACTTCCAGACTCATTCCATAAGGTCAGCATTACCTTGATCCCCAAACCAGGCAAAGACCCATCAAAAAGGAGAATTTCAGACCAATAGATGCCAAAATTCTCAACAAGATCCTAGCTAATAGGATCCAACAGTACATTAAAAGGATTATCCATCATGACCAGGTGGGATTTATCCCTGGGATACAAGGGAGGTTCAATATTCCCAAATCAGTCAATGTGATAGAACACATTAATAAGAGAGAGAAGAACCAGAAGCATTTGACAAAAGACAGCATCTTTTCCTGATTAAACCCCTTCAGAATGTAGAGACAGAGAGAACATTCCTCAATTTCTTAAAAACCATCTATGAAAAGCCCACAGTGAACATCATTCTCAATGGGGAAAAACAGAGCCTTTCCTTTAAGATCAGTAACATGACAAGGATGCCCACTCTCGCCACTATTGTTCAACATGGTACTAGAAGTCCTAAGAACAGCAATCAGACAACAAAAAGATATAAAAGGTATTTAAATTGACAAAGAAGTCAAACTCTCTCTCTTTGCAGATGACATGCTACTTCACATGGAAAATCCAAATACTCCACCCCCAAATTACTAGAACTTTTACAGCAATTCAGTAATATGGCAGGATACAAAATCAATGCACAAAAATCAGTTGCTTTCCTATACACTAACATGTAACTGTAGAAAGAGAAATTAGGGAATTGATTCCATTTACAATAGCACCAAAACCCATAAGATACCTTGGAATAAACCTAACCAAAAAGGTGATGGATCTATACTCTAGAAACTACAGAACAGTCATGAAAGAAATTGAAGAAGACACGAAAGGAAGGAAAAACATTCCATGCTCATGGATCAGAAGAATAAACATTGTTAAAATGTCTGTGCTGCTCAGAGCAATCTATACTTTCCACGCCATCTGGATCAAAATACCCATGGTATTTTTCAAAGTACTGGAACAAACAGTCCTAAAATTTGTATGGAACCAGAAAAGATCCCAAATTGCCAAAAAGATGTTGAAAAAGAAAAACAAAGCTGGGGCATCATGTTGCCTGATTTCAAGCTATATTACAAAACTGTGATCACCAAGACAGCATGGTACTGGCACAAAAACAAACACATAGATCAGTGACACAGAATAGAGAGCCCAGATATGGTCCCTCAACTCTACGGTCAACTAAAGTCAGTTCTTTCTTTTTTTATTTTTTAAAATTTTATTTATTTATTTGACAGAGAGAGAGAGAGAGAGATCACAAGTAGGCAGAGAGGCAGGCAGAGAGAAAGGGGGAAGCAGGCTCCCTGCTGAGCAGAGAGCCCGATTTGGGGCTCAATCCCAGGACCCTGAGATCATGGCCTGGGCCGAAGGCAGAGGCTTTAAACCACTGAGCCACCCAGGCGCCATAAAGTCAGTTCTTTTAAATGCTCTGGTCTTCTTATTCTTAACCCCCCCCTCACTTTATTGTTATAATTGACAATTAGAAATTGTATGTAATGAAAATGTACAACTTGATGATTTGATATACATGTTCATTGCAAAATATTCACCACAACCAAGCTTATTAAATCTATTACCTCACAGAGTTACTATTTGTGTGTGTGCGTGTGTGCACAGGATGGTAACATTTAAGATCTACCCTCTTAGTGAATTTCAAGTATGCAATACCCTATTGTTAACTATAGTCATGTTATTTTACACTAACTCTCAAGAATTTACTTTGCATAACTGAAACTTTTTATCTTTTTTTTTTAAGGGATTTTATTTTTAAGTCTACATCCAACACAGGGCTTGAACTCACAATGAGATCAAAAGTCATGCATTCTATTGACTGAGCCAAACAGGTGTCCTGAAACTGTACCCATTTCTCCCTCTCTCCTAGCTCTTGGTAACCACAGCTGTACTTTCCATTTCTCTGAATTTGATTATTTTTTTATGCCACATATAAGTGAGATTGTATAGTATTTGTCTTCATTCATATGGCTTATTTCACCACACGTAATGTCCTCTAGGTTCATCCATGTTTTTGCAAATGGCAAAATTTCTTACTTTTTAAAGGCTGGATAACACACACACACACACACACACACACACACAGAGTTAAGCTGAGTTTAGAATTCTAGATAAATATTTATTTTCCCTCAGCATGCTGAAGAGGTTATACCATTGCCTTCTGGCCTCCATTGTTGTGGTTGTTGGTCTGCTTGTTTTTCTTTTATAAGTAATCTATTTTTTCCCTGTGGCATTTTTATAAGATTGGGAGAAGGAAAGGAAGGGTGAATTGGAGGAAATCAGAGGGGGAGATGAAGCATGAGAGACTGTGTACTCTGAGAAACAAACTGAGGGTTTTGGAGGGGATGGGGGTGGGGGGTTGGCTGGGCCTGGTAGTGGGTATTGAGGAGGGCACATATTGCATGGAGCACTAGGTTTGGTGCATGAACAATGAATCTTGGAATGCTGAAAAAATAAAATTAAATTAAAAAAAAAGTAAAAAAACCCTGATTTTTTCTATATGTTCTGCAATTTCATTATGATCAGTGTACATGTAAACTAATTTTTAGTTATCCTCCTGGGATTTCTTGTGATTCATGAATCCAATGAGTCATGTCTTTTATCAACGTTGAAAAATCCTTAGTCATTATTTCTTCAAAGATTTCCTGTTTCTAAGTTGTGTCTTTAGGAACCCCAGTCAGATATGATTTAGACCTCCTCATTTTATCTTTCATGTCTCTTAGTATCTCCTATATTTTTCCTCTCTTATCTGTGTGCTGTACTATGAGTAATTTCTTTAGATCTGTCTTCCAGCTCATGAATTCTCTATTTAAATGTTTAATCAATTCTATTAGGTTTTAAATTTCAGTGATCTGAGTTTCCATTTCAAGAACACATATTAAACTAATTAATTAAATAGACCTGGTAGTTTATTAGTTTTTGTTTCTTAATTGAGTTTTCAGTCCTCTGTTTTTCTTTTAAAAACATTTTAAGTGTACTTATTTCATATATTGTACCTAATCAATCCAGCGTCTCAAGTCCTTGTAGGTATAACTCAACTATTGCTTGTTTTTGATAATTCTCACTTACTGATTCTCATGTGTCTTTTTTTCCCCCCAAATATGTTTGTTTTATTTTTTCAGTGTTACAAGATTAATTGTTTATGTACCACACCCAGTGCTCCATGCAATATGTGCCCTCCTCAATACCTACCACGAGGCTCAGCCAACCCCTTAGCCCCCTCCAAAACCCTCAGTTTGTTGCTCAGAGTCCACAGTCTTTCATGGTTCATCTCTCCCCCGATTTTCCCCCATTTACCCTTCCTTTCCTTCTCACAATGCCCTCCATGTTTTTCCTTATGCTCCACACATAAGTGAGACCATAAGATAATTGACTCTCTGCTTGACTTATTTCACTCTGCATCATCTCTTCCAGTCCCATCCATGTTGATACAAAAGTTGGGTATTCATCTTTTCTTTTGTGTGTCTTATATTTTTTTGATTGTGAGCTCTATCTGAATTCTCTAAATTTTTAGGGTGCCTAAGGATGCCTGGGTTGATGATATGCTTCTGCTGAGAGAATTTGCTTTTGCCTCTGCCAGGTGTTGCGAAGCACTGCTGGTGTGGGACTGCTTTAATTTCTTGGCTTGGGCTTTCCTAGACCAAGCAAATAGTGAAAACCCCGACCTGCAGATTGCTGGGCTATGGTTGTGGATTCTCAGCAGAGTCTTTATTATTTTATTTTACTTTTTTCCACTTGGACCTGAGCCTAAGGTCAAATCCAAGGCATGTGGAGGGATCCCCCATCCCACTGCAGCCCCAGCAGCCTCTGGGAGGCTGAGCCTAAGGTCAAATCCAAGATTTGATCTTATGGTTGAATTATCTTGTCTCCCTTTGATGATGAGCAGAGGTTTTCTTCCTAATGTATTCTCTCACCGAGGGTGTAGCCCTTCAAAGGTCCTAGCTTCTGTGTACGGGAGAGGAGCAGGTAGGGGATCCAATCACATATATGCTTAAGGCCTTGTGTCCTCTGTTGCCAGTAAACCCTAAGAATCCAGTTTCCTGGTCTCAACAAATGCCTAGAAACTGCCTTGGTGCAGTGCTGGCTCTACAGTCTGCTCTTTGCCTTTGATATTGGCAGAGTCCTTGCCTTACTCCAAGTTAAGCTCTGCTTTTTTTTTTTTTTTTAAAGATTTTATTTATTTGACAGAGAGAAACACAGCGAGAGAAGGAACACAAGCAGAGGGAATGGTAGCGGGAGAAGTAGGCTTCCCGCTGAGCAGGTAGCCCGATGCGGGGCTCAATCCCAGGACCCTGGGATCATGACCTGAGCTGAAGGCAGATACTTAACGACTGAGCCACCCAGGCGCCCCAAGCTCTGCTTTAAAAAGATTGTTTGGTATATTTTATCCAGTACTTTTCTTTAAAACCAGGAGTGTGCACGTGTGTGTATGTGTGTGTAATTTAGAATATTGAATCCACAACGTTGTCAGGAATAGAAATTCTTATTAGAATTTTGAAGTCTGAGGTGGAATTAAGTACCAACTATGCCAGAGTTGAGTGCTGACTCAACTATTGCTTCTGTAATTGTTTCATTTTGCAGACACATTGCTCAGCCTGTTTTAGCTCTTTATGAATTCCTCAGACTTGGTGCCTGGTTCTAGATTAAGCATGGCTTCCTGCTACAGAGTGTTTTCAGGGCTCAGGCCATGCTGACCCCATCCTAGATTTCTCTTTCTTCATTTCTGCTATAGGCCATTACCATCACTTTTACAAGTGGCCCTTGAGCACAGGGATGTGTCCTTATAACCTGCTTATGGGTAACTCTGTGCCCTCAGTCTGCCTCCCTGTTTTTCTAAGACAAGGACCTTGGTCTCAGGACTCTGTGTCCCTGCTGGAACACCTGCCCTACCTCCTTCCCACAGCTGGGAGCCAAGCTAGAGCCTGCTGTAACACCTGAGATGTCAGGCTTAGAGATTTGTTCTCTGGGGTTTTTCCTCCTAGAAAATTTTTTTATTTACTATTAAGACTTTAGTGTAAATGAGCTTATCTAATCCTGTCACAATAATAGAAGACAGTATTTAGTATTTCCTACAGTGCACTCAGCAATTTTTATTGAGACCCCAGACTGAAAGCAGGGTTGGGAAAGATCACTCTACACTTCAAGATGTGGTCTGGAGTCTGTGGTTGGCCAAAGGGGTACTGAGATGGGTTCCAAGGTATGGTAGGGTTCGTGAGGGCCCTGAAGATTGGAAAGGGAAGTCGTCACTGGCAGGGGAGGGGTACAGATAGACATTAATCATTGATTTGGTTGACAAACACCCCTGAGCCCTTACTGAGTGCCAGGTACTGTGCTGGGTGCTGGAGATGCAGATAAGGTTGGGGACTGGCCTCAAGGAGCTTAAGGAGCCTGACATGAGGCAAACCTCTGCATGTTACCCAAGATCATCTACCCTAGTCTTTCACTGTACAGATAAAGTAACTGAGGTCCAGAGAGGGGAGGAAACTGTCTCAGGGTTGCACAGCAAGTACTTTCATCACAGAGATAGTGAGGATGGCCACCAGCAAAGAGTTTGAAGTGAGGGAGGTCCTATATCTCTCTATGGCTGAAAGTCACCTGCGCACCAGGTGACCCAGGCTGGGGTGTGAAGGCCTGGGGGCAGCCCAAGACTGCTCCTGCAGGGTCCTGTGGTGGGCACCTCTGTAGCTCCCAGAGGCTGCTGGGGCTGCGGTGGGACGGGGGATCCCTCTACATGCCTTCAGTCCCCAGGCAGCGGGGAGTCATTGGCTGAAAAGGCTCTGCTGCTGTGTGGGGCAAGGGGGTCCTTTCTCTCCCACCCCATCGTGGGTGAACCCATGGGACAGAGCTGCCTTTATCAGACTCCAGCTGTGGCTGCCTTGGGCTTTCTGGGAGGTGCTGGAGCTGAGAGTGAGGCTCAGGACAGGCTGACACAGCCAAGAGGAGATAATTTCAATTTGCAGCCTCCAGATTGAGGAAGAAATGTAAACAGGCTGTTGAGCCAGCAGCCTTGGGGGCAGGACGGGTGGGCACTGGGCACCCTGCTCACTAGCCTTCCTCACAGAGCCCACTTCAGGGGGAGTTCTGGTTGGTTTCCCATGACCTGGCTTTTTGCAAGCATGTGAGGGAGCGACTGCTTTGGCTGCCGAGGTCCCTATAGGCCAGTCTGGCCATTAGAGATTCTCAGTGAGTAGAGTCCCAGCTCGACGTGTTCCACTAACCCCAGCTCTGTTTCACAGTAGCAGTGGTGCATCCTTCAGTGAGGATCCTTTAGTTTCCTCATCTATAAAATGGGAATCATATTAGAACCAGCCTCATTCTACCAATGTTTATTGAGCACAGGCTGAGTTCCAGGCAGCATTCTGCCGTTGAGGATACAGCCATGAACAAAACCCAAAGCAGAGACTGTCCTTCTCCTCAGAGCTGAGAGGGAGGCTTCAATGAGAAAATGCGGCTGAAATGTTTGACAGTGGACCCAACACAGAGAAATGCTGTGGTGATTGTCACCGTGAATTAATTAATTAGAGTCCGTGTGGTCCGGGTCCATCTCTTATCCTCCTCCCCCCTTCACAAGGCTAACTCACGTTCAGCCTTCAGTACTTAGCTGCTCCCTCCTGTAAGAAGCCTTCCCTGTCTTTTCAAGGCTGGATTATCCCCCTCCCTCCACTCTCCCCTCTCCCCTTCCATGCTTCATTATGAGTCTTATCACAGATGATCGTCACCATCAGTTCCCCTCTCTGCGCCCCAGCACAGCTATGTGCTCCTCAAGGTATGGCTGGGTCTTGAACCATCTCTGCTCAAAACCTCGCATACTGCAGATGCTCATTAGATGTTTGCAGAGTGAATGACTGGTTGTCAGTCCAAACCAAACCCCCGACTCTCAGGCACTTTGGGTCCATCTTTGGAAGGCAGTCTGGGAAAGGAACTTCTTAGTCCGTGTCTGGGGACTCACTGGGGAAGTCACAGGTCAGCAGTGCAGATTTCTGTCCATGTGGGTATGTGATAATGATTGCTGAGTCCTTACCATAGCTGGACATTGCTAGGAGCTCTTTTAGGTAGATTTAATCTTCAGTCCACACCTATGAGATAAGAAATGCTATTGTGCAGATGAGGACATGGAGGACCAGAGGGGTTCTATATCTTGTGCAAGTTCATCTAGCTGGTAAATGTGGGTGGACTCAGGATTTGAACCCAAGTGGAGCCCCTCCAGGGCCGATCTGATGTTCACTGCCCCTCACTAGAGAATCTTTCAGGCCTGTGTGTGGTGTGCAGCTGTATATTGGTTTACTGGCTAATTTTAACATTTTGAGTTAATATATCTCTGGGGACCCCAGTGACATGCTGAAAGGCACAGTAGCTTTTAGCAGCTCTTCAACATTTAGATCCTGTTTGTTTCTTTTTCCCCAGCTATGGTCAAAATGACTCTTAGGAAATTGGTGAGTGCCCATGTTGGTCAGAGGGGAGGAGCCCATGTCCCTTAGTGGGTGTCTCTGTCTGGGTTTACGACTGTGTCTGGCTCCACAGGATCCTGCCAGGGGCTCTGACTTCATTACTCAGAAAGAAAGAAGCTTCCATGATGTAGACTGTCATTTGTTCATTCAACCAACACTCCTCAAGAACCCACTCTTGGGTGGCACTCTTGTGCCAAGCCCTGCAGGGGCATTAGGGATGAGATGGAGATTGAGGCCCAGGTCCTATCCTCGGGAGCTGACCGTTTAGTGGGAGAGTCAGGCCAGGAAACAGGTGACAGTGGCCCAGGATGGGGAGGGCTCTGCTGGGGGACACACAGAAGGCACACTGTGGAGCAACTCCCAATGCAGCCTTGGGAAAGAGAGCCCATGGAAAACTTCCTGGAGGAGGTGACAACTGGACTGGGTTTTGAAGGATGCATTTAAGATAATTAGGGAGACAAAGTGGGGGAATGTTTTAGTGGATTGTAGGTAGTATAAATGCCTGGTAAGGAGAGGGGGTCCAGGGTGTTCAGGAAATACTAAGTTGTTTGGTTTGGGTGGGGGAGTCGTGTATATGTGTGTGTGCATATGTGTGTTTATGTGTATGTGTTTTTGTGTGTGTGTGTGTGTGTACATTTGCATATTGGGGAAGGTGGTGACTGAAGGGTAGTACTGAAAATGTCTATTTACATTCTTTTTGTGAAAAACTTCTATGAATGGTAATACATGAAGAACATTTAATCATTCACATTTTAGTATGAACAGGTTTCTGTGTCTCTTTGCGGAGAAGCCTGGATCAGCGATTAGAATGTGTGCTGAAAGACAGAGCAGGCCCCCCCAGCCACAGTTAGTCATGCTCCCTACTCTGTCACATTCCATGCAACTCCTAAAACCCTCCTGAAACCTGTTGATACTTTCAGCCTTATCCCCTCTGAGGTGTAATAATCTTGTCATCTGCCCTGCACCGCAGGAAGCCGAGAAACCTGATATTTGTCCTACACTCACCTCTGGCTAACCCTGTGCAGAGGAGGGGACCCTCCTCACACAGAGGCATGGCTTGGGCAGGCCCCACGGGCCCGGGGCCTGGCTCTGAGGGGGTGAGGGGAAGGCTGGGAAGGCTGCCAGTGAGACCACCAGGGCCCAACCCCTGCTCGATGTCCCTGTGCCCAGACCTTGCCAAGCTCCCAGCTGTGGTACCTTCTCACTAACCGATTAAAACAATAGATTGCCCCATTCAGAGGGGCCTCCAATAACCCAAACCATGTGGGCTCCGTGGCGGTGGTGTGTGGGAGATGAAAAGCGTGCTTTTGAGGGGAGAGAGGAGGGCACAGGGAAGAGCGTTTGTCTCAGTAGTGTGTCCTGCCTGCAGAGGGCCTCATCATCCTGTCTGGATGGACGTTCAGTGGACTCGCAGCAGAGCATTGGCACCCCAGGCCTCCCCGGCACTGGCCGCTTGCTGGGTAGCCCTAGCTTTGGACAACACTGGTGGTCCTGTTGCAGGTATGTCTCCGGTGTGGGGATTTGGAGGGATACAGCCCCAGCGAAGGAGCAGAAATATAACCTCTCCCAAAGGGGCTGCCTCTGTCAGGACCTGAAGGTTTGAGGCCCTGGGATGACAAGCTCCTCTCTCCGGGGCACAGCTGAATTCTGAGGGGGGTGGGGTACAGGGTCAGGCCCTGAACCACTGAGGGCAGGACCCCAAGGGCAAGGACTATGGATGGCGTGTCCCAAGTAAGGTAGCCATTTGCTGGGGACACAGTGGAGGACTCACTGTCAGTTGGACTGTTGCAACAGATCCATTAAGAAACTCCTTTGGGCCCCATACCTTGTAGGATACCTGGGCTATATTGTCCCTTTTGATCTTAGAACAAGCCTTGGTCGAATTAAGTCATTCCAAAAGGGAACTTCCGCAGGTCACAGCTAGAAACTGGTGCAGGCAGGTTTTGAATCTAGGTGTAAACCCATTCCTACCCAATACACAGAGAGTCTTTGCATCCAGGGGCCATCACAGGCTGCTGGGGTTCAAAGCCTGGCTGGGCCACGTTTCTGCAGGTTGGACTTGGGCAAATTACCTAACTGCTCTGTGCCTCAGTTTCCTCATCTATCAGTGCTGATTGTCGCACTTACCTATAGGATCCCAGTGAGGCTCCAGTGAGGTAACACGTGTGACATTCTGAGCAAGGACCAGGTGATTGTAACTGTTCTCTGAGTGGTGGCCGCCAAAGGTGTCAATGGAATTCCTGAGGCCGACCTGGATGGTGGAAAAGCATGTTGGGGCAGATGTGGTCTGGGTACCCAAGGCCTCAGACTGAGGGGTGAGCTTCTTGGGCTCCCCAAGTGGGGGAGACACTTGAAGTCCCAAGAGGTGACTTAGACACTGGGCTCCACCAGCTACTTTCCAGAGTCACTCACCTGTCAGGAATAGTGAAAGGAAGTTGAGAACACTAAGTAACCATGCATGACTGGAAGCTGGGTGTAGTGGTTCAGGTACCAGACCACCTGGCCTTGAGAGGTCAAGAGTCAGCGGGGAAGATCATTTGGAAGTGATGGGCTTAGTGCAGTTTATATGAAAGGAACGTTCTTGTACATCTTTGTGATGTACAAGAGTATACAAGATGTACACTTGTGATGTACGAGACCTAGAGTGGTCCGGCATGGATAATCCTATATCCTGGGGCCAACACCGTCCTGGTTATGTGTATTGTCTCAAAGCTGTATTATTAGTGCCTCTTTTCAGTGTGTCCTGATTTGAGTAATAAATTATACCATCATCCTATTCGGAGCCACAGGCTCAGAATATCCACCAGAGCTGGCTGCCCCTGAGTGTGAAGGTGTGTCAGAGAAGGCACCTTCTCCCCTGTCAAGGCCTGCTGCTGAGGGGCTGCCGGGACCTGGGCTGGGTAGGGCTGGTCTGAGAAACTCCATGTAGGGTCACAGCATTTGGGAGCCTGGGCAGCCCACCCCTTGAAACTGGAGAGTCAGGGGTGGGGTAGGAGGATGGACAGAGGGTGGCTTTGAGCTCTAGTCCAGCTGGCAGCATGTGGGCCTGGGATGACAGCCAGAGACCACAGTGCTCTGTCACCTGGGTGCTAGCTGGGGAGAATTTAGCTGAAAGAGATATGAAATACTGGTCTGGCTTAACTTTTCCATTTTCCTATCAATAATGACAATAGTAAACATGAGAGTACCTTTAAGTAAGCACTGACAGGGTTCTGTGTGTGTGTATGTGTATTCACATGTGTATAAAATACTGACATACTCTGTATACTCTATATAATGTATGTTATGTATACACAAACACAGTTTTGCAGAGTGAGACCAAAAAAAGGGGAAAAGAAGGGACCCTCTTCATGTGACACCACTGTTAAGTGGCGGAGGCAGGATTCAGACCCAGGTGGATTTGACCTCAGAGCTGTGTCCTTTGCAGTTCCGCCCCCTCTCCTCCTCTCTGTGCATCAGGATCTGGCATGCCTCGTGCACAACCCTGCAGCCTAGGCTGGGCCTGGAAGATTGGGATTGCAGGGGACCTTTCTGTCCCTGCCTGTCCCTTGCCCTCCCCGGGGCCGACTCCAGCAAGGAAAGGCCAAGCTCAGGGCCACATGAGGAGCTCCCAAGCTGTCTTTCATCCGGTCCCGCAGTTATTTGTTCAGCATGCAGTGCAAATTTCCCTGTCTCAAAACATGGAATCTGGTACAGCTTTGCCTGGATCAATGTCCAACCCCTTTCAAGTTCTGGAGAAAGTTACTCCTCTCCAAAGTTCAGACCTGCCAGACTCAATAACTCCACAAAAATGCTTGGATGAAAATTGCTCCGAGCAATCCCAGCGGAAAGCCAGCACCTCACCCCTCGTTTAAAGTTATGATCCTTATCATAATTAATTCAATAAAGAAGTAATGTGCTTCAACCTAGGCAGAGAGAATAATTTTCTGTCCTGACTGGTATAAACTTTCAACTAGGGACATTTAAACTCTGGGTCTGAGCTCTCGCAGCAAGTAATAAATTGCAGACCCAGGCAGGGCTGCAGAACCCCGCTTAAACTGCGGTAAATAGGCCGCTATTGAAGAGAGGAAGATTTGGATTCGGGTGGGCAGCTCCAATAAATAGCAGAGTGTTGTTTATAAACCCTGCAGTCCTGGCTGGCCTCCGCCTCGAGACAGGCAGTAGCATTTGCTTGTTGAAAGCACCAGAGTGTTTGATCCTCATGCTCGGTGGACCCACCTTGAGTCTTGAATCTAAAATCCATTTCCTTCCATAATTGAAAGGTAGGATTAGCCTGGCTTCTAAACAGACTAACACATTCTCAGTTGGAGACATTGACTTAGAGACCAAGCCAGCCCATCCCAGAGCTGCATTTCCTCCTCATTCCTCTGAGCTTCGGTGATTCAAGTTCATTCTGGATTTGTTTTGAATACGTTCAGAGTGATGAGGCTCCTGGATGGTCCCAGAAGCCAAGTCGGTTTACAGAAATTACTAGTTTAGCAATTAAAGTCTTCGGAAACAAGTTAAAAAAAAAAAAAAAAAAGGAAGTCAGTTTTAATCAAAACAGCTTTCAGATTGCGTGTTATGGGAAGAGATGAATTTGACATCCATTGTTTTCTGAAAAGAATTCAATGATGGGGAGGCAGGGTTCTTTGAAATGATTAAATTTGGGAACATCAAGGTGATTGTCTGACTCGATTTCCTTGGTTCCTGGCTGAAGATTTTGGACACCTCCTCTGTGACCCGACAGCAAGCATGCATTCCAAAACTCAAGAGGGCCTTTCTCATCAACTTTGTGGGGTTGAAAACAATTGTGTTATCGGCCCGCATTCCGCTCCATCGGCCTCCAGCTCAGGCAGAGATGCACTGTGACAAGGCTCACTGCCCCGGTAACCGTTCCAAACCTCACCGGGATTGCAGAGGGCTAGATCCAAGATGAATAGCCGGTTCTGGAGAAGTGGCCGAGCATACTCATGGATGTTAGCTATCAAAACACACAAAGTACACACACTAGACAGCCGAGACTTTTTTTTTTTTTTTAAAGATTTTGTTTGTTTGACAGAGACAGAGAGAAAGAGAGAGAGAGATCACAAGTAGGCAGAGAGGCAGGCAGAGAGAGAGGGGGAAGCAGGCTCCCCGCTGAGCAGAGAGCCTGTTGCAGGGCTCGATCCCAGGACCCTGAGATCATGACCTGAGCGGAAGGCAGAGGCTTTAACCCACTGAGCCACCCAGGCGCCCCAGACAGCCAAGACATTTTATCTCACCAAAAATGTGAGGGGCTGCCCTGGGGGAGGGGAGAGAAGCAGCCCTTTGAAACCTAGATGGGGAAGAAGCCAGGTGAGAGGATGTGGCAGCTAATTAAATATGTCAGGTCTGGGTACCACCCCCTCACAAACTTTTTGGAGCATGGAGAAATGTAAATGAATAACAGTATATTAGTAATAGCAGTAATTGCATGCCACACACATTGTCCATTTTCTGTGTGCTTGTAAAAAATTTTTGTGTGTGTGTGTGTCTTATCTGTGTTGGTGTCACCTGCTCAAGGTGCAGAGTATGAAACTTGAAGCTGATGTTCCTTCAGCTCTTGATATGGCCAGATATTTCTGGTGCTGGGGACGCTGTTTGTTTTTTTTTTTTTTTTCTTTCCCCAGTCATTGTTTTTTAAGTGAGGAAAACATCCAGTTTATGATTTGTAATACCGGATATCCAATTTAAAAGAAAGAAGAAAAAGGAAAGGACAGTTCAACAACAGTAACTTAAGCAGTAAACTAAGATATGCACTCAGATGGCTTAGTGACTGGGTGCTGTTTCTAAGCATCCCACTCTGACGACCGTTCCTGGCCCCTTCGTTGGCCACCCTGCCCAGGGTGAGAGAGCCCAGAGGTCTCTCCAGGTCGCCCAGATGGCTCAGATCTCATTAGTGTCTGTGGGACCTGCATCCCTGACATTGTCTCCCCAGTAAGGCTTTTGGGGATTTTCTCTCTTAAACCTGGGCCAGCACTGCCCAGCGACCCAAAGAGACCCAATAAGGAGGCTGGAACTGGTGCAGGAGGGGACCCCAGGAGGCTCGTGCAGATCAGAGGAGCATCTGAAATCCACAAAGCTGAGGCTCAGTCGCTTTCACGACACACGCATTTGAGCTAGCACGTTTGACCAACGCTCACAACCCCTGCCCGCGCCCCCTTCTACCCCCAATCCCTCTTGGATTGATTAAATTGGCTCAAGATGACACCAATAATTGGCTCAAGATGGGGCTTCGACAGGCCCAATGATCCATATCTTCGCATTCCCTAAAATCAGTCCTTTCAGCTCTGTGTTGGATTTAGGATGGTTTACATTGGCTCCGTCACAAACATTTTAATAAAGTCCCAGAGAAACCGCAAACGGGTGACATCATTGGATGGTGTTAAAAAAAAAAAAAAAAAGTCCCATTTTGTAAGAGAGAGGCTGGGCCTCCGGAGCGTGATCACGCTCTGTCCGCCCGTTGGGTCATTCAACAATCATCCGCTGTAATTAGGACCATAATATTTAAAATGGGGTGCGGCAGTTGGGGGCGGGGGTCGGCAAAGGACATTAGCTAATAAGTCAGAAACAAATATGAATATTTTGACACGAAGTAGCCAAGAAGATGAATGACCGTAGGATGTGGGTGCAGCTCCAGGGCTGAGGGGCTTGCAGCCCCGACTCTGGTGGAGGTGCTTGGAGCTTTAATTGTAAGGACAGCCCCCTTACTGTCCTTCAAGGCTGTCCCTCAAGGCTGTCCCTCAAGGCTGGACCCGAGTGCTAGAGAGGGGAGCAGTTCAGAGCCTAGGGATTCTTGTAAGGAGGACTTCTTGCTGAGGGGTGGACTATAGGGACCTTTCATTTTCTTCTATTCTTCTGTTTACTTACCCTGAACTTTCTCGAAGAGTGTATATTAACTGTATAAGCAGAAAAAAATTTAACTGTGCTTTTTCAAAAATTAATACAGCAATTGTGGTCATGTCCAATGACTCTAATTATGTATCAGACGGAAAATGTCTGGAATAAAACGCACTATTAATGTTACGATGCTTCTCTCTGGGTGGTAGGACTAGGAGAGCCTTTTGTCTTCTACTCTTTTGTGAATTATTTTTGTAGCAGGTAAAAAGTTTCAAAGGAAAGTGAAATACTGGAACCTGGAGAAAATGAATTCGGTTCATTTGGACATGGATTAGAATATATACGTGTCCAACACCCCTGCAAAAAATACAAGCTGCTGTGGTTGTGTTAGCATTGTCTTGTATTTTAAAATTATGCTTCACTCACACGATTATGAATTTAGAAGAAGCAAGACATTTTTAAATGGCAGTACCCAGCTTCCCAGCTGCGGAGGGGACACGTGCCGGTCTCCCTGCGTGTCAGGACCACCACACTGTCTGAGGTGAGTGGGTGTGCTGGTGGGTCCCCCCACCTCCTGTGGCTGCTCCCTTAGAAAAAGGGCTCACACATCTGAGGCGCGCCTCCCTGTCAGCGGGCCGGGCTGAAGTCATGTTGTAGATTTCCCAGAATAATCGATCCATTATGGCCATCACAATTAATTGACTTTTCTGTGACTCAGGGTCAGTCTGATGCCAGAACCTACCTTGATCACTTTTTCTAGCGAGAGATTTCAGGATTGTTTTGTTTCATTTCCTTTGTAAACGTATCCATAGTCTTCTGGTTCACACTGGAAGGGGGATCTGGGGACCTTAGAGTGCACTTAGAAAATAAAAGAGAAGGGGGAAACACAGACTGTGTGATGTTGTCTGTGTGTGCACACGTGTGTGCCTATGTGCATGTGACTGTATTTTTTGTTTTGGTTTGTTTTTTTTTTTTTGTTTTTTGTTTTTTTGTTTTTTTTTTTGTGTTTTGGTTTGTTTTTAATAATTTGTCTTTTAAAGGCTGGAACCGGCCATAATGGCTTGTCGATGCGGGCCTCATTTTACTGATCGAGGATCAGGCGCATGGAAAATACCTGTTGCTTTAACTAAATATGTCTCATATGAGAATCGGACCCTGCTCCTTGTGCTAAACAAATGCAGTACATTTTCACAATGTAAACTCACGGCTTTAACTCCTGTTTGACCCCAAAATATTTCAGGGCTTATTCTTTCCATCTTTCCTCCTTGCCTTATTTTTTATTCTCAGAGAGAAAGGGCAAAGGAGAGTGGACTCTGAAATGAGACAGACACGAGATCAAGTTCCTTTTCTGTTTCTTGCTGTGCGGCCACAGCGGGTCACCTGCCCTCTGCAACACTGCAGCCTCTCTCACCTGTAAAATGAAAATAACATTCAGTTCCTGATGCCATGGACGTATTTTGTCCAGGTTGATGGAGGAAGGTGACGTTCAGAGACAGAGACTCTGGTGTGGGAGAAGAGCGTCGGATGAGGAGTAGGAGAGAGCGTCGTTTTAGTCACGGCTGAGTCACTTTGGAGAGTCACATCTTCTTTCGGGGACTGGGTTTTCCCA
Source organism: Procyon lotor (assembly GCA_028646535.1). Taxonomy (NCBI): domain Eukaryota; kingdom Metazoa; phylum Chordata; class Mammalia; order Carnivora; family Procyonidae; genus Procyon; species Procyon lotor. The sequence goes on from CM053603.1 coordinate 78,836,729, forward strand.
CGTATGACCCCGGGGGAAGCAGAAGCATGGAGCGTGTGGAGTATGGCTCAGGAGCTCAGCTGCTGGGGTTCCCATCCTGGCCGTACGACCTCGGGTCACTTCCCTGTTGTGTGACTTTCCTCCTCCATAAAACAGAGTCGTCGTGATAATTAATGTGTGCCAGTCCCCACAGCAGTGTGACGAGTGCCGTGGAAGAGTCCGCGTTGCTGTCTCTCCTACACTGATGTTCTCCCAGGTCCCTTCGGGCTCTGTAGATTTTTGATTTCTGCTTCCTTGACCCTCATCGTTTCAGGGAAAGGCTGATTTTTTATTTTATTCTTCAACATTAAGGTAACTGCAAACATATTGTTGAAAGAAAATAAAAGGTACTTTTCAGGCTTCAGTCTGCAATAACTTAAAGAAAAGGACCCAGAAAAAAAAAAAAAATCAAGGACCCAGCACTGTCTTGATTCTGCACAAATGTTCGCCTCCTTCAAAGAGGCAAGAAGGCAAGTGCTGCCAGATCTGATTGTGCAGACCCGGAGGATCTGATCGCCCGTCACTAAGGCTACTAATCAAATTTCCATCCAATATGCTCACGCAGGATTTCCTGATCAAACACTTAAGCCTGCCCCTCTGCACCCCCATTAGCTAACATGTTTTATATGCAGAGGGGTCATCAAAAGTGTAATTGCCTTAAAGAAACTTAATCCTGCATTCTTGTCAACTCGAAGATAGCTAATAATGCTCGCTAGCCGATATTTTCCCAACATCAAGAGTGCACCAGAAATTAGGATCTTGTTCTTAATCTTCCTCACAGCAGATGCTGAAACCTAGGTGTACAGATACCTCTCACGGGCCAGGTAAAAAAGATGAGTTTTCCCTAAAATTAGCTGGCTTCCCTGGGAAAGCACATTGCTACCACGCGATGCTGGAAGATGGAACGGGGCGTGAGGAGCCAAGCCCCATGGTTTCTCGGTGTCAATGAAATGTTATTCCGGCGACCGAGTTCAAACCTTACACGTGCATGTTTGACAGGGTATTGCATCTATTTTAGGGCTGTCTTAATTTGATCAGGTCACATTTTGGAGAGCCTATAAAGAGAGGTTTGTTAGATGCCTGATGAAAAAGTTCCTCACAAAGTGAAAGTACTGCACTTTGAAAGAAAGGGATTATGTGATTATTGATGTTAGTGTTAGCTATTGTATTGAAGAAAGGTAAATAAAAACACTATGTGATTGACATTGGTATATTATGTGAATATATTCCAAACATATAGTATGCCCAACATATTGGTATATTGTCATGGTGTGTGGCTTTTGAAATTCTTGTTTGGGCAATCGATAGGGGAATTATTTTCTTGAAAATCGAGATTTTTTTAAGCTCTTATTTCACAAAGGTGTTTCTCATATTTGAAGCAGATTTTGAATCCGTGTCAAATAGTCACTAAGTGCAAATGTGTTTCAGGTTATCTCTGTTGTGTGCTCTCCCCTTTGGTGAGCAGGTTGAAACTGGCTCCAGCCTGAGAAGCCGTCACATTTGTCCTATCCATGTGTGGACTCCTGTGTGTGTGTGTGTGTGTGTGTGTGTGCACACGTGTGCTACACGTACTAGCATGGACCCAGCACTGATGCCTCGCTGGGACTTGTGGTTTGAATGAGAAAAGGCCCCAGTCAGGCTGGGACAAGCAGGTCAGGAAATTTAACCTGACTCTCCCAACCCCAGTCATCACCGGCAGGGTCTGGAAAGGCCAGCTTTGTCAGGACTCAGGATCCTTGGTGTCTGAGTGGCAAAACTGATTTAAGGTCCTGTCTGTTCCGCCCTAACATTTGCCCCGGCCTCCTCCACCCGGCACCCACTCTCCCCTGCTCCTGTGCATGGGGCCCCGGGTTCTCTTGACGGGGGTACGGAGTGAGTGTGATTACCCCTGACTCCACTCTGGGGTAAGGTCAGGGGTCACCTGCATGGGCTTACTTGGCTGCTTCAGAAAGACAAAGAAAATGTGTTCCTTGTGTTTGCGGGGGAGAACAGAGCCTGCCACCGGGGTCTGGAGAGGCCAACATACAAAGAACCATATAACAAAGACATGAATGAATGGTACAAGTTTCAGTCTTTGAGGAGGTCTAGGTACAAGCCTGGGAGGGAGGAAGCGGTCTCCCCTCTTTATGAATGAGAGATTAAGTGTCTCCCCACCCCATCAGTGTTGTAAGGTCCTTTGGCAACCTTGCTTTTCTCCTGCCCCATAAAACCCAGCCCTGTCCCCTCCAAGGCCATGCTCTGTCCCCTACTCTGTCCTGCCCCCTAAGGAAATATTATGCACTGGCACCCTGCAAAGAACATGCCTGCACACCCTCATACCTGGGACACGGTGCTCTGTACGACTCTGATGACTGTGGTCTGGAGCTGTGCAGACAGAAGAGAAAGGATAAGTCCTTTCCATGAGATACCGGATACCTCCCAGATACCTCCAGAGGGGACATCCTGGGAGGAAGTCCGCGGACATCACATCAGTCATCCTAGGTGTCCTCAGAGGGCGTCTTGGGAAGAGGGCTCGGGAGTTCCCATCAGCACCTCCCTGCCAACCACTGGAAGGAGTCTAAGTAGATAAAGAAATTAAATAAATAGTAAATAAATAAAATGCAGCCTGAATCCATTTGGAGTTCTTGCTGAGCAACTTCAGCTCTGAGACCAATCTCCTGGCTGCCTCCCTGTCTTCTTAACAAATTCTGCCCCTGATCCTCTTCTGTATAAACATGGAGACAACCTTTGCTAACAAGTGTCTACATTGGCCGTTTCAACATAGTTCATTTATTCAACACAGTTAGTCTGCATCTTGTTGGGCCCTGATTTAGGGGCTGGGCACACAGGTGTGCAGGACCTGTACTGGAGCCCACGGGCTGTCCAGGGGGTTCAAGTGCTCAGGCCTGCGCTCGGGTCAGAAGGTGCTTAAGGCGCTCCTTTCATTTGTGCTCCCCGCAAGGACATGCCGCGGGCTGAGCTACGGCGAGACAGCAGTTCCTAGCTCACCTGCATTACAGGAGGGCATATCTTTATTGATTCTTCGGTATAATCAGGTCTTTGACCCGGGGTCGTCTTGGGCGGGGTGGGACAGAGGCAGAGAGCCAGTTTCTCTCAGGGCAATTTGGGGGGCTTGTGGAACACTGGTTGTTACTCGATTGCACTGGATGATCCATGTCTGATCTGACAAATTACTCGTCAATTTGATATTTTGCTGGTTAAAAAAAAAAAATCCCCCTAACAGCTGAATGCAAAACTCATTTGATATGTTAATATGCCATAAACTCAGAGACTGCCTATGCTTGACATGCCCTGTGGACGAGCCTCCCATTTAACAGATGGGGCCACTGAGGCCTGGAGGGTAGAGGACTTGCTCCGAGAAGCAGTGGGAATTATCAGGCGGCAGAGTATGGGTGTTTCTGTTACTGGGGCATATGTCCAGTGAGTTTATTGCCGCAAATAGAATGCTCTCAGTTACCCCAGGCAGCCACATAACTTGACATAGCTCAGGAAGTCATTCCAATGTCAAGAGTTTCACATATTTTTCAACTTTGTTTTACCAAAACGCATCTGCTGTTCAGAAACATCCTCACGTCTTTTAGGAGAAACATCTCGAAAGGACAATGGGAATATTTTCTATTTTTATAATGATGTCTGATCTTTTACCTTTGGGAGATTTGTGTTTAAACCAACTCAGCTTGCCAACTTCCCTTAAAAGAAAAAGTCATTAAATTTCCAATTGGAAATTTGAGCATAAATGAGAGATTTCAAATGAAAACAGCAAGGAATTCTGCAAAGGCATCTGATCCTGCATCGTACTTCCAAATCTTCTTTAAATTAGCTCTATGTCAAAAGGCTACATGGAAAGACCTTTTCTTTTGTCTGATAAAGGAAAAATTGGAACAATATCGCTTCACTTTAGGATTCAGGCGATCATTTGGATTCATTCCAAGGAGAGTATTTTTTTTTTCTTTTTAAACTTTGGTCTGTAGCTGCACATGTGTGTGACTTTAATCAGTTTCTCCCATAGCTTTCTTGCCATTTAAGCTATTCTATACTTACTGACCTTTTCTCGAATCGGATGGGTGGATCTTATTTGTGATAGGGCATTTAGCTCCATCACCAGAGAGATATTTTACCTGAATGTGTACAACATTGCCCTGGTGGAAGAAAATAAAGGTTCTTCTGGAAAGTCAGCTGGGGAGTAAGATGAGTTCATTGCCCCAGTGCCTCCTGGGGCTGTTCCTTATCAAAGCATGTGATTCCGCATCAAAAAAACGTGACCATGGAGAAACACTTAAAGACCTGCGACTCTGTTAGATTCTCCTCCAGTTTTGCCCAGTGCTTTTTTCCTAGCATCTCAGTGACCAAGATAACTGCTCACCAAGACTTAGAGCCAAGTCTGTCCTCAAGAGAAGTCTTCCCCAGAGACACTTGGTCCCTGGTAGCCTAATGCCATCTTCCGTCTCAAGGTCCACCGGGCCCTGTGGTCCAGCAGGTGATGTGATTGTCTCTGGGGCAGGGCTCAGTCAGAGGGGCAAAGGTCCTAGGGCCACAGACCTCCCGAGAACCAGACAGTCTAGGGTGCGGCGCGTGGTTAGGCCACATCAGAGACCGTTGCCTCGGGAGTGAGTGCTTCCTTCCTTCCTCCACTTGTTCTGTCAGCAGATATTTTATGAGTAACTACCCTGTGTCCAGTCCATGCCCAGAACCGGGCACCACACCGTGGGCCCTCACTCACGGTTTGTTAGCAAATTCAATTATGGAATAGGTGTCACAGAATTGAGGGAATGGGCTCCTGGAAGTCCAGAAATCGCCCAGTGTCCTTCACCAGGAAGTGATATTCTTCTCGTGTCTGCCTCAGAATCCTAGAACACAGTGAACACAGTGGGCTTCTTTTTTTTTTTTTTTTTAGGGGAAGCAGGCTCCCTGCTGAGCAGAGAGCCCAATGTGGGGCTCGATCCTAGGACTCTGAGATCGTGACCTGAGCCGAAGGCAGAGACTTAACCCACTGAGCCACCCAGGTGCCCCCACAGTAGGCTTCTTGAAGCAGCCAAGAGGTGATGAGAGAATACTTCAGACATTTAGAGCTTTAGAGCAGAACAAAACTGTTAGCTAATTATAGGTACATTTTTCCAGAACATTCTCCTTAATGGGAAGAGATGTTGTGGGAGGTGGGGGCCCAATCCAATTATTTATGTTTCTTTCCTGTCAGTATATCAGTAAATCTTCCCTTCCCTTCCCTTCCAACCCTTCTCTCTGCCTTCATTTCTTTTCCTGTTGTGCACCAGGAATAGAGATAGCCAAAAGCTGTTTTTCCAGAATGATGTTAAGGTTGCACTCCAAACAGGACCAGCCCAGGGTAACTGGGGCTCTTGGGGTTTGGCTTTCAGCATCCTCCCCAGTCCTTTTTGGTCTTTTCTCTCTATCGCATTTCCTTCTTCTTCCTTGCTTCTCTTCCTCCAGCTCCCTCTTCCTTCAAGCCCCTTCCCTTAGAAACTTAATTTTTGTCAAGAGTTTAGGACCTTTTCTGCCTTCATCCATGAGGCATTTGGATTTTGAATAGGAACTGAGGAAGCAGTGTTCAGGCAACAAGCTCCTGGTATTTATTTTGGAGCTGGAGTGTAGGGAAGAAAACAGCATCCAGGGAATGGTTGGGGGGGGGGGCTACTTTCTGGGTACCCTACACCAAGTGGGGCATTGCCTTCTCCTTCTACTCTAGACTGTGGACCTCCTAAGGCCAGGCAGGGGTTGTCATACCTGTGTCTCCAGAGTTCAGCACCAAGCTGGTGCTCAGAGAGGGCTCCTCTGGAGGAAGAACGAATTTGTGCATAGCACCAGCCCTCCTCCCTGGGACTTGTAGGCACCCATGTTAGCTTATGGCACCACTGCTTGTGCTCTTTGCTTCCTTCTCTGCCATCTTCTGTTTTTATTCACTTTGCTTTTCCAGTAACAAATCAACCAGTGCATGAGATCCGTTTGATATTTTTTATAGAATTTTTTGAATTTTTTTCTGTAGCATGATGCATTTTTCCCAGTGGTTCATGTATGTTTGGGGAAAATAGGTAGTGTTAGTTTGTTGAATATTCAGTTCTATTTACAGCTTTTAGAGCAAGATTGGTACTCACCTATAACCCTACTTATTTTTTTCTACTTGAGTTATTGGTTTCTGAGCAAGAAGTGTTAAATCTCCCATTTTGATTATAGATTTGTCTGTTTCTTCTTTTGGTTTCTGTTTTGCTTTATATATCTTTAAGGTCTGAGTCAGGTGTATTAAAATTCATGATCTATATCTTCTAGATGTCTATCAGGGTGAAATTTTCTTTGTCCTTTGATTTTTTCCCCCCCCTTTTTGGTCAAGCATTTTATGTTTTCTGATATTAATATTATTATCTGTTTTCTTTATCATTTGCCTTATACATATTTTTCTTTTGAGGTTTTTATTTTTTAAGCAGAAAAGAACAGATATAAAGAGCACATGTATTCACACACCAAGAATTAATAACTATTGACATTTTCTTCCTTCTTCTCTTTTGTTAGAAAGTGAAACCTCACAGAGCTAAAGGTCTCTTAACCAATGCTCCCTAACTCCCCCAGACTTTCTTGAACGAAAGCTATCATCTAAAGATTATCTTGACAAAGAATGTCCAATGCCACTATTGAAGGGCATAAAGAAGATTTGAATAGATATCCCTGCATTGGGCTCTCTGCTCAGTGAGGAACCTGTTTCTCCTTCTCCCTCTGCTGCTTCCCCTGCTTGTGTGCTCTCTCTCTCTCAAATAAATAAATAAATAAAATCTTTATTTAAAAAAGTAATTTCCCACCGCTAGAGTACAGAGGTTTATTATCTACTGCCAACTTTATAGTTTACATTATACTCTTAAGCCTTTAATCCATCTGAGTTCCATCACCATGCACTGTAGTTTAAAATGTTCTCTAAAGTGAACCATTTTCCTCAACACAGTCTTCTAAGGAGGCCATCTTTTCCACATTCAATTGTGATGTCACCTTTATCTTATCAAATTCCCATATATGCAAGGGCAGTTCTCCAAGCTCTTTCATCTGTACCACTGTCCATTTGCCTGTCCTTGTACCAGCAACGGACCATTGTTATTGTTATGGCTTTGTACTATGTCTTAATAGCTAGTTAAGCAATTTCAAAATAGTTGAACTATTTCTAGTCTTTTATTATTCCCTATATATTTCCAAATAAGTTTATCAAGCTTAAAAAATCCTCCTGGAATATTAATTGTGATCACATGACATTTGAAATTGTTTGGAGCAACAGCAATATCTTTATAATAGTACATGTTCCCATCTAAAAGTGTGGGATGTCTATTCAAATCTTCTTTATGCCCTTCAATAGTGACACTGGACATTCTTTGTCAAGATAATTCTTAGATGATAGCTTTCGTTGTAATCTTGAGTGACATCTTATTTTTTTGGTTACATTTTCTTTTCTTTCCCCTGTTTAATCTCCAACCACTCAAATTATTTCTTTTTTTTTCTAAAGATTTTATTTATTTGACAGAGAGAAACACAGCGAGAGAGGGAACACAAGCAGAGGGAATGGTAGCAGGAGAAGCAGGCTTCCTGCAGAGCAGAGAGCCCGATGCAGGGCTCGATCCCAGGCCCCTGGGATCTGACCTGGGCCGAAGGCAGACTCTTAACGACTGAGCCACCCAGGCGCCCCTATTTCTTTTTTTAATTAACATATAATGTATTATTTGTTTCAGGGATACTGGTCTGTGATTCATTAGTCTTGCACAATTCACAGCGCTTACCACAGCACATACCCTTCCCAATGTCCATCACCCAGCTGCCCCATCCCTCCCACCCTCCTCCCCTCCAGCTACCCTCAGTTTGTCTCCTGATATCAAGAGTCTCTCGTGACTTGTCTCCCTTTCTGTTTTTTTTTTTTTTTTAATATTTTCTTTATTTGTTTAACAGAGAGAGAGAGATCACAAGTAGGCAGAGAGGCAGGCACACAGAGAGGGGAAGCAGGCTCCCTGCCGAGCAGAGAGCCCGATGCGGGGCTTGATTCCAGGACCCTGAGATCATGACCTGAGCTGAAGGCAGAGGCTTTAACGCACTGAGCCACCCAGGTGCCCCTCCCTTTCTGGTTTTATCCCATTTCATTTTTTCCTCTTGTCCCCCATGATCCTCTGCCTTGTTTCTCAAATTCCACATATTAGCCAGATCATATGACAATTGTCTTTCTCTAATTGACTTATTTCGCTTAGCATAATATCCTCTAGTTCCATCCATGTCATTGCAAATGGCAAGATGGCATTTTTGATGGCTGCATAATATTCCATTATATATTTACTAGTTACATTTTCTAGTTATTTCCCATTTTGAGAATGCTCTTGAGTTTTGAACTTGATATAATGACAACTTGCTAAACTCTCTTTTAATTTTAAAATTTGTCTATTGATTCTGTTGGTTCTTCTTGCCCAGAGCTTTCTAAAGGACCAGACTGAAATATTTAGCAGTTGTTTTGTGTGTTTGTGTGTTTAAATTTATGTGAATGACATGGTGTAGCCCTCTTTCTGTTCCTTTCTTTTTTTGGTCACTCAACACAGTGTTTCCAAATACTATCCAGGTAACTATACATATCTCAACATGTTTCCTTTTGCTATCTGCATTGTGTGCCACTACCATTTATTTATTCATTTTCTTAGTGATTAATTTCTAGGTTGCCCCCACTCTTGGCTGCGAGAAACAGTGCTGTGGTAAGCAGCCCTATATATGTTTCTTTATGAGGTTGTGTACCAATTTCTCCAGAGCAGTATCAGGAATGGAATTGATAGGTCATAGAGAATATATGTACTGCATTTCACTAATTGCTTCCAGATTGCTCTCCAGCATTACTGTGCCACTCTGCATATCCACTGGTGTCGAAACAGAGTTTCTTCCCTGGTATGCACCATCACGGTCATTTGTAATTATTAGATTTTATAATTTTTACTACTCTAATGGCATCTTTGTGGCTTGTTTGATTGCTCTCTTTTTCTAATTACTAATGAGGCCGAGTATCTTTTCATAAAATTGTTAGCTGTTCTGGTTTGAATTGCCTCCTTGATTTGCCAGGGTGCCTTTAAATTCTTGTAAATATCTACTCCTAACCTGCCATTATTGGTCTATTTACTTTGTCCAGGATATCTTTTGTTGCATATTGTTTGCCAGGGTAATTCCTGGGTACTTTGTTCTTTCTGCTGCTACCATGAATGGCATCTTGTTTTCTGTTATAGCTTGGTTGTTGCTACTATGGAGAATATGTTGATTTTTTTTTTTAATTGATCTTGTCTCTGGCAACCTGGCTAAACTCTTATTATTTCTATCGTTGTTATTCGATTTTGTTGCATTTTCTATGCAGGTAATCAAATCATATGCAAATAATGAGAGTTTTGTTTCTTCCTTGCCTATCTTTTATCTTTTATTTCTTATTCTTGTTTTACTCTGCAAGCTGGGGCTGCTAGTACTAGGCTGAACCTAGTTAAAGCAGTGATCGCGGGCATCTTTAATTGGTTGCGGATATTAGAGAGAACATGGCTAAAGTTTTTCCATGGAATATGTTTGCACCATGTTTTAATCTACAGTCGTTGTCAAGATAAGGATGTTCCAGCCTTTCCTACTTTTCTGAGAGCTTTTATCTTAAATAGTTAGACTTTTATCAGAAATATAGGCTGTGTTTTTTGTACCTAATGACACACTTGTATAATTTTTTTCCTTAGTTCATTAATGTGAGAGTATAATAATGTTAAAAATTTAATTTCAATATAACGCATACTTGTAAATACACTTTTGGATTCAGATAACTAGCTATTATTCAGGGTCTTGTTTTCTTTCCTTATAAGGTGCTTATCTGGCTTTGGAATCAAGGATAAATGATTCCAGCCTCACGAAATGAGTTGGATAGCCTTCCCTCTTTCTATTTTCTAGAACAACTTGTATAATACAGACTTTAACAATTTCTTAATTGTGTTAGCCTCTCCTAAAAGCCACCTAAGCCTCAGATTTTTCTTGGTAGTTGAAGAGGGGAGTAGCAGCAAGAGTAGTCTTTCATTATGTAGTTTCTATTTCTCTAACGGTTTTTTTATTTCCAGTTTGTCTTTTGCCACATTTGTTGTGGCAACAAACAAGAATCTGTCGATTCTTTCCAAAACTTTATCTCTTACTGTAATATGGGCTTTTTTTTTTTATAATTTAAAAGATTATTTTCATCTCAGTTGTAACTGAGCTTATTTCTTCTTTTTATTCTGAATTTTGCCTATTAATTTTCTCCTTTTCCCTTTTGTAAGTTTTATTAACGTCTAAAAAAAAACAGCTTTAGTGTTTTCTATTGCTTTAATTTTTTCTCTATTATCAATTTCTGGCCTTATTTTTTCTTATATTATTTTCATCTTTCTTGTTTTTCTTTGGAGATACGTTTTTTTTTGTTTTGCTATTCCACAAGCTTCTTAATTTACATGCTAAATTTATCTGTAGTCTGATAAATATATTTAGAACTGTACAGTTTTCTCTAAATACCATTTTAGCTGCCCTGTATGGGTCTGACATGTATAACTGAGACAAAAGTGTAAATTTTAACCTATAGTTGTGCTAATACTTTTTCTTTGTTCATCAGTCTCTGAGAAGGATGTGTCAAAATCTCCAACTAAAATTGTTGACTTAACTATTTTCTCTAATTTATTGATTGTTACTTTATATTTTTGAGTCTATCTTTAGCTACATGTAGATATATAATTTTTATGTCTTATAAATGTAGTAGTCCTTTTACTAGGGTGTAGTGTTCTTTTTTCTCTCTTTATTAATTTTTTGCCTTAAAATCTATTTAGTCTCATATTAAAATTACCATTCTGGTTTTCTTTTGGTTCATATTTGTCTGTAGTATCTTTTTTTAAAAATCCTTTTACTTTTAAAAGTCTGTATTCTTTTGTTTGAAATGTTTTCTTCTGGGCATTATATTATTTGATTTTTTTTTTAAAAAAAAGACCCATTCTGCTAGTCTGCCTTTTGGATTTTTTTTTTTTTTTTTGAGAGAGAGAGAGAGAATGAAAGAGGAGAAGGTCAGAGGAAGAGGCAGACTCCCCATGGAGCTGGGAGCCTGATGCGGAACTTGATCCTGGGACTCCAGGATCATGACCTGAGCTGAAGGCAGTGGCTTAACCAACTGAGCCACCCAGGCACCCATAGTCTGTCTTTTAATTGGTGAATTTAATTGGAGGCTTACTGTAATTACTATTATGTTGAGACTTATTTAGTTTTTTTTATTTCTTGTTTTTTATTTACTCTCCTTTTCCCTCTGATTTTTATACATCATTTTCTTTTTTATTATGTTATGTTAGTCACCATACAGTACATCATTTGTGTTTTTTTTTT
>CM053603.1:78856378-78923333 GCA_028646535.1 Procyon lotor
TCTTGGTTCTTTCCACAGTTTGGCGATTGTGGCCGTTGCTGCTATGAACATTGGGGTACATGTGGCCCTTCTTTGTACTGCATCTGTATCTTGGGTAAATACCCAGTAGTGCAATTGCAGAGTCATAGGGTAGCTCTATTTTTAATTTCTTGAGGAATCTCCACACTGTTTTCCCAAGTGGCTGCACCAACTTGCATTCCCACCAAGAGTGGAAGAGGGTTTTCCTTTCTCCACATCCTCTCCAACATATGTTTTTTACTGTCTTGTTGATTTTGGCCATTCTAACTGGTGTAAGGTGGTATCTCAGTGTGGTTTTGATGTGAATCTCCCTGATGGCTAAAGGTTATGAACATTTTTTCATGTGTCTGTTAGCCATTTGTATGTCTTCTTTGGAGAAGTGTCTGTTCATGTCTACTGCCCATTTTTTAATGTGATAATCTGTTTTGTGAGTGTTGAGTTTGAGGTGCTCTTTTTTTTTTTTTTAAGATTATTTATTTATTTATTTATTTATTTATTTATTTATTTATTTGACAGAAAAAGAGATCACAAGTAGGCAGAGAGGCAGGCAGAGGGAGAGAGGGAAGCAGGCTCCCCGCTGAGCAGAGAGCCTGACGTGGGGCTCAATCCCAGGACCCTGGGATCATGACCGAGCTGAAGGCACAGGCTTTAACCCACTGAGCCACCCAGGTGCCCCTGAGGAGTTCTTTATAGATATTATACATCAGACCTTTGTCTGTAGTGTCATTTGGAAATATCTTCTCCCATTTCATGGGTTGCCTGTTTGTTTTGTTGACTGTTTCCTTAGCTGTGCAGAAGCTTTTTGTCTTGATGAAGTCCCAAAAGTTCATTTTCACTTTTGTTACCTTTGCCTTTGAAGACATGTCCTGAAGTTGCTGTGGCTGATGTCGAAGAGGTTACTGCCTATGTTCTCCTCTAGGATTTTGATAGATTCCTGCCTCATGTAAAACACGTTGAGGTTTTTTTTATCCATTTCAAGTTTATCTTTGTGTATGGTGTAAGAGAATGGTCAAGTTTCATTCTTCTTTATATAGCTGTCCAATTTTCCCAGCACCATTTATTGAAGAGACTGTATTTTTTTCCACTGGATATTTTTTCCTGCTTTGTCAAAGATTATTTGACCATAGAGTTGCAGGTCCATATCTGGGCTCTCTGCTCTGTTCCACTGGTCTATGTGTCTGTTTTTGTGCCAGTACCATGCTGTCTTGGTGATCACAGCTTTGTAGTAAAGCTTGAAATCTGGCAATGTGATGCCCCCAGCTTGGTTTTTCTTTTTCAACATTTCCTTAGCAATTTTAGGTCTTTTCTGGTTCCATACAAATTTTAGGATTGTTTGTTTAAGCCCTTTGAAAAATGCTGGTGGGATTTTGATCGGGATGGTATTGAAGGTATAGATTGCTCTGGGCAGTATAGACATTTTAACAATGTTTATTCTTCTGATCCATGAACATGGAATGCTTTTCCACCTTTTTGTGTCTCCTTTAATTTCTTTCATGAATGTTCTGTAGTTCCTGGAGTACAGATCCTTTACCTCTTTGGTTAGGTTTATTCCCAGATATCTTATGGTTCTTGGTGCTACAGTAAATGGAATTGATTCTCTAATTTCCCTTTCCATATTTTCATTGTTAGTGTATAGGAAAGCTACTAATTTCTGTGCATTGATTTTGTATCCTGCCACATTACTGAATTGCTGTATGAGTTCTAGTAGTTTGGAGGTGGAGTCTTTTGAGTTTTCCATATAAAGTATCCAATGGCACATTAATAAAATTATTCACCATGACCAGGTGGGGGATTTATCCCTAGGATGCAAGGGTGGTTCAACATTCATAAATCAATCAATGTTATAGAACAAATCAATAAGAGAAGAGAGAAGAACCACATGGTCCTCTCAATTGATGCAGAAAAAGCATTTGACAAAATACAGCATCTGTTCCTGATTACTCTTCAAAGTATAGGGATAGAAGGAACATTCCTCAACTTCATAAAATCTATCTATGAGAAGCCCACAGTGAACATCATTCTCAATGGGGAATAGCTGACAGCCTTCCCTTTGAGATCAGGAACAGGACAAGGATGCCCACTCTCACCACTCTTGTTCAACATAATACTAGAGGTCCTAACAACAGCAATCAGACAACAAAAGGAAATAAAAGGTTTTCAAATTGGCAAAGAAGAAGTCAAGCTCTCTCTCTTTGCAGACAATATGGATGTCTTCTTTGCTGAAATGTCTCTTCATGTCTTCTGCCTATTTCTTGACTAGATTACTTGATTTTTGGGGTGTTGAGTTTGATAAATTCTTCATAGATTTTGGATACTAGCCCTTTATTTGAAAAGACATTTGCAAATATCCTTTCCCATTCTATAGGTTGCCTTTTAGTTTTATTGACTGTTTCCTTTGTTATGCAAAAGCATTTTATCTGGATATGTATATCATTTATAAGGGTTCGTGGAGGGATAGGCAGACACATGTGCTCAATGTGCCATCTTAATATAGTCTCTATAGATTATGTTATTATTTTTAAAATTAATTTATTATTTTATATTGTATTTATTGTTACATATTGTATTAAATATCAAGTAGATAGAAATTGCACAAAACAGCAACCCAGTAACCATTAAGTATTACACAGCTGTGAACTGATCTATAAAACTTGAGGCCCAAGAAAGGTCACCTTTTGTGGGCTGAGGCTCTTTCTTCCTCCTCTGAGAGGAGCAGGATCCCAGGACTCTGACAGCCTCAGGTGCTCATGGCGGCAAGCCCCCATGGCTGTTGCTCAGAACACCTCTGGGAAGACCTGCTAGGTCTATTCAAAGGCAGGAGCTCTGCTGACTCTATCAACTACCTCCCATCCCTCCACAGCAAACTTGGCCACAGAGACCTTCTCTGTGGTTGGCAAGGACACAGGACTTATTACTCGAAGTCTGGACCACCCTATGGCTACCATGGCTTGTCACTTTCAGGGCTTTTTGCACCAGTGGATGTGAGTCCTCCTGCCCATAGAACATGGATCTCCCAGCCTCAGCATCTCTCTTTCTCTCCCCCTTCCTCTTCCCTCTTCTCTTGCTCTTCTCCCTCTTCCCTTCATCTCCTCCTCTCCCTACCCTCCTCCTCTTGCTCCTCTCCCCCTCCTCCCCCATGTACCTTGACTGTCTCCATAAATGTAGACCTTTAGAAATAAAGCTCATTTAATGCTGACTTCAGGCTCCTTCTCTCTCTTTATTTTCCCTACCACACAACTCTAAAATCCCCATGGTAGAGAAAGTCCAGCACTCAAAAGCCTAAGGCCTGGGTACCTGCCCACAAGAGGCAAAGGTAAATGTCCCTTAGTTCATTTGCTGATGGCTTCACCATAGCCAAGATGGAGACTCATGCCCTTGGTTTCTCTCTTACTTTCTTGCTACACTACAAGTACCAGGCCTGCACCTTGGTCTGTTGTTGTCCCCTGTCCAGGCTTTCAAAGACAGGACACCTCCATCTTTCTCCTGGGATTCTGAGGGGTTCATCCCAGTTCAAGAGAATAAGTAGGTAGTGGCCTGGTGTGCAGGAAAGGGAAGAGAAGAAGAGTTATGAGGGACCAACCTGAGATTATAGGGAAAACTTGGAAACATCCCTGGGCCTTGGGACCTTCTGGCTTTTCCTTCCAAGACAACCCCTAGGGAAGGGTCTGTCCACTTTGCAGACATAGCCTCCTGAGAGGGAAGCTGAAGAAGTCTTTCATCCTTTTTATGGGGGAAGAAATACGACAGTTCTGACATTTCCACTGAGTTGGGGCATTGATGGAGTTAGTGGACGAGTGAGAGGAGTCTGGGTCAAAACCCCTTACTTCAGGCCTCTTCTCACCACCCAGGCAGGTGGGAAGGAATGGCCAGAGATGACAATTGCTTGGACTGCCCTAGCCGAGTCTTGACTATCCATCTCCACAAACAACCATCTGAGTATCTGGGCTTTTTGCTCTGTGGCGCCCCCCTGCTGGGACTCAAGCCTCAGGGATCCTTCTGACCCTAGGTCCTTGAACTTTTGTCAGCACAGGCTGCACTGTTGGTCCTTCCCACCCCATTTCACAGGCACACAGGGGATCCTTAGGGCACTCAAAGGCCGTGGCTTCTAGTCCCTAATTTTGTGTCTTCCCCCCAGCCAAGCATGATGTGTGTTCTGGTTCCAGGTAGTCCTTGAGAGGTGTTTGGTGGCTGAAAGAATCTATCATATCAGTAAGTGTTTGCAGAGCCCAGTGGAGCATGGAGCCCTGGGTTGTGGGAACAGAGCAGAAGCCCAGAGAGTGGCCCCTGGGGCCAGAACGGGTGCCAGAGGGTACCCTCTCACAAGTGTGGCCTCTGGAGTACCCCCTATCCTCCTTCCTCCTGCCGCTGACCCTGCCCCTCTCCTGTGGACAGCCCAGGCGCGGTCCATGGGAACGTGAGACTCTCCTGGCTCTTGTTTGCCTCAGCTAATCTCAAGAATGCTCTTGTTTTCCCTTTTGGTTTGGGAAGTCCTCAACAGCTCCCCTTCATGTCGATAGAGCTGAGGACAGAGGCCGTGGGAGCCAGAGGGCAGTGATCCCTGGCTTGTTCTATTGCTGGCTTCATTTCTGTCTTTGCAATTGTTTCAGTTACCTCCCACCTCCATTTCAGCTTCTCTTCAAAGTTCCCAGAAACTGGAAAAAGTATTCTGAATTTTGGACACTTCATCCATCTCTCTTTCCTGTGAATCTCCTCACAGGGGACAGCATCTGGGGGTACAAATGAGCCTGGAGCTCAGAAAGACTAAGTTATTGCTCATCGTCCCACAGCAAGCAAGAGCAGAGGTGGAGTGAGCCCAGGGCCCTTTTACCTCTGCTCCAAACTTCACACCAGGATGCTAACGTTGCGGCAGCCATGTCTGTTATTTGCTGTTTCCTTCACTGGATTGTGAGTTTCTTGAGACAAGGAATTCTGCGGTATTCATCTTTGTATTCCCAGTCTTGGCCCAGTGTCCAGAAACATAGAAGACACTTAGTGGACACTTATTCAAAAAATGAATAATGAATATGAAACCAGGTGCTTCTCCAGATGCATTTTACACATAATCCTTGATTTTCTAAACAACCTTGAGAGGTAGTTGCTGGTCCCATTTCATAGATGGGATTTTTAGGACTCAGAGAAGTCAAGTAAATTGCCTAAGGTCACAGAGCTTGTAAGAGGCTGAGAAGAGATTCAGGCCCATTCAGTCTAACTCCAGAACACATGCTGCCTCCCCCACACAAATAGGATAAATGATCTGGAGAGCAAGGACAGAGGGACTATGAAGGCTCCATTCCTGCTGGGTTTGGAGTGAGCTCTGACCGATGGAAGATTCCTGGGTGACCAAGCTCTCTAAGTGGGGAAGCAATTCTCAGCCCCTCTCTTCAGTATCACCCCTTTTAATCACAAGACACACGTTTGTTGAATGATTGAATGACCAACGCTACAGATAGCTGTGCAGCCTCTCACTCCCAGAACTGGTCTTTCTGACTGGTCTTTCTTCATCAATATTGGGGCATATCTCTCTGCTCAGCCTTGAGTGCTGGGGTTCTTGCGTGTGCTTCCTAAGCTCTCTTCTCATTGCTCCACATTCTCTGGGTGATCACATCTCTGGTCCTATTATTCTGTATGTGTTGGTGGCTGTATTTCCTGTTCAGACCTCCCCTCTGAGCTCCAGAACTTCATAGGTCTCCACCTGAATGTCCAACAGCATCTCATCTAAACCCTTCATAAGTGTTGGCATCATTTCTTCCCCACATCAGACACAGAGACTGGGGCACTGCTCGCCCAGCTATCCAGGCCTCAACCTCAGGCTCATCCTTCACCCTCACTTCCCCACAGCTAAGTTCTCCTTGGCTAATCTCCAAGTTCTGGTGCCACCCTCATTTATCCTCCAGATTACTCAGTGATTCCCAACTGATTTCATAAGCTTCAGCCCTCCCCTCCCCTCCATCCAGTCTCCACAGGGTAGTAGGAAAAATCTTCTAAGTCCCAGATCTGACCTTAGTACACCCCAGCTTAAAACTAGGATGTCCCCAATGTCCCCCAGGATGTGGTCCCCACTGACCTCTTTGGTCTCAATGTTCTCCCTGCTCCCAGGTGCTAGACAACCAGCCACCAAGCATTCACTGCTCTTGAAGAGCTCGTGAAGCCTCTGGATATGCCATCCCCTGGGCTGGGCTTCTCTTCCTTTTTCTCTACACCTGCTGAATTGTCATTAAACTTTCAAGACTCAGCCTGGATGGTGTCCCCTCCCAGAAGTCATTCTGCCAGGATGGGGACCATGTTTGATGCATTGGTGGTGGCCTTAGCACTTAGCCTAGGGCCTGGCATAAGGAGGCTCCATGAATGTCCATCCATCAGGCATGAATCACCTGGGTCATCAGAAGGAAAAAAATGTCCTCTTCCCATTGTATCTTGGCTTTAGCCAGGTGAGCCCATGATCTCCTCTCCACCACCCCATACCCTGTTGTCTCATCCAGCTTGTTTTGGACAGGAACCCTGTCCTTGGACACACCCCCTCCAGTTCATGGTGATCACCTCTTCCTTGAAGTTCCTCAGGATAACATTAGACATAGTCTGGTCCCATTTTAAGGTCCTGGGAGAGCTCTCCACATACAGTTCTTCCCCCGACCACACCACATTTGAAGCCTCACATTCACTTGTTAGGGCATAAGAAATTCCACTGGAAAGTTAAAGATAATGTTAGATGTGAAATCCTATGGGGAGAAAGAACATTTAGGTTAACTTCACACTAAGACATAAATGACCAGCATAATATACTTACCTGAGGTCAGGTGTGGATAGTTAGGGCGGGGACAGGAGCAGGAAATCTTTGGTTGTGTAAAAGGGATAGGACCCCATGAGAAAGGAAAGAGACACTGTCAGGCTGCATGACTTGTATCATGCAGAACTTAGTTCTCACCTGCATTACCTACTGGGGTGTGTGCATGTGTGTGTGTGTGTTTGTGTGTGTGTGTGCGTACATGTGTGTTTATGTGTCGTGTGTGTGTCCATCATCAGGTACAACTCTTAGAAGCTGAACAGTTCTCTTGCTGGTTGCATAACCTCAGCAAGGAGCTGCACACACAGTGGGTGCCCAATAAGTAGCTGTCTTACTGGCCCAGAGCTTGGCCTGTCAGTTGCCCCTGCTGGGGGCACACCAATCAGTCACTTCCCCCCAGGAGACTGGGCAGTGTTTGCAGCAGGAGGGGGATCCTTCTTTGTTTCTTTTATGGCTCTGATGAAGTCCTTTCCCATGAACTCCTTGCCCTTCCAGCAGCCACACTAAAAACCTACTAGAGCAGCTCCCTGGGTGCTGAGGGAAGTGGAAGCTTGGAAGGGCCCCTAGGGTCCTGGCCCCTTTCTAGGGTCAGAGCCCCTCCAGGGAACTGAATTTGCTTGAGATGGCCTGAAGCATCTTCGTCTTGGCCCCCAATACCCCTTGGTGCCTTACATTTATTCAACAAATGTTTATGTAGATGCCAAAACCAGTCTTGGTGCCGGAGATGCATTGGCAAGCAGATAAAAATCTCTACCCATATAGAGCTTATATTCTAGCATTATTTTTCATGAGAGGAAGGCAGCAATAAGTAACAAAAAAAGTAAAATAGTAATGTATTAGTCATGAGCACTAAGAAAAAAACAAAGCAAGGAAAGGAGATATGAATCATCTTGTGAGAAGAGAGTAGGAATTTTAGAGAGTGACATAAATTTTTAAAATTTGTTTTTATTGGGGTAAAATGTACCTAACATAAAATTTATCATTTTAACTATTTTTCAGTGTACAGTTCAGTGGCATTCAGTACCTTCACATTGTTATACAGCCATCACAACCATCTGTCTCCAGAAACTTCATCATGTCATGCTAAAATTCCCTACCCATTAAACACTAAGTCTCCATATTTCATTTTATGCATATACCACATTTTCTTCTCTTCTCTTCTCTTCTCTTCTCTTCTCTTCTCTTCTCTTCTCTTCTCTTCTCTTCTCCTTCCTCCCTCCCTCCCTCCTTCTTCCTTCCTTCCTTCCTTCCTTCCTTCCTTCCTTCCTTCCTTCCTTCCAGTACCATATTTTCTTTGTCTATTCATCTGACAATTGTTTCCACCTTTGACTGTTGAGAAAAATGCTGATATGAACATAGGTGTACAAATATCTCTTTGAGTCCTTGATTTAATTCTTTTGTGTATATGCCAAGAGGTGGAATTGCTGGATCATATGGTGATTGATTCTATGTTTAGTTTTTTGAGAAACTGCCTTACTGTTTTCCACAGCAGCTGCACTATTTTGCATTCCCACCAGCAAATGCACAAAGGTTCCAATTTCTCCACATCCTTGTCAACCCTTGTTTTCCATTATATATAATATGCATACATACATGACATCCTAATGAGTGAGGAGTAGGTTTTGTAGTGAAGAATAGTTTTGATTTGTATTTCTCTAATATTTAGTGATATTGAGCATTTTTTCATGTGCTCATTGGCCTTGATATATATTTAGAGAAATAGCTATTCAAGTCTTTTGCCTACTTTTTTTTAAAAAAGATTTTTATTTATTTATTTGAGAGGGAGACAGAGAGCATGAGAGAGAGAAGAGTGAGCAGCAATGAAGGGCAAGGAGTGCAGAGGGAGAGGCAGAAGCAGGCTCCCCACTGAGGGGGGAGCCCAATGTGGGGCTTGATCTTAGGACCCTGGGAACGTGATCTGAGCTAAAGGCAGATGCTTAACCAGCTGAGCCATCCAGGTGCCTCTTCAGTTTTTTACCCATGTTTTAGTGGAGTTGTTTGCTTTTTGTTGCCGAGTTTTAGGAGTTCTTTATGTATGCTGAATATTAACCCCTTATCAGATATATGATTTGCAAATATTTTCTCCCATTCTGTGGGTTGCTTTTCATTCTGCTGATAGTGTCCTTTGATGTACAGAAGTTTTCATTTTGATGAAGTCCAATTTATCTATTTTTCCTTTTGTTACTTGTGCCTTTGTCATCATATCCAAGAGATCATCACCACACCTAATATCATGAAGCTTTTCTCCTATGTCCAATTTCATTCTTTTTTTGCGTATGGATATCTGACCTTCATAGTATCATTTGTTGAAAAGATTGTTCTTTACTATTGAGTAGCCTTGGGACCTTGGTTGAAAATCATATGACCATATATATGAGGGAGAAGATTAATTTTGAGTAAAGACCAAGAGGAAGTGAAGAAACTAGCTATGTGGATGTTGGAGGAAGAATGTTCTGTGCCCCTGGGGGCAGGAGACATCAAGAATGGCGTATTTGGGGAAAATTGGAAGGGGAGATGAAACATGAGAGACGGTGGTCTCTGAGTCCTCTATTGAGGATGGCATGTATTGCTTGGAGCACTGGGTGTGGTGCAAGAACAATGAATCTTGGAACACTGAAAAAAAAAAAAAAAAGAATGGCCGATTTGGCTAGAGTGGAGTGTGTAAAGGGGAGAAGGGTAAGAGATGAGGTCAGAGAGGTGAGGGATGGAGGAAAAATCATGGAAGGCTTGTAGGTCACAGAGAGGACTTTGCTGTTACCCTGAGCAAAATTGGAAGCTACTGGAAGGCTACTTTATGTTTCCATTCCATTCTGGCTCCTATGATGAGAATAGACTTAGGTGCATGGGGCAAAAGCAGAAGGACCAGTAAAGAGACCACCTAGGCAAGGGAATTGGTGGTCTGAGCCATGGGGTGACAAGTAGTGCTAGGATTTGGTGATAGACCAGATGTGGTGGCGGGGGTAGTGGGGGTAGGGGGTAGGAGGAGGGAGAGACTTGAGAGAGACAGAGGGACAGAGAAAGACAGAGACAGAGAAGTAGAGGGAGAGAGATAGTTAAGGATGATGCCCAAATTTTCAATTTTAGTAATTGGAGAAGTGGAGTTCACATTAAACCAGAGGGCAGGAGAAAGACTGTGGTAGGCATATATTTGGGGAGAAATCAATATTTCAGTTTCAGATGTGCTAAATTTGAGGCCCCCATCAGACCTCCAATGGGAGGTGTTTGGTGGGCAGTTGGAGATGGGTCTAGACTTTGAGAGAGTGGTCTTGACTGGGGTCATGGAGCAGGCAAGGAAGCCCCACACATTGCTGTGTGACCACAGTGCAGTCCCTTTTCCTCTCTGGACCTCCAGTTCCCCAAAGGCAAATTAAGGTAGGCTGGAGCAGGTGTGTTTTAAGCAACACCTTCCAGCTCTGGTATTTTCTGATTCTAATAGGAGAGTAATGGAGCCCCACATCTCCTTCACAGACCTATCTCCCTACCTAGATGTTTTTCTCTTAAGATCATCTTCCCCCAACAGATTGCCCAGCCACTAACACCAGGGGTTCAAATCTTGGGGAACAGTGTCGGGAAGGAGCAGAGCCAGCCCCAGCTCTATCTTTTCTAGGGCACTCTAGGCTCCTTCAGGAAGGCGATAGATGAGACACACAGTCACACAGAAGAGGCATGTGGGTGAGCGGAGGCCAGTCAGGCAGTCAAGTGATTGGAGTGTGGGCTAAATTCTAACCACTCTCAGCTCCTGATGACCAAGGACAAAATAGAAGAATTCTTCCCAAACCAGTGACTGTAACTTTATTTAATTTAATTTTAATGTCTCCATAATAAACATAATAACTGCTAATAATTATGAGTGGTAACTGTGCTCTAGGCATCCTGCCAAGTGGTTAGCCCACATTTTCTAATTTAACCCTGACACTAGTGCTATGGAAGTGTATGTATCCTTCTTCTCACTTTAGCATTTAGGAAGCAGAGGCTCGGAGAGGTTACTTAACTTTCTGCAGGTCACACGGCAGGAAAGTGTGAGATTTGAGATTTGTATTGAAATATGCTTAATCCCAAAGAATTTAACAAAAATACATGAGAAAATTTGGGCTAAGGAAAAATTGAACAGGGTACAGAAAACCAGGCCCTATAACATAAGGTCCTATACAGTTGCTGAGAGAAATGAATATTGATTGAGAATAGCAACCAATGCAAAAGGGGAAATATGATCAGATATGGGATCCATAATATCTACAATATTAAAAACTTGAGTATTCCTGTGTTGGGACTGAGAGGACTTTTGGAAGTCAGTGTTGTGGGGATGAGCTGTGATATGAGAGATGCTGCTGTCAGCGACAAGGTCCTTTAACAGTGACAAAAGGGATAAAGTGGATCAAGAGATCAGGAAAAACCTAAGTAATAAATAAAAGAAATACTTATATTAAAAAAATAGTGATAAAGGGAGTTTTGTGAGGAGGCCTGGCACAGTACCCTCTGATGGGGATCAATCAGTAAAAGCAACTGCAGGGAGGAGTACACAGGGTGGTCAGCATCAGACCCTTGGGAAGAGGCTGCCTCTGTTCCAAGGAGGCCATCTCAGCACCCTAGGTGCTCAGAGGAGCCCCACCAGCCCTGGAGTAGTGGATGGCGGGCCTTTTATTGCCTTCACAACTCCCTGAAGCCCCCAGAAGGCCAGTCCACCCTCCCTTTTAGTGCAGGGCTGGCATCGCTTTCTGGGGACAGATATTACTGTGGGAATCCAGATCTAATTCCCTCCATTCAGCTCAGGGGGTGGGAGACCCAGGTCAGGACTCTGTTCCCAGCCCTGCCCACTGGTGCACAACCTCTGGGATGTCAGCACCCGCTGTTGCCTCTCAGGCATACCTTCCCCAGAAGAGCCAGCAAGCAACCCTAGGAGCCCTCCACCAGAAAGCTCTTGGCTGGGAGATAGGCAGTGACTTTGTCCTTCTAAAGCACGGAGGGACACGGAGCCCGCTACCTTCTTGTGCAGAGTGCTTGTTCCATAGATAGTTGTGGAAGAAAGGAAGGAATGAAAAGCCCATGGGAAGAGATTTTACATTTTGTCATGCTCTCCGGACACTTCTCTGTGAGTCTAGGCTTCTAGTCTTCCTCCTCATGCTCATGGCTCCCAGCAGGTTCACTGTCTCTGGGAAGGTGGGCCAGTAGCTTGGAAATTGGGGCTGTCCCCTAGTCTGGGGACAAGGCAACTGCCCTTCTGGGACTGTGTATGGGTGGGGCAAATGATAGTCAGAGGAGGTCTGTAAAGTCAGCAGCCCTGACTTAGAATCTCACTCCAAGTGTTGCCAGAGATGCTTTACAGGGATTTAAGATCACACCATCCCACGCCATGAAGATCACCTGTGCCAAGAAATAACATATAGGGTAGCTGTCTTCAAAGGACTTGGTGTTATTTATAGTGTTGGTTTTGATAACATTTGGTCAGGCCATTTTTTAATAGTTGCGATGAGGGGGAGTGAAAGTGAAATTTTTGTGAATGATTTTAAAAAATACCTAGTCTTTGTTCAGCCTTAGTGAACTATGAAATACGAAGGCCTCATTTTGTATAATAAACTTCTATTTGTATTGTTTACCTAAAAAAAAACAAGTGTTGGCGGAGAAATGGATGGAGATGCCACTTCTCTGGTCCTTTGCTTTCTCTTCTATAAAATGGGGATAGCACTACCTCTTCATGGGCTGTTGTGGGGATTCATAGAGGTCCAGCCTCTGCCTGACACAGCAAAGGGTCAATACAAGATCCTCCTCCTTTAAATTCTAGCTCAGCCATTACAAGCTGTGTGGGCTTGAGATGTCACTTTACTTCTCTGAACCTCAGTTTTCCTGTCTGTAAGAGAGGAATAATAACACAGTGGAAGACTGTTGGGAGGATTGAAAGAAATTGCACTTACAGCCTCTACCATAGAGTCTGGCATATAGTAGATGCTTAGTCAAAGATGGTTCTAGTTATTGTTATGATTATCAGAGACTAAACTGTATGCTATAGGGTGGATGTCCACATAAGAGGTAACTGAAGGCCAAGGCAATCATGACACACGTCCTGGAGGAGGTAGCCCTGGTGCCCAGCCAGATCAGGTTGGGGTTAAGTGAGTCTCAAGGAAAGGACTGTCACTCCAGGGCAGGGCCTAATGTGAGCCAGGGCAGAGGGCATGTGAAGGGGCTAGGGTCTGATCTGAAAGGGAAGGAAATGTTTTGGGAGAGAAGTAAGAACACAAGTCTTTTAGTCAGCTTTGGGAGCTCAGGAGGGCCCAGAAAGGCCAGCAGAGGAAAATAGGGGCGACTCTGGTGAGGCAAGAATCAGCCCCATTCTACAGATATCAAAACTGAGGTCCACGGAGGACCAATGGAGTAACTTGCTCCAAACGAGTGAAGAACTTGGCACTAGAATGTAAATCCCATGAAGGCTGGTGCTCAGACTGTGTGCTTCCTGGATTTTTAATTACCACAAAGACCTCCCCACCCCAGTGTGGGGTGTGGGGGCATAGCTGACTGGTGAAGAGTAGCAGAGAGAAATACGGAGGGGTGTGGAGCTCAGCTAGGCTGTTTGGAAATGAACACAGATGAGACTGAGTCGCTCTTGGGCTGTTATGGAGATTAATGGCCACAGACAAGGGCCCTCACGCATCACTAGGGAGAAGATTTCAAAGACCCTTAAAAATCATTGGGAAACATTTCAAAAGAAAACTGCTCGCAAAGCAGCTAGAGGCCCGCCAAATGCGCTGGCGTATAGCTCACCAGGCGATGCTTGTAATCTAATTGCCTATGAGCAAGAGTTTAAAACAATATTTACGATGTGGAAAAATAGCCCATGATTTGATTTGTACAGAAGAAACACGCCTAATGAGTAAATTAGATTTTGATCTTGCTGGCTCTGGTCCTGTGGGTGGAGCCTAGCCCTTTGGAAGGGCGAGGCTCTAATACCCCCCACCTCCCTTCCCACCCCTCACATGATCCTGTGACAGCTCTGTGCCCTGGTATGACTTGAGAGACCAGCACCATTTCCCTGATGCCTGAGCATAGCAGCCCAGAAACACATCTTCTCTTTTTCTTCGGCCTGCCAATCCTTCAAACCCCGCCTCCGCCTCCAGGAAGCCTTCCAGACTGCTCTAGCCTGCCCTCTTTTCATTTCCAACAGCGCTGAGAGTCTGTGACACACAGTTGAGCTTCACTGAGATAGAGCTGACTCTTGTTTAGACATTCACGAGCTTGGATTGTTTTTGCTTAGTGTGCGGTCTCTGGAAGGCTGTTAGGTGTTCCTTTGCAATCTGGACTTGTTCCATTTCTTGCCTTATTTAATGAAGGCACTCAGGTAAGTACTAATTACCTTTGCTGACCAGTGTGATACTCCTTCTTCTGGAAAGAGTACAATGATTGCCCTTGAGGAAAGTATCCCCTACCAGCCCCCTGCTCTCAGTGGCAGTCCAAGGTCCATGTGTTCTGGACAGGGCTGACCAGACTCCTCCCAGCTCTAGGCGTCTGTGGTGGGCACGTGACCCAGAGCTGGCCAATCAGAGCACCACCTATCTTGGCTGCAGAGAAGTGTTCAGAGATGGGCATGTGACTCATGTCAGGCCAATGAGACCTCCTTGGGAAGGTGGCTGGAGCTATCAGAGAGAGGCACGTTTTGTGCTCTGGAATTGCTAAACTAGGAGAATCAAAGAGTGGAGCTCCTGGTGGTCATCTGGTCACTTCATGGGGGAAGCGCCTCTGAAAGTGATGCCAGTACATGGGAAGTGCTACTGAGGAACATAGAGCAATTTTTAGGTCCGTGGTCAAGCACCTGAATCCAGATGTGGGTGATTCACTCACACTTTATTTTTATTTGTTTGTTTGTTTGTTTTAATTTATTTTTAAATTAGCATATAATGTATTATTTGCCCCAGGGTACATGTCCGTGAATCGTCAGGCTTACACATTTCACAGCACTTACCATACCACATACCCTCACTCACACTTTAATCCGGTACTTTACAGGCTCTCATTTGTTTCAACCAGTATGAGCTGTGTTTCAGTCTTTCACACAGAGACCAGTAGCTCTAACTTAGACGGAAGGCATAGGACTAGTGTCCAAGAGTGATAGACTAGTGTCCAAGTGTCCTCCTTCTAGAAATGAGGGGAGTGTAGAGGCTATCAAAATCAAATATTCATGAACATAATTCTGTGATTGAAGCCGGTTTGCCAGACTTTCCCTGACTGCCTGCTCTGTGTTGGCTCTTCCTCTAGGTACTGGGGACACGGAGAAGAATTGGAGCAGACCCAGCCCAGAGGAGCCCACAGGCTTGGAGGGGAGGTAAGAAGAGCAGCTGCCAACTGCAGCCAGGGGCAGAGAGGAGGAAGTGCCATGTATGCTGTGGAGAATCACTCCGAGGCCTCTGGGAGCACCTTGATGGAACAGCAGGCATGGGATTGGGAGGGTGGGTAGGTCTTCACCAGGGAGGTGAGAAAGTCCCCCAAGGGAGGGGGAGAAGCTTGGTTGTGAAATTGGTGGCAGTGCCAGGACAGAGGCTCCTTACCCCAGACCCCTGGGAAAGAGGCCCCTATGCTGCTGTTTAGCACCTGACAGAGGTCTTCTGGTTGTCTCTCTTCCTCCCCACTCCACAGCAGCCCCGTCGGCTGGGAGACGAAGCTGGAGAGTGTGGTGCTTGTCTCGGGTCGTCTGTGGGCATTGGGGCCCAGCTGGAGGGGATGGGGTGAGGTGGGGATGCAGGTGCCAATGCTTGTCTGGGTGAGCCAGTCACATTCATCATGGCATTCATTATCCAAGGCCTTTGTGGCATCAACAACAATTCTATGACATTTGCTGGGTTATTTCCTTGTGGTACATAGATACTATGCTGGGGCCTTTACATACGACCTTCTGTGTCTTCACTTAACAGTGAATCACTCCCATTTTTTCTGAATGGTGCTTAGAAAGGCTTAAAGAACCAAGTGCAGGCCTATCTCTCCTGGATCTGCTTGGCAACTATGGTTATACTATCGCTATAAAGTAAATTGAGCTGAACTCAACCATTTCAGTCACTCAGTGCCTACTATTTACTGAGCCTGCCTCCCTATCCACTCAGCTGCCAAAAATAGAATAAGAAGCAGACCATAGCTAGAAATACATGCCCACCCTCCTTTCATAGTATGGGATGCGTGCAGTGATGTGTGCTTGCGTCCATCCATGACAATACGCAGAAACGTGCAGAGAAAAGTGGGATTGATTCAGTGTTGGCAATCCGGAAAGCATACTGTGGTGCTGATGGCCAAGTAGGACTTGGAGGCTGGGAAGAATTGTCCTTCCAACAGCAAGTGTTTTGTGCAGGGAGATCATAGTAGCAGGGTTGGCCTTAATAATAGCTCCCATATGTCATCTCCCGAGAGGAGATGACATTGCCCCATTTTACAGAGGAGTCAGTTGAGGCTTAACATGCTTCAGTAATTTGTCAAGGAGGAGCAGGGTCAGGGTTCAAACCTGTGCTCTGGAATGCAAAGTTTGGGCTGCTTTCTCTCTGCTTTGCTTCCATCGGGGTACCTGTTCCTTTTGTTTCACCATCACTGAGTCTGCAGAATGGAACCTTCCATCTGCTGGGCTGACATCATCAGGTCCTCAGTAGATGCTGATGTCAGAGTGCTGGGAGTGGTGGTGGAGATATTGTCGTGTGCCCCACCCCCACGTCACAGGTATGAGGGAGGCAGCCTGGGGGGAGAGCCGGGTCCCTGCCTCATGGGCCTGGCTCCCTATGGTGTCCCACTTCTCTGGTTGTGGGGATGGATGTCAGACTTCAAAGGCAGCAGTGCACTGTCTCTCCAACCTCCAGTCCATGAGAAAGCGCCTAAGTCCCAGAACAAAGGCCTTTCCAGACTCACGTCACCTGCTCGGCACTTAGCACGGGGCTTAATTAAAGGAAACAGAGCTTCTTGGAGTGAGAGTGAGGAGTGAGTGAGAAAGTCGATAACACTAAAGACACCGCCATTAATAAAGCCAGACTCACTGCTAATATCCCACTTGAATTCAAAACAGGACAAATAATTGGAAACCTGAGCCGGGTGAGTGGTGGGGCCAGTGGTACAGATGACAGAGGTCTGGCAGCTGTGAGAGACCTTCCGTATGGGGCGTGGTGGCCGGGCAAAAGCTCTTGGAGGGAATAATTCCGTCCTGGGGCCCAGTGCCCTTTTCTTGGCGGACAGCTACGGGCTGACACCTGGATGTGGCTGAAGCTCACACTGAACAGCACTTGGAATGTGCCAGGCACTGTTTTCAGTTCTTTACAAATATTAATCCTTTAAAAAATATATATCCTCTCTACCTATCTACGCTGATTTATCTTATTAATTAGGTGCTATTATTGTCCCCATTTTACAGATGAGGAAACTGGTGCACAGAGGGGCGAGCTATTTTGTCCAGGCTGAGCAGGAATTTTGAACCTCTGTGCTATGACCTCAAAGTATATGTGCCTAACCACCTGCCTACACTACCTCCCTTGAGTGACCTGGCCTCTCAGCCCTGGTTTTCTGGATAACTGGGCAAGGACTGCCATCCATCAGTCAGCAAACATTTGTCTCATATAGTACAATCTTAGCAATAACAGTAATGACCACTGTATATGGTTCTTGTATGCTAGGCACTGAACACTTCACATGCATTATCTCCCAACCCCCCTGATCGCCCGTACAGTGGGTGCTTTTACTGCCTTGATTTTACAGGGAGTGAAACTGAGCCTCAAAGGGGTTAGGTGACTCCTTGTGGTTCCATATCTAGTTAATATTAGAGCCAAAATTCAACCCTACATCTTTTGGTTCAGAGGGCAGTCCCTAAACTACTGCTGGTATCAATGTCTATTCCCAGTGGGTGCCCATGTAGAACCTGGGCAGGTGTACTTACAGGCAGTTATGATGCTGGCTGATGGATCCTGCACACACCTATATGTGAGCATCCCCAGCATCTCCATGACCATGTATGGTCCACTGAGTACCATTTACTGAATGTCCGCAGGCCATAACCCTGGGACACTACAGTATTTTCACCTAACCCCTTCTATTCCTTGTCTTTATCCTGCCTGCTCTCCCACATGTGCAATCCACAGCCCTGTAGCTAGGGATAGTCATCCGGGGAATTCTGTGTATTCTGGATTCTGTGTTAGGGGATTGGGATGCATTCTTCCTGGGAACCTGGCTCCTTGCTGGTGGGTGACATAACCCACACTGATTCAAGAGGCAATGTTAGTGGAATGAAAAGGGCATGGACATTGGAATCAGGCAGGTCTCAATGTGACTCCTGATTTCTGAGCCTTAGTTTCTCTATCTGTGAAATTGGCCTGCAATTCCAGAGAATGGGTGGGGAAGGCTGACTTCTCCACTAAAACCTGAGGCAGTCTCATGGTGAAGAGGGAAGGGAGAATAAGAAGAGGGTCAAAACCTGCGAATTCTGGAGAATACAGGGAGAACATGGACCCCTTCCCTTAGCTCATCATATTGAAACAAGGGGCTCCTTAGACCTGGAAGTGAGCATATATAGGGGAAATGAGAGGAGATGTGGGCATGGGAGAGGAAATAGGGCCTCACTGCTCTGAGAACACTGAAAGCCAGAAATGTCACCTAAAGTAGGAGACTCGGGTCACCTCATGCATGGAGCCAGTGGGTTATTGAAATGGCTCAGGGCCTGGCTTCATCTTTAGGGTTGTTATCCTAAAGGACTTCAAGGCATGTAGCTTAGAGTCTCCCTTCCCTGTGAGCCTATCTCCTTTCCCATACTAGGCTAGAGAAAGGCTCACACTCAGTCCTGATCTGAAATGTCATCATCTCACCTGCATGGCAGTGCTGACAGGGCTGCTTTGGGATTTTTGGTCAGTGAAGGACAGAGAAGAGGAGAGTGGTTAGGGCACAGATGGAAGGCTCTGAGACCACTGCCCTTGAGAGACCCCTCTTGATTTGATACTGAGTCTAATAAGTTTGACCCCTGAATAATCCAGCTGTGATGGCCAATGACAGGGACTTTGTGACAAGGACCAGAATTGGATTTACACTTTAGCTATAAGTAGAAGTGAATTCAGTGTTCTACTGACAAATGGTTAACAACCAGCTTCCTTGGGTTGGAAAAAGTCCTAATTTGTAGCATTTGACAATTTTTCTGGTGTAAATATTCCCACCATGGCTAATCTTAAGCTACCAACATGACATCACTGAACATTAAGTTGGGAAGAAGTGTTGATGATTGGTTCTCATGAGCCCATACACATGGGCTCCAGCACACTCATGCACAGATTCACCATGAGGCAGACGAGGCTCAAACTCAGTTGTAGGGATCCTTCCAAGGTCTGTGCAATGTGTTCACATGGGCATAATGTTTTCTTACAGCTTGGAAAAGTAGATATAATAACTGCATTGGTTAAGATTCTTGCTTCTTTCCACTTCTTGTATTGAAGGACTTGGAGTAGCTATGGGCACATTGTAATTTGTTGTGATTTCTTTTTAATTCTACATATATATTATTTTTGTACTTAATTTTGATTTGTAATTTTTAAAATTTTTCTTAAAGAGGGACTCAAAACCTATATGTACTTCCAGATGCAAAGCGTGGATCTATCCTGGGAGTAAATTAAATTGTGACTCACCCTCCAGAAAATTTTGGTTATTGTTACTCTGTACCTTAGAGACACATTGGTGTACATAAATTCATTACTGGATATTTTGATTCAGATTAACTTCCTAGAATACGACTTTCATTATTCCAGAGCTTTGCTTAAAAAGCTCATGGCTCCCCTGTGAGCCCTTAAACTGGCATTCAGGGATCCCATAGATTCAGATCTCCTTCTGAAAATATCTTCTTTATTCCTTCTTTATCCCTCAAATAAAACTTTTTCCCTTGTGAATTTAATTAGGTTGTTTTCTCCACCTGGAGCACCTTTTCTGTTTCCTCTTTTGGGTTTGCCAAATGTTTTTTCTGTATCTATTGAGATGATCGTGTGTGTGTGTGTGTGTGTATACTTTTTTATAATAATATGATGTATTACATTGATTTTCAGGTGTTAAACCAACCTTGCATTCCTAGGATAAATCCCACTTGGTCATAGTGTATAATCCTTTTTATATTTTGCTGAATTCAGTTTGCTATTATTTTGTTAAGGATTTTTGCATATATGTTAATAAGAATTATTGATCTTTAGCCTTATGATGCCTTTGTTTAATTTCAGTATCAAGGTAATTCTGGTCTCATATAATGAGTTGAGAAGTGTTTCCTTCTGTTTTTTGGAAGAGTTTGTGATGGTTTGATATTTTTCTTTAAATGTTTTGGTATAATTCAGTGAAATCCTCTGAGACAGCTTTTATTTGTGGGCCGTTTTTAAATTACTAAATCTCTTTTATTGTTATAGGTTCATTCAGATTTTCTATTTCTTCTTGAGTCCATTTGGATAGTTTGGATCTTTCTGGGAATTTTTCCATTTCAACTAAGGTATCTAATTTGTTGGCATATAGTTGTTTGAAGTATTCTCTTATACAGGCTTACCTGGGAGATATTGTGAGTTTTGTTCCAGACTACTGCAGTAAAGTGAATATCACAATAAGGCGAGTCAAATGAATTTTTTTGTTTCCCAAAGCGTATAAAAATTAAAGTTTTTACTATATATTAAGTGTGCAGTAGCATGTCTAAAAAACCAATGCACAGATAATAATAATAAAAAAACTAATTTAAAAAATGAATAAATAAACAAATAATACTTTATTAACTAAAAAATGGTAACCACTATGTGAGCTTTCAGAAACTTGTAATCACTGATCACAGGTCACCATAACAGATATAATAATAATGAAAAAGTTTGAAATACTATAAGAATTACCAAAATGTGACACAGACACAAAGTGAGCAAATGCTATTAGAAAAATGGTATCTATAGATGCTCAATGCAGGGTTGTCAAACATTTAATTTGTTAAAAAATGCATGGTAGTGGGTAATAAGGGGGGCACGTATTGCATGGAGCACTGGGTGTGGTGCATAAACAATGAATCTCGGAACACTGAAAAAAAGAAAATTACAGTAAAAAAAAAACAACTAAAAAAAAAAAGCAGTATCTATGAAGCTCAATAAAATGAAGCCCAGTAAAATGGGGGTATGCCTGCAAGCCTTTTTGTTTCTATAAGATTGGTAGTGGTGTCTTCTCTCTCATTTCTGATTTTTGTTACTTGAGCCTTCTCTCTTTTTGTTTTCACCAGTCTAGCTCAAATTCAGTCAATTTTGTTGATCTTTTCAAAGAATGACTTTTGGTTTTGTTGATTTTCTCTATTATTTTTCTAGTCTTTAGTTCATTTTTTTTCTACTCTAGTCTTTATTTCCTTTCTTCTGCTGGTTCTGCGTTTACTTTGCTCTTCTTTTTCTAGGAGAACGTACTGAGAAAGACCCTAAAAACTGTGCAATCCAATATTGATGTTTTAGGAGATTGGCTAAAGCCCCAAAACTAAAAAAGAAAATTATAAAGATGCCAGCCACATCTATGCAGATCACTAAAAGGTAACAGAAATGGCCTAGTGACTACTCACCCCCATCACCTATCTCCGGCCTACGTAGAAGAAAATAGAGATTTGAGAGGAATTCAGTTGTCCTTTGTGTCCTTCCATATCCCCTACTTCTTGAGCAAGAAAGAGATGCTTCCCCCAAGCAGATGAAACAGGACTTCAGGAGTACCTGCGGGGTTTGGGAGTGGGCTGTCTGAAGAGGAGTTTGATACTACCATGTGGCAGGGTATTTGCTGAGCTTCAGAAGCCCATGGGCTGTCTTGCTACATGAAGAGAGGGAAGAGCAGTGAGAGTGGTTATAGCTTACATCACCTGGAGTTTGGGAGTGGCTGTGGACATGGAGACTGCTGTTCGCTTCTTTCCAGGGACTCGGAGAGCTGGCTGAGTGACCTGTGGTGGCAGGGGGAGGGGCAAGGGCGGGGCACTAGAGCAGCCTTGCACGAGCATTTCCTGTATGTCATGTGGACAGACGAGGGCTCGAGCTGTCTTGACAAGACCTGCCTACTGGCAAGAGGGGCCCTGAGCAGTAAAAGGCTATGAGGGGGACCACTTAAGAGGGTGCTGAGAAAGGGGTCAAAGAGCCCAAGAGTGCACGGCCAGCGATAGGAAGCTGTACTATGCAGTGGGTAGGTATCTGTAAGAACCAACAAATGCATTCCCAGTGGGTGGGGAGGGTGGTCATCATTTTGGCATATGATGCTATAATGAGGGCAAACGGCCAGCCAGTTTCTTAGGAAACTATGATCAGGAGTTTCCTCCTCCCTTCTCCTATATGCACTGCCTTCAGTATCGGATCAGGTCACTTGACCTGATCACTAAGTCCTCTTAGAGCTCTGTGTGACAAAGGACATCACGCACATGGAGCTTGATTCCTGCCTAGCCTCATTTGCTGTGCCCCTACACCACTGGCCAGGAGTGATAAATAGGAGACATCAGGGCCAGCCTCCCCTTGCACAGACAGGGTAACTAGGGCATAGAGAGGGGAGACGCCTTGCCCAAGATAATACGTGTATAGACTGTGTGAGAGGCTCCTGAGCCCTACAACTCCTGGAAGCTAGGGCCCTTCCCTATCCAATCATCACAGACAGTGTTCATTGTAAAAGGACACGAGTTGGGGTGGGAGAAGCAGGGATGGAGATGATAAAATGCAGATTCTCTGAATTTTATTTTCATCATCAGAGGTTTCTCAGGGAAAATGATAGTTCCATCCTAGACAGGGAGATGGAAATGGCCTATGCTAACGTGTGCAAGTTGTGGAAAATGCTTCATTTTAACCCTGTTCCCCCAGAAGTCATATTCATCTATTTGAAACTGCCAATCAACCTTCCAGCAAAGGAAAACACACGCACACCTCTGCACAAATGGCTTTGATTAGGCTTAGCTGTAGGTTTAAGAAAATTTAATCATCTTAACCTGTTTAGTCTTTTCCCTGATGAAAATCATCAGTCAGATTCCAGCATGAGCCCGTTAGAATGGAGCTGCTGTCAGCACCGTTGTTTATGTTAATACGTTATAGGCATGAAATAGAGGAGAGCGGAGTTATGAGAAGAAGTCCTGAGTGAATTAGGAGAGTAGGGGTCTGCGGCAGGGCCCCGAAGCTGACAGGCAGGGCTCAGAAAGGACTGTTTATTTATGCGTCTCAAGCTACAGTCTCCTCTACCTGTTGGAAGGGATATTGAGCAACTCTAAAGTGCATTTCTCGGCCGTCAGAGCTGACATTCAGCGGAACTACAGGTCTGGAACCCTATAGATGACATTTGCCAGCCGCATGACCTCAGGTAGGTTACTTAACTTCTCTTAATGTCAGTTTCTCATCTGAGAAGTGGGGCTAAAAGGAGCAACCAGCCCACAGGATGGCTTCCTAAATTACTGGCATGTTGGGTAAAGGCCTGGTACTTGTCAGCAAATGCTCAGTCACACGCTCCATGGCATCAGCATTATCCCTCTTTCCTGGTGCCAGCCAGCTGCTTCATGTGCTCTCTCCTTGCACCCTGGACTCTGGGGACATTGGCCACTGGGTGATTCCCACTCAATGTGAACTAGTCTGCTGGGCATGGATTGAAAAGGCCCTAAATCTGGAGCCTTAACTCCTCTCTGTTACGAGGACGAAGGTGACTTTAGGGAAATCACTGCTTCTTTGGATTTTGGTTTCTCAGTCCACCACATGAAACCTCTCTCTGTGCCCATCATCCACGTCATCCACTCTCCCCTTTCTCCTAGAGAAAAATCCTGACTGCTACCCGACTAAAGGGTTGCATTTCTCAGCTTCCTTATAGCTAGGTGTGGCCAGTGGACTATTTTTGGTCACTGAAATTCAAGAGGAAATGTTCTGTGGAACTTCTAGAAAGTCTTCTAAAAGAGGGAGAAGAGGGCATCTCGGTGACTCAGTGGCTTAAAGCCTCTGCCTTCGGCTCAGGTCATGATCTCAGGGTCCTGGGATCGAGCCCCGCTTCGGGCTCTCTGCTCAGCAGGGAGTCTGCTTCCCCCTCTCCCTCTGCCTGCCTCTCTGCCTACTTGTGATTTCTCTGTCAGATAAATAAATAAAATCTTAAAAAAAAAAGAGGTAGAAGAAATAGGTGAATGTCTATCAATATATGAATAAACAATGGCCCATCCATACTATAGAATGTTATTCAGCAATAAAATTCTGCTGGTACACATAACACAGGTTTATCTCAGAATTATTTTGCTGAGTGACAGAATCCAGACACAGAAGAGTAAATTCTACATTATTGCATTTTTTTTTAAAGATTTTATTTATTTGACAGAGAGAAACACAGCTAGAGAGGGAACACAAGCAGAGGGAATGGTAGCGGGAGAAGCAGGCTTCCTGCTGAGCAGGGAGCCGGATGCGGGGCTCGATCCCAGGACTCCGGGATCATGACCTGAGCCGAAGGCAGACGCTTAATGACCGAGCCACCCAGGCGCCCCTACATTATTGCATTTTATATGAAGTTCTAGAATAGGAAAACTAATCTATGGTAATGTCAAAGGGGGGCATTGATGGCAAAGGAACATGAGGGAACTTTCTAAGGAGATGGAAAGGTGCTATATCTCAAATATGAGTATTTAAATTTGTCAAAAATTCATCAAACTCTATGCTTAAAATGTGTGTATTTTATTTATTTATTTATTTATTTATTTTTAAGATTTTATTTATTTGACACAGAGAGATCACAAGTAGGCAGAGAGGCAGGCAGAGAGAAAGGGGGAAGCAGTCTCCCTGCTGAGCAGAGAGCCCAATGTGGGGCTCGATCCCAGGACCCTGAGATCATGACCTAAGCTGAAGGTAGAGGCTTTAACCCACTGAGCCACCCAGGCACCCCATGTGTATTTTATTTTAGGGAAATTGTACCTCAATAAAACTTTTTAACTAAAAAAAAAAATGACAAAGAAATTCCTTGTCCACAGATATGATGGCTGGAGCTCTTGCAGCCATCTTGGACATAAAAATGAGGACCAGGCCCCACTAATTGAAGCACAGTAAACTAGAGGGAGCCTGCGTCCCTGTAGACTTTGTGGAGGCACCATACCATGCCTAGACTGTCTCTGGATTTCTTTATGGGAGAGAGAGACATTTTATCTTGTTAAAGCCATTATTAGCCATTGCTGTTGCTCTCAATTATGTGCGGTTGAACTGAGTCCTGACAGAAGGACGATGACTGGAGGGCCAAGAGAGAATGATTAGAATAGTCCTGAGACTATTATTACTATTATGATTATTAATTGTCTCTTCTTTCTCTCCCTGGTATGCTGCTGAGGAGCACACCAGCAGATGGGAGATGAGGTGGGGACATGGCGCTGGGACAGCTTTCCCTTGGGGCCATGGGACAGACTGAGACCAGGGCAGGCCCAGCTTAATTCCTTACCTTCCCACTTATTCTGCTTACTTCTACCCTTCACCCACCTATCCCAGAGAAATGGACTGGAAACTAGAGTAGCTCTTAGAGAACTTTATGCACGTGTCTTTGGGGTGGGGCTGCCTGACTCACAGGGGGAGGGGGTCTCTTTCTCATAGGATGGGTCTCCTCCCAATGGAAAATTCTGAAGCCCAGAGATGGGCAGGGCCTGGTTCAGTCTGCATTTGGCAGTCCAGTCCCATTGGTGGCAGGGCCCCCTCCAGTGCCCTTCCCTCGGTGTTACCCTGACCTCAGGTTATACGCAGCTCCAGCAGGGGAGGTGGGAGGTCCCCAAGGATGCCCAGCAGGCCTGAGGTGGAGGTGAACTGACTGCCGGGAAGCTGGGCCTAGAGCCTGCCTCCCCTTTTCAGTGCTACACCGGTCACGGGCCATGCCAACATGTGCCTGCATGGGGAAGAAGTAGTGTGTGTCTACCTCAGGCCAGAGTGCAAAAAGAGATGGGTCATGGGGTGACCTTGAGAAGTGAGGCAGCAGGGGTGGGGGTGCTGCTCCCCCATCTCTGGATTGCAGAGTAGAGACACTCCATCAACTTAGGCCTGGTGAAGGAGAGGAGGTCCTGGTGTTTCTACAAATACATGCATGTGTATACACACATGTGCGCGCACACACACGTACAGACTTGCACATACTTCCAACAGGAACACACATGGTTGTCCACACGCAGATGCACACACAGGCATGTACATGCAATCACATGCCACACTGAACATCTAGAAGCTCACTTGCTTCTTCCCCTACATCTGCACAAACTCTTACTACAGGTTTCTGCTTAGATACTTCTTTTCCAGAGAGACTTTGTCACATCTGTCTGCCAGAGACCCTCCCAGCCCCAGGCAGCCCTGCTCTGAGCCTTCACCACACTCTTTGTAATAATAGCTTTGATGTCTTTTCTGACAAACTGTAAACTTCATAAGGGCAGGGCCTGTCCAGTTTGGCCACCCTGTGCCCCAGCACTGGACCTGGCACTTACTAGATGCTTAAATAATGTGTGTTGAATGGATAAATAAATATACACTTTTGTCCCTCTTTGTTTCCCCCATGTGACTGGGAGCTCCTTGAGAATGGGGTCTTGTCTTGAATGACTCTGTGAAGGTGTTAAAAAGTGCTTGTTGAATGGCTGAAGGAGTGGAAAAATGTATACCCACCACACACACACACACACACACACACACACACACACACACACACACACACTGAAATTCCTTCCTGTTCACTCAGACTCCTGCATAGTGAATTAAGCATGGCCCTACCTTCTATCTTACTATTCCAATTGAGAGTGTCATCTGAACACCTTCTCCTTGCATCTGGGTTGGGATTAGTGACTTAGAATGCAGCAGAAATGGGGCACCTGGCTGGCTCAGTCAGAAAAGCATGTGACTCTTGATCTTGGGGTTGTGAGCTTGAGCCCCATGTTGGGTGTAGATTACTTAAAAATAAACAAATGAACTTTAGAATGTCACAGATATGATGTCCTGGACTCCTGAAGCTAGATCATAAGAAGCCTTGCAGCCTCTGCTTGAACATGTTGGAACACTTACTCTTGGGACCCAAGTGCCATGCTATGAGGAAGCCCAAGGTGACAAATGACACCAACTTTCTGGCCATGTAGGTTATCTTGGGATATTGCCTTAGCTGATAAGCAAAGATGAGCTCCCCCTGCCCATTTAGCGCTACCCAAGGTGCATATTCATAAACAAAATAATGATGATTGTTATAAGCCCCTAAGTTTTGGGGTGGCTCCTTAAGCAGCAGTATGTAACTAGAACACCATCTAGTCCTATGTATGTGGAAGAGGTCCTTCAAGGAATTGCTGGGAGTCTGCCCAGGTTACATCCCTGGACCCCTTCTCAGGGGAGGGAGCAGATAGGGCAGCTGTCCAGGACTCTGAGTTTGCTTGGGATAGGCAGGGTGGAAGAGAGGGCAGCACCCCAAAGGAGAGGCAGGTGTTTGGGGCTCTCATCGCTATCTGGGCCAGAGGCTGTGTGAGGGTCTTGTTCACTCTCTAAGGATCTCACATACACACACGTACTTAAAGCATTACTCAGAAGCTAGGGCTAAAAGTTCTCTGTGCTAAGAACCTACAACCGCCTTTTCTTCCTGCATCTATCAGTGACTCCTCCTCCTCAAAGCCCCTCCCTGCCTGGAGCAAGAGGATAGGAGATGCTGGTGAGAGCCAGAGGAGGATGGAAAGCCATGGGGCTTGTAAAGAGCGACCTGATATGAGCTCAGCACCTACCATACTGGCAGTTTGGTCCAGATCTAATGTGCTAATGCGTACAAGTCCATGGTGGGTCTAATGGTGAGGGATCTGGATCCACACTTGTGGTGTGGCAGGGCAGCTCACAACTGAACTTACTGCTTGGCCCACCTTCTACTACATGGTCTCTAGAGTACAAAGAGGCTCTCACAAGTGCATCAGGCCTGTGGGCAATGGGAGGGGTCTCTGACTGGCAGAGATTTCTTGACTTTAAAGTCAAAGAGTCATGCCTTCAGTCAGACTCTGTCATCTCCAAGATCCTTTCAGAATGTGCATTTTTAAGGAAGAGAAAATCTAAGAAGTTTCCTGATATATAATAGACTAAGTATGATATGTAACCTACCAGGAGAAGGGAGTAAGCTGTTTTAGTCATTAATAATTTAACATGAATTAGTTTACTCATTTCTTTGTATCAAGGGAAGAGTGTAATAATGAGAATTAAGTATATTCAAGGATGGGAGAGAATTACTGAAAAGAAGAAAGGGAAGGGAGAGTGGTATTTTAGAAGAATATTTACCAGCATCCTAGATTTGCTTAAGTCTAGCTTTGAGATGGGAAATGCCTACTATTTTTGCCCCATATGTCTGTGGGGGGGACTCCCATTTCTGAAGCAATGATGCCTTTAATATCCTGGACAACCTTTTAAGTGAAAACAGTGATAGAGCAGATAAAGTATTTCTAAAATTAGAATAGGCCACTGAGTCAGCAAGAAAGTA
Source organism: Procyon lotor (assembly GCA_028646535.1). Taxonomy (NCBI): domain Eukaryota; kingdom Metazoa; phylum Chordata; class Mammalia; order Carnivora; family Procyonidae; genus Procyon; species Procyon lotor. The sequence continues at coordinate 78,884,580 of CM053603.1, forward strand.
GGGGATCTCAGAGCCTGAAACTGGGTGGAGAGTGTGGACACTGGAATGGAACACAGTGCTAGCTTTAATCCAGGATTTGTCAAATACTGGTGACCAGAGGCCTCCATGTCGATGCTGGTCTGGGAGCAGGAGAAACAGATAAATCCTGGAGCCTGCCCAAGTGGACAGTTTATTTGTTTGTTTGTTTTGGGGGGGAGAGGGGGCAGGCAGCAGGGAGGGAGAAGGAGAGAGAAAATCCCAAGCAGACTCCCCACTGAATGTGGAACTTGACACAGGGCTCAATCCCAGGATCCTGAGACCTTGACCTAAGCTGAAATCAGAAGTCAGATGCTTGGAATGCCTGGGTAGCTCAGTTATCTGAGCCAAAAGCATCTGCCTTTGGCTCAAGTCATGATCCTGGGGTCCTGGGATCGAGTCCCATGTTGGTCTCCCTGCTTCTTCCACTGCCTGCTAATCCCCCTGCTTGTGCTCTCTTGTGCTCTCTCTCTCTTTTAAGAATAAATAAAATCTTTTTTTTTTTTAAGAGTCAGATGCATAACCAACTGAGCAACCCAGGTACCCCCCAAGTTTAGTAAAGGACCCTTGCATAAAGCTGGGGCCTTCTATTTACTTTAAATAGAAGAGGAACCAAGAAATGAACCCCACTCCACAGAAGAGAGAATAAGGACAATTTAGCCACGTATGATTGGGGAAAAAAATACCTCTTCTGAGAATGCTTAACCAAAAGTTGACTCTGACATGGATATCTGGTCCAAATTCATGTGTAGCCTGAAATCCTTAAGCACAGAGTCTAATTAAAAATGGTCCCTAGTTGTGCTTCCTATAGGTGACTGGCAGAAACAAAGACACATTATTTCTGCAGGAAGCCAAGGTCAGCACAGGCTCAGAGATATTTCAGAGGTGTGGAGTTCTAAGGAACATTTCAGTTCAAGTCAAGAATCATAAAATCATACCAGGATATAAGATACCATGGATGAGAATTTGCAGAAACAATGGGTTGCAGAATCAGACCTGTAACTTCAGATATTGAAATGATCAGACATGGGAAATAGAAATGCCTAGTATGTTTTCAGAAAGGAACCTTTTAGAAAGAAACCTTTCTTTCAGAAAAGAAAGGTTTGAGAATACATGCACAGCAAAGGACACTGTTTTTAAATTATTTACTTATTTTTAATAAAAAAATTTAATTCCAGTAGAGTTAACATGTGGCGTTATATTCATTCCAAGTGTACAATACTCAGCAACTCTGTATGTGACTCAGTGCTCATGATAGGTGCACTCTTAATCCCCTTTACCTATTTCACCCATCTCCCTACCCACCTCCTCTCTGGTAACCTTCAGTTTGTTCTCTGTAGCTGAGAGTCTGTTTTTTTGGTTTGTCTCTTTTATTCTTTATTCCTCTACGAGTGATACCATACGATATTCGCCTTTCTCTGACTGACTTATTTTGCTCACCATAATACTGTCTAGCTCCATCCATGTTGTTACAAATGACAAGATTTCACTCTTTTTCATGGCTGAGTAGTAATTCCATTAATTATAGCCTGTGCTCTCCTAGGAATTTTATGGCTTCAAGTCTCACCTTTAGGTCCTTAATTCATTTTGAGGGTTTTTTTTTTTATTATTAACATATAATGTATTATTTGCCCCAGGGTTGAGTTTATTTTTGTGTATGGTATAAGAAAGTGGTCCAATTTCATTCTTTTGCATGTTGCTGTCCAGTTTTCCCAGGACCATTTGTTGAAGAGATTGTCTTTTCCCATTGCATATTCTCACCTCTTTTGTTGAAGATTAATTGATCACCATATGATTATGGGTTTATTTCTGGGTTTTCTATTCACATTGACCCATGTGTTTGTTTTGTGCCAATACTATACTGTTTGATTACTACAGCTTGTAGTGTATCTTGAAATCTGCAATTGTGATGCCTCCAATTTTGCTCTTCTTTTTCAAGATTGTTTTGGCTATTTGATGTCTTTTGTGGTTCTATACAAATTCTAAGATTATTTGTTCTAGTTCTGTGAAAAGTGCTGTTGCTATTTTGGCAGAGATGGCATTAAATGTGTAGATTGCTTTAGGTTATATAGCTATTTTAACAATATTTGTTCTTCCAATCCATGAGCATGGAATGTCTTTCCATTTCTTTTTGTCATCTTCAATTTCTTTCCTCAGTGGTTTATAGTTTTCAGAGTGTGCAGGTCTTTCACATGCTTGGTTAGGTTTATTCCTATATATTTATTATTTTTAATACAATTATAAATGGGATTATTTTCTTAATTTCTCTTTCTGCTACTTCATTATTAGTGTATAGGAATGTAATGATTTCTGTATATTGATTTTATATTCCGAGACTTTACTGAATTCATTTATCAGTTCTGATAGTTTTTTGGTGGAGTCTTTAGGGTTTTCCACATATGCTATCATGTCATCTTCCAAGAGCAAAGATTTTATTTCTTTCCTACCAATTTGGATGCCTTTTATTTCTTTTTGTTTTCTGACTGCTATGGCTAGGACTTTTAGTACTATGTTGAATAAAAGTGGGGCAGGTGGATATCCCTTTTGTTCCTGACCTTAGGGGAAAACCTCTTAGTTTTTTACTGTTGAATATGGTATTTGCTTTGGGTTTTTCATATATGGTCTTCATTATGTTTAGATATGTTCCCTCAAAACCTACTTTGTTGAGGGTTTTTATCATGAATGGATGCTGTACTCTGTCATATGGTTTTTCTGCACGTCTTCTAAAATGGTCATGTGTTTTTTATCTTTTATTAATGTGATGTATCATGTTGATTGATTTGCAAATATTGAACCACCCTTGCAACCCAGGAATAAATCCCTCTTGATCATTGTGAATGACTTTTCTAATGTATGGTTGGATTCAGTTTGCTGTTTTTTGCATCTATGTTCATCAGAGATATTGGCCTGTAGTTCTTTTTTGTAGTGTCTTTATCTGGTTTTGTTATCAGGGTAATGCTGGCCTCATGGAATAAATTTGGAAGTTTTCCTTCCTTTTCTGTTTTTTGGAATAGTTTGAGAAGAAAAGTACATGTTTGATAGAAGTCAGCTGTGAAGCCGTCTGGTCCCAGACTTTGTTTCTTGGGAGTTTTTTGATTACTGAATCGATTTCAATGCTAGTAATTGGTCTGCTCAGATTTTCTGTTTCTTCCTGATCCAGTTTTGGGCGATCATATGTTTCTAGAAATTTATCCATTTCTTCTAGGATGTCCAGTTTTTTTGCTTATAATTTTTCACAATATTCTCTTAACAATTGTTTATATTTCTGTGGTACTGGTTATTTATCCTCTTTCTCTTCTAATTTTGTTTATTTGATTTCTCTCTTTTTAAAAATTTTTGGATGAGTCTGGCTAAAGGTTTATCAATTTTATTGATCTTTTCAAAGAACCAACTCATAATTTCATTGATCTGTTCTATTGTGTTTTTTAGTTTCTATTTTGTTTATTTCTACTCATATCTTTATTATTTCCTTCCTTCTACTCTTTTGGGGTTTGTTCTTCTTTTTCTAGTTCCTTTAGGAGTAAGGTTGGTTTGTTTACTTGATATTTTTCTTGCTTCTTACATTGGGCCTGTTTTGCTATAAACTTCCCTCTTAGAACTGCTTTTGCTGCATTCCAAGGATTTTGGACTGTTTTGTTCTCATTTTCATTTGTCTTCATGTATTTTTTTTATTTCCTCTTTGATTTCTTGGTTGACTCATTCATTGTTCAGTAGCACATTATTTAGCCTCCATGTATTTTTTTTCTTTACAGATTTTTTTCTTGTGGTTGCTTTCTGGTTTCACAGCATTGTGGTTGGAAAAGATGCATGGTATGACTTCGATTTTTGAATTTGTTGAGGCTTGTTTTGTGGCCTAATATTTGATTCATTCTGGGGAATGTTCCATGTACACTTGAAAAGAATATGTATTCTACTGTTTTAGGATGAAATGTTCTGAATATATCTGTTAAGCCCATCTGGTCCAGTGTGTCATTCACACTTGATCTTAGCCAAAAGGCCGAGAAGGGATCCAGTGTGTCATTCAAAGCCACTATTTCTTTGTTGATTTTCTGTGTGAATGATCTATCCATTGTTGTAAGTGGAGTGTTGAAGCCCTCTACTGTTATTATGTTACTATTGATTACCTTCTTTATGTTGTTTTTTTTTTTTTTAAGGATTTTATTTATTTGACAGAGAGAGACACAGTGAGAACACAAGCAGGGGGGGAGTGGGAGAGGGAGAAGCAGGCTTCCCACAGAGCAGGAAGCCTGATGCAGGGCTCCATCCCAGGACCCTGGGATCATGACCTGAGCCGAAGGCAGACATCCAATCACTGAGCCAGCCAGGCGCCCCATACCTTCTTTATGTTGTCAGTAGTTGCTTTATATATTTGGGTGCTCACATGTTGGGTGTATAAATATTTACAATTGTTATGATTATATAGTGTCCTTCTTCCTCTCTTGTTACAATCTTTGTTTTTTTTCCCCCAAATACTTTTATTTTATTTTTTTCAGGGTTACCAGATTAATTGTTCATGCACCACACCCAATGCTTCATGCAATACGTGCCCTCCTCAATATCCCCAATCTTTGTTTTTTAAAAAATTTTATTTATTTGAGATAGAAAGAGAGTGAGAGAGAGAGAGAGAGCACAAGCATGGGGAGCAACAGGTAGAGGGATAAGCGGACTTCCTACTGAGCAGGGAGCCTGATGTAGGGCTCCATCCCTGGACCCTGGGATCATGACTTGAGCCGAAGGCAGACACTTAACCAACTGAGCCACTCAGGCCCCACAGTCTTTGTTTTAAAGTCTATTTTGTCTGATGTAAGTTTTGCTACCCTGGCTTTGTTTTGACACCATTTGCATAATGTTTCTCCGTCCCCTCACTTTCATTCTGCATGTGTCTTTAGGTCTGAAATGAGTCTCTTATAGGCAGCACATATAAATGGATCTTGGTTTTTGTTTTGTTTTTAGAAGCGGGAGGGACAGAGGGAAAAGAGAGAGAGAATCCCAAGCAAGCTCCATGCCTAGTCTGGAACCTGGAACCTGTCATGGGGCTTGATCCCATTACTCTGAGATTAGGACCTGAGCCAAAATTAAGAGTCAGATGCCCCAGGTCTTGTTTTTGGTTTTTGTTTATTTATTTTTAATTTTTAATCCATTCTGTCACCTTATGTCTTTTGATTGGAGTGTTTAGTCCATTTATATTCAAATAATTATTGATAATATATATAGTAATAGTAATATATACATAAAATAATATGTAACATAATATAATATATATAATAGTAACATATATATATTACTATTTGGGTGCTTGTTTTGTGATTGTTTTTGTAGTTTTTCTCTGATCCTTTCTTCTTTTGATCTCTTTCATGGTTTTCTGGCTTTTGTTAGTGATATACTTGGATTTCTTTCTCTTTATTCTTTACATATCGATTACTGCTTTTTGATTTATGGTAACCGTTAGGTTTGTATATAATATCTTATGCATATAATAGTTTATACTAAATTGATGGTCACTTACGTTTGAACTCATTCTTTATTCCTCTCTCCATCATGTTTTAGGTATATGGTGTCATACTTTACATCCTCCTATTTTGTGAATACCTTGACTGATTCTGCCAGTCTTCAGCTTATTTCTGGGTTATTTACACTGATGTAGGTTTCATCTTTATGTATCCACAGGATGAGGTGAGCTTAGGGTCTTCCTATTCTGCCATCTCCTTGGGAAGTCAGGACACTATTTTTTAAGATGCAGATTTGTAAAAGAACCAGAAAGAATTCTAGGAAAAAATATGTAATCAAGGAAATGGAAAATTCACTGGATGAGTTTGTAGTAGGTCAGATACAGCTGAAGAAAAAAAATTAATGAACTGGTAATCCTTTTTTTGTTTGGTTTTTGGTTTTGGGTTTTTGTTTTGTTTTTTGTTTTTTGAGGGATAAGATAATTCTTAAAAAACTACCTAGTATCCAAAGATATGGCCAACAAAAAAAGTTAAACTATATGAAGAATAGGGCATGAAGGTCTAATATATATTTACTTAGAGTCCCAGAAGGAGATGATTGTAGAAATAATATGGAACAGGCAGTCTTCAAAAAAAAATAGTGGCCAAAAATAAAATCTTAAAAAAAAAAAAATAATGGCTGGCACTTACCAAGAATTTTTAAAGACACCAAAACTCATATTTAAGTTGTACTTCATATTTAAGAAGTACAACAAATTTCAACTAAGATAGAGAAAGTCAATTATCATATGGTTTCACTTATTTGTGGAACATAAGGAATAGAATGTAGGACATTAGGAGAAGGGAAAAATGAAGGGGGAGAAATCGGGGTGGGAGATGAACCATGAGAGACTATGGACTCCAGGAAACAAACTGAGGGTTTTAGAAGGGAGGGGTTGGGGGATGTGTGAGCTTGGTGATGAGTATTAAGGAGGGCACAGATTGCATGGAGCTCTGAGTGTTATATACAAACAATGGATCATGGAACACTACACCAAAAACTAATGATTTACTGTATGGTGACTAACATAACACAATAAATAAACAAACAAACAAACAAACAAACAAATAAATAAATCCTGTAATGTATTAATGAATAAATTTTACCGAAAGTACTATGAAAAAAAAATAATGGCTGAAAATAAAATCTTGAAAAAAAAATAATGGGTGGCACTTACCAAGAATTTTTCAAAGACACCAAAACTCATATTTAAGCAGTACAACAAATTTCAACTAAGATAAATAGAAATTCACAGCCACATATATATTTTGGTGAAACTACAGAACATTAAAGACACTTTACTTTTAAGTGTGTATATACATTTTATTATTTTTCCTTTTTTTTCTTTCAAAGATTTTATTTATTTATTTGACAGAGAAGAGAGAGATCACAAACAGGCAGAGAGGCAGTCAGAGAGAGAGGGGGAAGCAGGCTCCCTGCTGAGCAGAGAGCCCAATGTGGGGCTCGATCCCAGGACCCTGAGATCATGACCTGAGCTGAAGGCAGAGGCTTTAACCCACTGAGCCACCCAGGTGCCCCTTATTTTTCCTTTTTGGTATATACTTATGTTAACACACTCTTCTGTATGTTGAGTTGACTCTCAAACAGCATGAGTTCAAACTGCACAGGTCCCCATATACACAGATTTTTTTTATTAATACAGACAGTACTATAAATGTATTTTCTCTTTTTATGATTTTCTTAATAATATTTTCTTTTCTTTAGCTTACCTTATTGTAAGATACAATATATTATATATGTAATAGACAAAACAATGTTTTTTGACTGTTTATGTTATTGGTAAGGCTTCTGGTAGGCTATTAGTCAAGTTTTCGGAAAGTCAAAAGGTAAATGCAGAGTTTTGACTGTGTGTGGGGTTGGTACCCTGTTCCCATGTGTTTTTCAAGGGCCAACTGTATATTTCAAAATAAAAATTTTTTCAGTGGCTCTGAGCTTCTGAAAATAATAGTCATGGTTAAACGGAAGTGGTTAGAAGTGCTTCTGAATACAGCTCTGCAGCACTGGCTATAATTGACGTGCAATATTGTATTAGTTTCAAATGTACCACGTAATAATTTGACATGTGTATATATTGCAAAATGATCACCACAGTAAGTTTTGTTAATATCCATCATCTCACAGTTAGAAATTTTTTTTTTCTCATGATGGGAACTTTTAAGATTTACTCTCTTAATTTTCAAATATTCAATACAGTATTGTTAACTGTAGTCACCATGCTATCGATTACATCCTCAGAACTTCTTAATCTTATAACTGGAAGTTTGTGCCTTTTGACCACTGTCACCCATTTCCCCTACTCCTGCCTCTGGCAACTAACTGCCTCTGTTCCCTTTATCTATGAGGTATTTGTTTTGTTTTGTTTTTTAGGTTCCACATCTAAATGAGATAATACAGTATTTGTCTTTTTCTGTTGGACTTATTTCACTTACTGTAATGCCCTCAAGGTCCATCCATATTGCCACAAATAACAGGATTTCCTTTTTATGGCCAAATAATATTCCATTGTGTGTGTATAATACTCCATCATCTTTATCCATTTGTCTGTTGATGGACACTTAGGTTATTTCATTGTCTTGGTTAATGCTATAATGAACATGGTGGTGTAGATCTCTCTGAGATGGTGATTTCATTTCCTTTATCTATATACTCAAAAGTGGAATTTCTGGATCATATGATATTTCTATTTTTAATTTTTTGAGGAACTGCTGTACAGTTTTCCACAGTGACTGTACCAATTTACATTCCCACCAACAGGGCACAAGGGTCCCCTTATCTCCACAACCTCACCAACACTCATTATTTCTTGTCTTTTTGTTAGTAGCCATTCTAACAGGTGTGAGATAATATCTCATGGTTGGGTTTGACTTTTATTTCCCTAATGACTAGTGATGTTGAGCACCTTATCATGTACCTGTTTGGCCATTGGAAATGTCCAATGTCTTCTTTGGAGAAATGTCTATACTCATTACTTTGACCATTTTTTAATCAGATTTTCTTTCTTTTCTTTTTCTTTTTTTTTCTTTTTTTGCTATTGAGTTCAATGAGTTCTTTCTATATTTTGGATATTAACCTCTATTGAGATATAGAATTTGTGAATATTTTTCTCTCATTTGGTAGATTACCTTTTCATTTTGCTGATGGTTTCCTTTGCTGTTCAGAAGCTTTTTAGTTTGATGTAGTCTTCTTGTTTATTTTTGTTTCTTGTCGCCTTTATTTAGTGTAAAAACATGATCACAAAGACTGATGTCAGGGAGCTTACCACCTATGTTTTCTTCTAGGAGTTTTATGGCTTCAGGTCTTATGTTCATCTTTAAACCATTTTGAATTTTTTCTTTTACATCATGTGGGATAGAAACTATCCTTTCTCTATTGTATATTCTTGGCAGCTTTGTCATACATTAATTGATCGTGTAAGTGTGGGTTTATTTGTGGGCTTTCAATTCTTTTCCATCGAACTATTTGTCTGTTTTTATGCTGATACTATACTACTTTGATTACTGTAGATTTGTAATTTGGTTTGAAATCAGGAAATGTGATGCCTCCTGCTTTTTCTTTTGCAACATTGTTTTGGCTATTTGGGGTCTTCTATGGTTTTATACAAATTTAGGGATTTTTTGTTCTATTTGTGTAAAATGCCATTGGAATTTGAATTTTGATGCCATTGAATCTATAGATTGTTTTTGGTAGTGTGGACATTTTAGCATTATTAATTCTTCCAGTGTATGAGCATGGAATATCTTTCCATTTATTTTTGTCATCATCAGTTTTTTTCATCACTATCTTATAATTTTTAGTGTACAGGTATTTCACACCTTGGTTAAATTTATTCCTAGGTATTTTTTTTTTTTTTTGGTATAGTTGACACACAGTGTTGCATTAGTTTCAGGTGTGCAACTCAATGATTTGACAAGTTTCTCCCTTCCTAGGTATTTTTTGATGAAGTTATAAATGGGTTTGCTTTTTAATTTTCTTTTTGAAGTTCATTGTTAGTGGATAGGAATTCAATTGATTTTTTATATATATTCATTTTGTGTCATGCAACTTCACTGAATTTATTAGTTCTAACAGTTTTTGGTGGGGTCTTTTGGGGTTTTTATATATAATATCATGTTATCTATTATTAAAGACAGTTTTATTCTTCCTTTCCGGTTTGGATGCCTTTTATTTTTTTTCTTAAACCTGGCTAGGACTTCTAGACTAAGTTGAATAAAAGTGCTAAGAGCAGACATCCTTGTGTTGTTTCTGATCTCAAAGGAAAAGCTTTTAGGTTTTCATCATTGAGTATGATGTTAGCTGTGGCCTTGTCATATATAGCGCTTATTATGTTGAAGTACATTCCCTCTATACTCAATTTGTTGAGAGTCTATCATGAATGGATGTTGAATTTTGTCAAATGCTTTTTTCTGCATCAGTTTAGATGATCTTATGATTTTCATCCTTCATTTTGTCTGTGTGGTGTATACTATTGACTGATTTATAGATAGTGAACCATCCTTGCATCTTTTTTTTTTTTTTTAAAGATTTTATTTATTTATTTGAGAGAGAAAGTGAGAGCATGAGAGGAGCAAAGGTCAGAGAGAGAAGCAGACTCCCCGTGGAGCTGGGAGCCCAATGTGGGACTCGATCCCGGGACTCCGGGATCATGACCTGGGCCGAAGGCAGTTGCCTAACCAACTGAGCCACCCAGGTGCCCCATCCTTGCATCTTTGAAGTAAATCCCACTTGATCATGATGTAGGATACTTTCAATGTATTATTGAATCCAGTTTGCTAATATTTTGTTGAGGATTTTGTATCTATGTTCATCAAGGATATTGGCCTGCAATTTTCTTTTCTTGTAATGTCCTTGTCTCATTTTGGTATTAGGATAATATTGGCCTCATAAAATGAGTTTGGAAGTATTTCCTCCTCTTCCATTTTTTAGAAGAGTTTGAGAAAGATTGATATTTCTCTTTAAATGTTTGGTAAAATCCACCGGTGAAGCCATATGGTCCTGGACTTTTGTTTGTTGGGAGTTTATTGATTACTGATTCAATCTCATGGCTAATAATCAGACTGTTCAGATTTTCTATTTCTTGGTAGGTTGTATGTTTCTGGGAATTTACCCATTTCTCATAGATTGTCCAATTTATTGGTGTATTGTTCATAGTAGTATCATGATCTTTTGTATGTCTGTGGTATTGGTTGTAATGTCTCCTCTTTCATTCTGGTTTTATTTAGTTGAGTCCTCTTTTTTTTTCCTTGGTGAGTGTAGCTAAGGCTTGTCTTTCAAAAGATAAGCTCTTAGTTTCATTGATATTTTGTTATATTTTTAGTCTCTATGACATTTATCTCTGCTTTAATCTTTGTTATTTCCTTCCTCCTACTAACTTTGGTAAAAGTTCCCACTTTTTAACCACTCCTCAATCCTTCCTTTCTAGCCAGGAAGTAGGAGGACAGCTAGTTATCAAAGACTGATTTCATTATCTTTAAGAAGAATAGACTTTTTTTTTTTTTAATTTAGAAAGAGTTTTCTGTGTTGATTATATAAACCTTAAAGAACCCCAGAAAGCATGAAGAAAGTCACAGAAATGTTGGTTGGGTAAGAACCACAGAAATGATCCTCACCACATGGGAGCAGTCTGGAATAGGGGAAGCCTGACTGGGGACCTAACCCTGGCAGGTTATAAGTGAGCACTGTGGTTACCCCTGGGGACTTCCCAGCAGAGACCAGCCTCCATCAGTGTGAGACACAAGACATGTTCAGATGGCTCAAGTCCTGTGCTTGATGCATTGTCCAACTGGGACCTGCTGCTGGGGATGCAATAGAGAAGGGACACTCGTTGGAGTAAAATTGGAGAGAGAATCTGAGGGATGAGGGTTGGCAGGGTAGTGAGGACAAAAGGGAAGAAATGTTGGGCAGGGGACACCAAAAACCTGCTAGTGTGGTGCAGGGGAGTGACTGTGAATTTGCTGGTTCCCATGGGTGTGAGGGAGAGGCAGTGAGCAGGGCAGGCAGATCCAGAGGTGTCTTGGATCAGAACAGGAAGAACACCGAGTGACCACATACACTTGGTGAGCAGAAAACGGGAAGCAACAGCAGTCACAGTGTGGCCAGAGACCAATGGACAAAGGTCAGATAAGGGGCATCCAAGACCAGTACTGACACTGGGCAGAGGCCACTAGAGGGAGAGGTAGGGATCCTTTCCTCTAATGCCTGCAGCTTCCATCTCCTCTCTGGGGACAAAGAAGGTGGAGAAAGGGAAGGGGTGCTAGATTGACTAGCAATTGACTGAGAAACTCTGGCAGAGACTGGGTCTTCTATGAAGTTAATGCCAGCACTGGACACAGGGTTCAAGAGCTAACCAGGGTGGGGAAATAAAGGCACAAGTTTGTTCACTGGGGTCTTGGTGTGTAAATTCACACTCTCCTCTGCAGTGTGTTTAGCTTTACTGCTCAAAGGTAGGTCTCCTTCCTACTGCAGACAGGGAGCTGAGGTGCAAGGGAAGTTGCTTACCCAAGGCCACAGCAAGTGGCTGGGCTTGGACTTGAGCTTACATCTCTGTGACTTCAAATTCTCCGTCTATTCCCTTAGTCTCATTGTCTGTGGTCTGCTCTTTGCGGATCCTGGGACAGCATATCCGCTGTATCCCCAGAAAAAGACCCCAAACCCAGAGAAGCACCCCTGGCCATGCCTGAGTCCTGGTTCCGCAGCTGCTCAGCACCATGCCCTGTGGACAGAGCTGGATAACATGGCTATAGGAACCAAGACAGCCCTTTCCTCCCCTTTCAGCACAACACTGAGCACTGATTGGAGGATATTTCTGGAGGCTGCTCAAGGGCCAGGCCCCATGCACAAAACACCCAAATAATTTGTCATCTGAAGACCTGAAAACATGGTGGAGAAATCTTGATGAGCCGATCACAGAAGATGATGCAAATCCCCCAGCCTTTGGTGTAGACATCTCGAGCCAAAAGATACCACCTCCAGATGTGGTGCCCTCTAAAAATAGCAGGTAGAATCATCTCCCCTGGCTAATTGTTCTAAGTGGTCCCTCAGTGCCATCTGGAAGTAGGTCTCGTCAATGTACCAGGACGTCACCCCAATTATGTATGCGACGGCTCTTCAACGCCGGCCCCACAACAGAGGGGCAGCAGCTGTCTCCACTCAGCCCCCTCTCCCACTGGCACCCGCTGTGCCTCCGATGTGCACTGCACACCCTCACCCCATGGGTCCTGCCAGAAGAAGCCATTCCCCCGGAGAAAGATCCTAAGAGCCTCCAGGAGGCAAGATTCTGGCAGAACAAGGCAGTTTCTCTCTCCCAGGCTGCAGGAAGACAATTAGAGTGGGTGAGGATGGAGTCTGCTTTCTCTTTTCTTCACTCTGGGGGAAATGTGGGCCAGGTCACGCCATTGGCAGATGCTGCTGCTCTGAGTGCAGCATCCGCTCTGGAAGGCCTTCCTGCCAGCACCTCTGGCAGCCAGGATAGGAGATGTGTGTGTGGGCCCAGCTCTCCTATGGGTTGCGGGCCTCTTAAGGGCAGTGCCCACTACAGGCAGGTCTGGGAGAGGCACTTGGCTGGGTACCTGGGCCTACCTGGTTTAGGACTTTGGATGGGTTCTCTCCCCACCTCAGCCTCTGAGCCAATTAGCTGGTCTCCTTGCTCTGTCCACTGGTCAGAAGAGTGAAAGACAGCAAAGTCTTCAGAGGTTACCTGGCTCATGATGAAGTGCTGGGGGTGTAAGTGCATTCTTGGAAGGGGCATGGTCAGAAGAGGTTGGGTACAAGTGAATGATTTTGAGTAGCATGGAAGAGAAGAGAAGAGAAGAGAGGGAGCCCAGTCCCTGGCTTGGGGCCCTTTAGCCCTCTGACTACCTGCCCGGCCCTGCCTTGCAGAAACAGTGAGGGAAGAGGGCAGAATATCTCCCAGGGAAGCAGGTGGTATGGGATTCCAAGAGTGCCCATGGAATGGGCCATGCAGAATGTTAGAACAAAAAATGTTCTTGTAAGGTACCAGGTTGTTGTACCAGTTATATCCGGGAGAGTCTTTGATCAGGAAGGACTTCATTGTGATTTTTCAGAACCAAGGTTCACAGAAGAAAAGAAATACACACTGCACCTAGAAAACTAGAAGAAGAGCTGAACATAGACCAAAGAGCTTGAGATACCCAAACCGGCTGTTTCCACCGGTCTCCCCAACTGCTGCCCCTCTTCTCTGAAGGCCCAAGTTTCTAGGCAGAGCAAAGATGTGGGCAGCCCCGCCTGGAGACGTGCCCTCCTGCCCTGCGGAGAAGAGCTGGCAGCAGTGAAGCAGTCAGGACTCCTCTGTTCAGCTTCCTGCAGCAAATATTCCTGAGCGATGTGCACGGGCCAGGCCTGTGGCAGGTCCTGCTGGTCTGTGTCCTCAGAGGACTGTGGTCTGGCAGGGGAGATGGTCACAGCAGAGTGGGCAGTGCTGTGGCAGGGGGAAGAGCCTTTTGTGGTTCTGCTTTATCTCTGTGACTTTGCACACGTTGTTCCCTTACCTCTATCCCTTCTCCTCCTGAAGAACTTCTACTCGGTCTACAGAACTCAGCTCTAGCTTCACCACCTCCTCCAGGAAGACTTCCTTACTTCTCTTTCTGCTGTGCCATCATTGCCCCTTCTCAACACACACACACACACACACACACACACACACACACACCCCTACCTGCCGGTTGACTGGCTTCACTCTGTCAGCTCCTACTGTCTGCCTCCTGGCTAGACTTTGAGCCCCTTCAAGTGAATGGTCATCTGACCAGTGTGATGTCTGTGGCATGTAGCTACTTAGGAAATGTTTGTTGACCAAATATATGGGAGCCAAAGAGGGAAGCAGCACTGAGTAGCTACCCTGACTTTTCCCCACTGTGATCTGGACAGTCTTAAACTATAACACAAGGCAATCCCTACATTTCAAGGGGGGCTTCCTGTTGGTGAAGGAGTGGGAGTGACCCCATGGCTGAGGTCACCTGGCCGAGGAGCCACAGGGAGCATGCTCTGTGCCAGACCCACCTGGGCTTTGGGGTGGGAAGTGAGTATGGTCCGGTTCCCAACCTTAGAGAACGTGCAGTCTGGTGAGGTGGATAGGAGCCGGGCTGACAGGGCCCCCAGACGGTGGCTGGGGACTATCACAGAGGGTTCTAAATATCAGAGCAGCCTGTAGGGAGAGCTGGTGGTGGCTGTTGGGCCTGTGTTCCAGAGGAAGGGGCATTAGTAGAGTTTCAGCAAGCTGATGAAAGGCAAGGGTAGTGTTAGTGGAGGGAACAGCAGGGAGAGGGGCAGAGAAGCAAGAGCCTGCAGGGCACGTTAAAGTCAGGGACGTTGTGTATAGAAAAGCCCAGCCATATGATCCCAGAACCAGCCGAGTGGGAGAAAGATAAAGAGGGAAGCCTGGCGTGCAGGGCCTCTTGTAGCCAGACTGTCCTCCGTGGAGAGGAGCATGGGCCGGAGAGGCTAGCACGCCTGCCAGGAGCCTGGGCCAGACTGGGGGTGCTTTGAGTAGCCCCATCCAACAAGCTTAAGCCCGACCCAGGGGTTAGTAGGCACCTTGCTACAGGGCAGGAGTCCGGGCTGGACAAGCAGGAAGGCAGGCCCCCAGTGCAATTCCACTTCAAGTTGGCCTTTGTGGGTGAACTTACCACAGGACTTGGATTCCTAGATAGTCTCTACAACCTTGAAAAAGAATTTTCTGGGAGCTTTATGTACTGCCATGGAACTCTTTCTAAGAAATGTTAAGTGAAAAAAGCAAGTCAAAGAAGAACAACATGTGTAGCATGAAACATTTCTGTAAAAAACAACACACACAGAAAACAAGTGTAGAGATGCTTGTAGACATCTGTACGTGCACAGAAAAGCTCTGAAAGCCAGCAGTATCCAAGGACAGTGGTTACCTCCTGGGAGGGAGTGGAATTGCGGGGGTGGGGAACACAGTATCTTATGCTGTCTGATGCACAGTGAAGTTTGCGATGTATTTGGAACAATTCTGGCTAACACCCTTGGGACAATAGCATGCTCCCCACCCTGTCTTCTCACATCTCTGCGCATGCAGACCCAGGGCGCTGTGTGCTGGAGCTGGGCTCCCGGCCCAGCTAACCCACTTGGCCCTGGGGCCGAGCAAGGGGGGGCAGCTCCCTGAACCTCCTTCTCCACCTGAAAATGGGAGCAGTGGTGAGGACAAGCTCTCCTCACTGGCTCATCTTGGCCATGAGGTCACTTGTGGGCTCTGTGGGTGCCCAGAGATCCAGTGCTCCCGGTGACGTGCCAAGGACAAAGAGCAGGCATGCTGTCGCCTGCAGAGGCCCTTCTGTTGCCGTGGGACCACAACAGAGGCTGGTGGGGCACTGAGGCTTTGGGGTCAGATCCGGCTTCCGTTCCTGGCACTGTCGATTCCCAGTCACAGTATGTCAGGTCCCACACAGCCTCGCATTCCTCTTTATGAACAGGGAGGGCGACACGTATCTCGACAGAAGGCTTGTGGGGTAAGCAAGATAATAAATGTAGGTGTGCTTAGCACACAGTGGCGTCAATACATGACTGTTTGATGGTTGAGGGGCAGGCCTATATCACCTGGTAGCCCGACCCAGCAGGCCCCCTAGTCATCATCACACATGCTGGTCTTGGGGGGAGAGCACTAACATGTTTTCCCCCCATGCCACCCACTGCGCCCCTGCTCACCGACCTCACCCCCACTCATGTGCTCCTGAGGAGCGCCTCTGAGGCATAAATGGGAGGGGGCCTAGAGTCTAGGCATGGCCATGACCACTCGGGAGACTTGTGGAATGCTCAGGAAATGCAAATGCCGACCTCTCCTGAAGCCCAGGAGGGTGGGCAGTGATGCAGGGAGCCCCGCGCTCTCTGGACAGCAGCACCTGTACCGGACACCTGGGGCCCAGCTGGACTCCGCTCTACTCCCATCCAGCTGTGTTACCTCCACCAAGTTGCCCGTGGGTCAAGTTAAACATTTGCCCAGCTCTGACTGCAGGTGACTCTTGAGAGGAAATGCAAGGGATCAGACAGAACAGATGTAGAGCAAACTCTGCAGGGGTGGGGTGGGATGAGGTCAGCTGAGGCCATACCTCCCTCAGGTTGCCTAACCAGAGTGTGGGGCTGATCATGGGAAGGGTGTCTCCAGAAATGTCTGCAGAAACAAGCCGCCGTCCCCTCTCCTCCCCTGGCGCTCCAAGCAGCCTCCCCCCACACACATTTTCTGGCCAAATTGTTCCTTGGTTTATCTCTGACCTCCACTGCAAACCAGGCTCACTCTGACAAGGCTTTGAAGTCGAGTGCCTGATCCCCCCCTCTGAGGCTGGGCCTAGCCCAGCTGGACTGGGCTGAGCACAGGGCAGAGGTTGGGGTACACGTGGCTGGAAACAGGAGCAGGAAAGGCCCCAGGATGTGGGCTGTGGAGGTGGGGGGGGGGTACTAGGAGAGAGGGGAACGAGGCTTGGACCGGCAGGATGGGGCAGGAGTGGTGACCGGCATGGGCGTGGGGGTTCAAATGGCTGCAGAGTGTGGAGACCGGGAGCTGGTGCTCAGGGCCTACCCCAGAGCTGAGTGGTGGGTGTTTCTGGGCAGCTGTCATAAAAGGCCACCACAAGGCAAGTATTGGATCTACCCTGCCTAAGTAGCCTGTACTGACCTTCCTCAGGGTTCTTAAACTCCGAGCCTCCTTCAGAATCACCTGGAAGTCCTGATAAGCACATAATCCTGGAACCCAGCCTAGTATCTTATTTGGTAGGGCTCAGGATTGGCATTTCTAACAGTTCCCAGGTGACACTGCTCATCTGGGGACCACACTCTAGAACCACTGCCTGAAGTCCTTGGCCTTCCCGCTCTCCGAGGAAGAAGAAGAGCCAGAGCCAGGCTGCATACACGAAACGAGGCAAAGGGTCCTCGAGATTCATTTTATCCGAGTTAACCATAAGAGTAGTAACATTTTTGAGGTTTTACTGGGTCTCAGTCTGCCTATATTATTGAATCCTTACAAGGACCTTGCCAAATGGGATTAGCACTCCCATTTTAGAGGAGGACAAACTGAGACAGAGTTGAGTCACCTCTGACCAGAAGTAGAATTAAGATTTGAAGACAGGCAGCCTGGCCTCGGAGGCCATGTGATATTTATAACACTGTGGCCCCTGAGGACTGGGCAACAGCCAAGTCCAGGGGATCCATTCAAGCCTAGAGAAACCCCTGTTCATGAAAGGGTCAGCGTAGGCCTGGGCATGCCCCCGGGCAGTGCCGCCTCTGCCGGGTGATGCTGCTGAACAAGGCCGGGGCCTCCCTGAGGCCAGCCAAACTGCCCTGAGCTGGGGGTTAGACTAGTGCAGGGAAGAGGAGGGGTGAGGAGGTCTGGATCACCCTCAGAGCTGCTCCTGGCCTGTTGGGCTCCGCTGACAGGCCCTGCCCCTCTCTGGGCCAGCCCCTGCATTTGTCTAATGAGGGGACTGGAGAGGGCCCCGTCTTGCCCTAATACCTAAAGGGGTTTCACACAGAGGATGGCCACCTTAAACCCCACCAGGTTCCTGGTCCCCCATGGGTCTTCTTCTGAAGTCAGGTCCACCGCACTCATTCTCAGGGGCCCCATGCCTTAAAGGAAGTGGGGACAGAGACAAGGCAGGCCCTGACTTTCACAGAAGGCCCCTTGCACCCCACATGGCTGGGCCCTGCTAGAGAAGAGGGCCAGTGTACCTCTGGAGAGAACAACTCTCCGGGGAACAGGGCTGAGTCCCTTGTGAGCTCAGTCCTATCTGATAGCATCAGGAGTGCTAAGATGTTGGCTTAGCTCCTTCCTTTTTTTTTTTTTCCTTTTAAAGCTGTTTCGGAACCTCCTTAGCCTATATTTTATTTTTCAGTTGAAAGCAGTCCTCCTGCCTCCTCCAATCCACTTGGCTGTATAATGTCTGGACTGAGCATGTTTTCAGTGACGCAGGCATACGTGTGCATATCTGGGTGTGCG
The DNA here is from genome assembly GCA_028646535.1 of Procyon lotor. Taxonomy (NCBI): domain Eukaryota; kingdom Metazoa; phylum Chordata; class Mammalia; order Carnivora; family Procyonidae; genus Procyon; species Procyon lotor. Next base: position 78,903,058 of record CM053603.1, read on the forward strand.
TAGGGACCCATGGACACACGTGGGGGATGGTCTCTGAAGGGGCGGGTGGTGTCATGGTGTGCCTGGGTGCACACGCATGAGGGCCTGAGGGCCTGCCGCCTCTCTGCGCTTCCCCGATGGGCACCGGCTGATAACTGTGAACAGATGGGCCTCGAGGGGCCAGGCAGGGATTGCAGCTGTTTGGCTGCCAGAAAGCGGCTAGGTCTGGGGGCCTAGGAAGGAGCCTGGAGCACCTTGACCCAGCAGAGGAACACCTTACCCTTGGTGCCGCTGCTGGCCAGGAGGCTTCCTCTCTCAGCCTGGGCTGCTGAGCTTCGTGTGGGGGAGACAAGGCCGCCAAGCTATTTATCAAGTCCTTTGAAACGGTTGGGGGCTGCTGGCCAGGCCAGCAGCTGGGGCTGGGGGGTAAACCAGTGCTTTCTGGGCCTGCCTTCGTGGTGACCTGGCCTCTTGCTCCTCATACTCTTCTCTGGCCATTCAGCTCTCTATCCCCGTGATGCAGTTGCCTGAGAAAGGGGCCTCCCTCCTCCTCATTCATTCCCAACCTCTGGAGGAAGGAATAGCTGCTGGAGGATGGAGAGGGGCGGGGAGGGCCTCTGCATCCCAGGGCAGGCATGAGAGGGAGGAAAGGATGGTCTTTCAAAGGCTTGGCTTTGTCTGCTCCTCTCTGTGGTTATGAGGCAGCCCCAATCTCCCTCTTAGCCCAAAAAAGACCCCTAAAGCAAGATAGAAAGAGCAAGAGGACATCCACTAGAACACCCCTGTGTCTGCCCACCCTTCCATGCCCAGTGCCTGGCGTGGTCCCTGATACATAGTAGGCACTTACAAAATGCTTATTATTTTTCGTGACTATTTCGTGAGTATTACAGAATGAAGAAAAGAGCTAGAAGCTTGGGGGTCAGGATTGGTAGAGAAAAGGAAGATGAAGAAGCCAGCAGAGAAATGCCAAAGAGAGAAGTAAAGAGCCCAGCTGGCTGTGAGGTGCCACCCAGGGAGGTCAGCGATGAGAAGGGAGAGAGGGAGACAAGGAGAGAGGTAGAGGAAGCAGCGGGCAGTGAGGGCGGGGAGGGAAGACAGGCCTCCGTGTTCCCCAGCTGCAAAGCCTGGGAAGGCAGGGCCCACCCCCACACATGCCCAGGGGCCTGCGCCAGCAAGCTCACCCCCAGCCAGCAGGCTTTATCTCTGCCTTCCCTCGGCAGTGGGCAGCTTGAGAACGGGTGTGGGAACTTCAAGGCTGGCCTGGAGGTCTGGATTCTTTTTGCCGGGGAGGAGGTGCGGGTTCCTCCCCTGTCGCGTCAGAGAAGGGCATCAGAATCCGACCTAGTGGGGTCAGGGTGAGGTGGGACATGGGCCAGAGCGACCTTCTGGACGTGAAGGCTGTGCCTGCTCTTAGAAGGGAAATGCTTTCCTGAGCGAGGTGCTCCATCACCCCATCACCTCATTATTACCACCGCACATCTGCTCTGCAGGATCTCTCTGTCCATTCTGCAGCTAAAGAAACTGGGTCGCAGAGAAGCTGAGAGGTTTGTGGCCGGGGAGAGCAGGCAGAAATTGGGAAGGCAGGGACCCAGACACGCCTGATGCCAGAGCCGAGGGGTCAGGACAGGGCAGGAAAGCTTCTCGGAGGATGTGGAATTTGATCGGCTGAGACTTGAGCGACAGTAAATTGCATTATCTGTAAGAACCCGTTGGAGAGAAGAAAGCCCCTGTGTTTTTTCAGTCAGGAGAGATGTCCTGTCTTGGGCCGCCACGGCTGCCACCCTGCATTAGGCCGCCCCCGGGGGCCCCCTGCATGGAGTAGGGGAAATTAGAGCCAATCAAGGCGATTTCAAGGCAGCAGCTTCCTTCCCAGCAGCCCGAGGCCATGCCTGTCAACCAGCCTGCAGCCCCACTAGCCCGATACTACGAGCAAATGGCCCCTAATGGGGACCAGGCCTCCTTGCCTTCCTACCTGCCTGTCAGTGTGCGGAGCTGAGAAAGTTGTCCTGCGGGGGGCCGTGGGGGAACTGTCCTGCCTGCAGGCCCTACGGTGCCAGCATGGGGCCAGGGAAGGAAGGGTCTGGAGCCCTGCACGCGGCCCCTACTCTTGGAGGGCAGCTCCAGCCTGTGGGGAGGGCATTTTAGGGCTCAGCTCCCCCTCAGCCAATTGTAATGGGGTCATCTGGCAACTCCAACTCCCAGGCCTTCCTCTACCCAGCAGACGGTCCAGGAATGCTGTCCCCACTCTTTACTAAAGGGAACCCGGAGAGGCTGGTGCCAAGGCTGCTGGAGAGATTCTGTAGTATATGTCGCTCTTGTCCAGATCCTCCTCGCAGACCGTCTCCCTAGACTTGGTTTGAGTCCTTATCAGCCCTGACCTGGGCTTCTTGGACTCACTCTTCATGGGTCTTCCCGCTTCTGATCCCTCCGCCTCCTGGCTCCCTTCCACCCTGCTCTTGTTGGGAGATTTTCTAAAATATATTCAGTGGCATGACTTCCCTGCTTTACCATCCTCCATGGCTCCCTGCTGCCTTCAGGGGGAAAGACAAAGTTCTGAGCTGAGAGGCCCACTCCTGAGGCCCCTGTCTTGCCCGCTCCCCAAGCCTCCCCTCTTGAATGAGTTGGGACTAGGGTGAGGAGAGTGAGAAACTCATCTTCGGTGCAAAATAGGAGGGGGTGCCCCAAAGCCCAGTAATCGAGATAAATAATATTGTTTGTTTAAGTAAGTGTGGAGACCAGTGTGGGGCTCGAACTCAAAACTCTGAGATTAAGACCTGAACTGAGATCAAGAGTTGGATGTTTAACCGACTGAGCCACCCAGGCGCCCCAAGATAAGTCATATTTTAATGCAGTCTGTTTTGGAATCAAAATTAATGCAAAAAAATCCATGATAAAATATCAGAATTTTTTTTTTAAATATCAGAATTTTGAATGAAGACCTGGACCAACAGAGCCAGGATTAGTGAGGGAAGCAGGGAGTTGTGCAAGGCAGGGTCAGATGCTGCCTTTGTGGCTGTGTCTGGATGCACCCACCTCATTCTCCACCATGCAGCCGGCCCGAGTAACTGCTCGTCATCCCCCAAGCACCACTTTGCAGTGCTGTCCCTTCTTCCTGGAATTCTCTCCCAGCTTCCTTCTCCATTCTTCACCTGGATCCTTTAGAAAGCCTCTGAAACTCAGCTCAGGCAGTCCCTCCCCTTTCCCCAGGCCAGGTGAGGAGGACTTGTATGTCTCCCCCACGGCAGAGCCTGTCCTTTGGCCTCTGCTCCTTCAGAGTGGAATGTTGCCTCATTCATCTCTGCATTCTTAAAGCGCATCATGGGGGCTGACATGAAGATTAGGCTTTGATCGGCTAATGAATGGACAAATGAAAGAATAACAGGGCTATGGGTCATATGCCATTTCAACTGAAACTTTAATGACCAAAACCAAACAAAAGCCTTGAAGTTCCTCTGACCCAGATGGGTCCACCTCTACGCTGCCAGAACCATAGACTGCCGCAATGTTTTGGCCCCATAAAGAGATTCTAGCAGTCTCTGAAATGCTCAGCAATGGAATTTGACCTATACTTTTTAAAAACACTTTTTTTCGTTAATAAAGCTCTTCAACTAAAAGATAACATAGGAAGAGGGAGACCATGCTGGCCAATCCTCTCCAAATAAGGCAAAACCCAACTTTCCTTTATTTTTAGCAGTGATTTTCTCAACTGCAAGAAGGCACGGTTCCATGAACCAGCCTTGCATTTTGGTCCAACAACCCACCAAATTCCAGAAAAGTTTCAACAACTCATAAAGATTCAAATGCCCATGATAATCCAAGCACCCCTTTGAGAGATGGGACCCCCAGACAGAGCCTGAAACAAGAGCTGGGGCCCAGTCGCCCTGTCCCCAGGACAAGTCCCCAGCCAGACTGGCCAGTGAGGCCCCCTAAGCAAGCCTCCTCAATCTCCTGGAGAAATTCTGTTTTGCATTTCCCTGAAGTTGGTGGAATGGGCACCAGAACATCCTTGGAGACCCCTAGAGAGCCCAGCCCCCAGCAGAGGAGCTGCAGGCAGTTAAAGCACCCCCCTATTACTGCCCATACCCTCAGTGTCCTCATCTCCACAGACTGGCCTGGTCCCCTGTAACCTGGCAGGAGTCACCTAGCACCAGGATGGTGGGAGGAAGATGCCTGGGCCCTCCTCCGATCAAGTCAGGAGCCCCCAGTCAGGGCCTGGGGACTCATCTGGAAAATGGGGATAGCGTCAGGATGAGTTCATTGATGTGAAAGCCAGAAAGCCCGCTGTCTTGCCGTCTCTGTTTCCAATATGATTTTTATGGCCTCCAAGATGATGCCTTCTTGTATTCTTCCTCTGCCACGGGCTCCTTTTTCTCCTCAAATTCCTCCGTGTTTGGCTAAGAACAATGTGTTTTTCCTACATTTGTCAAGTTGCTCAAGATTCCTAATGCTCATTCATGTTCTTTCCAAAGATTAGCAGAACACCCCTTGCTCATCTTTCACCACACTCCCTCCGCACGTGGGGTAGAAATTCTACTTGAGTAGAACCCTGGCTATCGATGCCCATAAAATGGAGAGTTTGGCGCGGCTCACTTGCATGGGGCAAAGTGGGAATGAGGCTGAAAAGCAGGCCTGAGCATCTTTAATGATGTGCAGAAAGAGAGGGGCCCCTGCCCGCCTGGGCAGATGTGCACAGCTGTTAATGGAGAAGCCCCTAATACTACGACCAGCCCAGAGTAACGGATACCCTCAAATGCTTCCTAGCGGAGTTAAGAATTTTTTGTTGATCGTGCCTTTGAACTAAGGTCATTTAAGTATACAACAGATGTTCCTCTGAGGGAAACAGACTTATAAAGTCAGGAACACAGAAGGGACCTAATGGTTTACTGGGGGTGGCGCATTAAGTTCATAGCAGTTTAACTCCTTTCAATGTTAAACAAAACAATGACGCAATTTTATGCACAATAAAAACCTGTCAAAACAATCATCCTGGGCAGTGGAGGTCCTTTCAGTCATTCTTCTTCTAAAGATGAACTGAGGGCACAAGTGACGGACATTTCTGGCTTCTCTGTGTGGTGAAGGCAATCCGTGTGGCAGCCTCAGCAATTCAAGGCTGAAGCTTCTGGGATGGTCAGAGTCTGAAGCTTGGGGGGAGGGGGAGGGAGGAGGGAGGCATAGCATGAAAAGGCGGAAAATTCATGGTCTGTGTGGCTTACATGCCTTGCTAGCCTTCCACAGGTGGAATCCGCAGTCACCTGGGAGGCGAGGTTGGTGGGGAGCTGGACAAATCCTGTTCCTGTAGCTGCCTCCACGTGGCACACTCCATCATTAGAGTTTTATCAGTCTGACCCCAAATAGTTTTTGAGTGCCTGCTACGCATTAGGCACCAACATCGGGGTTCAGCATCAACCCCTTCAGGGTCCTTAATGGAAATGTGGTTCTCTCTGGGAGAGGTCCTAGAGCAGAATGAGAGAAGACTGGATCTGAATTCAGATCAGAGGCTGAAACCTAGTCCTGGTCTTTATTAGCTGTGTGGCTTTGGGCGAGTTGCTTAACCTCTCTGAGCCTTTATAGCCCATTTATGAAACGGAAGTGTCATACGTCACAAGATTATTATCAGGCTTGAGGGAAAGAAACGGATGAAAATTCTCAGTGTGGCTTCTGGAACAGACTGGAGGTTTCCCTTCCCTTCTCAAGGAAGAGCTAGGCAACATCCTGTCTTCAGGGAGCTTATAGTTTAGATGGGCAGACAGACTCCATATGCACAGAAGGCACTGATTCTGCTGGGTCTTAAGAAGGCCGGTGCTTTCAGAAGGCAGGCCACTTGGATTAGGGGACCGGGGCTGGGTCCCTGGAGGCATGGGTCTTGAGCTAGGGCCGGTAGACTGTGGAGAGGAGAAGAGTGGGCATTTCAGTCAGGCAGACCCCAGGAGTGCAGGTGTGCTGGGAACCCTGAAGGCATGTTGGAGGCCCACAGTGAGGCAGCCAGTCTGGCAGAAGCATATGATTCGGTGAATAACTGCTGGAAATCAGGCATGTGGGACACTGCTTGAGAAGGGCTTTGAATGCCAAGCTTGGCTTTTTCTGAGGCAGCCCAGATCACTGTGGCTCTTTGAACTAATGGACACTAATAACATTTGTATTCCAAGATGTGTCTGATTCATGAATGCGGGAAAACCTGGCACACTCCCCTGTCTCCTGTGTCCATAGCAGACATTGCTAATCAATCTCAGCCTGGAGGCTGGGAGACAGTGTGGGAGCTGCTGTAATTGTGGCTGTGGGGATGGAGGTGTACGCGGGGTGAATTTGTTCAGTTACTTGAGAACACAGGGAGAAAGGGCTCGCAGTGAGTGTACAATGATCTTCGTCTCTGCTGCTCCTGGGACGGACTCTGGCTCTGGAACCTTCTCAGCAGTCTCCTGGCTGCTCCGTGTCCACCGTGCCGAGCAGTCTCTGGTGCCCCCTGTTGGATCCCCAGCTCAGAGTCGGACAGCTGCCGCTGCAGCTGGCGTCCAGCCGCAGAGCCCAGGCCGCAGGGAGAGGGGCTGGGGCAGCCTAGCCCAGGCACCCCTGGGTCCGAGGTTCAGCAGTAAGCCGTGAGTTGTGGTTTCCCATCTGCGCCCTCTTTGGCAGCGACGTTCATCTGAAATGTCTGACTGTTTGGGCAGGAGCTTGGCAGGCTTGGCCCCACTTTGGAAGGGGGGTGGAATTTTCCCAAAATGACAGACCATTTAAATCTTTTAGGACTTTTCGACAGTTACCAAGGTGCCAGAAATAGAAGGCAAGTCTGCTTCACATTGTTGTAATTTCCTTCTTGATTTGCATTTCGAGCCAATTTTGATCTTCGGAGATGGCAGCTCCCAGAGCTGAGTCCTGCCTCGGCAGGAACAGGAAAAGTGTGGAGGCCGCTGGAGAGGAGAGGCCACCCTTCAGCCGGCCAGCCCCCTTGCCCCCAGCATCTGTGTGGGGCTGCTCCATTCCACCAGCCCCTTCAGAAGGGAAGGGCAGTTGCCTTCTGCTACCTAGAGAAGCCTGAGCTGCCTGGGGAGTGGAAACGGCTGGTTTCACTCCGCCCTGAGCCTGGCAGCCCCAGCCAGGCTGCAGCCACTCTCTTCACCTCCGTGGTCACCGTCATGTCTCCTGGAAGATGGGAACGGCCTCCTCTGTGGTCTCTCTGCCTCCTCACTCAGTCTGCTGCCTCCCTGTGCCGTTTCAGACAGCAGCCAGGGTGGTCTGTTTAAGAGCAAGGCTAGTAATAGCAGAGACTGATTGGATGGTCTTCTAGGTGCTTGGCACGCAGCAACCGGGGGTGGGGGGGTGGGGGTGCATTATCACTTCCCTCATGCCCATTTCATAGAGAAGGAGACTGAGCCCCGGGTGTTTAATAGCTCCCTCGAGACCACACAGCTAGCGGTGGAAGAGCCAGGACGGGAATCCAGCTTCTCTGGGTCCGGAGTCCATGCTCTGTGTCCTCCCGGTTCTGCGGATGCCTCGAGTCTCCTTAAAGCTGATCTCTGGCTTCCCATTGTGCTTAGAATAACAGCTGTCCCTTGCCAGGCCCTGCAGGATCTGCCCGGGGGCCCACCTTTGATCTCTCTCTGGCCATTTCCGTCTTGTCTTGATCCTTCAGCTTGAGTGAGCCTGGAAGAGGGTTCCTGGATAAAATAGAGAATGCCCAGAGTCCACAGTCTCTCATGGTTCATCTCCTCCTCCGATTTCCCCCCATTCACCCTTCCTTTTCTTCTCACAATGCCCTCCATGAGAGACTGTGGACCCTGAGCAAGAAACTGAGGGTTTTGGAGGGGAAAGGGGTGGGGGGTTGGGCAAGCCTGGTGGTGGGTATTGAGGAGGGCACGTATTGCATGGAGCACTGGGTATGGTGCGTGACCAATTAATCTTGTAACACTGAAAAAATAAAATAAAAGTATTTGGGGGAAAAAATAGAGAATGCCCAGTTAAATTTGGACTTCAGAAAAACCATGAATATGTTTTCAGTAGCAATATGTCTCATGCAAGGTTTGGGACATACTTATACTAAAGAAGTATTTGTTGCTTTCTGAAATTCAGATTTAGCTTTTGTGGGTGTGCGCATGTGTGTGCGTGTATGTGCATGTGCTGTTTAATCTTGCAGTCCCGGCTTTGGTTTTTTCCATTCCTCCATTTGCCGAGTGCGTGCCTCCTCAGGGCCTTTGCTTCACTTTTCCGCCTGCCTACAGGGCTTTTCCCTCACTCTGCCTAGCTGGCTCCTCCGTGTCCTTCGTGTGTCAGATCGGGTGTCACCTCCTCCAGGACGCCTTCCCTGACCACCAGGCTAAAGCAGGACTCCCTCGTCTTCCGCTACAGAGCATCTTCTTCTCTCCCCATGGTTTGGAGTTACAGATACAAGCTGCATTAAGGCTTCCCTCCCTCCTGGGCTGTGAGATCCCCAGGGAAAGGCTGATGTCCAGTGGCGGCAGCAGCCAGGCCCGCGACACTTGCTAGGTCAGTAAATAGCTCTGCTTGCACCCATGCCAGTCCCTCCTCTGAAGTCCTCCCCCTCTCTCATCACCCTACTCTCTATCTGTTCTTACTGTCCTTTGAATTTGGTTGATTCAGTGTTACTCATGAGCCTAAGTGTGTCTGACGCCAAACTTGATGGGTCCTCGGGAGCTCAGTTCTCATCCACAGGGCACTCCCATGAGTGAAGGGGACACATGGGGACAGTGAGCCTGGTGCAGTGTGCTAAGCGCAGAGCTGGAGGCCTGGGTGATGTGTCGTCAGGGGTGTGCCCTCCTGGGGGCACCCGCCTTCACCTTCATGCTGGGAGGTCCTCCTGGCCCAGTCTCCTGACTCCCAGGAGAGCTTTGTATAGACCTCAGCGGGTGGGGGGTGTCCTGCTGCCTCCCCTGGCCCTGGCTCCTGGAGGGTGGGGTTCCTGCTCACTCCTCTCCCTCCCCCCAGCTCCTTCCGATAGCCCAAACCACCACGAGTTGGTTTATACATTAGAATGCTTTGGGCTGCAAGTGACAGAACGTATGACTCAGACTACTTAAGTATTGACTTAAGTCAATAAGGAAAAGTCTTGGTTCACACTACGAGGAAGGCCAGAGGCAGGGCGCACAGATCTGGCAGCTCCCTGATGGCTGCAGGGGCCCGGGTCTCCCTGTCCCTCAACTCTGTTGTCCTCACCGTGGGTGCCACGCTGGGGGCAGTTCCCCGAGATCAAGGTGATCAGCAGTGGCCCTCGGGTCTGCGTGCCACTCTGTTGTCAGCCAGCAGGAGAGTGAGAAAGTCAACCAACCATGGCATGACTGTGCCTAACCTCAGTCTCACAGGGACAGTGCGACACTCTGGACCACGGACAGGTATCAGGGAAGTTCCGTGTTCTTATTCACTTAGGGTGGAGGTTTCCAAACTGCCTCAGTGATGGCACTCTTAGTGCCTCAGAAATTTTCATGGCATCCTAGTCCAAAAGAAATATCTAACAGTTCTCTTTATTAAGTACTAGGTACAAACTAATTAGGTACAAAATTTGTAGTAATTTAAAAAAATAATTCACATAAATTAAAAAAATCACCTTTTTATAGCATTCTTAATTAACCATAGCTACTTACTAAAGGAAGTATGTGTCTTTGGGTCCTACATAACTTCTCCAATCTGAGAGTTAGACTGGAACCCACCATTCTTTTTTCCTATTTCCATTGCTTTTTGTGCAATACTTGATTTTTATGACAGCAATACTGCAAACCTGACTTTACCAAGATGTGGGGTTGTTAATGTTAAAACCACAAAGTACCTTGAGTGAGTAGTTTTTGTGATTCTGACAGATGTCACTGTGTTTCTCTTAAAAAACCAAAATGTCACTTAGTGCTACAGTGAATTCAGGGACGCGTCTTGGGGCACCTCAGGGTGTGGTTTAGGAACCATGGGCTTAGGGTAATTATTGTGCCTCCCTGAAGCTGGCCCAAGGGAGATCAGTATCTGAACAAAATTAGGGTTCTGTTTTGAAAGAGAAAGAGAGGGAATGGGTGCCGGATGGGTAACAGAATCCACAGAGGTGGACATTATGACTGTCACCTGAATGTTGAATTTCAAGCCGCCAAGGAAAGGGAACTGCCTTCTAGCAGCTACTTCCTGACGCTCCTGCTGCTGTTGCTTCATTCCTGTTACATAGCGTCATTTCACTTGGTTTCAGTGGGTGACCATTCAGCACATCAGTAACTGATGTGATTAGATTCTTCAATCTTCAAGATTCTTCAGCTCTTTTACGATGGGCTGGGGAAGCATCTGAGCCCTTCCCAGAAAACTGAGAAGGAGTAGATTTATGTTCACATGCTGTTTGGCCCCTAACTCACTTTCTCATTTTAGGCACATTCTCTGACCACTCTCAACTTCGATTTCTGGTTGAGATCTATGAAATGCCGATGGACTCTCCCATGCAGTCTCCTCTGGGACGACATCCTGCCCTAGCATCAGGGGCTACCTGGGGTGCTGAGGACACCTGTTCACTAGAGCGGTGACCCCTTCCTCCCGAGAGCTGAAGTGTTTCCTGAGCCAACCACCCATTCATCCTGGGCGGTCCCGCCATGGCCCAGTGGCTGGTGCCTAGTCACAGGGCACATTTCTGATCATGGCTTCTTCTCTCCAACCTCAGCCCAGAGAGGGGTTTCTGTCCTGATCTCACTGCCAGGCTCGACCACCTGCAGCGAGGGACCGGGCTCCCGGCTCACCAGAGCCCTGGAGGAAATGTCTGCACGCTGAGTCAGCGAGGCCCGCAGGTACAGTTTCTCTTGGCTGCTACACAGGCTTATCAGAGTGCAGTGTCCTTGTTCCCCAGCGAGTGAGTTCAGACAATCTCTTTCCGGAGATTATGTTCCCAAGCCTCCGTGCAGCCCGGGGCTTTGATAGCCACCTGGTGAAGCGGCCTTCAACTCCCCTCCTGGGGAAGCTTCGTGTCATGTTTCGGAGCTGCCTGCCCGAGGGGCGCTGCAGGGCCAGAGCTGGAGGTCAGATGTCAGATGAGCGAGGGCTGGTCACCGCCTGGGCCAGACAGAGACAGGGTAAGGCTGCCGCCGGGTAACTCGTGCCCTCGTGGGCCCGGAGCATCTGCTCTCTCTCCTTGTGGATGCGTCGGCCTTCCAGACGGTCCTCTGCTTGTGTTGGTGTTTGTGCTCCACAGCAAGAAGAGTGATCCATCCATCGGAACTTCTGTGTACTATGGACTTTGTGTCAGGCACCTTTTTCAAATGTTTCAAAGTATAATTATATTTGATCCTCATCGTAACTTGATAGGGGTAATTTAATTTCCTTCATTCCCATTTTCCTTCATTCCCACCCCCTCGGATCGAGACGAGCCAGTTAAATAACTTCCCAGGAGCACGTTCTTGGCAAGTGGGAAGGCCGGGATAGGAGCAGAGGCGATTGGACACCCTCGTCCAAATCCCTGCCTCCTCTACTGCCAGCCTCTGCCCCGGGCTGGGGGCCTTTGTATCTGGTTCCAGTGCCCAGCCCAACCAGTGAAGACCTGAGTTCACCCCACCCGCTGGTGGCAGAGATTCTGAGGCCTGTGCTTCTAATCTCCCTTAAAGTTTTGTTTTGTTTTATTTCGTGGGGAAGATGGCCTTTGAGAGGTGGGGGAGACAAGGGAATGTTTGGTGCTTGGAAACCCCAGAATTGATAGTGGCGGCCAGTGACTGGATAAGGGCAGCAGGGCTGTGGCTGAGGGCTCCTCACTCACTCACCCCGAATACAGTGTGGTGAATTCTCTGTTTATCAAGTGTCAACTGGTCCAGTCCTCCCAGAGAAGATTGGGTAACAGAGACCAAGAACCCTAAAAATGTTCCTGCACTTCACCCAACAGGGCCATTTCTAGTAATCTGTCCAAGGAAATTCTTTTGAAATACGGGCAAAGCTTTTCAGGTCATTACTTTTGCAATATCACAAGACAAACAAACTCAGGGGAATGCTCACATAAACCCCGGTCCAGTCCAGGAGAGGAAGACCAAGCAGCCTTTAAAAACGGTGTTTACAAAGAGAGTCGGAGGGAAGGAGAGAAATCTTACCGATTGAAGGTTAAGCCAAAGGTGGGGGCAGGGGAAGGTGAGCACAGAATGACCGAGCGATAAATGCTTCAGCATCTCAGTTATTTGGAAAGACAAAAATGAACAAAGGGAAACAAGACTGGAAGGAAAATCCTATAATATTGATTGCTCCTCTTGGCAATTTTCTGTTGTATGGTTTTCTACAGATTTAGCTCTACTTGTGTAGCTGGAAAAAAAAAAACCAACCAACCAGCCATAACAATAAATAGAAGTGAACGTTCTGGGGGGCTGGTGCCTCTCCAGACCCGGAGGGCAAAGGCAGCCCCGGCCTTCTCTGCTCCTACAGAGCCCAAGGGAGGGCTGGGCTCAGGAACCATCAGAAGCCCCATGCTGAACCAGGAACCCTCACTGCCCCAGTGTTGGGGGGAGCGGGAGGGGGCAGTGCTCCAGCTCACCCTCACTGGAGGGAAGAGTGTGCATACCCGAGTGGGTTGGGGTGGCTCCTTCGTGCAGCCCGCTGAGCCGACTTTGCCTGTTGTTTGGGGAAGGCCCGGGAAGGAGCAGGCCCACTGAAGGGAGCCCCAGCTGGCTAGCTAAGAGTTGCCCTGTAGTCGGGCTTCCTTTCATCCCTTCTGCAAAGCCGAACAAAAATCTCTGTTGCCGTGGGAAGTGCTGCTGGGTGGGTGGGAAGAAGCAGAGCCTCCAGGCCAGAAGCAGTCTGAGTTCAGGTCTGATTAAAAGTCCCGAGAGATGGCTGGAGAAACAAGGGAAACCTCCTGCACGGTCCAGGACACCCAGCAGGGGCCAAAGCTCTGGGCTGGGCTGAGTCTACCAAATCCAAGCCACAGCTCCCCCTGCTCACCCCCCTCCTGTGGAACTGAGTGTCCAAATGCCCTCCCAGGCAGGCCACTGGCTTGGGCAGTGAGTGGACAGAGCCTACACATAGGAGACTGTGGCCCTCAGCAGAGTGGACTCCAAAAGGTCCTGCTGCCTCATCAATAATCGTATCTACTGTTTTCTGAGTGCTTGTCTTGCCGTTGGTACACCCTGCCCCGGAAACTACTCAGATGCGTACCCAGGGGTCAGTGGGATGAACAGTTGGAGCAGCCGGGGACCCGCCCCAACCCTTGGTCTGCTGCCTGGGGGCATCAGCGGTGAACAGCGGGCCAGGGTGGGGAGGAGGAGCTGGCCCCGGGTGCTGAGGAAGGCCCCAGAGGGGCCAGTGGAGCGACTCTCCACGTGGCAGGGTTGACAGTGAGGCTCCACTGGGTGGAAGCCTGAGCGCTCGGCGGCTCTCCCCTGTTCACGTGACTCCTGTGTTCTGCTCAGTCCTGAGCCTCCTCTCCACCCACCCACAGACTCCCGGCCAGAGTGGTGTCTCCGGCCCTGGCGCTGTGCAGATGTGCGCACGGGCCCCACGCCTACCCTGGCTGCCTCTGTCTCCACGCCGGAGTCTGACTCACCACCCCCCCACCCCCCAGCAGTCTCGGGTTTCCTTGGCTGGATCTCGTCAGGACTTCTCTCTCCGCGGTGGCTGCACTGGCCCACTCAGCTATGCCTGGCACGTGTGTGGTCACAGGACAGTCACGGAGCGACTCGGTGCTGGTTATTTTGGTTTTGTGTTTTGTTTGTTACTGTTTCTTAATACTGCTTAGAGGAGACAGAGATGTGGTTATGTAAGAAGAGTAGGGACTTGTGGCTGTTGGTGGCAAGGAAACTCACAGTGCAGGGCTTCAGTCCACCCACCTACTTTTTCGTAGTAGCTGCTGTTTCTTGAGTGCTTACTGTGTATTCTAGCCACCCTCGTGTTTCCCCTAATTCTCGAAACAACGGTACAAAGTAGGTGTTTCTGAATCACTCATTCACGCCACAAGTCTCCGACTAGTCTTTCCTGCCCACCAGGCATTCTTACCACCCCTACTGTAAGGTGCAGTGACCCAGGCTGAGCCTTTGGGTCTCCAAAGCACTCTCCAAAGCACTCAGGGCAAGGAATGAAGGGAGGTGAGGGAGGCCTGGGAGGAGTGGGCCCAGATCTAGGGAGGCCCATGCATGCATCAGGCTGGGGAGTTTGGGGACTGCTGCTGAGAATGGGACCCTCAGGAACATGACTTGGAACCAGCGGGGGTGTGTGTGTGTGTGTGTGTGTGTGTGTGTGTGTGTGATGATTTATTGAGAAGGGGCGTGGCTCTGGAAGACGACCCAAGCACTGATTGATGAGCCTGAGGTCGGCTGGAGATGAGCCCACTTCATTTTACAGGGTCCCCAGACTTTCATTGGACAAAACAAACATGAAAGGAAGAACTGAGAACACAGGAACAACTGAGACTGAATTTGAAGTCATGAAATTTGTTTTATTAGATTTGACTTTCTTAAAAGCTCCCTGTAAGGCTCAGATTACTCCCAGCCCCCATCTCCATCCAAGGGTCTTAGTGGACTGTTACCAGGTGCTTGGGCTTGGGCCTGCTGCTCTGGGGAGGGAGGGAGAGAGAGCGAGAGCGAGTGCGTGTGGAGCCTGGACACAGGGAGTTACAGCCCAGGCAGGGGTGACAAGACCAATGTATGTTTCCATGCGCCATGGACTGGAGAGCTCACAGATGACTCCATGGAGGAGGTGGCCCCTGAGTTGGGCCTTAAAAGTAGGGTAGGAGTGGGCACCTGGGTGGGCCAGTTGCTTGAGCGACTGCTTTCAGCTCAGGTCATGATTCCGGAGTCCTGGGATGGAGTCCTACATTGAGGTCCCTGCTCAGCAGGGGGTCTGCTGCTCCCTCTGACCTTCCCCCTCTCATTCTCTCTCTCTCTCTCTCTCTCTGAAATAAATAATAAAATCTTAAAAAAAAAAAGTAGGGTAGGAGCTAGATTGGTGAGACAGAGGTAAGGACACGCAGGAAGAAAGCACAGCATGAGGACAGAGGGGATCTTTTTAAGCATGACTGTTGTGGGCCAGGGTCTCGCTTGAACAGAGTGGAAGAGGGTGTGTGTGCATTTTATCTTTCCAGTAATTAAGATGTAATTGACATATAGCCCCGTATAAGTTTAAGGTGTACAACATAATGACTTACATATGTTGTGAAATTACTACAGTAAATTTAATGTTCGTCATCTCATACAGATACAAAAAATAGTAGAAGAAAAAATTGTTTTTTCTTTGTGATGAGAACTCTTAACAACTTTCCAATATACCACACAGCACATAGTCATCTGTAGTCATCTTGTGCATTACCACCCTGGGACTTATTTATCTTCTAACTGGGAGTTTGTCCCTTTTGCCCACCTTCCTGCAATGCCCCACCCAGTGCTCCTGCCTCCTTCCAAGTCTGATCTCCTTTCCTATGACTTTGATTTTTCCTTTTTTGAGATTGCACATGTAAGTGAGATTGTAAAATGTTTGTCTTTTTCTGTCTGACTTATTTCAGTGAGCATAATGGCCTCTCAGTCCCTTCATGGTCTTGTTTATGGCTGGATAATATCCCGTTGTAGGTATCTACCTCAACTTCATCATCCGTTTGTCCATGGGCACCTAGTGGTTTCCACAGCTCAGCTGTGGTGAATAATGCTGCTGTGAGCGCGGGCGTGCAGCTATCTCTTCGACATAGTATTTCCTTTCCCTCGGACATATTTCCAGAAGTGGAATTGCTGGATCCTACCGTGGTTCTATTTGTAGATTTTTGAGAAGCCTCCATCCTGTTTTCCATAGGGGCTGCACCAGTTTGCATTCCCACCAGCAGTGCACGAGGGTTCCCTTCTCCCACATCCTCACCGACACTTGCTATCTCTTGCCTTTTTCATGGCAGCCATTCTCACAGGCATGAGGTTTTGATTTACATTTTCCTGATAATTAGTGGTGTTGAGCACCTTTTCATGTAC
Source organism: Procyon lotor (assembly GCA_028646535.1). Lineage (NCBI taxonomy): Eukaryota > Metazoa > Chordata > Mammalia > Carnivora > Procyonidae > Procyon > Procyon lotor. The sequence continues at coordinate 78,918,918 of CM053603.1, forward strand.
CACTTGGCCATTCATATATCTTTTTTTGGGGGAAAAATATCTACTTAGTTCTTTCTCCTTTAAAAAATTTGATTATTAAAAAAATTTGATTATTTAGGGTCTGTGTTCTTTGAAAGCTTTAATCTAAGATGTTCCTGCTGAGAAGGAAAAGCAGAGTCCTAGGTCCAATCCAAAGAGTAGGGAAAAAAACCTGTCTTGAATTTCTTGCCTCCCATTCCTACCTGGAAAATCATAGCTGAAATCTCTTTCTGGTGAACTGCCCCTGTTCTTCCTTTTTTTTTTTCTTTTTTTTTTAGAGATTTTATTTATTTATTTGACAGAGAGATAGAGAGAGAGCACAAGTAGGCAGAGAGGCAGGCAGAGGGAGAGAGAGAAACAGGCTCTCTGCTGAGCAGGTAGCCTGATGCAGGGCTCGATCTGAGGACCCTAAGATCATGACCTGAACCGAGAGCAGCCGCTTAACCAACTCAGCCACTCGGGTGCCCCTGCCCCTGCTCTTCCAATTGCACACAGAGATTAAGAGGCAGTATGACGGGCACCTGGGTGGCTCAGTCAGCTGAGTGTCTGCCTTCAGCTCAGGTCATGATCTCAGAGTCCTGGGATCCAGCCCCACATCGGGCTCCTGCTCAGTGGGACATCTGCTTCTCCCTTTCCCTCTGCCTGCTGCTCCCCCTGTTTGTGCTCTCTCTCTCTCTCTCTCAAATAAATCAATAAAATCTTTAATACAAACAAAAAAGAGGTAGTATGACATAGTGGCTATGAGGTCAGCCTCCAGAACAGAGAGATTTGGGTTCTAGTCCTGGTTGAGCTACTTCTCTGTGCTCTACCTTAGGCATATTGTGTAGTCTCTGCATCTTTCTTTATTGAGCTGTTTAAAGGAGATGATGAGAACTTCTATTTCACCCAGTTGTTGTGAGGTATCATGCTAGAAGTTTCAGTGTCTCTGTGGCTCAGACTGTGAGGAGTCATGTTCAAGGAAGCTCAGTCCAAGAGCCAAAAGTAACTTAAAAAGTATTTCAGTCTTCATTTGTCTTGAGGAACCTCACAGGAGAGCCGTTCTGTAACTCTCCAGAGCAATTCCCAAAGTCACTCTCCTTTTCCCTCAATTTTCCTGCACCTGTGGCAAAAATCCTCACTCACCAAGGGCTTTTCTGTTCTTTCCCTAGTGATTAGCTGAATTGCATCATGACATGGCAAGTGGAAGGAGCCTGTGAGTGCTCATACATTGTTTTTGGTTTTGTTTGCATTGTTACAGAAATAGTGCTTACAAAGCACTTAGCACAGAGCCTGGCTCTTTAAGACCTCAATGCATTCTGTTATTAATAGGAAACACTTTGGGGGTGCCTGGGGGGCTCAGTGGGTTGAAGCTTCTGCCTTCTGCTCAGGTCATGATCCCAGGGTTCTGGGATGGAGCCCCGTGGGGTTTCTTGCTCAGTGGGGTGTCTGTTTCTCCCTCTCCCTATGCCTGCTGCTCCCCCTGCTTGTGCACTTGCTCTCTCCCTCCCTCTCTGCCAAATAAATAAATAAATAGAATCTTTAAAAAAAAAAAAAAAAAAGAAACAGTGTGAAAACATATAGTAATTGTTCAAAAATTGGAGCTCAAAAATATAATCAGTTAATGCAAATAGTACTTTTTCTCCTAAAAATATTAAATAACTGAAAACTATTAAACTTTGAAAATTTCTTCAAAGTAATGCCCCTAGTGCTTTGATCATTGATCTGCTTCCTGAAATGGGGTCTGGAGCAGCAAGGGAAATTCTCTACCCCAGCCAGCTCCAGCAGCCTTTCTAGTTCTTTTTGCCACTCCTTGTCCCCAAAACCACAGTAAGCACTGCTGAAACTCTGAGGGGGGAATTCAGGGAGCTCTGAAGCTGGAAGGGATTTGGGGGGCCCCTTGGCCTCCAGAACAGGAGGGACCACCAGAAAGGAATTCTTGGTGGGAGCAGGCAGGCAAGAAGTCTAAGTGATTTGCCACTTGTGTTTATTGGAGTTGGTTAGAGTCTTTTTTTTTTTAAAGATTTTATTTATTTATTAAAGAGATAGAGAGCACTCGTAGGCAGAGCAGCAGGCAGAGGCAGAAGGAGAAGCAGGCTCTCTGCTGAGCAGGGAGCCTGATGCAGGGCTTGATCCCAGGATCGTGACCTGAGCCGAAGGCAGCCTCTTAACCGACTGAGCCACCCAGGTGCCCCAGAAGCTGGTTGGAGTCTTAACTGAGAAAAATTGTGTGAGGACAAAGTAGAGATGGATAATACAGAACAAGAGTCATTCATTCATTCATTCATTCATTCATTCATTCATTCATTCATTCACCAGCCCTTCATTGAGTAGCTGCTTGTAACTGATTGTGGCAGACTGTCTTTTCCAAAGATAGTGACACATCTATATTTATTCCACCCCACATGCTTTTCTTACAGTGTGACTTCTTTCTACTGAGAAGTGTGTGCCAGTTTATTCCTCTTCAGTCTAGAAGTGTGTATGGGGCTACCTTGATTGACAGAGTACAGTGGAGGTAATGCTGTATGACTTACAATTTTAGGTCATAAAAATGACACAGATTCCTTTTGTGTTTGTCTGTCTGACTGTCTATCTCTTCTTGGATGCTTGCCCTTGGCACCCAACCACCCAGAGGAAGGCATGTGGAGGGGCCCTGCTAGTGCTTGGCCAGTAGGCAGCATCAACCCTGTGGCATTGTGAATGATTCTTCTGATGGTTCTAGACTCCAGCAAAGACCCCAGATGCTGTGGGTGCAATGTCCCTGCTGTGGTAAATTCCTGACGTCTGGAAATGTTGGACTCAAGGAACAACTGTTGCTGTTTTCAGTCCCTGATTTTTGGGACAGTTTGTTATGCGGCAATAGATTGCTAATACATAGGCCATGTGGGGAGGCTGGGCCCGCAGAGTAGGAGCACGCACGGTCAGGGTCTCTGGTGAGATCTCTAAGTTAACAGACAGCAGTTCTCTTCCTTGATAGGGCAGGATAGAAAGACACGCTTGTCAAACTCCCCTGGAGCCAGGGTTGGGGGTAGGGGCTCAGAAAGGCTTTTTGGAAGAGGTGACCCTTCAGCTTGGTCTGGAAGGGCAGGTAAGAGTTAGCAAGGGGGAGGATGGAAAATGGGGAAGAGTGTGGGGAGAAATCCCTGGGAAATGGCTGTCAGGGAGTTTCCTGGCTTTTCTCACTCGGTACATGCGTGACTGGTCTCTCAAAGAACTGATCGTAGTGTGGGGCCTCGCACCGGGCACAGGCCCTGGCATCTACCAGGGCACATCAGGGCAGTGGTTCCAAAACCCTGTCCCCTGACAGGCTCTGCACCTGGCAAGGTGGCCAGACAGTGGTCCCGCTGACAACAGTGGGATCTTCTCCTGGATTCTGAAGGGCCAGCTTCTGAAGGGACTAGAAACCAGGGGTGCTGGGGAGGGTCAGCAACCATAGCCGATGCAGTGGGCTAGCATTGGAAAGTTTCAAAATGGTGCCCTGCTCCTAGGAGGGGGGCATGGTTTTTTTGTTTGTTTTTGTTATTAAAGATTTTATTTGTTTATTTGACAGAGAGAGAGAGATCACAAGTAGACAGAGAGGCAGGCAGAGAGAGGGTGGCAAGCGGGCTCCCTGCTGACCAGAGAGCGTGATGTGGGGCTCGATCCCAGGACCCTGAGATCATGACCTGAACTGAAGGCAGAAGCTTTAACCCACTAAGCCACGCAGGCACCACAGGGGGAGTGTTTTTAATATGAATCACAGCAGCATGAATGACTGACTTCCTTCAGATGCTCCCAGCCACTCCTCGTGGTCCAGCCACACTGCGGGAACTACCCTTCTAGGAACATCGCTTCCCCCCAATTTTCTTGGGTCCTTCCTGCCATTTTCACCTCATCCCTCACCTCAGGTGTCACCTCCTCTGGGAGGATCTTGGAGATGCCCCCAGGCTCCTTAGGACAGCACAGTCCCCTCTGTCACAGCCCTGGTGCCATGTGGTGATACCCTGGGCTGCTTACCCCTGGGCCTCCCTGACTAGGCTCAGGACAGTGGGGTATTAGAGTAAGTGGGCTTGGTGTGTCTGTCACTTTCGCGGGGTTTGGGTCCATGTGTCCTGTCAAGGTACAGGCGCTGGCATGTGTCTCTGAGTGTCCATGTGTGTCTAATCCTGGCCGTGTCCATATGTATCCTCTGGGACTGTGTGCCTGCGTGTGTTGCGTGCCTGTGTGGGGATGCTCCCTCTGGGCTGAGAGCGGGGGGAGTGGGGGGAAGGGACCGTCACCAGTCAGGAGCCAGCCAGCTATGTCTTCATGGAGTCTTTTGCCTGCCAGCCTCCCAGGACAGCCAGCCCAGCCCAGCAAGACACTCTGTGCCCTCTCTTCCAAGTTAGGGCATGTGACACAGATACGGCCTTGGCCCTGCCCACTCTCCCCCTATCCCTCCCC
>CM053603.1:78923433-78948632 GCA_028646535.1 Procyon lotor
CCCCCCCCCCCCCCCCCCCCCGCCTGGGCAGCGTGCGTGTAGACATGGCCAGCGTCTACCCTGTCTCCGTGCTGCTCGGTAAGGAACGGATTATAATTCCTGGGCAGGCTGCATCTGCAACCAACTTGAGGGAAATAATTGTTGAGCGAGTTGAAAGAAAAAAAATTGTAGCAAGGAACTTCAATCCAGCCAGCCATCCGTGTCATTAAATTAGGCTAATCTAAATCCTCAGAGCCTAATTTAGCAGCCTCCAAGGCCAACTGAAGCCTTACCCTACAAGGCTCTCTGGAGTTCCCACTGCAGTGTCCGCAGCAGAGGGGAGCTTCGGGGGACGTGGTGGGGAGTGACCTCACGGCCTGAGGACACGCAAAGCCGTGATGGACACCAGCTGCTCCTCGGGGACCCGGCTGTGCAGGGGGGAGGCCTGGGCTGGGGGGCGGGCAGGGTGCCTGGGCTGGCCCTGCCCCCGCGCCAGTGTCCAGCCGCCCCAGGCCTCATCTGTGCTCAGCCACCTCACAGGGGCCATTAGCAACATGAACAGGGAGGGGCTGGAGTGGGGCTGAGGCCGAATTCCCCCAGAGCTACCTTAGTGTTTGTTGCTTCTCTGAGCTGAGAGGCGGGTTTTGTCAACACCACCCCAGTGGCTGAATGGAAGAAAGAATTTGCATCCTATCCTTTCTGTGCTATAAAACGTGGCTTTTGTAATGACTACTGTGAGTCATTAATTCCTTCACCCATTCAGACACTTGGGGACTCATTAATTCAACCACTGCTCCCCTCCATTATTCATTTTTCCTTAGACCCTCTTCCCTCCTCATCTTCTCAGATTTACTCATTCATTCACTGACTCTTCCTATCCCCTCTCCCTGCCTCCTTCCCTTCTTTCTTCCTTCACTCCTTCCTTTTATTCCTGCCTTTGAGGAGTTGCCTGGAAGATGCTCATCCCAGTGGCTGGCCAGAAATGAAAAGCACTTGAGGCCTCTTGCCTTGAGGATGTGTGTCTAGGCCAGGCTCCTGAACTTGCTCCTCTTCCTGGATCCTTGCCCCTGGCTCCCCGCTGCACCCTTCCTGGCATGTCCTCCCTGCTCCCCTCCCTGAGGTTGGGGGGAGCTGATGGTGGGCTGTTGGGTGCGCCCTTGCCAGGGGCACTCAGGAGGAAAGGTGCTGAACTGACCTGATAAATGAACCAATAGGGATGTGTGGCCTGCCCCCCCCTTTGATCAAAAGCCTCTGAACCTCTGATGACATCCCATGGCGTATTCCTCTATTAATCAGAAAAGCCTTGACAGATGTAAGCAATTTGTCTTTGGAGAGGACGGGAGGGGGGCGGTGGGGAGGGAGCCAGCTCCAGCCCCGTCAGCGTCAGCGTGGAGAAGATGCTGAGGGTAAGTCTTGAAATGGGGGCTGAATTCATGCATACTAAGAAGGCAGGAGAACCAAGAGCCAGGCAGATCAGAAAGAGAAGCGTTTTCATTTCAAAGCATATTTCTTCCTTGATTGAATAGGGCCTCCCCCCTCACTACCACCACCAAACCAGGATGCTGGAATGAGGCCGGGATCCAGGGGTTAATCCCACCCAGACCCCTTCAGGGCTCAGATGCTTCCAGCGACAGGGGCTGGCAGGTGGGGTTCAGGTGTGGATTCTCTGACAGAGCAGCAGTCCACATTTTCCTAGTGTCCCGTGGTTGCTTCGGTTCCTGCCTGCCGCTGCCGGTGAAGCGCTGCCCCAAATCACCAGCAAACACCCGCCCGAGCCACTGCACGGCAGGTCCAGCGTAGGTCCTGGAGATGCAGAAAGAAGTAATGTCCACGCTCCAAAACACCCAGCCTAGACCACCAGGCAGATGCGCAGCCCAGAAAACACGTCTTGAGATGCGGGTGGGGAGGGGAGGGAGTGTACCCGGTATGTGGTAGAGACAGAGGGGATCACTAGCTCGACAAGGCAGGGACACTTCCCAGGGAAGGGTTTTCAAGGATGAGTAGGTGTGCTCACATGAGAAGGACCTTCCCTTCTTTGTCAGGTTGGAGAACTTCTCTTCACCCTTCGAGACCCTGCTGGGCCTTCTCCTCTCCTTGCCTCTTTTCCTCACTGATTCTTGAGGTCGAAAACTATGTCTGACTCATCTCTGTGTCCTAGTGCCCAGCCCAGGGCCTGGCATTGAGTAACAACAAATGCTCCCTGAAGTGAGTGGAACAGAGTTGCAGACAGTGGGAATAGCGTGTACAAAGGCCCAGAAGGCAGGCAGGAATCAATGTGGGGGTATAAGAGACCCACAGCCTGTGTTTACATCGGTGGGGCTGTGTCCACACAGGGTTCTGTATCAATAGGAAACTAAGCACTGATTTGCATTTCTCAGTTTTTATGTGGATGTCTGGCACCCTACAAAGGCAGCCCAGAGATTTGGCTGCAACTGATGACTTATATACAATCTTATTTTCATTGTGGTTTACAAAAAAAAAAAAAAAAGAGTGCTCCATGAATCTGTTTAGATGCTTCAAACATAGATTTTAAAACTTGCTCTTGCAAATTTCAGAGACCAGAGCCACAGCCAGTGTTTTGATCATTTGCCTCCTTCCCTTTCCAATAAACACCTAACGTACTTTGCCAAGCTTTCTGTGGTTGGGATTTACAGATCTGTGACTCACCCAAGTGAGCCAGGGAACATGAAAAGATGTCGCTGCGGAGAAATATGCAGGAAGGATGGGAGAGGTCAGCGCCTCCACCAAGCAGGACAGACTCCCACAGCTTTTCCTAATAAACAAGTTTCCAGGGCCCTTTGAATTCTTCCGGAGAGGAGAGGAACGTTAGCATTCACATGGAGGGGAGGAACATCATGGACAGTGACCACGTGGGCCTGGATCCCGAGGTGGGGGGGGGTGTAAGCTCAGGCCGGAAACAGAACTAGGAGGTGGGCCGGTACCCGAGTCCTGGTTGCTGACAATGGTCATTGAGCACCTGCTGTTCGCCCATCCCACAGAGAAGGTTGATTGTCTTGTCTGAGGTCTTGTGGCCTGTAAGCTGGGAGCTGGGATCAAAGCTGGGTTTGCAGGTTCCAAAGAGCCTGTTGTTCCATATTCCACTGTGATTTGGGCAGTGCTGGGCTTTTCAGTGAGGCTGGGACCTGGGCCTGGGCCTGAACTGCCTTACTGGCAGATTGCTGCTCATTGAAACATGCCCAAGGACGCTCAGTGATACCAAGGCTCTCAAGCTAGTTCCAAGGGAGTTTGGGGTAAGAGGATTTAAAACAGGATTCACCCCAGGCTTAGGGTGTCCTCTGAATGCCCTCCAACCTGAAGGACAAACACTCTGCCAACCAGGACTGCGCATGTGTACGTTCCATTCCCTGTGACCACACTGTTCCCTCCAACTGCCTGACCCCCCCAAGGCCAGTGCGGCATCCACCCCCCTGCACACAGCCCGCTTTGCCTCCTCTGGCCTCCGTTTATGTCCTGGTCTCCAAGTGCCTGACCATGATAATAAAAAGCTGTCTTGCTTACTCAGCACCTCTGGGTTAGCTCCCCAACCCCACCAAGAGGTGGGTCCCACTGTCTTCCTTTCTCTGATGAGACATCAGAAACTCCGGGAGGTTAAGGAACTGGCCAGAGGTCACCCTGCTAGGAAGCGATGATAGCCATCTGAATGTCTCATCTGTATGACTGGGGAGCCTGCGTCCCCAGTGCCTGTGCTCTTCTGTCTGCAGGCTGCCTCATACAGGGTCACGGCCCTCCTCTGGGCTGCCCCTGGCTTTGGCCCATCTCATGAACCCTGGCTTCCCAGGGGAGGGGACTGGCCCCTTCCCCTCCTAGTGCCACTTAAACCCAGCTTTTCACTGTGTGTGTAAGTCATTTTAGCATGGTCTGACCTTAACACGTGGCTTCTGGGGGGGTCATTCTTTGCATGGGTAACCCTGTGGTCCCATGCATCTGTGCATGTGTTTGAGACCACGTGTACATGGATTCTGTGTGTAAGCATACGTGTGTTGTGGGAGTGTGCTGGCGGGCAGAGATGGAGACAAGAACAGAGAGGAGTGAGAAGGAACTGAGAGCACAACAGGTCTCCAGGAGATGAGAGGAGGCCTCGTGTTCCCAGTGCTCTCTGCTGCAGGGGACCGCAGGGGACAAGAGTAGCGTGAGCCTGGGGAGCCTGGCAGGGGTGCAGAGCCTGGAGCCCTGGGATGCACATGGCCTCTGTGAGGCAGACACAGTCCTCTTTGATCTGTGGCTTCTGGGCAGCCTGGCACAGGCTTATATAGACCCATAGGGAAAAAAGACAAGCTTCCTACAAAAGCAGGACCTGCCTTAATAATGAGGTGTGAAGAAATAGAGTCATAAATACCATTAGCTGAGCACGTCTTATGTGCTAAGTGAGTTATGTGCCTGAATGTATGTACCTTATACCCTTGCAAGGGGTACATTATGAATGAGGAAACTGGCCCAGAGAGGTAAAGAGATTTGCCAAGTCCACACAGCAGACAGATGAATATGGAAACGTGAATCAGGACAAGGATGGGCCTGACTTCCAATGACTGAAGCTGAGAGCCCTCCTGGGGGCTGCCAGGTCTAAGCTGGTGGGGGTGCCCAGTGCCTCTAATCAAGGAGGACCCTTGTGTTTCCCACTGTTGGCATGGAGTATGTGTCAGCGGTATTGACAGAACTTTGGAGAGCTTTGTTATCTGAGTCTCAAAGGTCGAGTAAGGGATACCCCAAGGCAAGTGCGTGTTCTCACCAAGCTCATCCTGCCTCTGAGCCATTGAGCTGGTCTTCCCCTTCCTTTTCTCATTCTGATTCTTATGCACTTATTGGGGCTGAGTTCCAGGCCCACCTCCTCCAGGAAGCCTGGCTTACCCCCAGGGTCGCCCCATCCTGGCTGGTGTGCAGGATAGCTGTGAGCCACGTCGAGTGCTCCAACACAGAGGAAACACCACAGCCTGGAGGCCCAGCAGAAAGCTGGCTGGCCAAAATGGAGAGGGAAGGGAGGCAATGAGCCATTGTCATCTGCTGAACAAACGCAGTGGTGGGGAGCTATCAATGGCCTCTCGTGTGGAAATAAATTCTAGTTAAAGAGCTACAACTAAGCAGGTCCTTAAAGAGTATGCAGATGTGAATATAACCAGCATACTATTTTTAAAATGCCTCTGAACATACATTCTAAAATGAGTAAGCTGGCTTTTTTCTCTGAAATCCCACCTACCCACTGAGGCAAAGCCATGGGGTTTCAGGGGAGGAGCCCAGAAGACGGTGCTCCCTAGGGCAGGGAAGGAAGAAATGCCGAGAAGAATCTGTCAGGCTCCAAGGGGAGTCAGGGGGGGGACCTCTCTTAGTCTTGGAAGGGAGAAGGAAAGAGAAAGAAGGCAGGGGACATGTTCCTGACTCTGTCCTCCAGCTTCTCCTATAAGCCTTCCCCACCATGAAACCCGAGAAATGTGGTAGAAGAAGATACAAAGAAGTCTGGGGGTATTTCTGATTTCAGGGCTTATTTATGGTTCCTACGGAGGTAGACAGAACATATTGGTCCCTGTATCCAACATGGTGCCACTGCCCAAAGGACAGAGTCAGCAATGGCGAGACAGGGAACTATGCGAATAGTGGACAATCTTCTTTGGTCTTCTAGAGGAATCTGGAATTGTTCCACAGGTTCCCACTGGGAGATATAGGAAGAAGGGAGCAGAACAGCTGGGCAACCACCATGGGGTCCCAGAATAGAGACCAGGACGGGGGGAGGCTGAGACACAGGATGTGCAAGTATCACTGAGGACGGGGTTGGGCGCTGAGGTGGGGGAGCCCAGTGGGTACAGGCCATGCAAAGGAAAGACCATGAATCCTCAGCCCAGAGCTCCATCAGAGGACATCATGAGTGGGTTGAGGGAATGATTCCAAGGCTCATCTCACTTTCCTGAGATCCCTCCCCCACCAAAAAGGGCCACATAAGCGTCCCCTACTCTTAGAAGCTGTTTTGGTAAGAAAAAGAGGAAAGCGGGAGAAAGATGGAATATTTACCTGGAAGGGACTGGGATTCCTTTCATTGTTAAACTCAGTGGCCACCTGTTTCCTTCCACTATTCTAATAGAGGAGATAATTTATAGAAAATAAAAGGAAGTCTCAGTTTGGGGCTTAGTCTAGTGTGTGAAATTTTTGATTGTGAAAAAAGATGAATCTCAGTTTGGCCATAATTTTATGCTGAGGCCACAGTATCTCACATGTGAGAGATCTTTTCTCTCTCTTAGATAATTTACCATTCATCATCTTAAGTACTATTATCATTTATTATTTGAAATATGCAGAAACAGAGGCCTTAGAAGACCATTATACCCCATTTCTTCCTCCCTTCAAATGGGAAAGTTCTTGCTGCACTCCCTTCCTCTTCCATATCAGTTCCTGTGTACACTCCAGGGTGCATCCCTTCTGTGGGGGAGACAAGCGAGGGTGGGCATGTGTCCTCCAACTGCCCAATTTAGCTGGTATCCCACATGTAGGGGACCTGGCCAGCTGGAGTGCAGATTGCCAGGAGTGACAGATCCAAATTTTGTAGCCTGAAACCACATTTACTATCTTAGCAAGTACCAACTCAACTAAGGGTGACTTAGAAAATACAGATACTCAACAGGAAGACTGAAGAAAGGTGGCTCTGGAGTTAGTTCAGTGGCTTGAAGATGTCCTCAAGTACCAAGGCTCTTTCCAGCTATTTTCCTATCCTTAGCACATCAGCATTTTGGCCCCTAAGCATGTTGCCTCACAGTCACAATATAGCTGCCATAACTCCAATCATCACATTCTCATACAAGTATATTCAAATGTAGCTCATATGCCTCTCTTTTCTGGTCAGAGAACTTCCTGACCAGGGAAAGGGACTCATGTGCCCACTCCCCAGACTAGGCTCGGTACCCACCTGCCCTAGATCAAGACGTCTATTATCAGATAATCAAGGGTCTCTTAGCGGAGAGAAAGGGTGGGATGTGTTTAGGCCAGAAAACCAACCATGTTTGCTGATGGTTCAAGTAAGGCCAGGCAAGGAGCAGAGCCAGGCAAAAGCTAAGAGGAGACAAGAAAGAGGATTTAGAGTGGGTCACGGCTGAGCTGCTGTGTAGATGATGATGATGATTTGGTAGGGATGGAGCTACAAGTTCTGGAGCCCTTACCACGTGTCACACTCGCTCTGCACTGCACAGTCCACGCTTAATCCTCAGAGCAACGCTGGTGTTTTACTCAGAGGGGAACTGGGGCCCACTCTGCATGCTGGTGGCGGGGGTATCATTATCTCATGCCACCGTGGCTGCTGATGTGGGATGCCGGGAGCATTTCAAAGCAGCTGCTGTGTGTAGATTCCTTCTTCCCTCTCCTATCACATATTTAAAATACTTTAAGAGTCTCCTCCAGTAGGCTCCTCAAAGGTCCTCGCATTCTGGGATACAGTGGAGAACAAGATTGGCAAGGTCCCTGCTCTCATGGAGCTACATTCCTGTGGGAAGCATGGGAGAGTATCAATCGATCAGTCAACAAGAAAGATGCTGTGGTAAGGAAATTGTGACAAGTGGCTGCCACCAAGAGTGCCTGGAGAGAGAGCTCTGTGTATACTGGGGGGTTTGGGAAGGGCTCTCTGAAAGAGAAGAGGAGGTGGTTGGGTTGAAACTTCAGTGTGAGATGGTGCGGCCACCTGACAGATCTGGGGGACGGGAATTCCAGGCGAAGGAACAGCAAGGGACCAGGCTTGGGGGTTGTTAGTAGCGTTTGAGGAACGGAAGCAAATCACCCTGGCTGGAGCCTGCTCCAAATCAGCTTGGGAATGAACCTTCTGGGATCCTAATGGCCTTGCCTTGGGAAGACTTCAGGTGAAGAAGAGGCGCTGTGTGTAGGGCACACACAGTGGGGCACATCCCTGGTGGGGCAGGGATGAGAGTGTTTGGAGGGGAGTCTGGATTTTTTCCCCAAGTGATAGGGGACACAGTAGAGCATCATCAGTGGGGGAAATGCCAAATCTGAGATATGCTTTTAGACATGTACTCCTGCACACAGAGCTCTCCCTTTCCTGTGGGGCACACGGACCCTCCTTGTCCCGTGGGCATTGGTCATGTCTCCCTCGGAGGGCGGCAAGCTCTTAGAGATGAGAACAGAACGGTGCCGCCTCCTGCACCTGTGTGAGGCCATCAGCAGTGAACTAGTGACAAAGAAGCCAATGTTCCTATCTTCATCCACAGGGAACTGACAGCAGCTGTCCTGAGTGGAGGGTGAGCATGAAGGTCTCTGCTTCTCCGAAGTGTTGGGGTCCCCCGTTTCACCCAGCGCAGCAGGCTTGGTTGGGAATCTCTTTCTTCCTGGGAGATGTTTCTCCAGGGTGTTGGGGGTTCTCCTTGATCCGGCCTCCCCACACAAGCTCGAGAGCAGCCCTGGGTCTCATTAGGAGGAGGCTGTCAGATGATCTCAGCGTCCGGCAGATCATTCCCACAATGAGATCTGATAGGTAGCAGACATGTGTGCTGGGGGTGACCTGGTGAGCAGCTACCCCTCCGCCCCCACCCGCCAGCCAGGGGGCCTCCCCCGCCCTCGCAAGGTGCTCTCAGAACTCGACTCTGAATACACGAAACATGAGGCCGTCCCCCCTAATCAGAGCTGACTTATGGGAAAATTAAACACAGAAGGATACGCCAGCTCCAGGGAAGCTTCCTTCCCTGTCTTCCTGGAGGCTCAGCCTGACTCTGAGCGCCTTCGGGGGAAAGGCTGACCCTGCTGTCAGCCAGAGAGCTGTGACCCCGTGGTGGCAGTTGCATCGAGATGACATGGTCCTACTGACAGGAACAGGGAGGCTAGTAACACAAGACGAGCAAAACGCAGAAGTCTTTTTGTTTGGAATGTTCTGTCTACTCTCTAAGTCCTCGTGGCTGGATATCATTGATCTTTCAGAAGTACTGAACTGAAGTCTCATTAAGTTTTTCCAGGTGCATCAGGTACAAATTATCTAACTCCTCTGTAGCCATTAGAAGGAATGCCGGGTCTGCTTGAGGCAGTTTACAGTAGAGAGCCAAGGGGGCCCGGGCCAGGGCAGAGGGACTGTCGGCAGGCCAGGCCTGGGAAACCTGGAGAGATGGTTCAGGATGTTGAGCTCTGTGGAGGGGAGACTGACCTAGGCTGTGACTCAACTCCACTGTCACCGTTCTGATTGAAGGACAAGCCAAGAGTCTTCTCCTTTGAGCCGCATTGAACATGCACACGGGGCGACAGGGTGATCCAGAGCCAGGGGTCTTCTTCATGCACCTTAATTTGTCCAGAGAGCCCTTTGAAGGCTGCTGTGGGCTCCCTCTCCACTTAAAAAGACCTTTTCTCATGAGGATTTAAAGCATATGCTTGCTTGGCCAAGGCTGTCAAAATGCATCACAGAGATGGTCCCAAACCAACCGCCGAGCACCCCCCCTGTCCTGATCAAAGCAGAAAAGGCAGACGTCCCGCTGCCCATGGATGCTGGAGCAGAGCATGGGGAAAGCCAGCTGGGACTGCAGGCTGACAGCCCTGCTGGTCATGGCTTTGGGAGTGGGGGGTTGCTGTCCGTGTGCTGCTGACCAGTTGGCACCTGGACGGGCCCTGGACCCAAGTATCCGAGATGGATCGGTGACTACTCATGTCCAAAGCCAGATCACGGCAGCTTGGGCTAGACCAGGGAACCAGAGTCCAGCAGGGCTGGATGGGGAGGGGCCATCCCTGTAGGAGCTGGTAGAAAAAAAACAGATGGTGCTTGTTCCCTGGAGGTGGGCGGAGGACCGGAGGAGATGCCCCAAATCCGGAGCTAACTCTACAACAGCCACCTTGCTTGAGCACCTGCTGTATGCCTGGCATCCTGCCAGAGCTGTCATGGTAAGCCTCGGGCAATCCTCCTACCAGGCCTTGAGAGTGGGCATTCTAGTGCCTCCCAATTCGACAGATAACACAATAAAGCGCAGAGAGACTGCGTGCTGTGACCAGCTCCACCCAGCTGGCTTGTGGCACAGTTAGGATGTGAAGCCATGGGTATGTGAGCCCAAAGTTGGAGCTCCTAATCCCCAGCTGTATCACCGCCCAGAGATCAGACAGGACATAGCCTCATCACAGAGGAAAAGTGATGGTCAGGGGGCCGAGAGCTTGGTGGTGCAAGGGCTTCCCAGTGGGAGGCTGGCACAGAGGAATTCCACATGTGTAGAACCCCAGCTCAGCAGTGGTACACCCAGGAGAAGATCGAAAGAGGAGGGTTAGAGCAGTTTTGGGGGTGCGGGGGCATGGGTCCCAGCCTGGATCTGCCTGGGGATGGCCAGCAGGGGGAGGCTGGCAGGGCAAGGTAAAAGCAACCCATATGCTCCATCTCATCGCTCTTTCTGACATTCTTGAGTCTACGGTGTGGCCCCATTCCCTGCAAGCTTCTGAGAAAAGGGGACTCAGGTGAAGTGAGTGGTGGCTGGTTTATGGTCATTACAACAAAGAAGCGAGTTCAGAAGAAAGCTGCAAATCAGCTTGGGAATGAACCTTCTGGGATCCTAATGGCCTTGCCTTGGGAAGACTTCAGGTGAAGAAGAGGCGCTGTGTGTAGGAGAGAGGCAAGATTGCATGGCTTCCTGGACTCTGCTTTTCTGGTTTCCTAACTCAGACAGCCCGGATGTCTCAGGACATGAGGTCACTCTGGTCCTATATTTTCTTTCAAGTGTCTATTGAAACCATTTACGTGTTTGAAAGAACTGGATTGCCTTCCTACTATTGAGCTGTAAGAGTTCTCTACATATTCCTGCTGTCACTACCCCTGTGGTATCTCAGGGCTCCCTTTTGTCTTTCCATTTATATAATTCCTGGTTAACAGTGCTTCTGTGAAATGGGCTCTGCCAAGAAGACGCTTTCCCTCTCCTGATGGAGACACTGTTCCTACCTGACTCTCCACTTGCTCAATCAGGAGAATGACTCCATGTCCAGGTCATTGCGAATACTCAGTGAGGAGATGCCCATGAAGAGTGTCATGGTCTGAGATCTGGCACCCAGGGAGGACTCGGGCAGAGGGACCCCAGCCAGGGGGCCCCCAGTGCAGCACCTTGTGTCTGTTCTAAGCTGAGGGGAGAAGCAGAGTGGTTGAGTTTAAGAGGACCTTAATGAGAAATCAAAAACTTCTGACCTCCCAAATGCATTGTTAAGAAGCAGAAAGGCCAACTGGATGTTAGAGGCAACTGATGAATCACTGAACGCTACATCAAAACTAATGATGTACCATATGTTGGCTAATTGAACATAATAATAAGGAAGCAGAAAGGCGAGCCACAGACTGGCAGATACTATATTCAATAATAAGGATACTAACAACTAAAAAGGGGCAAAAGATTTGAATGGCTACTTCACAAAAGAAGACATCCGAATGGCCAGCAGGCACATGAAAAAATGCTGAGTGTCATTTGTCATAGAGAAATTCAAATTAAACCACAGCGAGATACCACTCCACCCCCAGTAGGATGGCTGAAGTTAAAGACTGACAATACCAAGTGTTGGGGAGGATATGGAGTAAGCAGAGCGCAGCTGCTTGGCTGGTGAGCTGCAAAAACACAGAGGCATTTCAGAAAACAGTTTTTCCAGGTCCTTCTAAAGGGAAACAAGACCTGCACAATGATCCAGCCATGCCACCCTCAGCTGTTTACCTGAGACAAAGGGAAACAGGTATCTCCACAAAGACTTGTATGCAAATCCTCATAGAAGCTTTATTCATAAGAGCAAAAGCCTAAAAACAACCTCAATACCCATCAGCAAGTGAAGGAACAAATACATAGTGACATTAGTGCAGTGCTGATTTCACTGACTACCTCAGCAGTGAAATCAGCAAACACCTGGTATGCACAGTAGCATGGATAAAGGTCAATATTGTGCAGAGGGAAAGAAATTAGGCACAAGAGTACCTCCTGTATTTTTCCAGGTTTTCTAGAAAAGCCAAGTGGAATATATAAGGATGGAGAATAGACGGGTGGTTGCTTAGAGCCAGAGGTGGAAGGGAGTCCCTACTAGGAAGGGGCCCGGAGTCAGGGGCCCAGCATCCTCCAGAGAGATGAGAATGCTCTCTACTTTGATTGTGGCCATGGTTACATGGGTATATACATTGTCAAGACTCATCAAAACATAAACTTAACATGGATGCATTTTACCGAATGGCATTATACCTCACTAACGTTGGCTTCAGGGATATCACTCAGACATGAGGCAGAGAGTCTTGATAAGCCTGACCCTCAGATGTGAGGCAGGGACCCATCACCGGAGAGAGCCCCCATGTGGAGCCCCCTTCAGATTTTCCCCCTTCACAGCCCCCTGTGCTGGGTATCTGTGCTTGTTCCCCCACCCTCCATCCTGCTCTGTGTCCAAGAGGCTGACCAGAGTGGACCACATGGATGGCGCCCTGCCAGTGGTCTTCCTGATAGATCCACCAGCAGCAGGCACCAGCAGGAGATCCGAGGGGAGAGGACAGGGAGTTGCAGGCTGCCCCTGCCCTGGGACTGAAGGACATAACCCCCTCATCCCTGTCTGGATAGCTCTCCCTTCTGGGTTCTGGTAACCTTACCATCCTCCCACCCTTTCTGAGCCATCCATTGGTCAAACCGCCTTCAAATTCTCCCAATTTGAATGTGCCACCTCTTGCTTGAGGGGATCCCAGTGGACAGAGCACACCATCTTTTTGGTGAAACAAAATAGAAGCTCTGACCCTGGCAAGAGAATCTGGGGTGCAGGTGGGGCTCAGTGGCCCCTCAAGTCCTATGAATGCAGGAACTTTTGCGCCCTCTGGGAGCTGGCCGTGGGGGTCACCGTCCTCTTCCAAAGCCTTGGCCCAGGCCTGGACAGATTCCTTCGCTTGGTTCCATGCAGGGGTTAAGACTTGTTCAAATTAGTCCATTTCAAGGGACGGTAGCGGGCACAGAGACAGAGGGGAGGACAAAAAGGCCTCCTGCACGCAGGCGGCACAGAGGGCCCCCAGCAGCCCCCGTGCACAGCACCCTGCAGGGCTGAGTGCGGCCCAGTGGGTGGAGCTGCCATGGGAACCACCCCTCAGCCACCACTACTGCGCGCTCTTAGTATGGCTGCCCTTCCCTCCTGACTCCATCTTCTCATGACAGCACCGTGGCAGAGACACTACCACTTCCATTTTTTACACAAGATGAAATGGAGCTTCAACAAAACCAGGTACCCCATCCAGGGTCCTACCAATTACAGCTGGGAGGCCCGGCTTCTGACCCATGGCTCCCTCCTTGGTCTGACTCCTAGGCCGCCTTGCTGCTGCCCTTCCTTACTCATCTTGGGGTATAAAAACTCACAGCTTCTGTGGTGCTTCCCCACCTGTAAACCCCAAGGACCAAAAGGATCGATATTCTGGCACCTTCCAAAATGCCACAGCAAAGCCCCAGACCCCAGGCCTTGCTGAGCAGAGAGAAGGGGAGACAGGCCATCTCTCCATCTTCCCCCCACCCCAGGGCCCCATCAGAACCCACAATGGAACAGAGCCCAGGAGACTCACCTCACTGCACAGGCCACTCATCTTTGGCAGTGGGAGCTCCTCCATGTTCCAGTGTCACGGAGGGGCGTGGATGGCACATGTCGGGCTGCCCAGGTGTCTGAAATGCCTTGTGAGCCTGTCCCAGCCACCGCACTGGTCCCTGGGCTCCCTTTGCGGCTGCAGACCAAGGCTGACCTCCTCTCATGGGCCTCCCTGCTGATCCCCAAACACCCAGCTGCACACTCTATGCTTATTTTTGGAGTGTATAAAACATTTGTGTAGAATTTATAGGAGATATATATATATATAAAATGACCACCCTTGTACATTCCCAAGATCTGAGAAGCCCTATATGAGCAGCCATTCCTCCTCCCTTGGACTAGGGTGTCTTAAGAGCAGCACTAGGATACTTGGGAAGGATAATTCCCAGAGGAGTGTGTGAGGGGCTGTCTTGTGCATTGGAGGATGTTCAGCAGCATCCCTGGCCAGTAGCACACTCCTACCCCCCACATTTGTTACAAATAGTTCTCCAGACACTGTCAAATATCTTGGTGGGGGGCAAAATCACCCCAGTGGCAAAGCTCTCCCGTGGAGAAAACCATTGTGACTTGGTGACAGTCGGGACTTTGATTTTTAGAGTTGTAACACCCATGCGCACATCCCTAAAGCAACATGGTTTTGTTTTGCTTGTTCTAAAATTTGTTGGAAACAGACTCACACGTAGGTGCTCTCGAGTCTGGCTGGGCTGCATCCTGCCACTGTGGGTAGGCACCTGCCGTGCGTTTTCATCGCCGCGCAGTTTTGTTGTGTGAACATGCCACACTTCGGTATTCTGTGTTCTTTTCTAGCACTGCCAGCCCTGGGCCACTCCAGGCTGAGGGTGTGCTGAGCGGGATCTCTGGGCACGTGCACCTGCCACTGTCCTGGTGCACACGTGTGTGTGTGCTTCTCCAGAGCATATACCTGGGAGTGGGACTCCTCTGAGGGGTCACAGAGAATGAACGTTGTATCTTGTATAGTTGTATTCAGCCTCCCACTGGCAGGGTGTGAACATTCCTATTGTTTCACATTGTTGCCGACAGTTGGGATGACCATTTTTTAAACATTCATCAACTGATGCGTGCATACATGTTATGTTCTTTGCATCCCATTTATCTGCACACCGTTGGGAGCCTGTCCCCCCATTCTGTCCCAAGTGATCAGAGCCTTCCTCTGACTTAGCTCTCCCTGCCTGCATTGTATCTGCCTGTGTGTTGGATGAATGAATGAATAATTCTGTTGGAGAGGGATCCACATATGTGTTAGCCTTTCCTTCTGACAAGGGGAAACTGCAGCCCAGCCCAGTAGGGAGAGGCAGGGACCCAGAGCTCCGTGGGGAGGCAGGCAGAGGCTTTGGACTCTTAACCCTGTGTTTCCCAGTGGGACTCATGTCCCAGCCCTCTGCCACCCCCAACTGCTACTTGGGCTGAAAGAACAAAAAGAGCCTAGAGTCTTTCTTCTTATTGTTCTCTCCACACCCCCATTCCCAAATACACTTGTCCTGAAAGCTGCTTGGGTCCCAACAGGGAGGCAGTAGGCAGGTCAGGGAGAATCCTGAGGTGGCTGGATTTCTGGAGGGTGTTGGCTGGGGAGGGAGGGCATATGCCTGTGGTGTGACTGAGGCACAGTTGTAGGGCAGGCTGTGTTTGCCTATTTCTCTACTGCATTTAGGGAACAATGACATTGACTGTCATTTCCCATCCAGGAAGGCTTGGGGAGGGGCAGACAGATGGGCATTAGGGAAACAGAAGCTATTGAGGGCAGTAGCCTGGAATCCTGAATGTGGGAACAAGGAGAGAGGCAGCAGTGAGGGAGAGCCTTCCCGAAGACAAAATGCATGGGTGATGGCCAGTGGGCTCGCCTGGCCGGGTAGAGGGAGGGCCAGCAGATGGTAGTGGTAACTAGCAGGTGCACTTACTCAGTGCCTACTGTATGCCTGGGACCCTATTAGGTACTTCACTGGCATCATCCCATTTTCCTGCCTTAAAGCTAGAGTCAGCATCATGTCCATTATGCAGATGAGGACCCCAAGGCTTGGAGACTGGGAGCAGCTTGTCTGCAGACTTCTGCAACAGTCACACACTCCAGCCAGGGCTGTTGAGTGGACTTAAGACCCTCCCACTACGGCACATGCTTCTTGAAGGCAAAGCCACAACAAACCTAAGCCACCTGAACCATGGGGGGCAGGACCCAGAGCAGAGAATGATCTCAGCAGCTTCCAAGAACCAAGCCAACCTCTCCAGTGTCTGGAGGTAGGTGGGTGGGGGTAAAGGGGCAGGTGTGACAGCAGGTGGGGGTGGGAGTTGGTTGGAAGAGCAGGGGAGCCCTCGAGAGATGAAGAGATTCCACTGGAGGGGGGTACATTCGGGGGTTCAAAGTGAAAGACCATTTTGGTTGCTAAGGTTACGGTCTACCATGTTTCTAGAGTACCTCCCAGTATGCATTTTCAAAGTGTGGACAGTTTTGAAGCCCTTTCACCCAGAGGACCCCTCATAAAGTCTGAGGGAGTAGAGTTGCCAGATAAAACACAAGATGCCCAGTTAAATTTGAATTTCAGATAAACATCAAATAACATTTTAGTAGATGTATGTCCCAAGTATTGCCTGGAATATACTTGTAGGAAAAGATTATTTGTTGATTATCTGAAATTCAAATCAATCCGGGCATCTTATATTTTCATTTTGCTACATTTGGCAACCCTAAGAAGGAGGCCTGGACTGGTGTCCCCATTTTACCTGGAAAGGAATGGAGGCACAGATAAGTTGTGTGGGGCGTGGCTGGCCCCAGCCCCATGCACCTCGGTCCCGAGCCCGGGCCCTTTCCACTCCACACAGCTGCCACCTCTGAGAGCTAATTGATGCACGGAGTTGCAACCTGACATCTGGGGCATGTGTCAGACCACAACAGAGCCTGTCTTCCCTTTCATCAGGCCCGGCCGGGGGAGCTGCCGGAGCCCTTGGAGGGAGGGAGAGCTGTAACTTCAAAGGCTGCGTCGCTGAGAATTCCAGCTACAGCCTTCCAGGTCTGCTTTTGGCTTCATTTCTTGGACTCCTTTAGCTCTGGGGACTGAGGTTTTACTTGTATGTGCCGAGAAGATATTGCTTCTTTTTTCTACCGGGGGGAAAATACCACCTTCGCTGAATGGTGCATGGCCAATTTCCATATTCTTTTACAGGGATCCATTCATCCTCACATCAACCCCATGAAATGCCTTCACGTACTGTTGTCCCCATGTTGCAGATGGAATCGTTGAACCTGAAGCACTCAGGGGCCTGTCCAGGGCGCACAGGACAGAGCTGGCTCTGGTCTAAAGGTTTTGCTGGGCCACCAAAGCGAGGGGAAAATTCTGTGATATGGGGAGTGGCTCCCAGTTCTCAGAGCTTAAGTCTCACCAAACCAGAACCCAACAAACCAAGTCATTCAGATTCTGCCTTCTTCCTCTGCCTTATCTGTGAAGGAGGCAGTTTCGGGAGGCATGGAGGTAAACTAAGATTTGAACTTCTCCTCCAAAGGAGTGGTCCCCACATACATCTTCAGGACAGGTCAGCCCCTCCTGATGTCTTGCTCTTCTCCTCCTGTGGGCTTTCCGTTGCGGGGGTTCAGAGTTAACATTCAAAGCCGCCAACAATGATGCGAACTGCGTACACTGATACTTCAGAAAGATTATCAGCCACAGACAGAGAAAAGAAAGCAATTTTAGGTGCTAACTGAAGAGCCCCTGCCCCAGCCCCCTGGCCAGCCCAAGTCTCCGCGGACAGTCCCAAGGCTTGGTGATAACTTTGCCGTGGGCGGGGGATGCCACGCTGCATGGGATGGGCCTCCCAGCGGCAGAGGGGATCAACCCCGTCGGCACACCACGTGGCTGTGTGGTTTGTATGGCTTTCCTTCAGAGCAGAGGTGGTCCTGGCCTCCTCACATTTCATTCCTCAGGTGTCTGTGTGTGTGTGTGTGTGTGTGTGTGTGTGTGTGTGTGTGTGTGTGTGTGTTGGGGGATGGTGCTGCCACGAGTGCCGTAACGAGCTTCTCTCGCGGAGACAGCTTGGACGGGCCTCAGCTGGGATCCCTGCCTTGCTGGGAAGCAGGAGGTGAAGCCTCAGAGACACAATCTGTGGTATCAGTGCAGATGGGAACACGTGTGTGTGTGTGCACATGCGCGGTGACCAAGACAGTCCTGTCCTCCTGAGACAGAAAGGACAAGCGAGTCTCACCCTCAAGCCCATTTCAATAGTCAGGACAAGTCAGAGAAAGAGCAGCCTTCCAGAGTCACGATCAAGAACTGGGCGAACCCGCACAGTGACAAGGCTGCATGCAGGGGCGTTGATGGGAAGCTGACTCAGCTGCCTGGCCATCCCCTCCAAGGTGCCAGCATGTAACTAAAGCCATCTTGTGTGCTTCAGACCCAGCTTAAGCACCAGCTGAATACCACAAGGAATCTCAATTGATGCCATATAGACTAGAAAGATCACCCAGCAGAACTCTACTTGAATTCCTAACTTAACAAAATTGTGAGGATAAAATAGTTGCTGTTTAAACATCTTAAAAAAAAAAAAAAAACAGGCTAAAATGCACACTGGTTACAACAGCCTGCAAGCTGGCTTCTCACTGTTCCATTTTCACTGCTGCCAGAGGGATCCCTCCAAGGGCTGCCCCTTGTGGGTGAAAGTTCCCTGACGGCTGGGGTTCTGGGTTCAGGTGCAGCAGCCAGGCATGTAAGTAACACCTGCTCCCCTCCGTCCCCCCACCCCCGCCCCATCTGCCTCCATCCTCTCCTTCTAGCCTGTGCCCCAGGCTCCACTCACCTCACACTTTCTAGTCTCTGTGCTCCTGTGAACCCACTCCCCCTCCACCCTTAACCCTGTTGGCCTGGCTCAAGGTCTGTCTCTCCCTTCCACCCTCCTGCTGGGCTCCCTGGCCCAGCCCACATCCGCCATTTTGTAGATGTCCCAAGGCTGTCCAAGTTTGTTATCTTTTTGTGATAATCACATCTCACAGGTGCCTAGAACTTTCCAACAGACAAAGCACATTCACAAGATACACTCCTATATTCCTCATGGCAACCCTACAAAGAGGGGTTACTCAGCCCACTTTGCAGATAAGCCACAGAGAAGTTACCTGTGGATTCTGATTCTAAAGCCCCCTGTTTGTGAAAGCTGGGCTTGCTTTCCAGGTCTGACGTTTCCTGAGTCAGTCTCTCTTCTACCCACACTGAAAATTCGACAGCAAAGGCCTGCAAGCAAAAGTGGGGTTCCTAAGTACCAGATGGGAGGGGAACTTGGCTTTCTGGCTCGGCTAAACTCTTTTAGAAAAGCAAGTCACCCCAAAGACAGGGCTTGCAGAGCTTTATCATCAATCCCAGGGTTAGAAAGAGGGGTTTGCATGCCTGGACTTGGGCTGTTGGCTTTTAGGAAGTAGATGGAGTGTTTGTAGCAAGGTCACTCTCTCTCCCTGTTGTCTGGCGTCTGCTCCCCACTACCCCTGCGTCCTAGGAGATCCCCTGCCTCTTTAGCTTTCTTTCCGTGGGGCGGGTGGGGAAGGAACCAAAGGCTGCATGAAAGGGACACTCTCTGCCTTTCCAGAGATGCCGACCACGGAGGGGTAGGCGGGGGAGGAGAAAGGCACCCCCAGGGCTGTGCGGCTGCAAGACCAGACACGCGGGGTTCTGGGTCCTGACGGCGATCCCACAGCGCCATCTAGTGGCAGCAGGGAGAACGCGCGTGCCCTCACGTGGAGCTGCGCTCTGCGCAGGAACCCAGAGCACCCCCCAAGGGCCAGAATCTGGGCCAGGAACTTCTGAACATTAAGTGGCTGGCTCACCTCGTTAATCCTCCCCCCAGCTCTGCCCGGCAGGAGAAAAGGATCAGATTCAGAGAGAGTAGGTGGCCCTAGAAGAACTTGGTTCCTTACTGGGACAAGTCAGAACTGACCCCTCCAGTGCCTTTATCCCACAACCCCCTGTGTCCCCTGCCGCTGCTTCTCACTTGCCTCCTGGATGATTATCTGCACTCCTCCCGTCAAGTCATTTCAGGGAGAAACATAAAATGTCTTATAGAAGTAATAAGTGTGTCATTCACTGAGTACCTGCTCTGTGCCTGAGGCTGCTTAGAATTTTTTGAGTATTCTCACTAAGCCCCACAGTAACACTGAAAGGCAGGGATTATCAACCCCATTTTATAGAAGAGAGACTGAGTCTCAAAGAAGTGGAGTAATGCATACAAATTCACCCTGCTGTACAAAACAGAACTGGGATTCACACCCTAAAGCCCTTAGGTCCCTGGTTTCCTGGGAGGACCCCTTGCTCTTATCATCATTGTCTTAGAGCAACCTCTGCTGTGGTGGAAGAAAAAAATTTGCAACGAGAAAAAAACAACCATAGAACAGTAAGTTTTCTACCATCCATCATGGCTTAAATGAACATGGGCATCATTATTGTCACCATCTTCAACATCATGTGTTCCACAAACGTATAAAGAACCCTGTCACTGTCACTGCAGGAGTCCAGCATGAGTCATGGCCCCATCTGCCCTCAAGGTCACCATCACTGCCATTCTCTGGCTCTGATTAGGGTGGGCTCTTCTCATCCTGCCTGGAGACCTGGATTCTTCTCTTCTAATTCTGCTTATTATACATACTCACGTACTTATTCATTCATATATTTAATTGATGTTTGTTGAGCTCCTATTATGTGTCAGGCACTGTGATGAATACTAAAGATATGGTGCCAAAAGTCCCTGCCCTCACAGAGCCTGCAGTTTGCAAGATAAATAGGTAATAACCAAGTAAACTAACAAATATTAGATGACAGTCTTCATAAGCACTCTGAAGACAGGACTGGGATACTACAACAGCATGTCATGGGACCTGCCTTAGTCTGGGGGCTCCCCTCACTGCAGCCTACCTCACATCCTCCAGCTCACACGGACTGTGCACTAGAGGAAATTCTCTGGCCACAAGGACTTCCATCCTGGATACTCAGTGACATTTCCGGTTTCCTGGGATTTCATTGGCTTTTTTAAAGTTGCCTCATACTTTGTATTACTGTGTGAATCTTCATTAACTGTAGCTTTTAAATCAGAAGAAAAACATCCCTTGACAGTCTGGGTTCAGAAAACTCATGTTCTACAATCTTGAATCACTCCCCAATGGTATCATATAGGTGTTTGTGTCCTTCAAATTCCATTGAGGAGGACTCCACTTCCACTCAACATAGAGGAACAGGGACTAGATTTACCTGAAAGAAATAAAAAATATACTAAATATATAAAATGATGGTTTTCAAAATACTAAATACCAGGCAATGAAGGACAGTGATCCCTGAGATGGGAAAAAAATGAGGTGAGCCCTACACTTTTCAGATCCTACTGACTTGAGAAGTTCTCCAGGCTATAATGTAGAGAAGGGGAACCCAGTGAGAACCCAGAAAACTGTGAGTTGAGGAAATGGAGCTGAGAGTCTAGGGAGACCAAAGTGGCCAAAGTTTGCCAAATATAGTACCAAAGATGCAGAGAACACATAGAACTCTGAAGATCCACAAGGCGTTCCCTTCAAGTGTTCAGCAAAGTACTGGTGTATGAAGTACACGTGTATGAAGACACTACCTGAAATGAGGGCAGATGGGGAGAGACATCAGAAAGGAATAGAGAACAGTGGGCAGTGCACTCAAAGGGCTGGAATTAGTGACTGTTCTCACCAGTAAGAAAAATTCACAAATGTGGGGGCATTGGGTAGAATATTTGCAAAGGTCTTGTGTGAGTAATGTGAAATAATTAGCCCTATGTGGAGCACTGTTCTAGACCCACCTAACAAATTATGAAAGAATATTCAGAAAGATTAGATGTTTTCAATTCACTTAATTGAATCCTAAACCAAAATACAAGAATATGTATAGGAATACTGAAATATTTGGCACCCAACAAGGTGAAATTCACAAAGTGTGGCAATCAAACAAATTAGTGGACATAAAAAGAAGCATGAAAACATGATTAATAACAAGAGCAATCGGGGCACCTGGGTGGCTCAGTCGTTAAGCATCTGCCTTCGGCTCAGATCATGATCCCAGAGTCCTGGGATTGAGCCCCGCATTGGGCTCCTTGCTCTGCAGGAAGCCTGCTTCTCCCGCTACCATTCCCTCTGCTTGTGTTCCCTCTCTCACTGTCTTTCTCTCTGTCAAATAAATAAAATCTTAAAGAAAAAAAAATAACAAGAGCAATTAATCTAAACTGACACATAACTGACAGACTTAGAATTAGAATTCTAATTAGAACTAGCAGAAAAGGACATTAACAGTGATTACAACTGTATTTCATCTATTCAGAAAGTTAACTAAAGACATAGAAGATACAAAAAAAGGCCTAAATCAAACTTCTGGAGATAAAGACTACAGTGTCTGAGATTAAAAGTACACTGCATTAGTTTAAAAGCAGATTAGACTCAGCAGAAAAGATTTGTGAACTTGAAGCCATAGCAATAAGAATTATTTATAATGAAACACACATAGAAAAAAGATTTTTTTAAAAAGAGGATCAGTAAACTAAGGGACAACTTTAAGTGGCCTTATGTATATGTAATTGGAATCTCTGAAGGAGAGTAAGGTGGGTGGTTAGGCAGTGGACAGGAAAACATATGTAGAAGTAATGAACAAAAATTTCCACATTCCCTGAAAACTATATACCTACTGATCCAAAATGCTCAGCAGATCTAAAGCACAAGACATGTGAATAAAGCTACACCAAGGCACATCATAATCAAAGTATTCAAAACCGAAGATAATGAGAAAAATCTTAGCTGCCAGAGGAAAAAAGACACATTATGTTCAGAGGAACAACAACAACAAAAAAAAATGAGTACAACAGATTTCTTGTCATTAAAATGTAATCAAGAATACATATCTTTAAAATACTGAAAGAAAAAATTCACAATTTAGGATTTTATACCTAGCAAAAATTATCTTTCAAAAAATGAAGGTGAAACAAAGATTTGTTCTTCAGACAAACAAAAGATATAAAATCTAGTATCAGAAGAAATGAAGAATGCCTTTGATGGGCTCCTTAGTAGTCTAGACATGACTAGGGAAAGACTTTCTGAGCATAAGAAGACACATATATTGGGGCGCCTGGGTGGCTCAGTGGGTTAAAGCCCCTGCCTTCAGCTCAGGTCATGATCTCGGGTCCTGGGATTGAGCCCTGCATCGGGCTTTCTGCTCAGCAGGGAGCCTGCTTCCCCCATCTCTCTCTGCCTGCCTCTCTGCCTACTTGTAATCTCTCTCTCTCTCTCTGTGTCAAAGAAATAAATAAAATCTTAAAAAAAAAGAAGAAGAAGAAGACACATATATATTAAAAGTAAATGGATGGAAAAAAATGTACCATGCTCTCACTAATCAAAAGAAAGAGAGTCACTGTATTCAGCCAGAGCAGACTTTAGAGCAAGGGATGTTATCAGAGGTAAAGAGGGGCATTACACAATGACAAAGGAGTCAATTCTCCAGGAAGACATACAACAATCCTTATGTGTATGTACCTAACAAGCACATCAAATATGTGAAGCAAAACCTCTTGGAACTACAAGTAAGATTAGATGAATTCACAATTGTAGTTCAAGAATTCAGCAGCCTTCTATCAGAAATGGACAGATTTACCAGGCAAAAAATCAGTAAGGAGACAGTTGAACTCATTAGCACCATCTATCAACTGGATATCATTGACATCTGTCAACCACTTCATCCCACAACATCAGGATATATGTTCTTCTCAAGCTCACATGGAACATTCACCAAGATAGACCATGTTCTGGGTTATAAAACACATCTCAGCAAATTTAAAAGAATGGAAATCGTATAATGTCTGCCCCAGATCACAGTGGAATTAAGCTAGGCATCAATAACAGGAAGATAGCCAGGTACACACTGAACATTTACTAAAGTAGACTATACTTTGGGCCATAATACAAGTCTCAGTCAATTTAAAAAGCTTCAAGTCATACAAAATATGGTCTCTGACTGCAATGGAATTAGAGATTTATAACAAAGATACCTGGAAAATCTTCAGATATGGAGAAACTAACCTGTGGGTTAAAAAAGGAATAACAAAGAAAATGTAAAAACATTTGATCTGAATGAAAATAAAAACATAACGTATAAAATTTGTGGGATTTAGGGGCACTTGGGTGGCTCAGTGGGTTAAAGCCTCTGCCTTCGGCTCAGGTCATGGTCTCAGGGTCCTGGGATTGAGCCCCACATTGGGCTCTCTGCTCAGCAGGGAGCCTGCTTCTCCTCTCTCTCTGCCTGCCTCTCTGCCTACTTGTGCGCTCTCTCTCTCTCTCTCTCTCTCTCTCTCTCTGTTAAATAAATAAATAAATCTTAAGAAAAAAAGATACAACAGGAAAACAGACTGTATCCTATCCAATACAATACATATCATACTAATAGTTTTAAAAAAATTTGTGGGATGCTGCGAAAGAAATTCTTAAGGGGAAATTTATAGCATTAAACACCTATAGGGGAGAAAAAAAAAGATTCCCAAACAATAACCTCCACTTCCACCTTAAGAAACTAGAAAAATAAACAGAATAAAGGGAATAAATAATAAAGATCAAACAGAAGTCAATAGAAAACACAAGAACAAAGCAAAATATCAGAACAAAAACTGGTTCGAGATGATCAATAGAATTGATAAACTTTATCTAGACTCATTAGAAAGAAAGAATATACAAGTTATTAATATTAGGAATAAGAGAAATGATATATTTATGGAATCTACAGATTTAAAAGGCTAATTAGTTAATACTATAAAAAATGTTATGCCAATAAATTTGACAACTTAGGTGAAATGGACAAATTCCTTCATAGATACAAACTACCAGAGCTCACTTAAAAAATAAAAATAAAAATGTAATAGGAATAGCCCTATATCTACTAAAGAAATTAAACTTTAATTAAAGACCTTCCCACAGTGAAAACTCAAGGCTTAGATGGCTTGATGGGTGAATTCTTCCAAACATTTGTGGGAGAAGCAATACCAGTTCTATACAAACTCTTTCAGAATATTGCAGAGGATGAAGATTTCCCAACCAGTTCTATGTGGCCAGCAATACCTGATACCAAAATAGACAACAACTACAAGAAAAAGTAACTACAGATCAATCCTTCGTGAAAATAAGAGTAAAAATTCTAAAAATGTTATCAAATCAATCCAACAATATGTATCAAAAAGAGAGGCATCCTTATCAAATGTGATTTATTCCGGGAATGTGGGGTTGGTTTAACATATGAAAAGCAATCAGTATAATTCCTTATATTAACGCACTATAAAAGATAAACCCTGTCATCATCTCAACAGATTCTAAAAACAATATTTGGTGAGAATTAAACATCCATCCCTGAGAGAAACTCTCAGCCAAGTAGGAATAAAATAAATTTCTGCAACCTAACAAAGAGCAACCATGATAAAGCATTACACTTAATGTGAAAGACTGAATGCCTCTCCTCTAACATCAGGAATAGACAAGGATGTCTATTCTCACCACTGCTCTCCCACATCGTCCTGGAGGTTCTAGGTTATTAGGCAAATAGACAAGGATGTCTATTCTCACCACTGCTCTCCCACATCGTCCTGGAGGTTCTAGGTTATTAGGCAAAAAAAAAGTTGTGGGGGGAGTCATCCAGATTGAAGAAGTAAAAGCTATCTTTATTCATGATGTGATT
>CM053603.1:78949132-78966424 GCA_028646535.1 Procyon lotor
GAGTCAGCTCTTAATAAATAGTGTGGAAAAGAAGAAAGGTTAGGAAGTGAGTCTACCTGTCCAACTACTTCAAACGAATATTAACATCCTCTTTTAGCTAGGCCTTGTGATGAGTTCTTAGCATAGGCACCAAACTATAGGGAAGAGAAAGACCTACACATCCTGGACAGCTGGTAAGAAAATAACAGGATCATTAAATCATTCGTTTAGTCATTTATTCAACCAATGTTTCCTGTGCATAGAGATATGCCAGGTTAGGTGACAGTACAATAAAATATGTAGAGTGATTTGTCTTCATGGGATAAGCAAAATAAGCAAAATAATCATAGAGAAAAGGGCGATGAAGTAAAGGAATAAGGTTCTAAGAATGAGGTGTATGAATGGGTGGGGATGAAGGCCGTGGTGACAATCAGGCTTTGGAATCAGGAGTTACATTTATCGTGCGGGAGGGTCTGTGGTAAGTTTGAATGGATAAATCCAATAGGCATTTAAGCCTGGGGCTGGGAGAAAAGGTGTAGGCAAGAAATGGAAATTTGTTAGAGCCACGGAAACAAAGGAAAGGTCCAGGACAAAGAGCATTTAAGGGAGTTGGTGTAAGTTTTACCTTTGGCTCTATGCATACAAAGGACACAAACATCCTCCACCTGTGAAGAAAAGGTTTACAAGAAAATTTTAAAGTTGCCTGGTCCTGCCTCCCTTCTCCCGCAATCAAACTACATTTCCCAGAATGCTGGGCGAACCTCGCGAGACCCGAAATACCTCACGGTCGCTTCCGGCGCCTGTGGCCCCGGATAATCATGGCGACCGTTAGAGCGTCTGTGTCGCTGTGGAGCCTCCTCACAGCTTCCCGGAGCACGGAACGGGTCTGTTTCCGGGCCCGAAGTCGTCCCCAGCTCCGCGCCCTGCTCCAGCCACTGCCTGGGCCCTACGAGGCGGGACTGCCATGCCGTGGGCTTGCCTCTGAGTCGGGTAAGTGACTGTCGGACGTCAGCTGGCACATTCTCCTGGGAGACCTAGAGCCTGCTTCTGGCTGGCGACAACCACGCGGTTGTCGAGCCAGGGTTGTTGGTCCCTGACTCTTGTAGCAGTGCGCCCTAGGCCAGCCGGCTCCCTTCTGTACCTTTTACCTGTAGGTCCGTTATCGCTTGCTTTTGTCATTCGTTAACTCAGTGAACCAGCAGTGCCTGAGCTCGGTTCCTTGCAAAGCACAGTGCTACGTTTAGGAGATACCGCCAAATAAACTGGTTTGTCTTTGAGGAATTCGTGGCCCAGTGGGGAACTGGCAGTGCAGTGTGACCCAGGTCGCGACAGGAGAACACACGTAAGACTGGCACTCAAACTTGGTGAGAAGGACAGGGAAGGGTTCCTGGAAGTTAGGATCGGAGCTGAGACATGGCTAACCATGCTAGGGAGAAAACAGGAAACATTTCAAGCAAAGGAAACAACATAAGCAAGAGTCCTGCAATGAGACTGGACACATGTAGTTTGGAAACACATGTTTGAGATAGGATTGGTAGGCTTGGTTATGGCTTTGGCTTTAAGTTTAAAAGAAGAAATCAACGTTGCTTCTCAGGTTTCTGGCTTGAGCTGTTGAGTGGAGGAGAGTAGTCACATTTATACCAAAACAAGATTAATTGTAGAGACAGTTTTTTTTGGCGGGGGCGCGGAGGAGGGCAGGTGAGGGAAGAAAAGATGGGAGTAGATGAGATTGGAAGGGAGGCAGAAGTAAACATCTATTTGTACACATTAAATTTGAGGTGCTTTTGAAATTTGAGTGTAGGTACCCAGTTCACAGTCATATCTAAAGTGAGAAACATCTGGTAAAAGTGGTAACTCAACCTGGGTGCCTGGGATGAGTACAAGAAATACAAGACCGGTTCTGCCCTTTGGGGGAGCACAGTGTTTAGTGGGAGACACGGTGAAGTAAGCAGACTACCTTAGTTTCTTTTCTAAATGAAGTTGGAAGTCATTGAGTTTTAAGCCTGACTCTTGATTACATTTAAATTTTTTTCAGTTTTATTGAGATATAATTAATATACGGCATTGAATAAATTTAAGGTGTGCAGCACAATAATTTGACTTCATATATCATGAAATTATTACAGTAAATTTAGTTTACATCTTTCCTCTCGTGCATTTACAAAGAAAAGAAAAAATTTTTTTTTTCCCAGTGATGAGAACTCTTAGGATTTACTTTATTAACAATCTTCACATATGCCATTCATCAGTGTTATATTATCATGTAGTATATTATGTCACTAGTTCTTTATCTTTTAACTGGAAATTTGTACCTTTTGACCAACTTCATCCAGTGCCCCTTCCACTGGTAACCATAAGACCCCAAGTCCGATCTCTTTTTCTGTGAGTTCTTGTTTCTTTAAAGATTCCACATATAGGGGCGCCTGGGTGGCTCAGTCGTTAAGCGTCTGCCTTCAGCCCAGGTCATGATCCCAGGGTCCTGGGATCGAGCCCCGCATCGGGCTCCCTGCTCGGCAGGAAGCCTGCTTCTCCCGCTGCCATTCCCTCTGCTTGTGTTCCCTCTCTCGCTGTGTTTCTCTCTGTCAAATAAATAAAAATCTTTAAATAAAAAAAAAAGATTCCACATATAGTTGAGATCATCCAATATTTATCCTTTTCTGCTTGATTTATTTCACTTAACATAATGCCCTCATAGTCCATCCATGTTGTCCCAAATGGCATGATTTCCTCCTTTTTTATCCCATTACGCACACATACACACACCCCCACAACTTTATTATCCACTGATGGACACTTAATTGTCTCCATATCTTGGCTGTTGTAAATAATCCTGCTGAGTTCCTTTTCCTCTACACCCTTGCCAACTCTTGTTTCTTGCTTTTTGAGTCTTGCCATTCTGACAGGTGTAAGGTGTTGTTTCTCGTCTTTTTGAGGCATTCCGTTCTGACAGGTGTAAGCTGTTATCTCAATGTGGTTTTGATTTGCATTTCCCTGATGACTAGTGATATTGAGCATCTTGTCTGTTGGCCATCTGTATGTCTTCTTTGGAAGGATGTCTGTTTAGGTCTTTGACCCATTTTTAATCAGATTGGGGGTTTTTTGGCATTGATTTCTATTAAGTTCTTTATTTGGATATTAATCCCTTATATAATATCTCATATGCAAATGTCTTCTCATTTAGTAGGTTGCCTTTTTGGTTGGTTGATGGTTTTCTTTGCTGTGCAAAATCTTTTTATTTTGATGTAGTTCCAATAGTTTCTATTTGCTTTTGTTTTCCTTTCTTGAGCTCTATCTAGGCAAGTATTACCATGGCTGATGTCAGAGAAATTACTGCCCTTTTTTTTTTCCCTAGGAGTTTTATGGCTTCAGATCTCACATTTAGGTCTTCAGTCCACTTTGAGTCTGTTTTTGTGTATCGTGTAAGAGAGTGGTCCACTTTCATTCTCTTGCCTGTAGGTGTCCAGTTTTCCCAGCACTATTTATTAAAGAGACGGTTTTTTCTCCGTGGTATATTCTTGCCTGCTTTGTCTTAGATTAATTGACCATGTGAATGTGGGTTCATCAGGGGTACTGGCCTGTGGTTGGCTGGCTGGCTTGCTTGCTTTCTCTCTCTCTCTCTCTCTCTCTCTCTCTCTGCCTCTTCGTCTTTCTGGTTTTGTTATCAGGGTAATGCTGGCCTCACAGAATATATTTGGAAGCTCTCCTTCCTCTTCTATTTTTTTTTGGAATAGTTCGAGGAGAATAGGTATTAGCTCTTTACATATTTGGAATTTACCTGTGAATCCATCTAGCCTTTAGTTTGTTGGGTGTTTTTTGTTTTTTTAATTACTGATTTAATTTTATTACTAGTAAGGGTTTCTTCAGATTTTCTTTTTTTTCCTGCTTCAGTTTTGGAAGATTGTGTCTGGGAATTTGTCCATTTCTTCTAGGTTGTCATACAATTTTTTATAGTAGTCTCTTATAGTCCTTTGTATTTCTTTAGTGTTTGTTGTTACCTCTTCTCTTTCATTTCTGATTTTATTTATTTGAGTCCTTTTTTTCCCTGATGGGTCTGGCTATAGGTTTATCAATTTTATCTTTTCAGCAAATCAGGTCTTGGTTTCAATGTTCTTTTCTATTGTTTTTTTATTCTGTTTTATTTTTTTTCTGCTCTAAACTTTATTATTCCTTTTAATGTTGAACTTTGTTCTTTTTCTAGTTCCTTCAGATGTAAGACTAGACTGTTTATTTGAAATTTTTCTTGTTTCTTTGGTAAGCCTCTATCACTATAAATTTCCCTCTTAAGAACTACTTTTTGCTATGCTCCAAAGAGTTGGGACTGTTGTGTTACCATTTTCTTTTGTCTTCATATATTGTTTGTTCCCTTTTTGGTTTCTTTGTTGATCCATTTGTTGTTTAATAGCATGTTGCTTAGCCTCCATATGTTTGTGTTTTTTCCATTTTCTTGTAATTGATTTCTAGTTTTATTTTTTCAGTGTTCCAAGATTCATTGTTTATGCACCACACCCAGTGCTCCATACAATACATGCTCTCCTTAATACTCACCACCAGGCTCACCAATCCCCCCATCCCCTCTCCTCCAAAACCCTCAGTTTGTTTCTTAGAGTCCACAGTCTCTCATGCTTCATCTCCCTCTCCTATTTACCCCAATTCACTTTTCCTTTGCTTCTCATAATGTCCTCCATGTTATTCCTTATGCTCCACAAATAAGTGAAACCATATGATAATTGACTCTCTCTGCTTGATTTATTTCACTCAGCATAATCTCCTCCAGTCCCGTCCATGTTGATACAAAAGTCGGGTATTCATCCTTTCTTTTTTTTTTTTTTTTTAAAGATTTTATTTATTTGAGAGAGAGGGTGAGAAAGAGAGCATGAGAGAGGAGAAGGTCAGAGGGAGAAGCAGACTCCCCATGGAGCTGGGAGCCCGATGTGGGACTCGATCCCGGGACTCCGGGATCATGACCTGAGCCGAAGGCAGTCGCTTAACCAACTAAGGTTAGCCACCCAGGCGCCCCGGGTATTCATCCTTTCTGATGGAGGCGTAATATATACAATGGAATGGTTTCTAGTTTTATAGTGTTATGGTTGGGAAAGATGCATGATATCATTTGATCTTCTTAAATTTGAGATTTGTTTTGTGGTCTAACGTGTGATCTTTCCTGGAGATTGTTTCCTGTGCACTTGAAGATGGTTTGTATTCTATTTTTGGATGGAATGTTCTGTATATGTCTGTTAAGTTCATCTGGTCTAATGTGTCATTTAAAGACACTGTTTCCTTATTGATTTTCTGTCTCGATGGTCCCTCTATTGATTTAAGAGGGGTATTAAAGGGCCCTGCTATTGTATTGCTGTCAGTTTCTCCCTTTATGTCTGTTAATATTAGCTTTATGTATTTAGGTGCCACAATCTTGGATGCATAGAGATTTATAATTGTTATATCTTCTTGTTGGATTGATCCCCTTTATCATCATGAAGTGCTGGTGTTTCTTGCTACAGTCTTAGGGGTTTTTTTTTTTTTTTGGTTTTTTTTTAAGGATTTTATTTATTTATTGGGAGGTGAGAAGCATGAGCAGTGGGAGGGGCAGAGGGAGAGAATCTGAAGCAGACTCCTCACTGATCAGGGAGCCTGATGCAGGCTGTGAAAGCACCATCTGAGTGAAAACCAAGAGCCAGACGTTTAACTGACTGAGTCACCCAGACACCCCTGTAATTTTAGTTTTAAAGTATGTTTTGGCTGATGTAAGTATTGCTACTCTGGCTTTTTTTTCCCCTTCCATTTGCGTGGAATATCTTTTCCAACCATTTTACTTGGAGTGTCTGTGTTTCTTTAGTTCTGCAGTGAGTCTCTCTCTCTCTCTCTCTTTTTTTTTTTTTTAAGATTTTATTTATTCGACAGAGAGAAACACAGCGAGAGAGGGAACACAAGCAGAGGGAATGGAAGCAGGAGAAGCAGGCCTTCCGCAGAGCAGGGAGCCTGATGCGGGGCCTGATCCCAGGACCCTGGGATCATGACCTGAGCTGAAGGCAGCCGCTTAACCACTGAGCCACCCAGGCGCCCCTGCAGTGAGTCTCTTATAGGCAGTACATAGATCTGGGTCTTTTGTTTTGTTTTGTTTTTATCCATCTTTTGTTTGGAGCATTTAGTTCATTTACATTTAAAGTAATTATTGATAGGTATTGTACTTATTGCCATTTCGTTGTTTTCTGGTGGGTTTTATAGTTCTTCTCTGTTCCTTCCTTCTCTTGCTCTCTTGTTTGGTGGTTTTCCTTTCCACATTTGGCTTTCTTTCTCTTTATTTTTTGTGTATCATAGGCTTTTGATTGGTGGTTACCATGGGGTTCATATATAACATCATATGGGTATAGCAGGGCCTATTAACTTTATGGTTAAGTTAGAACACATTCTAAAAGTACTAAGTTCTTACCTCCTTTCTCCATGTGTTATATATATGATGTCACATTTTACATCTTTTTATTTTATATATCCCCTGATCTTTTTCCTAATTTTTGTAGATATAATTGATTTTACTTCTTTCATGTTTTAACTTCCTTACTGGCTTTATAAAGTGATTAACCTACTATGCTTATTATAGGTTTGCTCTTACTAGTGAGAATTTCGCCTTTCACAGTTTTCTGACTTGTAGTGATTGTCTTTATTTTTTCACTTAGAATTCCCTTTAACATTTATCATAAGGATGGCTTAGTAGTGATGAACTCCTTTAATTATTGTTCATCCAGGTAACTCTTTATCTCTCTAGTCCTGAATGACAGATAAACTTGCAGCGTATTCTTTTTTTTTTTTTTAAATTTTGTTTATTTGAGAGAGAGCGTGAGCTAGTGAGCACAAACTGAGGAGGGGCAGAGAAAGGGAGAAGCAGACTGCCTGCTGAATAGGGAGTCCCAAAACGGAGCTCAATCCCAGGACCCTGAGATCATGACCTGAGCTGAAGGCAAACACTTAACAGACTGAGCCACCCACGTGCCCCTAGAGTACTCATGGTTTTTTTTCCTTTCAGTACTTTGTGTCTTGCTATTCTTTTCTGACTTGCGAAGTTTTTTGCTGAAAAATTAGGTGATAGTATTATAGTGATTCCCTTGTATGTAATGGCTTTTCTCTTGCTGCTTTTAATATTCTATTTTTATCTTAAATTCTCTCATTTTAAGTTATTATGTGTCACAGTGTGGATATGTTTTTGGGTTCATCTTGTTTGCGGATTTTTGTGTTTCCTGAACCTGAGTGTCTTCCCAGATTAGGGACATTTTCAGCTATTATTTTTTTAAAATAAGTTTTCTGCTCTCTTCTTTTTCTTCTGAGATCCCTATAATACAGTGTTTATTATGCTTAATGATATTTTAGAGGTCCCTTAACCTATTCTTACTTTTTGCTGTTTAGCTTGGTTGCTTTCCATTACACTGTGTTCCAGATCACTGATCCATTCTTCTGCATTCTGTAATCTGCTCTTGGTTCCCTCTAGCATATTTGTCCTCTCGGTTGTTGTATTCTTCAGCTCTGACTCTTTATTTTCTTTTTAAGATTATTTATTTATTTGACAGAGAGAGAGAGATCACAAGTAGGCGGGGGGGAGGGAGGGGAGCAGGCTCCCTGTTGAGCAGAGAGTCTGATGTGGGGCTCGATCCCAGGACCCTGAGATCATGACCTGAGCTGAAGGCAGAGACTTTAACCCACTGAGCCACCCAGGCGCCCCCTATCTTGTTATTTTTTTATATTTTCTGTCTCTTTGTCAAAGTTATAAATTCATCTGTTCTCTCAAGTCCATTTGAGTATCTTTATAATTGTTACTTTGATCTTTTTATTAAGCATATTCTTTATCTTGATTTTGTTTAGCTCTTTTTCTTTGATTTTATCTTGCTCATTGTGGACATATTCTTCAGTCTCATTTTTTTTCTCTCTTTTTGTTTCTGTATGATGGATGGGTATGTCTCCTGGTCTTGAAAGTGTTCTTGTGTAGTCCTGTGTGGCCTGTAGCACCATCCCCTGTTGTCATTGATCAGGTGCCCCTGTGTGGGCTGAGGCACAATTGCTGTGGGCATGCTGGTGGGTGGGGTTAGCTCCACTTAGCTCAGCTGGCTCAGGGTCCTGCTTTGTTTACTGCAGGCACACTGGGCCACGTTTGCTGTTCTTGTTGCGAGGCCTGGCTGCAGCTGCTGTGCACTTGCTGGTGGTTAGCCTGACTGGTTAGCCACTGTGACAGCTGTGGGCCCACTGAAGAGGGCAAGGTTTGCTCCCTGTGCAGGCAGGTAAGAGACCTGGCTGCAGGAATTGAATGCAAGCTGGTGTGTGGGTGTTATCTTACTCTAGTCTCCCCATGGCAGGAGTTGATTTGGCAGGATGCTTGCCAAGGCAGGTGGGTTGGGTGAGGCAGATCCACAGGGCCACATTGAGGAAAGGCAGGCGGCTCTAGCAAGGTAGATGGGGAGCATGTTAAAACTGGCTCCCAAAAGTGTCTGGCTATCTTGGCTTAGGGAGGGCAAGAAAAATGGCACCCACCATCACTTTTGTTCCTGAGAAGTGTCCCACAGATTCCTGTGTCTCTGGCAAATGTACTCAGATTAGTCATTAGTCTCTTTAGCATAAGGCACTTTTCCAACTGCTGCTTATGTGTTGTGCCTGGGGTGAGTTATTTAGCATGCTGGGTCTTTATGGACAGTGTCTCGGTTTTTTAACCTCTTGCTCTCCCAGAGTTTAAAATCAGCTCTATTCATTTTCACAGCCAGACCTTATGGGGACTGTTTTTCCCAGTGTGGGTCCCGGGCCTGGAGGAGTCTATTCTCGGAGTCTGATCTTCTTACTCCTTTCTGCTTGTGATGTCCTTCTTGTTTTTGGTTAGTTGAGTCTGGGGTTTGGTTCCTGAATATGTTTGCTCCCATCCTACTCTTTTTGATATGGCCTTTATTCTACGGCTAGCTATGGAAGATCTATTCAGCCATCTTCATTTCATTTTCAGAGTTAGTGGCTGTATTTGTAATTGTTGCCTTGGTGTGCCATGGGATGAGGTGAGCTCAGGATCTTCCCACACCACCATCCTCCTTTCATTCCTCTTCTTTGATTTCTTTCATCAGTGTGTTTTAGTTTTCAGTATAGGGATCTTTCACCTCTTTGGCTAAATTTATTCCTAAGCATTTTATTGTTTTCGATGCTGTTGTCAGTGGGATTGCTTTCTTTCTTTTTCACATAATTTGTTAGTATAGAAATGCTACCAATTTTTAAACGTTAATTTTGTATCCTGCAACTTTACTAAATTTGTTGATTAGATCTGATATTTTTTGATGGAGTTTTTAGGATTTTCTACATATAAAATCCTATGGTCTCCAACTAATCAGAGACAAGTTTACTGTTTCCTTTCCAGTTCTAGTACCATTTACTACTTTTTCTTGCCTAATTGATTGGCTGGGACTTGCAGCATTATGTTGAATAGGAGACAACCTGTCTTATTCGTGAACTTAGAAGTCTTTTAGTCTTTTATGGTAGCTGTGGGTTTGGCATATATTATGTTGACATATGTTCCTTCCATACCTAATTCGTTAATAGCTTTTATCATGAACTGATGTTGAACTT
Source organism: Procyon lotor (assembly GCA_028646535.1). Classification (NCBI taxonomy): domain Eukaryota; kingdom Metazoa; phylum Chordata; class Mammalia; order Carnivora; family Procyonidae; genus Procyon; species Procyon lotor. The sequence continues at coordinate 78,958,691 of CM053603.1, forward strand.
TGTCAAATGCTTCTTCATCTATTGAAATGATTATATGATTTTTTTGTCAGTCTGTTAATTGTGATGTATCACACTGATTTGTGATATGTCAAACTATCTTTGCATCCCAGGAATAAATTCCATTTGATTGTGGTGAATGATCTTTTTAATGTGCTGCTGAATTTAGTTGCAAGTATTTTATTGAAAATTTTTACATCTGTAGTTATAAGGGATATTGGTCTGTAGTTTTCTGGTAATGTCCTTTTCTAGCTTTGGTAAGGGACTAGATTGGGTGCATTCAGAGTGCTATGGTTGTAGAGTATGGCTTTGGTGTCAGGAAAATGCTGGACTAGTAAAATGAGTTTGGGAGTGTTCCCTCCTGTTCAGTTTTTTGGAGGAGTTTAAGAAGGATTGTTTGGTAAAATTCACCTGTGAAGCCATCTGCTGCTAGGTTTTACTTTATTGGGAAATTTATTATTGCTGATTGACTCCTTAGTAGTAATTGGTGTGTTGAGATTTTCTGTTTCTTCCTCAGTCTGGGTAGGTTGCATGTTTTTAAGAGTTTTCCCATTTCTTACAGGCTCTCCAGCTTGTTGCCACATAATTATTCACATAGCCTCCTAGAATCCTTTGTATTTCTGTAGTGTGAGCTGTAATGTCTCCTTTTTCATTTTTAATTTTCTTCATTTGGGTCTTCTCTTTTCTTTGCTTAGTCTATCTAGCCAAAGTTTTGTCAACTGTATTATCTTTTCAAAGAACCATCTCTTATTTTTGTTACTCTTTTCTTTGGTTTTGACTACATTTTTGAGAGATTTACTTTGGGTGTTCTATGGAGATTGGTCTATAGTGACGTCAGAATAGTCAGGGAGACTGGTTAGGAGGGTAAGGCAAGAGGTGAGAATGGCCTTGGTCAGAGTAGTGGCAGTGGGAAATGGAGGATTACAGAGAGATTTATGAGGTAAAATAGTATGTTGTGTTTTAGTGACCTTTCTTTGTAAAATGGGGATAATTGTATTTCTGGGGTTGTTATAAGGATTAAATGTGCTAGATATGTAAGGTAGTTAGCTCAGTAAGTACTGGCATATAGTAAATATCTAACAATGTTAGTTGTTATTGTTGCTGTTACTGTGATAACTGCTGTTGGCTAGATGTGGAGAGTAAAGGAGAAGTCAAGAATGACTAAAAAGTTTCTGGCCCACATGACCTGTGGTGGATGCTACTAAGATAACGAACCATAGGAAAAGCAGGTTTGAGACAGGAGAAAGTTGATGTGTTCTGCTTTAGCAATACTGAAGCGTGCATGAGATGTCCATGGGATAGGTGGATAGAAGAGGATCTTGACTGGAGATTCAGATTTTGGAGTCTCCAGCATATAGAAGTAATTAAAGTTATAGATTGCTAGGATATCATCCAGCAAGAATGTAAGAAGGGAGAAAAGAAGGGTATAGTTCACAATTTTTAGGGCCATCAGCATTTATAGGACTAGCAGAGGAAGAGGTGGCAGGGAAGGAATGGTACTTTTTACCCTTCCTTCTTTCCTAATGGAAATGGAAATAGAGGAAGTTAGGCAAAGGGATGGGCAAACTGTGTTAGGCAGAAGTGATATCTGGGTGTCCTCAGCTCTTCCATGACACCACACATGGCCTTTTCAGTCTCACGTCATGATCCAAGCCTGTATTTCCTAGTTGCAGCCCCTTACCCTGGAATTTCCTTCCTTTTTTTCTCTGTCTCGTTCAGGCCCCATGGGAAGCCTTCTTAACCCTGCTGCCTTGGCCTTCTCTGCTCCAAGAGTATGTCTGTAGCACTTGCACTGGGGAGCACCAGGATAGATGAGAGTTGATCTAGTCTCTAGAAACAAACTTTGGTTTAAATCTTGACTCTGTCACTTAACAGCTAGTTGGTCTTTAGGCAGGCTCCCATATCCTCATTTATAAAATTGAGATATTATCTATTCTGTGGATTGTTGTAAATGTACCTGAAAATGTATGTAATGCCTGGCATCTAGGAGACAACTCTGTAAATTATTATTATTATTAATACTATTATTTATTTCAAAGATACATTTATTTGAGAGAGAGTGTGCAAGAGCATGCACATGTGCATGTGCATGTAGGGTGAGGGGCAGAGGGAGATAATCCTCAAGCAGACTCCCCAACAAGATCAGAGCCCCATGGCAGGGCTTCAGGCCATGACCCATAAGATCATGACCTGAGCCAAAAGAAAGAATCAGACGCTTAAACAACTGGACCACCTAGGCACCCCTTATTTATTTTTAAGATTTTACTTTTAAGTAATCTCTGTACCTAACATGGGGCTCAAACTTACAACCTCGAGATCAAGAGTCACACGCTTTACTGACTGAGCCAGCCAGGCACCCCACATTAATTACTTTAAAAAAAGTTATTTCAGAGAGGGAGAGAGCAAGAGCAGGAGGGGCAGGGGGAGAGTCTCAAGCAGACTCTGTGTGGAGCCGAATGCAGGACTTGATCTCACGACCCTGAAATTGCCACCTGAGCCGAAACCAAGAGTTGGACACTTAACCAACTGAGCCACCCAGGTGCCTTAATTACTTTTATTTCTATTTATTTTTTAAGAATTTATTTATTTATTTGAGAGAACAAGCAGGGAGAGGGACAGAGAGAGAGAGGGAGAAGCAGGCTCCCTGCTAGGCAGGGAGCTGGATGTGGGGCTCAATCCTAGTACCCTGAGATCATGATCTGAGCTGAAGGCACTTAACTGACTCAGCCATCCAAACATCCCTTACTTTTTTTTTTTTTTAAAGATTTTTAAAATTTATTTGACAGAGAAACAGCGAGAGAGGAAACACAAACAGAGGGAATGGAAGTGGGAGAAGCAGGCTTCCTGCCGAGCAAGGAGCCCGATGCGGGGCTCGATCCCAGGCCTCTGGGATCATGACCTGAGCTGAAGGCAGACGCTTAACGACTGAGCCACCCAGGCGCCCCTATTTTTTTTTAATTTAATTTTATTTTTTCAGTGTTCCAAGATTCATTGTTTATGCACCACACCCAGTGTTCCATGCAATACGTGATCTGCTCAATACCCACCACCAGGCTCACCAATCCCTCAGCTCCCTCCCCTCCAAAACCCTCAGTTTGTTTCTCAGAGTCCATAGTCTTTCATGTTTCGTCTCCCCTTCCGATTTACCCCAATTCACTTTTCCTTTGCTTCTCTTAATGTCCTCCATGTTATTATACTTCACACGTAAGTGAAACCATATGATAATTGACTCTCCCTGCTTGACTTATTTCACTCAGCATAATCTCCAGTCCCACCCATGTTGATACAAAGATTGGGTGTTCGTCCTTTCTGATGGCTGCGTAATATTCCATTGCATATATGGACCATATCTTCTTGAACCATTCGTCTGTTGAAAGGCATCTTGACTCCTTCCACAATTTGGCTATTATGGACATTGCTGCTATGAACATTGGGGTACATATGGCCCTTCTTTCCACTACCTCTTTATCATTGGGGTAAATACCCAGTAGTGCAATTGCAGGGTCATAGGGTAGCTCTATTGTTATTTTTTTGAGGAATCTCCACACTGTTTTCCAAAGTGACTGCACTGACTTGCACCACAGTGTAAGAGGATTCCCCTTTCTCCACATCCTCTCCAACATTTGTTTCCTGTCCTGTTGATTTTGGCCATTCTAACTGGTGTAAGGTGGTATCTCAATGTGGTTTTGATTTGAATCTCCCTGATGGCTAAAGATGATGAACATTTTTTCATGTGTCTGTTAGCCATTTGTATGTCTTCTTTGGAGAAGTGTCTGTTGATGTCTTCTGCCCATTTTTTGACATGATTATATGTGTTCTGGGTGTTGAGTTTGAGTTCTTTATAGATCTTGGATATCAGCCCTTTGTTTATAGTGCCATTTGCAAATATCTTTTCTCATTCTGTGGGTTGCCTGTTTGTTTTGTTGACTGTTTCCTTTGCTGTGCAGAAGCTTTTTATCTTGATGAAGTCCGAAAAGTTCATTTTCACTTTTGTTTCCTTTGCGTTTGGAGACATGTTTTGAAAGAAGTTGCTGTGGCCAGTGTCGAAGAGGTTACTGCTTATGTTCTATAGGATTTTGATAGATTCCTGTCTTACATTGAAGTCTTTTCTCCATTTTGAGTTTATCTTAGTGTATGGTGTAAGAGAATGGTTGAGTTTCATTCTTCTATACATAACTGTCCAATTTTCCCAGCACCACTTATTGAAGAGACTGTCTTTCTTCCACTGGATATTTTTTCCTGCTTTGTTGAAGATTATTTGACTATAGAGTTGAAGGTCCATATCTGGGCTCCTACTCTGTTCCATTGGTCTGTGTGTCTGTTTTTGTGCCAGCACCATGCTGTCTTAGTGATAAGCTTTGTAGTAAAGTTTGAAATCAGGCAGCGTGATGCCCCCAGCTTTTTCTTTTTCAATTTCCTTGGCAATTTGGGGTCTTTTCTGGTTCCATACAAATTTTAGAATTGTTTGTTCAAGCCCTTTGAAAAATGCCAGTGGAATTTTGATCAGGATGGCAATGAAAGTATAGATTGCTCTGGGCAGTATAGACATTTTAACAATGTTTATTCTTCTGATCCATGAACATGGAATGCTTTTCCACCTTTTTGTGTCTCCTTTAATTTCTTTCATGAGTGTTCTGTAGTTCCTCAAGTATGGATCCTTTACGTCTTTCGTTAGGTTTATTCCAAGGTATGGAATAAATAAAATATCTTATGGTTCTTGGTGCCATAATAAATGGAATTGATTCTCTTATTTCCCTTTCTATATTTTCATTGTTAGTGTATAAGAAAACAAGTGATTTCCGTGCATTGTTTTTGTATCCTGCCACATTACTTAATTGCTGTATGAGTTCTAGTAATGTGGGGGTGGAGTCTTTGGGTTTTCCATATAAAATATCATGTTATCTACGAAGAGAGTTTGACTTCTTCTTTGGCAATTTGAATACCTTTTATTTCTTTTTGTTGTCTGATTGCTGTTGCTAGGACTTCTAGTACTATGTTGAACAAGAGTGGTGAGAGTGGGCATCCTTGTCGTGTTCCTGATCTCAGTGAGAAGGCTGTCAGCATGTTGCCTTTGAGAATGATATTTGCTGCAGGTTTTTCATAGATTTTATGAAGTTGAGGAATGTTCCTTCTATCCCTATACTTTGAAGAATTTTAATCAGGAGTGGATGCTATATTTTGTCAAATGCTTTTTCTGCATCAATTGAGAGGACCATGTGGTTCTTCTCTCTCTTCTTATTAATGTGTTCTATCACATTGATTTGTGAATATTGAACCACCCTTGTATCCCAGGGATAAATCCCACTTTGTCATGGTGGATAATTTTTTTAATGAGCTGTTGGATCCTATTAGCTAGGATCTTGTTGAGAATCTTGGCATCCATGTTTATTAGGGATATTGGTCTGAAATTCTCCTTTTTGATGGGGTCTTTGTCTGGTTTGGGGATCAAGGTAATGCCAGCTTCATAGAAAGAGTCTGGAATTTCTCCTTCTGTTTGTATTTTTTGAAATAGCCTCAGGAGAAAAGGTATTATTTCTTTGAATATTTGGTAGAATTCCTCAGGGAATCCGTCAGGTCCTGGACTCTTGTTTTTTGGGAGGTTTTTGATCACTGCTTCAATCTTGTTACTAGATATTGGTCTGTTCAGGTTGTCAATTTCTTCCCGGTTTAGTCTTGGAAGTTTATAGGTTTCCAGGATTGCATCCATTTTTTTCTAGGTTACTTAACTTATTGGTATATAACTGTTGATAATAATATCTGATGATTGTTTCTATTTCCTTGGTGTTAGTCGTGGTCTCTACCCTTTCATTCATAATTTTATTACTCTGGGTCCTCTCTTCTTTTGGATTAGTTTGGCCAGTGGTTTGTTGATCTTATTGATTCTTTCAAAGAACCAGCTTCTAGTTTTGTTGATGTGTTCTACTGTATCTCTAGTTTCTAACCCATTGATCTCTGCTCTGATCTTATTTCCCTTCTTGTGCGTGGGGTTGGCTTAATTTGTTGTTGATTTCCCAGTTCTTCAAAGTGTAAAGAGAGTTGGTGTATTCGGGATTTTTCAGTTTTTTTGAGTAAGGCTTGGATGGCTATGTATTTCCCTATTAGGACCGCCTTTGCCCTATCCCATAGGTTTTGGACCAATGTATCTTCATTCTCATTGGTTTCTATGCGTTGTTTAAGTTCTTCTTTGATTTCCTGATTGATCCAAACATTCTTGAGCAGGATGGTCTTTAGCTTCCAAGTGTTTGTATTCCTCCCAAACTTTTTCTTGGTGTTGAGTTCCAGTTGCAAAGCATTGTGGTCTGAGAATATGCAGGGAATAATCTCAGTCTTTTGGTATCAGTTGAGCCCTGATTTGTGACCCAGTATGTGTTCTATTCTGGAGAAAGTTCCATGTGCACTTGAGAAGAATGAGTATTCTGTTGTTTTAGGGTGGAATATTCTGTATATATCTATGAGGTCCGTCTGGTCCAATGTGTCATTCAGAGCTCTTGTTTCTTTGTTGATTTTCTGCTTAGATGATCTGTCTATTGCCAAGAGTGGCATGTTATGATCCCCGACAATTAATATATCCTTATCAATATGATCCTTTATTTTGATTAACAGTTGGCTTATGTAGTTGGCTGCTCCTATATTGGGGGCATAAATGTTTACAATTGTTAGATCTTCTTGGTGGATAGAGCCTTTAAGAATGATGTAGTGTCCTTCTGTATCTCTGACTACAGTCTTTAGCCTAAAATCTAATTTATCTGATATGAGAATCACTACCCCAGCTTTCTTTTGAGACCTGTTGGCATAAAAGATGGTTCTCCATCCCTTCACTTTCAGTTTGGATGTATCTTTAGGTTCAAAGTGCATCTCTTGTAGAAAGCAAGGTCCTATTGTTTTATCCAGTTTGCAACCTTGTGCCATTTTATGGGAGCACTTAGGCCTTTCACATTGAGAGTGATTATTGAAAGATAAGTTTTTATTGTCATCTTGTTGCCTGTGAAGTCCTTGTTTCTATAGATTGTCTCTGTGAATTTCTGTTCTATGTTACTCTTGGGTTCTTTCTTCTTTTATAGAACCCCCTTAATATTTCTTGTAGTGCTGGCTTGGTGGTCACATATTTTAAACCTTGCCAGTCTTGGAAGTTCTTTATGTCTCCATCCATTCTGAATGTCAGCCTTGCTGGATGAAGTATTCTTGGCTGCATGTTCTTCTCATTTAGTGCCCTGAATATGTCTTGCTAGCCCTTTCTGGCTTGCCAGGTTTCTGTGGACAGGTCTGAAGTTATTCTGATGGTCCTCCCTCTGTAAGGAATCTTTTCCCCCAGCTGCCCTTAAGACATCTCTGAATTTACAATTGGCAATTTCACAATTCCGTGCCTGGGGATCTTTCTACCCTCAGTGATCTTGGGGGGGTGGGGAGTGTCCTCTCTGCCTCTAGGACATGAACACTTGTTCCATTCCCCAGATTAGGGAAATTTTCACCCAGGATTTGTTCAACTATATCTTCTGGTCTTTTCTCTCTCTCTCCACCCCCTTGGGGATCCCAGTAATTCTGACATTGGAACATTTCATGGCGTCATTTATTTCCCTAATTCTGTTTTCACAGCTTCTAAGCTGTTTGTTCCAGGCTTCCTCCTGATCTTTCTTTTCTATCAGTTTGTCTTCTGGATCACTAATTTGATCTGCTGCCTCATTTACCCTAGCTGTTAGAGTATTTAGATTGGATCTCATTGATAGCAATTTTTTTTTT
>CM053603.1:78966924-79044086 GCA_028646535.1 Procyon lotor
GGTGTAGAAATCAGTGTTTTACGTAAGAGACTCCTAGACTCAAGAAATGAACTAAGGGTGGGGGGGGGGGGGGTGAGGGGGGTAGGGATAGGGTGGCTGGGTTGTGGACATTGGGGAGGGTATGTGCTGTTAAGTGCTGTGAAATGTGTAAGCCCGAAGATTCACAGACATGTACCCTCGGGCAAATAATACATTATATGTTAATAAAAATTAATAAAATACAGGGTGAGGAGTTTTATCTTTATTTCTTAAATGTGGGTATATTTCTATAGTAATTTGAATAAAAAGTGCCTTGGGATTATTATGTTCTTCTAAACATTAAAAAAAAAAAAAAAGAAATCAGTGTTTTAAATTACTATGCCCGCCTCTCTTAGACCTTGGATACTTACTTGCCCTGTAAAAAGTAGCTCATGAATGCCACGTTATTCTTCCCGTCTCTCTCCGCACCCTCTGCTAGTTTGTTGACCATGCTAGCATTTCCAGAGGCAGTGGCCAAGAGCAACAGACCCCCATAATCCTGTGCATGGTGCAGGCACTCCTGGGCAAGGCCAAACTGACATTTACTGATAGCAAGTTCGGCAAGTTGTTTCCACTTTTGTTCTGACTGTAAGAAAGAGTTTCCAAGTTAAAACATCTATGGAAATAAACACCTGAATTTTCAACATCAACGCTCTTCTGTTAACCCGAGTGTTACTATGCTGACAATGGGAGATATTTCATACATATACTGAGCTATGTCTATTAAGTTGGTTCTATCAATCAAAATAAGGATGGAATGACAAAATGTATAATGAGAAAATGGAAGTTATTTGCATATACAAAATTAATTCAAACACAAATCAATTTTAATGATGCATGAATCATCAACCCATAATTTTATTTTGTAATTACACGATAAAACTAAAAGTAATACTATCTAATTGGAGTTTTAAGGTAATTCGATTGCAGTTATTTTAATGAGTGACTTAATACCATTTTTTGAAAGAGCACAAAATTGTTTTTTTATATCCTTAAATATTCAACAATGTCGTTCGTAGCTACTCAAAAATCAAAATGCTACAAATTTGGATGGTCTTAACATAGCTAAAATTTAGCACATCTGAAAAGAATTTACCAATAAATGCTAGCCTTAAACCAGAGCTGGGGGCCCTCAATAGAATACAATTTACTAAAATGTCACTAAATTGTGTCAAAATATTAAAATCTTTATTTAAACCCAACAACTTTCTCACTAGTTTGGGATATTGGCAAAATACTGCTTTGTCTGTCTATATTCTTAAGAGTTCTCAGACTATTATATCTAGTATCTTACATCTTCTTTTACAAAACAGATCTCATAAGCTATTGAAAACACTTTCTTAAATCAAGAATATATCTCCAGTATAAGCCATTTAGTTTATGTAAAGACTAAAAAATACATTTTTAAATGATCAAAGGCAGTAATCTCACCAAAGAGGGTTACTAATTTGCATTTCCAAAAACTTTAATGAGAACTTACACTAAACACAATACCTTCTAATCTTTGCATCAGGAAAAATCATGACTTAGTACATACCTCTGCTTCTACTGCTAACTGGTATGCAATGGTCAGTTCTCCAAGCTGAAGAGCAAGTTCAAAGCGATGTTCTGGATCTGTGGATACTGTAAGAGCTTGCTGCTTGAAGCCCTAAATGAACAGATACAACAGTGTGTGCAGTCTGTACACGTGTTTATATATGGTGTGCATACAACAAATCAACCATTTATCTATCTTGAACTAAGAATACCCTGCTGACACAACCTCATTGCCTAAACAAAAGTAAAAGCAACAAAATACTCTAATGAGAAGACAGAAAGATTAAGGAGTTATTCATTAAAGTAATTGGTAAGAACCAACCAGCAAACAAAATTCAGTCCCACAGTGTTGTTTTCTAAACAGTAGGAGGTAACTGATGCTAGACAAACTCATGTAGAAGTAGTAAAACCAATCATGCAAAAGCAAACCAATGTCAAAAAGGATTTTGGAAAGTTGAGTGAACAAGAGCCATTTCAAAAAAAAAGGCATAATGGTATATACCTAGCTGTTCATAATCTACTCATTAAGCTGGGCTTAGAGATCATCTTGTCCAGTCCCTTAAAGAAAAGCAAGTCAAATGTAAAAGCTTTCTTCCAATTTTCTCTGATCTGTAGGTCACTCAGCAAACATTTTGCTTGCAGGTCCTGACATGATAGGGTACCATTACCTAGACTTTACTGTTGGTATTATGTCCAGTTTATTCATTAGCAAGCACTCCAGAGGGTAGAAAATCTAAAATTGTCTTCCACATTCCACTGAGTCATCAAAACAGGCTTTTAAACCAACTACTTTACAGTAGTAATTTATCAAATTAGCTTCTCCCCTAGTACAAAGAGTACTGATGGGAATCCGCACTATGGGTAAGTTCGTCAGCTCTATGGATGTGGTGCATTAGACAAAGTTCAGTCTTCAAGAGACTTCACTGAATGAGGGGGAATGCTCAGTTGTGGGGTGGCCAAGATGGAGGAGCTGGACAGCTTTCCAAATCCTATCCAGCTGGATCTTCAGAAAGGATGTTATGATTAATGTTCAAAATGTTTTAACTTCCCAGAATATACACAAGCTGCCCATCCTCTCATTCATCCACAAGAACAATGTAGACAAAGCATTCGGAACCTGCATTATTCCTTTTCTCTCCTAGGACTGGTGTAAATAATAAAAATCCAAGAACAGAGGATGTAAGATCTATGGACGCATCAGATATAAGCAAGGGCAAAGCAAATGAAATTAGTTGGACTAAATACACTTTTGTTTTCCCCCAAATCCCCACTGAGATGACACAAAAGGGACTCTATTTTAGGGCCTAAATTCCCAAGGACACAAAAGGGCAGAGGAAACCTCTGTAACAAAATTTTGGAAGCTAGAAAACTGGTAAAGGAATATAAACAGTTAAAACACTAATCCTAAATCAAGAGTGAGGACAGCATAGAAACAACTTCATTTACATATCAAAATACCCAACAGTATCTCGGGGAAGGCAGTGCTAAAGTAAACGAAATTGCCTGAAAGACTATGTAACAAGTAGGAAAGGGAAAGAGACACTCCAGGTCCCCACCCTGCACACCTGGGGACACACAGAAGACAGGAAGCTTATTGCTTGAAGAGTTGGTAAACAAGAAGGTCTCCAATCTGAGGGATACCCTACACACCTTTCAAAAGGAAAATAGGAAATTATGAGAATACAGAGACTAAATACTAGATATTGAGACACCAAGCTGTTTTCTACTTAATGATGGTGATTTAAGCTCATACCCCTTGGGGTATAAACGCTAAATAGCCCAAGAGGTAACACTAAAATGTCAACTCCCTGCAAGCCATATGCCAGCTAGCACAGTGCCTGGTGCAATGTTAAGTGCTCATTAAGTTCATGAGATGAACATATGGACACTGAGAATCCCCAATCAAATGACCCAGCCACATCCATGTTATGAAGTCCACACCCAACCAGGCCATCCACAAATTCAGAACTTTTGATCTGCTGCTTATTAGATCTCCACTCTTAAATGAGGGCCCACGGGTCATCAGATACATGAGGAAAATCTCTAATGGGAAAGAAAGAGATCGAAATGAACCATTAACAGCAACTTGAAGGAAGCATACTATGAAGAAGTAAAACTCCCCAACAACAACAAAACCTATCATTCAGATCCTGAGAGAAATAAACTTTCATCCATACACAAGAATAAGATTTTAAAAGTACAAGAATAACAAACGAGACCAGTGCAAGAGGCCTAACGTTGACCAACAGTTCCACAAAGATGGAATATAGAAACTGAAGGAAGGAAATGATCAGAGAAATGATTCAAGAAGCTCTCTCAGAAATGAAGGACATGAGTGTCCAATTAAAAGTCATCTAATACCCAGCAAAATGAATAGCTGACTCCTACCCAGGCCCACCATCATAACATTTTAGAACAAGAGGGACAAGGTCCATAAAGCTTCCAGAGAGAAAAACAGATCCATTATCGAAAATCAGGAATATAAATGGCTTTACATTTCAACAATAACTAGAAGCTAGAAGGCAATGGAGCAATGCCTTCAAAATTTTGGGAGAAAATTACCTCCAACCTAGATTTCTGTATCCATTAAATGGCAAGGCTGTTTTAGGGTAGAACAATGGCGGTTTCAGAAAAAATCAAGGTTACAAAAAACCTTACTTTCTATTAATAACCCTTTTCTCAGAAACTACTGGAAGACATGCTCCAGCAAAATGAGGTAATAAAGTAGGAAAGGACATGGGGGATGTAGGAAACCATGGATTCAATTCAGAGGCAAAAGGAAGCCCCAACATGAAGGTGAGGGGATATCCATCAGAACAAAAACAGTTCAGCCTGAAGCAGACTAAACATATTGAGAGATTTCAAGGACATCTGGAGAACCACCAGAATCTAGGAAGAATTAACCATATGTACACAGAAAAATAAGCAAAAGGAAAAAAAAAGATAATTGACTCCGAGGAAAACTAAAACTGCAGGAAGGGAAGGCTATAACATAGTACACGGCTCAGCTATAAGCAGTGTTTACACAGCCATAAAAATGTGAACACTGAAAAGTGATCTAATCAAAATCATACTATAACTATAGTGGGAGGATAAGGACAGAAAAGTGGCATGTATGTTGTAGAAGTAAGGCAGAAATAAAGGAAACCATCACCTTCTATAGAGTGGTAAGTTACAGGAAATGCCTAAAGCTGAGAAACAGCAATATATTATTTAGAGATATAGAAATAATACCAAGATAATCAACCAAAAGAATAAGTGATTACCTCTAGGAAGTAGGTATGAGAGAGGAAAAGAAGTACAGCTGTTTTTCTTAAAATTTGCAGAACTTTACACTTTGTGCACATACAAATTTGATTTAAAAACACTCCATTCAGGGGCGCCTGGGTGGCTTAGTGGGTTAAAGCCTCTGCCCTCGGCTCAGGTCATGATCTCAGGGTCCTGGGATCGAGGCCCGCATCGGGAGCTCTGCTCAGCAGGGAGCCTGCTTCTCCCTCTCCCTCTGTCTGCCTCTCTGCCTACCTGTGATCTCTCTCTCTCTGTCAAATAAATAAAACCTTTAAAACAAAACAAAACCAAAAAAAAAAAAACTCCATTTAGAAAAGGGCATATCACTGGTGGTAAATTTTATGTTATGTACATTTTACAATAAAAAAAAAAGGCCTGCTAGCATAGAGACGGAAAATGCAGGATAGAAATGAAAATCCTGACAGAATGGAAAAAAAAGTCTACAGAAAGAGAAGACTGATAATTACTTCAAACATTTAAAGAAGGCACTAAGAGTTGTGGCACCTGGGTGGCTCAGTCTGAGCATCTGGCTCTTGGTTTTGGCTCAGATCATGGTCTCAGAATTGTGGGATTGAGCCCTGCATCAGTTTCTGGCTAAGCAAGGAGTCTGCTTAGATTCTCTCTCTCCCTCCCTATGTGTGCATATTCCCTTTGTCTCCTCTCTCTCTCTCTCACTAATAAATAAATAAATAATAAAATCTCTTTAAAAAGAAAAAAGAAGGCACTGGGGCATTAAGAAAGGAAAAGGAAGAGTCTAGTAAGTGACTTAAGTTTACAGGAGAAATTCCATTGCCATTAAGTGGCAATAAAGAAATAGTTTTCAAATCTATACTAACGTTCTTTTAAATTGGTTTAGAAAACAAAACAAAACAAAACAAAAACACCCAAAAAGAAAACAAACCAAAAAACTCTTACCTGCTTTTCTAGAAAGTGTGCAACTCTGGTCCTCTGTTCTTTTGGAATGGTAGGAAGAACCTTATCAGCCATGCTAAAGTCCCTTCTCATGACAGCTGTCTGGTATTCCAGCACTGAAACCAGCAGAGAATAGCTAACAATGTTCAGTTCTTTATCCCCCAGATAAAGCCTGTTGTCTTTAGGAATATAGCCCAGGAGATACATTGTCCTATAACAGAAATAGAAACTAATTTAGCAGTAGGCCCAAATCAGTAGGTAAACACACACACACACACCCACACCCACCCACCCACCCACACAAAACCTGCCTCTTGCTCAAAATCTTTCCACTTTGATGCAACTTTGATCAACACACACACACCCCCCCACACACACACACACAAAACCTGCCTCTTGCTCAAAATCTTTCCACTTTGATGCAACTTTGATCAACAACAGCTAACCTACTAAAACTATACACTGAAAAATCAAAGTTATCAGTGGTACAAGCCAGCAATACGTTTTGTTTAAAAAGCATAATTCTAAATTTAGGACGCTTGAGACAAAAGCAAAATAATATTCAGTTACCTATCCAAGTGGGCAATGGTGACTATTTCTCCTCCAACATAATAATTTAATCTGTTCACAGAACTTGTGTAAATGAAGCAATCTCCTACCCACAGCCCTGTTTTCACAATTTCCTGAATCTCACCAAGAACCTGCAGAGAGAAAATACTATATTATTAACTTACTAAGTATTAGAAATCCTATCAATAACAAAAACTGAATATGACTGGGGGTGATAAGGTAGAATAAGGAATACAAAGTAAAATCCCACTTCAAGAAAGAAAAATATTTCCTTGGAATTTCTCTTCTTTCTCCATTTAAAAATAGATTCCTGGCTGAGTATATTTGTAATGTAGAATCTCACTGCTGCATTAGAGCTGTGATCTAAAAAGTGGTGATCTAAACTCACACACATGAAACTGGAAAAGGAAGTATTTCATAAAATCTTCCAGGACCATCTCCACAACAGACGACTTAGCTTTACCATTTGAGAGCTCATTTAACTCACTCCTGGTAAACTGTCTTAAGACCAAAACACCTTCTCATTTCCTTATTGAAAGATATCAAAGTGAATCTAAAAACTTCCTAAAATCAAAATACAAATTTCTTTTAAACACACATACTTTCAAACTCGGATCTTTCAGTCAAGACTTCAATTTTTGCATTTCACTGGAATCCTTTAAATGTTTACTTTCCCGAAACCTAACTTAATAAAATATTAAAATAATAAAATTAAAAATATACGAATATAAATCATTTAAAAACAAAGCTATTTGGGAAAAAATTAAAATAAAAATAAAAAAATTAAACACAAAGCTAAAGTTGTGTTGGTCAATTACCTCAAAGGCATCTTCAATGCCATCCTCAGTAACTCCCTCATGTGTTTCCTGAGCAGCCAAGACTTTTTCTGACAGATACTTCAGGATAAAAAATGACTCCTCAGTAGCAATACAGACCAGCTCTCCAGAGTCAGACCAGAAAATCTACAACATGGCAAACAAAACGGTTTCGGATTTCTGAGTGGTACAACAAACCGCATACACTTTGTTTCTAACAAGACTTGTCTTATGTTAGGATAATAAGTATGCATTTAACAATTTTAGGTAGTACAGAGTGTGTCTATACAGATTTATATATACACACATAGGTACGTATGTGTACATATGTATTCGGAGGGTGGTCAGGGCAGTGCCTCACTATTTAGCCTAGAAATGGAAAGACCCAAGGGAGACAGGAAGGAAAGCTGTCAGTAGACACTGGACATGCTGTAATTTAGGAGGAGTCACCTAGTCCCTATTGCTCTAGAAAAGTGTTTTTCAGCCTTTTTTTCATTATCACCCCCACCCATACTACCCAGAAACCTTTTTAGACATATTTTTCCTCACCTCCCCTATAAAGTTTTAATACCATGGATACTGTGTGTGTGTGTGTAATATATGTGCTCATATATATGCTCATACATATGTAACACACATAACATATATATACATACATACATGTAAATATACTTTATAGATAGTGAATTTTCTTCACTCTCAGTAAGCAATTTTTGCCCCGTTGGGGCGCTAGTGCCCACTGTGATTGCATGCTGTAAAAGACACAACCAGGACCTAGGGAGGTGGATTTGTCTCCAAAGAATTTTGTGACAATGAAAGTGGTCAAAGAAGTTGAAGGTAGTTCCAAAGGTAGAAAACTCTGTCACCAGTTTCATCAGGTAAAGCAGGAAAAGGCTTTCTGAATGGTATGAGGGCTCCTGGGTCTTTCCAGGTCAAGCGCTCCCTGATTTCCTGTCCTCAAAGTACACGTTTTATGTTCTGTCAAATGCCATTTAAAATACGAATAGTACTTGGCATTTGTATAACCTTTGATGCTTTTCAAAATACCCAATGTCTACTGTCTCATTCATATACTACAATTCTGATTTCTTAGAAATCTATCTTGAAGTAAATGGTACTGTGTCCAACACAATGGAACCCGGACAGCTGGGTACAAGGACATTTCTTTGCCTCGGGGACCTCAGGGACCCAGAGCTCCTCACAAAGGTGCACACTCCAAAACTAACAATGGAGGGAAAACTCACATGTTTGGGCTGAATTTCAATTCTGCGTATGAGTTCTGTATTGTCCCAGTCATAGAAAGCTAAGCCATTTACAGATCTGACTCCCAGTAAGAAGCCTCCGTAGATACCTAAAAAGAAAAAAGATTTTGGTTTTTTCAGGTGTTTCTGAACATTTCTGCAATGTTTCAAATAATTGCAAAGCTTCTAATATTGTGTCATAAATAAATAGCACTCACTTTCAGCTCCAAAATCTGGTTTAAATGATTTTTTTTCCTTAAAGTTCTTAAATATCTTTACAACACTATTGCTCTCTCTTATTGCATATCTGGGAGGAAGGAAGGAAAACATAGCATATTATATACCAAACCATACTTCCGTCAAATGTTAGAAATATTTTCAAATATATCTGAGTAATGAATTATGGGTTTTACACTATTACACACATTATTAGGGTTTACAAACTATTTTGAAACTGAGAAAGACCCACCATCCCTTGAAAGGTGAGTGATTAAACCAACTATGGTATAGTCATTCAATGGAATACTACTCTGCAAAACAGGGGGCCAATTATTGACTTATGCAACAATATGGATGAATCTCAGAAACATTATGCTGAGCAAAAAAAGCCACACACAAGAGTGGACACTGTAGGACTCCATTTATATTAAACTCTAAAGACAAATCTAACCCACATGGTGACAAAAAACAAATCAGTGTTTGGGGCCAGGGAAAACAAAGGGATTTTCTGAGGATGACAGAAATGTTTTATGTCTTGATTATGCTGGTGCGTTACAGATTATATTTATTTGCCTAAAGTCACTAAAATGTACATTTAAAATAGTGCATTTAATTTTGTACAAATTACAACTCCATAAAGGTGACTTAAAAATAAAGACTTTTATAAGTGGCTCAATCATTTTTAGCAACAATTTAGAGCACTGTGTATATTCAGGCCTCTTGAAAAGAGGGGTTGTGGCTGTTGCTGGATAATCAAGAGTATTTAAGGAAGTGATCTGATGAGAGTTCCTATCAAGACAGGGATGATGCTGAATAGGGCCTTAGCTGGATAAAGCTTTTAAAAAAAAAAAAAAAAAAGCAGGGGCGCCTGGATGGTTCAGTGGGTTAATAAGGCTCTGCCTTAGGCTCAGGTCATGCATCGGGCTCTCTGCTCAGCAGGGAGCCTGCTTCCCCCTCTCCCTCAGCCTGCCTCTCTGCCTACTTATGATCTCTCACTGTCAAATAAAATCTTTAAAAAAAAAAAAAAGCAAACAGAGGTATGTTAAGAGTGGTAAGGCAATCCATGAACTATAATTTTTTTAAGATGATATCAAAGTACATTTTAGTATTTGGAACTATGCATGTATGAATGTATTTAGGAAGTTTATGAAAAGATCAAAACAAATTCTTAACTCTCAGTATATCTTATTGTTTAAAAAACTTAAAAACATGCACCTTATATGCAAAACTGAGAATCAGGTTACCCATGTTGAGGGCAGGGGCAATACAAAATATGAGGAAACAAAACTAAGAAAACTGAAGTTGTAATTCAGTCATGTGGTCAGAAAAAAACCCAAAGCCCCAACATTTATTACACGCACCAAAAAGGAATCAAAAGGAACCACTTCGGGGCGCCTGGGTAGCTCAGTGGGTTGGAGCCTCTGCCTTCGGCTCGGGTCATGATCTCAGGGTCCTGGGATCGAGCCCTGCATCGGGCTCTCTGCTCAGCGGGGAGCCTGCTTCCCCTTCTCTCTATGCCTGCCTCTCTGCCTACTTGTGCTCTCTCTCTCTGTCGGATAAATAAATGAAATCTTTAAAAAAAAAAAAAAAAAAAAGGAACCACTTCTAGTATCTAGTATAAATAATTTTAAATAATTAGCACCTGATATGATAATTCAGCGTAAAATTTTTCCTGTTTTTAATGAAAATATTTTATGATCACTCAAAATTTAGACAGAATCTAAGAATGAGGGTTGGGTAATATCACAGAAAATGAACTTGAAAAAAGATTCAATGAAGGATGACATCAGACTGCACTCTCTCCCAACCAGCTCAGGACCAAGCAGCACCTCAGGACACTAGGTCACAGGGGTAGCCTCCTTTGTCTTGAGCCCATCCATAAGCACCAGGCCCTGCCGTGGGCTCCATCAAGGAAATGGGTGCTGGGCCTCCAGTTTAATGGGACTATTAGATGAGCATGAGTAAGCTTGCTGAATACTGAATACAAAAAGGGCAAAGGCAGCACTGGTGAGAACTGTCCTTGAATGTGGAGAAGCCAACACTGAGCCTTTGGAACATGTTTCGTACAGCTGCACACAGATCACCATCTGCAATCAGGGCCAGCAGGATAGCACAAGCCAAAACTTACTCTGAAGAATCATGGGCCCATGCAAACTCCTGGGCAGACCCAAAGCTCTTGTTTCTCAATGCCATTGCTGTGTAGATGATATACTCACCATCACCACACACCACAACAAACCTGGAAATTATGGAAGCCAGGGAGAGAAGTAGGATCAATGACATGTGGAAGTTATGAAACAACGCTTCATCTTCATAATAAAATACTTCTAATAAATGCTATTTCAGTTGACTGTTATAATTTGAATCGAGTATCTTTTAAAGTTACACAATTCTTCAAACACAGAGCCAGACATAAATATTCTACCCAACAATTCCAAAAACATATTATAAAGATGAGGTTTTGCTGAAAATCTTTTTGCAGTGGCCTTCTCTTACAAAGGAGACTTGGCACAGGAAGGTAAGAATGGCTGGAGATGAACAAGGACCAAGATTCTAATAATTCAACTAATTTTTCTGGGGGGGGGGGGGGAGAGAATCTTAAGCAGACTCTACACCCAGCCTGGAGCCCAACATGGGGCTCGGTCTCACAACCCTGAGCCAAAATCAAGAGTCGGACACTTAAGTGACTGAGCCAACCAAGCACCCCTCGACTGGTATTTGTTGAGTACCAAGATGCCTAGCACTTTGCTCATTACATTTATACCACAGGAAGGTGCTACTCTGGGGTGACTGGGTAGCTCAGTCGATTAAGCATCTGCCTTTGGCTCAGGTCATGATCACAGCATTCTGCGGTCCTGCACTGAGCTCCCTGCTCAGCAGGGAACCTGCTTCTTGCTCTCTCCCTCTTTCTGACAAATAAATAATTAAAATCTTTAAAAAAAATTGTATTGGCTGCTATTAGACTGCCAATAGTAAAATGCAAAACTTACAGCAAAAAAAGTTTTATGATATTAATGGAAAAAATATACAATGCATTCTTAATCTTCCTAAGATTATATTACAAATAACTATGGATATAATTTACTGAACAAGTAGTATACTTGGTTTACACAGTTTGTCTTTTTCAATACTCCAGCACAGAATTATAAGATGCCCAGATCTATTTATTGTAAAGCAACTTTTAAAGGTGCACAGGTTTAAACTCACACTTGAAACTCAAGATGTTTGGTGCTTTCTAAAAAAAATTTTTTTTTTTTGGTGTTTTCTAAATCTTAAGAAACAAAAACAATGGTTCAAATTATAGATAAGAAGCAGAATTATTACTAATCTCCCAATTTTTTCAAGGGACAAATACTTAAGAGTCACCTTTTCTTCTTAAGTTAATTAGCAAGTATTTAAAGCACCTACTGAGTCTCAGGATAAGACATGATACCTGCCCTCAAAGGAGCACAAGAACAAAAACCCAGTACATTTAAAATGAATATATGTGCTGCCGAAGTGAGCACCACTTAAAATGAATAAATACAGAATTAAACTGTTCGAAACTCTGCAGTGGGACAAAGCCACAAAGACAAATATGCTTTCACCTTGCAGTCCAACTCGACCAAGTGAGTCGAGTTGCTGTGCCGCACGCTGCCTGCAGCTGTGCTGAGGATTCCAGGGCAAAAGCTCATGAGGAATGCCCGCCACAGCGTAAGAGTGGTATATGCTGTGGATATGCAAACTCTGCTCTAACGTATACAGAAGCCCAGGAGAGAGTCTGGTGATGGCTTACCGCCCGTTAGGATTGTGCTGAATAGTCTGGGGGTATATTTCACAACTGCCCATATCCTTGACGGCTAGTGGCAGTCTTTCTCCGTCTTTAATTTCAGCATCTCCCATTGCTTTTAGGTTGGCCTGCTGGACTTCTGAATGCTTGGCCCAAATTATCTTTCCATTGGCATCCATGGACATGGCAGGTTCCTCACGACCAAGCTGGAAGAATGACAAATGGCTTTTAGCAATAAAAGGAAACAAAACCACAAAATAAACATTTTCTATTTTCATTTAACAGAGGACTCCTTTCTTCTACTTTACATTTTCGGTGCTTAATCTCTCGTGCTTAATGAAAGAAGAGCCAGTTTAATAAAACTAGTGACTTAGAAGAATACTCTACTAAAACACAAGGAAAACTGCTTCCACCGTGTTCATTTATTCCGAATGAGTATAGTCAGAGATTACCTTAACAATGATGCTCCCTTCGTCATAGCCCAAAGCGACATT
Organism: Procyon lotor; assembly: GCA_028646535.1. Lineage (NCBI taxonomy): Eukaryota > Metazoa > Chordata > Mammalia > Carnivora > Procyonidae > Procyon > Procyon lotor. The sequence continues at coordinate 78,979,787 of CM053603.1, forward strand.
GTTGGACCCTCTCAGACTGGCCACACACCACACCCTCTCCATTCCATAATTCAATGTGCTCTCAAGGCGATATGTGCTTGAATGCCAAATACGCACAGTTCCTAAAAAGAACAATGTGAATATTCCCTTCTAATCTGAATATCTAACAATGAACTGTGTCAGGTGAACTGACCACAGGGAAGTCTTTTTTTATTAGTTTCCTGGCAGCTTAATTTTTTTTATCTATAGTCTATAGGTGATTTTACAAAGCAACATAAATTAACAGAAAGTTATAAGAAACTAAGAAATGTGACTTTCCATGTAAAATAATGAATTTTCTCAGCACAGTGCCTACTATGGACCCGCAGATGCTTTTACACACATGATCTTTTCTTTTCACTATAATCCTATGAGGTAGATATGTCTGTTCCCATTTCATAATCTGCCCAAACCACATATGCATGAAGTGGCATAACCTGAATATGACCCCAGGTTTTTAGACTCCAAAGCACAAAGACAGGCTTTTTCACAGTTTTTTTCTAGGACTTCTGGGTGTTCTCTTATTTAAGTAATAGTCAAAACATGTTAGGATGATGATGATGAAGAGAACAATGCCCGTTCGCTCTCTTACAGCACAAATATTCTACTCTAATAAAAAGAGCAAAATTCTCAGAAACTTCCAATTACAACGCAGGGCACTACCTGGCTTAAATATCCACCTAGTAATTACAAGCACAGGAATGAACATACATTTCAAACTTACCGTCTTCTGAACCTGTGATGATGATTGGCAACTCAGGATGAAAACTGGCACAAGACACATTTTGGGCATGTCCCTCCAGTGTCTGTACACATGTTTTATTCTGTAATCAAGACACAGAAAATACTTTTATTTTTTAGTGAAAAAACAAGTAACTCATCCTTAATTTTTCTAGTGTGCAGATACATTATAAATGAGAGTGGTTATTATAATGTAAATAATTATTGATACAGAAATTTTTGAAACAATTATCTGCATATTTTCTCTAATTCTTTGTCGACATAGGGGAATATAATTTTAACTATCACATTTAAAGAAACACACACATACCTCAAAAGATCTGGTTTTAATATATTTTCTCCCCCAAAACTTCTAAGATAATATCTTTAATAATTTTATCCTGTACTTAAACACAAATCTGAATAAGGTTCTAAGTTATACTGATTTTCTAGGCCTAATTTTATTAACTGCTTATGGAAATTTTGATGTAAGAAACAGAAAACAGAAACTATCTCTGAGAGATAAAAAGCATAGTAACAAGAATCATAACTAGGTTTACAAAGTCTATGTGGCAAAATGTCTGTACCATGACTATGTCAGGATATTGTTCATTTATCTGCTAGTTTTCAAAGATAGACAGAAGTCTACAGGTGAGGGTACTAGAGGGTGTAATAACTTCATTTTAGTCAAAATGTTTAAATTTCTAATTTCTACTACTGAGTGAAAAATAAATATAATGGCATTTTATTTTAAAATCTTGATAGGCATTTTTTTAATTTTTATGGAGAACTCTAGGACTACTATTTAGAGGCAAATACTGAGGCCTTAAGTTGTTATGCTCTGAAAAGAGTTCAATAACCCAAGTTTTAATTGTCTTGTAAGAAACAGTGAAATCCATGTCTAACACATGACAAAGTAAAATTATGAAAAAACTGTACCTGATAGTCCCATATTTTAACAAGACGGTCATCTGCACCTGAAATGAGGTATGGTTTGTCACCGCCACTGTAGTAATCGATGCAATTCACACCTTTCTCATGTCCCTCCAGAGTGAAGTTTGGTGAGGAAGAACCCAACTGCCACACCTGTAGAGAGCAACAGCATCTGCCAGTCATTAAGGGGCCTTGCTTTTCAGAAGGCGAGCTCCACCACTCCTGACATATAAAGTGCCAAAGCCCAGGAGAGGAAAACTAAAGAACATACATTTCTTTCACCCATTTATTTCTGTTCTTTCTCACTTTACTTGACTTTCCAAGGAGCAGAATAACTATAGTGTTCTCTGAAAATGCCAATTTCCAGGCTTTATCTCTAGAGAGTTCTCTTTAACCCTACAGATTCCCCAAGAATCTAGATTTTTAACAGACATCCCAGTGATCCACAGGCTATAGTCTAAAGAACAATACTTTAAGGGTAAGAAATGATTTTGAGAATTTTAATATAAAGATAATTAAAGATGATTTAGTAAGGTGTATTAAAAAGAGAAAATGATCACATAACTAAAACATTTAAAGTATGGGGAAGTAGTCAAACATTACCATAGCACTAGTATTGAGCCTCATCGTGCCTCCTACAAAGGAGGCCCTCTGGGAAGTATAAAGATGCATAAACAAATGTTTACCACTGATTGTATACAACAAACTTTGCTAGAGCCAAAGATAATTTATGTTCTCGAGATACACCTTTTAATGAACAAAATTCAAAACCAATTTCAAAGTTTCCAACCTATGTCAAAAGCAAGGACAATCCAGCAAAAGGGAAAAAAAAGTAAGGTCGAAACCCTAAGATTAAATTTAGACAGATATCATTTAATACCAAAATATCAGACAAATAACATATAACATTTTATATAAGTTAAAGGAATGTTATAGAGATGTAAGCATACACATGTAAGCAAAAGTTAACACAATACAGTATTTTAAACCTATGCATACAGAGACATTTTAAATATTGTAATGGAAAAGGGAGTATGACTACACTCATGTAACAAGTATTAAACATTCAGTACAAGCAAGGCACTGTGTTGCTTGCTACCCAGTGTCTGTTTGAGGGAGTGGGGGTGACACCCAGTTCCTGCCCCAAACAGCAACATTTTGAGGGATAAAGATTTCTGGAGACCCATTAGTTATTGTTCAAAATGCAGGGCATAATAAAGACAAAAAGGAATATAAACAATGGGATGAGCATGACTGGATCTGTCTATAGGTGAAATGGATGTCTGAAGAGAGCCTCTCAGGGTAAGTAATTGTGCTAATAAGCCTTGAAAGATGAGTAGTTCTCCAGAGGAAAAAAAAAGTAAAAAAGGGAGAAAAAAAGAGCATTGCAAGCGGAGGTAAAAGTTGAATGAGGGTCTATGAACATTCACAGCACCTCTAGAGAATGGTGGATAGACCAGGGTTATAGGAGATATCTCAAAATATTGGCTGTGGCTAGTCTTGGAAACAGTAAGGTAGTGGAACTTTACCCTTAGATTGGGAATGGAAAGGTGAAATTCATGTTTTAGAAAGATACCTGACAGTAGTACAAAGAAATGCAGTAAGGAAAAAGAGAACAGACGCAAAGGAAATTTTAATGTAAAACATTAATAATTGGCAGATGTCAACAATGAATACACTAAAAGGAAATACGAAACAGAGGAAATACACAAAAAGGAGAGGAAATAGAAGTAAGAGGACATACTGGCATCTTTCTTATTCTGGGTTTACAGTAGTTTAAAAGTCTTATAATACATTGCACTTTGACATGGAAAAACACTCCTCCCATTAAGAGCATCAAGTTGCCACACAAGTCCTATTTTGATTTCAGTATGAGCTCTTAAGAGACACTTCTAAGCAGGAATAACTCTCATGGTCAGCCAGTAGTAAAATATCTAAAACAACTACGTTTCACCATCATAACGAATACAAATAACAGACACCCTACCTTGATGGTCCTGTCCAAAGATGCACTAGCAAACTGATTGTTATCTTTAGGATTGATCACAATCTGCATAACATAATGGGTGTGTCCTTCAAACACTTGAGAGCAGGACCATTTTTTATCCCAGTCCCAGAGCTTAATAAGCATGTCATCTAGGCCAAAAGAAAGTCTCAAGTTAGTTGTCATTTATATTTTTCATTCAGAACTAAGATGCAGTCTTTGTGCCTTTTAAGGCAGCAAATCTAAGAGAAATCATACAACCCATGACTTAAAGAAATAGAACCAGAACTGACCAGATTTTTCAAAATCCTTATTTATCCTAAGAATAAACTTAACTCTCTACAGAAGAGTGGAGATAAGATAGAGAAATTACTACTAGTAAATACAAAAATTTCATGAAAAATTTTAAGAAAGACTCAGTGGGCTTTACAGAATGACAGAAGAGTAACACAAGTTTGATTAGAACCTAAGTATGACTGAATAATGATGGCAGTGACTAGGGAATAAGCATTCCTCTTATAAGAATGGTGGACAAAAAACTTCTAATTACTTCTCAATTTTATCTTAAAATGTTTTAAAGAGCTATTACCAAATCAGTACAACTTGTTTTAATTACCTTCCAAAAGTCGACTGTTTTAGATATAATACCAAAGAGCAAACTACCCTGAATATAAAGAAAAAAACTGAGGAGGGTATGTAGCGATCTGGCAAAAAGTCACCCACCAGCATGTAAATTAACTTTCTGTTCAGCAGATGTTTAATCATGTAGACCTTCAGGCCTTCCCCGACAGGAACTGGAGCAACTGCTATACAAATCCTAAGTAGAGTTGATATTTCATTAAATACGAAGGCAAGCAGCACTGATAGCACGATAATGGATTTAAATAGTTTAAAGGCTGCTCGGAATTAGAACTCTACACGTAACAGCAGTGAAAGAATTGCAAGTCTCACTGAATGAAAATGAATTACTCAAAGAGCTGCACATGACCAAAAGGAGTCATCATCTCTTACCACTGCTAGTCAGAATGAAAGGCTGCGTTGGATGAACAGCAATACAGCGAATGTAGTCTGAGTGTGCTTCAAACATATGAACTCTCTCGAGAGTATTGTAATTGAATACTCTTATCTGCATGTCATCCTAGAAATGGGAATTTAGAAATGATTATTATTGTCATAAAGTAAACTGTGCAAAATGGAGTAGGGGCTCCCGGGTCGCTCAGTTGGTTAAGTGTCCCAACTTTTGATTTTGGCTCTGGTAGTAACCTCAGGGTCCTGGGATGGAGTCCCACATTAGCCTCTGCACCCCCTCCCTTGGTTTCTCTAAGAATAAATAAATAAATCTTTAAAAAAAAAAAGGGGGTGTACTATAGGCTCAAGGTATAAAGTCCATGCTTCAAAACATTACACTAATTAAAAATCAAGAATCAAAATCATTCACATAATCACTGACCAATTAAGAAATTAAAGGAATTAGAAATTCATATAATTACTTACTGCTCCTGTCACAACCCAATTCTTTCTTGCAACAAACTTTGCAGCTCGAACAGGAAGATCACACACTTCAAATGTTTTCACCAATGTCTTTAAAATTTAATAAGAATATAAACTCTGAGTTATGAGAAAATAACTGAAAAAACATCATTTAAAACATTAAAACATCATATGTTTTAAAAAACATATTTAAAACATCCAATTATTTAGATCATTCCTAATTTAAAAATATTCTCAGGCTAAAACACAAAAGCTCAATAAAATGGAAAAACAAAAACAAAAACAAAACAAAACCAGACCAATCATCTTTTAACAGTTTCAAAATTAAAATACTTATAAAGGATAAAAGAATGCAAATGTCCACAAGATGGAATTCCAGATCCTCTGTGCTCCAGCCTGCCCTCCCCTATCTCTCTAGCCTCACCTTTGGCTACTCCAGCCTTATCTTTGCTCCTCCCTTTCCCTCTGCCTGAACTTTATACTTCCCTTTCATAACATATACATAGCATAACATATACACAGAAACTTATACTTCCCTTCCATAACATAGAACCTTCATAATTATGTGTCTAATGTCAATCTTTTCTACTAAGCTCCCCGAGGGCAAAAATCTTGTTCACCATTGTATTCCCAGAGCCTAGAACAGTGGCTGGCAAACAACCAGTGTGTAATAACTATTTGTTGAATGAATTGGCTCTGAGTTTTTTCTTCTTAAAATTAAACCTATCAACTCATAAAAAATAAACTCATAAACAATATCCAATTCTTTTGAACACTTAAGCAATATGTTTCCATATAAATGCTACTTATCTCTTTTTAGTGAAGCATGAAAACGGTGATTTAGATGTCTCTTCAAGCTGCTCAAAATGGAATAATGTATACAGGACAAAAGCAGAAAACTAAAAGACCCTTTCAGAAAGAACAGGGAAAAATGCATGTCTTTGTTCTCCCACTACGATACCTTATTTTTTAAATTCTGAGAATCAAACTATCATTTTGCAATCTCTCTTCTTGTACCAGAGAGTAATGAAAAACAGCACAATCTCACTGATTATGTACACTAAATAAAAAGAATAGAAACTAGTACACCTGAAACTAATGTTATACTGTATGCCAACTATACTTTAAAAAAGCTATAAGAAAAAAAATAATAGAGACTGGTTCATAAGAACTGTTGAGCCTACCTACTCTGGCTCCTGAAGCCAGACTTCACAGATTCTTCACACAAAGACAAAAAATGGGGGCATCAGCTCCAACCTGTACAATTACCAGTTGTCTACCATATAGACACTGAGAGCAGACACCACATATAATCTGTAAGGTGACAGACAAATCCACGAAAGCTCATAAGGAGCCAACAAATCCAGGGATTTGCTGAGCAGTACAAATAAAGCAGCTGCACAGAACAGTCACGGTTCAGGTCCATGTTAAGTGCTGTGGCTGATACGAATGACACGAGAGATGGTCTCCACATTCTAGAAGCTAAACAATCTAAAGAGGAGGAAATGCTACACACTCAATATACACTTAATGTAAGTTACAGAAATAATGACTAACACTTGTATGGGACTTTATACAATATTATCTAGTTTGACTTAATCCTTTTGACAATCCTGTGATATAGGGAAGGCAACAATATCATCTTCCTTTTAGATAAGTAACTGAGCCTTAACATGATTAAGAGGCTTGCCCACATCATTTAATTAAGCAGGATGGCTTCATATTGTAACATACTGATTTTTAACCATTGCACTCACCACCTCAAAGACATTTGTAATTCAAGTACATTTGAATTTACTTCTGAAAACTGTTGCCTCTCTGAAGAATTTTGCTCTTAACATACATGAGTGGCAAGTAACTTCTGCTGGTGACAAAGAGGGAAAAAAAGAGGTAGAACCAAAAATAGACCAACCATTGAACAAAGACTTACTCAGTATCTACTATAAGTGTGTCTGTCAGATATGCACTTGGAGTAACAGTGGGAAATAAGACTAGGGTAATTCCTGTCCTTCCCAGGACCTCCATTCTTGAAGGAAAGAAGGAAATGAGAAGTTCCAGAGGGAACAGAAGGGCACAAAAGGGAAACAGACGCAAACTGGATAAACCAGATAGGCTTATGTTACAATAAAACCCAGAGAAAGGTAAGGGAAGTACAGCTGAGATTTAAAACATACTACAGTGAAATGACAGGGCTGAGAAATGGCTAAATGGAGTGGACAGAAGGGATCCCTCGGAAGAATTAGGACGTGTGGTGGGGGTTGGGGGAGGCACCAACATATCTGTTACACATAAAATCAAAGATATTAAACCTTGAAAGCAGAAGTATATCAAGAAAAGCAGTTAGCATGTATACTATCTGCATTAAGACAAATGGATTCACAAGATGAAGATTTGAAATTGCAGACATTAGAAATCCCAATATAGTGAAATAGTGTTAAATGGAATATTTACTATTCATTAGCTCAAAAAATAATTATTGAGTACTTACAATGTGTCAATGTTATCAGCACTGGCATAAAGCAGAGAACAAAGTGTTAATGTTTATAAAATGTCACTGGTGGGGTCCTGGTTTAGTGTACAGTCATTCTGTGCCAACATAGGGACATCAGACTATAAGGGTATTTTTAGGTTTATTACTGACCTTAGTTCCCTAAGCCTATTTTTCCAACCTAAATTACTCAATGTGAATTTTGTCTGGCTATTAAGAACTTAACCTTAGATGCTGAAGATAATGACTGTATAAGTAGACACATAACTGTATAGGATAGTGCTGACTATATGTTCTGTATTTTGAAGGAAAAAGATTAAGAACCATCAAAAAAGTAAGAGATAAACCAATTTTAAGAATAAATGATTTACTCAGATAATAAAGAGCAAAACAAGCATTTAAGGCAGATAATCTATAAAATGCCTATTCTCATATGTGTAATCAAAAGCTGACTACAAATATTTCTCTGACACTAATTTGAATGGATGACTAAAAGTTATCTGCATATCATTATATCAAGTATTTGGGAAAAAATAAAATTAAGAATCTCACTCTTAAGATCATTAGAATATCGACTGAATAGAAAATTAAGTACTACTCAATATTTTTTCTGTAACAAGTGACCTTATATTGGTGGCAGTTTCCTTCATGTCAAAGAAAACACTAACCTACATCAGAATTTAACATTTAACTATTGTATATAACAAGACCCAAATGTTTCCTTCCACAAGCTATAACCCCTGTTAGTTCCTCTTTCCTGAAAATACTTTGTACTAATTTATTTGAGAAAGCAGTCTGCACACCTACTGGACTCTAAGTTTTCTCCTGCATTATAAACACAGTCTAACACATTGTTTCTAAAAAGTCCTTAAAAATTCCTACCTGTGTTTCATGATTCCAAACGCACACACTGCCATTGTAAAGGCTTGCCAACATCCACGGCTCCGTTGGATGCAAATCCACACTCTTAACTCGATCCGACCGAGCAGTTAACTTTCTCTTTATATCAAGTCGCAGAGGCTAAGAAGAAACAACATAAAAACCCTCAAAACATTAAATTACTATGCCAAATAAAACATGTTTGAGATCTTAACTAAAAACAGTGCATTAACAGGCCTTCAAAACAATTCAGTTTTTACTTTGCTGAACTGGAGACACAGTTTCAACTCTATAGCATCCACTTCACTCATACTAACATATGAGTATTTAAATTTTTTTAAATTTATAGTAGTGGTTGTCACACTTTTTGGTCTTAGGACTCCTTTCCACTCAAAAATATTTCCTAAGAAGCTTTTGCTTATGTAGGTTATATCTATTGATATTTACCATGTAAAACATTAAAACTGAAACAACTTAAAAATATTTATGTATTAATTCATTTTCAAATTAAAATAAGCCCCTTATATGTTGACTTAAATAACATATTTTTATGAAAAATAACTATATTTCAAAAGAAATTTAGTGAGAAGAGTGGCAATTTTTCACATTTTTGCAAAACTCTTTAACATTCTGTCTTGATAGGAGACAGCTGGTTTCTCATATCTGCTTTGGCCTTCAATATGTTGTGATATGTTGTTCTGGTTGATGTATATGGAAAAAAAAAAAAAAAGCAAACTTGGCCTCAGAAAGTTAAGTAGCTGGAAAGAGAAAACTATTTTATTTTTTTAAAGATTTTTTTAAGGGATGCCTGGGTGGCTCAATCAGTTGAGAGGCTGCCTTCGGCCTAGGTCGTGATCCCAGGGTCCTGGATAGAGTCCCACATCGGGCTCCTTTCTCAGCGGGGAGCCTGCTTCTCTCTCTGCCTCTGCCTGCCACTCTGCCTGCTTCTGTTCTAACAAATAAATAAAGTCTTAAAAAAAAAAAAATTAAAGACTTTTAAAAATTTATTTGTCAGAGAGAAAGAGAGATAGATAATGCACAAGCAGGGGGAGCAGCAGGCAGAGGGAGAAGCAGGCTCCCTGTTGAGCAAGGAGTCTGATGCGGGACTCCATCCCAGGACACTGGGATCATGACCTGAGCCAAAGGTAGATGCTTACCCAACTGAGCCACCCAGATGACCCAGGATAAATATTTTAATAACTTTTTAAAAATTTTTAAATATTTTATTTATTTGAGAAAGAGAATGAATGAGCAGGGGGGAGGGGCAGAGGGAGAGGGAGAAGTAGGCCCCCTGGATTAGGGGCTTTGATCCCAGGACTCTGGTATCATGATCTAAGCTGAAGGCGATGCTTAACCGACTGAGTCACCCAGGAGCTCTAATACCTTTTTTAAAATAGTTGTGAATAGAATATTCTTCTTTGGTATACACCAAAATTTGACAAGTGGTATTGCAATGTGAAATCTGAAACCACATAAATGAACCTTTTATACTTTGTTACATAAAAATCTCTTGGCCTATTATGTATTTTGAATGGATCTCTAACTCATTCATCTTTTGTTAACATCATGCATTGGTTATTTGGAAAATTTTGGTTCACGGAATTATGCAGATCTTCCAAATTTCAACAATTTCATTACACAATAACAAAAAGTCACATTCATTAAATCACCATCTACTGCAATGGATAAGTCTTCAAGTAGTAGAAACCTATCCAGTTCAATGTTAGAAGTTTTCTAAAATTCTAATTTTCACGTGAAAGCACCAATTTTATTATTGGGAACAAATACCATCAGAAACCAGCTAATTTAGAAAACGTCTGCCAAATAATCGAGTCTGAACAAACAGTATGTCAGTCTCTGTTTCAAGTAAGCTTGCAACTTAAGAGTATGCAACAGAAATATCTTGTGCGTACTTCTCATGTCATTACACAGAATATTTAAAAGATGTAGGCTCAAGTATTGAGATGTAATAAAACTAATATTTTTTCCTCCTTCATCAATGACATTCTTAAGAGAAACTGGGTTTTAAAAAATTGTGTGGTAATGAGGAATATACTATTAGTTCAATTTGGTGACATTACACCAGCAGTTCAGTTTTACCCTCTATTTGTTTTACAGCAATAGTGTAAATTATCAACATAGTGAACTTCCTGGAAGAGTACGGGGACTCATAGGAGACTGTAGATCACACTTTGAGAATCTCTGGTTTACAGAATATCTAGTAAGTAAATTTAAAATATCTACTAAATCACAAAGTTGTGCCAATGTCACTAGTGTTCTATCAGAAAATATTCTAAAGTGTTACTCATAAAGTCTTAGTAATCCCAAACTATAATATCAATCAAAACAGTATGGTATTGGCATAAAAACACAGAGATCAATGGAACAGAATAGAGCCCAGAAATAATCCCATGCATATATGGTCAATTAGCCCACAAAAAAAGGAGCCAAGAATATACAATGGCCAAAGGATGGTCTCTTCAATAAATGGTGTTGGGCAAACCGGACAACAATATGCAAACAAATGAAACAGAGGGGCGCCTGGGTGGCTCAGTTGGTTGAGTGTCTTGACTCTTGATTTCAGCACATGTTATGATCTCAGGTTGTGAGACTGAGCTCCATCCCGTGTCAGGCTCTGCGCTGGGTGTGGAGCCTGCAAAAGATTCTCTCTCTCCCTCTGCCCCTCTCTGTGCTCCCTCTCCCTCTCTTCAAAAAAAAAAAAAGGAGAGAGAGGAGAGAATGAAACTGGGCCACTATCTTATACCATAGTTCATTTTACAAAAATTAATTCGAAATGGATTAAAGACTTGAATGTAAAACGTGAAACCATAAAACTCCTGGAGGAAAACATAGGCAGTAAGCTCCTTAACATTGGTGATGATTTTTTTGGATTTAATACCAAAGCAAAGGCAATAAAAGCAAAAATTACCAAGTGGTTCTACATCAAGTAAAAAGCTTTTGCAGAGCAAGAATGAAATGAAAAGGCAAAATACTGAATGGGAGAAAATATCCGCAAAACATATACCTGAATAAGGGATTAATATTCAAAATATATAAAGAACCAATACAACTTAACAGCAAAAAAAATTAAGTAAAAAATAGGCAAAGGTTCTGAATAAACATTTTCCCAAAGACTACAGATGACCAATAGGTACATGAAAAATGTTCAATGTCACTAATCATCACAAATCAAAACCACAATATCACCTTACCCCTGTTAGAATGGCTATTATCAAAAAGAAAAAACAAGAAATAACAAAGAAATAACAAGAAATAACAAATGTCAGTGTGGACGTGGAGAAAAGGAAACCCCTATGCACTGTTTGGAATGTAAATTGGTGCAGCCACTGTGGAAAACAGCGTGGAGGTTCCCCTCAAAATTAAAAACAGAACTGGCCATAATACCCTTCTGGGTATTTATCCAAAGAAAAATCAAAGCATCAACTTGAAAAGATATGTGCACCCCCATGTTCACTGCAGCATTAGCTACAATAGCCAAGACATTAAAACAACCTAAGTGTCCACTGACAGATGAATGGATAAAGAAAATGTATGGAATATGTACATATTATACATATTCACTGTATATATGTATATATTTTATGTATATATGTAATAATACTTATTATTTGCATATGTATTATTATATATACATTGGAAGTAGATGAATAAAAGCCTTGTGAGTTGTTTGCTTTGTCTCAGGAAATTATCTACGCTGAAATTATCTAGTGATCTTCATTTTGTGTTAAAAAGTAACCTTAAATTTCTATTCATGATCATTGTGGAAGATTACAAAAATAAAGATTCACACACACACACACACACACACATTATTCAGACATAAAAAAGAATGAAACCTTCCTATTTGTAACAACATGGATGGACCTTGAGGGTATTATGCTAAGTAAAATAAGCTGGAGAGAGACAAATACTGTTTGATCTCACGTATATGTATAATCTTAAAACAGCTCAAGCTCGTATATGCACAGAACAGACTGGTAGTTGCCAGAAGCAGGGGGTGGGAGTGGGCAAAATGGATGAAGGAGGTCAAAGAGTACAAACTTTCAGTAATAAAATAATTAAGTCATGGGGATATATCATATATTTAATAATACTGTGTTGCATATTTGAACATTGCTAAGAGTAGATCACAAGAAAAAAATTACTGTAACCACATATGGTGAGAGATATTAACTAGACTTTTGTGATCATTTCACAATATATGCGCATAAGTCATTACGCTGTACACATGAAATTAATATAACATTATGTCCATTATACCTCAATAAAAAAACTGATTACTTCGGAGGAAAGTATTCTGGCAATAATATTAATAAATGGTAGGTGAATGTGATGTGTGATCAATACGGGTTATATCCATGTCCATGAAGGCCTTTGGAGACAAACAGGAATGTTTACAGCATTTTAATAGATTTTAGCCACAGGAGCCTAATGTAACTTAATTGGGAACCTAACTAGTGAGTTACTTAGTAATCTAATACAAGAACCTAATTCTAATTTAATTAGAACAATTTTAAACAAAAATACTCTCAAGTCAGAAAATGCTACTAGTTTAAAATTGCTTTTTTTCAACCTGGATTCATCTAAACAGACAAGAAAATGACGTGAATTAATATTTTCTCAATTCTCCCAAGGATACCATTCTAAGAGAAAAGTTAATTGATTATAAACAATGATGCCTAGGTCAGTAGTCTTAATTTTCTCTTGGACACAGATTGGGGAAGACTGATTTAAAAAGTTTCCCCTTCAACAGGTTTTAAACACAACCTAAACGTTTACTCAGCAAGTTACCATTGAATCTTTATTTTTGTGATCTTCCACAATCTAATGAAGATCACTAGATAATTTCAGCGTAATTTCCTGAGACAAAGCAAACAACTCACAAGGCTTTTATTCATCTACTACTTCCAACCTTATTATTATTTCTATACATGCCTCCTCTTTTTTTTTTTAAAGATTTATTTATTTACTTATTTGACAGAGAGAGAGAGAGCGATACAAGTAGGCAGAGAGAGAGGGAGAGGCAGGCTCCCCGCTGAGCAGAGAGCCCGATGCGGGGCTCAATCCCAGGACCCTGAGATCATGACCAGAGCTGAAGGCAGAGGCTTTAAACCACTGAGCCACCCAGGTGCCCCGCCTCCTCTGCTTTTAGCAATACCCTAGATCTCTTTATTTGAAAAGTTCAGAGCAATCACCAAAAAAAATGTTTCCACTGCCATGCCTTCCTCTCCATCTTAAACTTTCTACTTTCAAACCGCCATCCTCACTTTCCTTGGCCATTCAAGGAAGCAGGACCTTTTACTTCATCCTTTTCTTAATTTTGCCTCATTAATTAGCATGACAAATTTCAACTCCTTTTATTGTCTCTTTAGAGTAAACAAACATGAAGTGTCTTCTCTGTACCAAGAACAACACTGGGGGCTTTCATGTAAGCCAACAGATCTCATACTTTTCCTGTAGCAAATGAGGAAATCCATCACTTATAAATTGTGTATATTTAACTATACGAGTGTTTAATGATCACTGAGTAAAAGTGATGCTCTGGAAAGGTAGACTGGGGGATTAAGCAACCCTAGTACACCGCCAAATACCCCCATTTCACAAATCCCAGTTTAAAAAGCACAGCAGAGATCTTTTGCTGTATTTCGCCCAATACTGAAGTGACTACTTTGAATGAAACGTTCTATTAGATATTCCGAAATAGAAAGATATTTACACTGTACCCTCAGTTCTAAAAGTCTCCCTCCATTTTCCAAAATCTGGATGCATTTAAGACTCAGCTTAAATGTTACTACCACCAATATAATCTTTGGGATTACTCTCACCAGAACTATCCTTTCCTAAGGGATCTAAGCTAATTTTAACATTTGTATACACGTCTCTTTTTGCTTTACAGAGTAGATACTCTTCAGGGCGAAGTTATTGCTTACTCATGTCTTAATCTCCACAGCACCTTATATATTTGGATATGGGAGTTTAAGGACAGATGGTATAATCAAGGTCTAGAGAATTATGCTGAATTGAAATTTCAGTTCCACCATTCATTTCAAATATGCAATACTGGACAAGTTTACTTAAGTTTTCTGAGGTCTGACATAAGTAAGAAGAGGGATAATACTTTTATCTACATCTTAGAATTATGAGAATTAAATTCAATGTTAAGCAGTTAGAATAGTGCCTGGCCTATAATAACCACTGCATAAACATTATTTATAATTCATTCTCCCAGCTGCTGTAAGAATTAGGAGGCAAATGTTTAGCAAAGTGCATGGACACATAGTAAATACTCTATGGCAAACAAATGAATAAATAAATCCACGTTTTGTATCTCATACAAAAAATTTTAAATGCATTAAAGAACAAAGGATATTTCATTATAAAATGTCCATTCCTGAAAGCACAGCTGACTCCAGACCACAACAGATCATTGGTAACAGGAGGCAGAATAATTAAGAGACCTGAGATCTTGTGGAAGAGCTTAACCTGGGGACCCAAGGAAGTTCATGGGTAAGGATGGGGGAGTTGCATCTGAGTGAACCCACTGAAGTTTTTGCAACACTGTGTGCTTCTCTATCCATTTTTCTAGAAGAATCCACAACTTTCACCAGTTTCCCTAAGGATTCAACCTCTGTTGTAATTCCAACTCTGCTTCAATTAGCCTTGCACAAACTAAAAAGTTTTAAACTATGAGATACAGAACTCAGACTTATTAATCCCTAACGTCTTCAAGCCCTAAAATCTTTGAATCTATGGTTCCTAATAAGTAAAAAGAAGAGAGGGCAGGAAAACGTTTAAATATAAAATACGGACTTTTATATTTTTTTCAGAAAGGATATTCTCACACTATTGAACTTTTTTTTCTTATTATTATAACACTCCTGAGCCAAAATACTTTAGGGTATTTGGGGGGTGAGACGGACAATAAAAAAGTGCTGTCATGACTGCCATTCTTACCAGCCACTATATTTGCAAATGCAGAAAACCACGTCAAACAGTTTTAGAAGCAACGTCCTAATCTTTCCTTGCCCCCTAGAAACTTAAAGTGATCCCAAAGTGTTTGAAATTCCACTTTTGACATATACACTTCGCCTAATTTCAGGAGTGCTGTTCTGCTTAAGACCGTAGTTTGCGGTTAGCACCCACTACTATAGCAGGAGTTTAAGACCAGCTGCCGCCGTTTTAAGGGCAGACTGAGGAGGTAGGTCTGGCAAAGCCCCAGCACTGCCTCTCTACACCACCTGACTTCTGGGCCCCACCGCCGCCTCCCTCACAGAACTCAAACCGGACTAGGACCCCACAAGGCCTGAGACGGCGGCCGCAGCGAGAGGCCAGGCCGCTGCTTACCGCAGCCCCCAGTCCAGGAGCCCAAGAATTGGCCTCAGAAAAAGAGGCCCCGCTCCTTCCTGCAGGATCTGGACCTACCATCGCTCCGTTGGTCCGAGCCCAGGAGCCCTCACTTGCAACCCGCGACGCAGTTCCTGAGAGACCCACCGACCCGCCGACCGGCCGACTGACTGACGTGGAACTTCCGGGAGGCAATTCTCGCGATAGTGGAGGCCAGGCTCTTTAGCACCTGCGCAAACGCGCCGCGGGACTGACGTTTTCCCACGTCCTCCCCAGTTTCCTAGGCAACGCAGCCTTCTAAAGGGTCGGAAGCCGACTTGGAGTCGCTTAGGAAGGCGGGGTGTGGTCTCTACCGCAGAGCGAAAAGATCTGAGGCTCCCGAAAGAAGAGAACTAGAAAACAAACATGGAAAAAAAAAAAAAATATATATATATATACACACACACATATATACACGTGTGTGTGTGTATATATATACACACACACATATATACACGTGTGTGTGTGTGTGGAAAAAGTGTGTGTGTGTATATATATATATACACACACACACATATACACGTGGTGTGTGTGTGTGTGTAAAACGAGATGCTTAGTCCCTTTGGACGCTAACGGTAGGGGGAGCTCCCCCTCGGTGGAGCTGTGGTTTGAGGAGCGCCCGTGGCGTCCTAACGATTCTGAAGGGGAGGGTCAGGGAGAAAAGGTGAAGCAAGGCTCCAAGGCCTCGGGGTTAGAGAACGAGGCCCAGCGAGTTCTCTGCGAGCCCCGGACCGAGCGCCGAGTGAGGCTGGGAGGAGGCCCCGGGAGATGGGGGCTACCCCATCATGATGATCGCCCTTTACTGAGCATACACTGTTATTCAGTTATTTAACAAATGTTTATCGATTTTCGGCTGTGTGCCAGGAGTACTTTTCTCCCAAATCCTCACATCGAATCTGAAGCAGCTCCCTTATACTAACGAGGAAACTAAGGCTCAAAGAAGTACCTTGGCTGAAGCCGTGTAGTAAGGGCTGGACTGGAGCCTGGGTTTCATCTGGGATTCCTGGGATCCAGCCCCGCCCCGGGCTCTCAGCTCAGCTGGAAGCCTGCTTCTCCTTCCCGCTCTGTCAAATAAATCTTAAAAAATTAGGTTGAATAATTTCTAAAGATCTTTCTATTTCTACTATTCTGTGTTTCTGTGATACTTAATAGTAGAAGAGTGGATCTGTAACTGGATTTTAATGCCAGCAGTTTTATCTTATGAAACGTAAATTGAGACTTATAATTGAATGTTTACTAGGTGAAGTGATTGAGGATCACAAGAGTTAGCTGGAAGTTTTACAAATGCAAGCTATATCTAATTTACTTGAATAGTGGAGCTGCCAGTATTTCTGTTTCCCGGATGCTCCTGCAGTTGAGAAAGTATCTTCAGACTTGGCACACTACCAAGTAATACAAACTAAAATGACATCATCTCTATTCTCAAGGCACTCAGTTGGGAATACTTAAATCTTTATGTACGGGGCACCCAAGGATTTATTTAGCTAGTATTGATGAGAGCTGAGCCCCCAAGTGTCACACTCACTTTGACCATATCTTTTCTCATTTTTCCCGCTGCAGTTAACCAACATTAAGTCCTGCAGTTGTATCTTATAAATTCACTTTTCTTTCAACCATTACAAACTGAATTTGTATTATATCTACAGCACTATACTAGGTGCTGCCTGAAAATTAGACCTATAAAAATTTAGTCTTGGATTTGGTTGAGAGAAATTCCATTTTAAAGAAATAAGATTCTCACATATGAACTAATACATAAAATAACATTAAATATATGTATATATTTATGGATTTAAATCTTTTGTGTACTCTGTGGTTTAAAAGAGACTGGAAGGTTAGGAAAATAGCTCTGGGGAAAAACAAATATGATAAGCTTAGCAAATTGGTAAAAGGTTTCCCAAGAGGTTGATTGCAGTTGATCAATAAATCTTAGTCTTACCTGGTCAGTTTCTAGGATGACTGTTTCAACCCTGCCTTTTTTCTGCTGCTGGGGGAATTGCAAATGGAAGTTCAGCCAGCAATGCCTCTATCAGTACTCTGTATACACCTTGTTCTCCCCATTCTATTCCCACCCCTTCATAAAAAGTTGAAGGGAAAATAATTCCTTGCAGAAAAGTCTAGTTGGCATTTTGAAAAAATAAACCTCTCTCTTCCTCTCTCTCTCTCCCTTTTCTACCCTCTACCTTTGTGCACACACGTGTATGTGTGTGTGTGTGAGATCACATAGCAAAGTGGTAAGTAGGCCCATGAATAATAACCTAGTTTCTCTCTAGGGAGAGGTCAGTTATGTACAAATAAAGAAATAATATATCAAATCTAATCTGAGTACCCCAAGAAGTACCAGTAAAGTACTCTGGGAATAAAGTATCTAGCCTAGGGTATCGGTTTCATAAAGGAGGCATAATTTGAGCAGGACTTTGAGGTAAAGAGTATGTGGCATATTTGAGAACCACAAAAAGTCCAATTTCTTGGTATTTGTTTAGAAAGGCATTGAGGAAGTAGACTGGAGAGGGAGGATGGAGCTAAACCCGAAGATTCTTAAATAGGGAGGAATTGGGCTTTGATTCAATAAGCAATTTGGAACCATTTGGCCAGAAAAGAAACCTGTTCATATCTGCACTCTGTAAGATTTACCTTTTGTTCATGCATATGAAGAAATGGACTGAGACAGTGAAATACTACACAAGTTTAAGTGTGAAAATAATAGTAATTATGAATAAATTTTATTGAGCGCCCACTGTGTACCCAGCATTGGAATATGCACTCTGCTTACTGTGATTCATACAGTAATACTAAAGTATTCATACAGTAATACTAAAAGACATTATTTTTTCCAACTTCTAGATGAGAAAATGAGGTCCAGTTGGCCAAGTAATATCCTCCATTCCACACTGCTCAAGAATGAGGGACTTGAGGGGCTCCTGAATGACTCAGTGGGTTAAGTGTCTCATGGTTCTGGGATGGAGCCCCACATCCGGCTCTCTGCTCAGCAGGAAGCCTGCTTCCCCCCCTCTGCCTGCCTCTCTGCCTCCTTGTGATCTCTCTCTCTGTCAAATAAATAAAATCTTTAAAAAAAAATGAGTAACTTGAAATATGAGTCCAAGTTTATCTCCAAAATTAGTGCTCTTTTTACTAGACTGGTATTTCTTCCTTTTTAACTAAGAAGCTAGAATCAACGAGATACACAAATGATTTGAGTTTGTTATGAGTTAAAGTATTGGGAGGCATCCTAATACTAATATTTTGAGTCTATTGAACCTGGAGGAACACATTTAATTAGAGGAGAAGTGGAGCCAGTAAATGACACAAAAAAGAAACAGAATAAGAAATCTAGTAAAACTGTATGCCACAAAAAGAAAAGACAGGGAGAACATAATTCGATGACCATCAGTCTAGATGGCTTTAGAAAACTTATGGAGGTTTGGTATTTGGGAAAAAAAATTGTCAATGAATTAAATGATTATGAGGACACTAGTAGTCTTCAAAAAAGTGTTTTCAGCTAAGTAATGCTAAGGGAAGCAGGTTTGCAAGGGATTAAGATACGCTTGGATGGTAAGGAAGTGGAAGCAGTGAATATAATCTATTTTACCAAAAGAGTAGTATGAAAAGGCAAATGTTGATATCTTGCTGAAAGTGAATTGATTGTTTCAGTAATTAGGGTGTAGTTGATATTACTTCGTAATAACACTCCAAATGGATGTATGCAAGTAAACGTACCTTTGCAGTGTGAGTAGGAACTAGCCCGACAAATGTCAAGAGGATATATGCAGAGTATTTTAAGTGGAAGGAAGAGTTTAATCTTTCCAGAGAACTAAAAGTAGTTTAGCATGTCTGAGCCAGATAATAAGAAGGGGGAGAATTAAGAAATGGGACCAAAAAGACAGATGAAGCTCAGATCTTGAAGGTCCATGATTGCCAGTTTAAGGAGTCTGGACTTTATCGAGAAGGCTCTAGGGAACCATTGAAGAATGTTAAGTAGGGTAATTTTCATGCTCCATTACTGATTCATCATTGCATGTCAGTTGCTTTCCCTATTAAAGGAAATGTTAAGGTTATCAGTTGGCTTTCTGCATGAAGTGAATAAGAAGAGTTTTGACCACATAAGATGAGCCATCAGCATATGAACCATCAGCAAACTAAATTGAGTTGAAGAACCACTGAGCTGTCTTCCAAGAATGAAGCTTGTGGATGCCCAACACTAGAGGCAAAAGCTTTGATTGCAAAAGCATC
Source organism: Procyon lotor (assembly GCA_028646535.1). Taxonomy (NCBI): domain Eukaryota; kingdom Metazoa; phylum Chordata; class Mammalia; order Carnivora; family Procyonidae; genus Procyon; species Procyon lotor. The sequence goes on from CM053603.1 coordinate 78,999,934, forward strand.
GATTAACTACAATGTGCTGTGCATTTCATATGATTACCTTCTAAGAATTTAAAAATTGTTAAAACAAATTTACTCCATGTAATGTGGGCTTGGGCACTTTTGTGGGCAAAAGTGGGCATGTGGGCACTTTTGTCTACCTGAAAGCATAAAAATCTAAGTTTTTAGTCCTGTTTTTGCTGTAGGTATAAATTTTACCTTTTAAAAGAATGCATTAACTTCATGTTTCATAAAAATTTTTAGAGGAGACAGAGTTTACAATGAGCCTTGAATGAAATGAAAGAGGTGACTGCATAGATTGGAATTGCTAGACATTGTAAGTATAAAAGAATTTTGGGAATTTGTTGTTTAGTGATCTCCATAATATTCCACATGCCAGAATATTCTATACTCCACTCTTCAAGTGGAGTATAAGACTGTTAAGTCTTGACCAACAGTCTCTGGAGACCTCTGTCTCAGGATTGTCTTGTGGGGTGACCTTTCCTGGTCTCAGTTCCATTACCTGCAAAATAGTTTTGGATAAAATGAACTCTGAAATCCCTTCCTACTCTAAGCTTCTTCCAACTTTTGAGTGTGATTCTGTGTTCTTGTCAAATAAAGAGGGCAAAAGGATGTAGGACGTATTAGTAGACCTGTGTTTTTACTTCATGTGTCAATGCTGTAGTTCTTCCCACATATTTCACAGCATGTATCACTCTTTTTCTCTGGAAGCCACATTTGATCTGCAAATTTTGGGTGAGGGTTCATTATCCTTTGAACAATAATGTACAAACCTGAGGGTCCTAGGGCTTAGGGCAAGGAGCCTGATGGATGTGATGGGACCAGGAGCAGAGATCCAATTGTGCACGGTATGCAGAGGTCCTTGGTGAACATTTTCTGACAACCGATACTTAAACTTTCTTTCCAGAGAAAAGATTTTACAAAGTTTTACATAAGCAAGTTGATAGATTTAGAGCAATTATGTTTCCTTAAGAATTATGTCCTTGTAAATGACAGTGCTGCATATAAATAAATGAATAATAATGACAAATAGCCTGGATATGTGGCATGTAGCAGTTACCTTTAAATTAATTGGAAAAAGTTTAATGTAAAAGTGAAATATCTGGAGTGACAAGGCACTGCCCAGTATAATTCCCATCAAATTGCCTCATTCCACTTTCTTCTAAAGAATTTGTCAGCTCAAGTTGATCTAAGGGCATTACTGAATTTGAATTCAAATGTAGTTCAAGCCCAAGGTTTAAAAAATGAAGTCCTTGGGCTCTGAGCTCCTGATATGCTTTTGTACCTGAAGATGATAATCCAAATCATATTGAGCTGCGCTACTACAGGACTTTTCATTTGATGTCAAAACAACTTCACATTGATAGTGCTTGATCCATCACTAAAATCCAAATAAAGGTACTGTCGCTAGGAAGAAGAAATTATTTCTTTTGCTAAATATGGCCAAACCTTGGCATATCTTACACTGACAAAGAATGCAGATGTAACTTTATCTTTAGGGGCTCCTGGGTAGCTCAGTCGTTAAGCGTCTGCCTTTGGCCCAGGTCATGATCTCAAGGTCCTAGGATCAAGCCCCACCTTGGGCTCCTTGCCCGGCGGGAAGCCTGCTTCTCCCGCTACCACTCCCTCTGCTTGTGTTCCCTCTCTCGCTGTGTTTCTCTCTCTCAAATAAATAAAACCTTTGAGGAAAAAAAAATAACTTTATCTTTAAAAAGTTTATAGATAAAGTGGATGTTAGCTAATTGGATCATATATACATTTTATTTACACACACATAAATTACAGGTGGTTTTACTTGTATTTTCTAACTTTTTTCTATTATAAACTTATAATAAATGTTATAAGTTTAAAAAGTGTAAAATAATATTATGCAAACATATAGCAAAGGAGCTTGTCATTTGAGGGAAGCTTATTCTGAATATGACTATAAAACAAATAAATACCTCTTATTTTCTGCATAAACCTGGATTTTTATTTTATAAAGCCCACCTTAAATGTGCTTTATAAAATGCTCATTTATATATATTATAATATGTATATTATATATTATATTATAAAATGTTCATTCATCAGGAATGAACAGTTTGCCAAAAGAGAATATACAATCCCTGAGTTTTCCAGGGGAAGTATGAACCAGGTTTTGCAAAAAAGAAGTTCTCCTATGGATTTTTCATTAATCCTATGGATTATACTATCCTATCCTATCCTATCCTATCCTATCCTATGGAAAATCCTATGGATTTTCATTCCTGGTAGACCTAGACAGGGAAGCAGCTGTGTTGGAAGATTTAAACGTGCAGAGGTGGAGTGGGGGCCGGGTGGCTCAGTCAATTAAGCATTTGACTTCAGCTCAGGTCATAATCTCGGAGTCCTGGGATTGAACCCCACATTGGGCTCCCCACTCAGAGGGGAGTCTGCTTGTCCCTCCGTTCCTCCCCCTGCTCGTGCTCTTTCTCAAATAAAATCTTTAAAAACAAATAGACACGCAAGAGGGTAAGGTTGAGGCAGGGATCAAGAAGGAGGAAGGATGAGAGCTGCTTAAGGTAGCCCAGTGGAGGAGCTGTAGGCAGAGCTTATATTCAGCTGGCACGTATTAGTAATGCCAACATGTGTGTTGAAATACCAGTACTAGAGAGAAGCTACCTTAAATGTCTCCACCACCCTAGCTGATCAGGTCCCTCCCCTGGGCTTCTCCACATTCTAGCCACTAAAAGGGGTAACAACTTATATAAGGGGGCCCCAGGACCCTGGTCTTGTGCAACAGCCAGCATCTGGTCTAATACTGGGAATCTTCTCTGTTCAGTGAGTGCCGGTCTTTTGAGTACTGTCAAACATTTTGAGTAACAGTCCTGCCTATAAGGTAAGGATAAAGAACTGGTCCTCGATGCCTCAATAAATGCGGAATCACTGAAAGGAGAAAACAAGTGTTTTCCGTCAACAAGCTATATTCATGGTAGGGCTGATTATAAGGCAGGCTTGGTTGGTCTTTGACAGTCACTTTCAACCTCTCAGATGCCCCATCCTTCTTTCCCACCAACTCTGTGTGCCACTGCAGACCTTGTTCTGTAACTTTCTCAAATACTCATCTGATGAACTTCTCTTCTAGTCCATCACTTTAAAGTGCAATCAATCAAAACTGGTTTTTCACGCCTCTCTCAGAGTGTCCAGAATTTTCTAGAGGACCATAGACTAAGAAAAGGGATCAAATTAATTTTTGAATGGTGGTTGTGTGTAGAATTCCAGGTTAGCACTAATTTTCTTTGAGCACATCAAAGCTGTATCAGTCTACTCTTTTCTGATGAGCTGTTAAAAGTCCATTATCAGTTGCTCCTTTGAAGATAACTTTTTCTTTGGTTGCTTTCCTCAATTTTCTTTATGTCTTAGTTTTCTGAAGTTTCATTATGAGTTGTGTAGGCATGGGTATCATTCTATTCTACTTAGAATCCAGTGAGTCTCTTAAATCTGTGAATCGGGCTCTCATCAGTTCTGAGAAATTCTCAATTTCTATGCTAGTTTCTCTTTCATCTCTTCCTGGCATGGCAGCATTAGAACTTTGTACCGTATCCTCCACATCTCCTACACATTTTAGTGTATTTTTTTTCATTCTCTCAGTACTGCATTCCGTATAAGGTCTTCTTCCCCACCTTTCAGTTCATTATTTCTCCCTTATATTGTCAATATGTTGCAAATATGATCACTGAGCTTTTATTTCAACTAATTTTTTTTATTTCTAGTTTGGATCTTTTTCAGATATGGGGTGTAACTTTTTATGGCCTCCTTTCAGTTATTTCCAACATTGTCATTTATTTCCACAAACATATAGGCATAATCGGTTTTTAAACCTGGGTCTAACAGCTGGAGTGTGCTTGGGTTTATTTCTTCTCTCTTGTTTTGCTGATTCTTATTCCCTTGATGCTTGGTTATCTTTGGAGAATTAGCTGGCCACTGTCTGTAAATTATTTATGGGGATACTCCAAAGCTTAGTTTGGGTGTGTCCCTCCTCTACCCCTAGATGCTTTATTTTGGTTTTGCCAGGCACCTGGGAGCAATAGCAATTGAGATCTCTTCACACCATATTTATGGCTTACAAGTTTCCAACTCACCCAGGTTAAGTGTACACACAGTACAAACCCACAGAGGGTGGTCTGTGGCCACAACTTCTCGAAGACTTTTTTTCCTTCTTTTTAATTCTCCTGCCTTACTAATTAAATGCCAAGGCAAGCTTTCTGGCAGCCTCCTGAGGTTGAGGGGCAGGGGAGGCAGATTGAGATCTAGTTTATCCTTAATCTGCATTTGTATTAATGTAGGGAAGTCGTTCTCTAATACTCATCAGTTTCTGTGGGCCCCAGGTCTTACCTGGTATCCACCCAGCCCCTAGGTGCCACAGCAGTGTTGACAGACACCGTTAGGGGTTTTGATCATCCCGGAGTATTCTTACCATTTGGTAGCATCCAGATATTGACCTGAAAATTCTTTATTGTGTTTTCAGGTTTGGGGTTATTTTAAAGTAGTAGTGTTCGTTTAAATCCATTTGAGCAGTATTTTGTGTTCATGTTTTCAGCAAGAGTGTTGACCTGAACAACCTAGCTCACTATTACCTGAAACCTGTATAAAAGTAACACCAAAGCTACATTTTTTTTTTGAGAGAGAGAGAGCACATGTGCAAGTGGTGGGACAGAGGGGGTTGGGGCAGAGGGAGAGGAGACAGAATCCTAAGCAGGCCCCCTGGTCAGTGCAGAACCCAATGTGCTGGGATCTCAATGACCCTGAGATCATGACCCGAGTGGAAATGAAGAGTTGGATGCTCAACCGACTGAGCCACCTAAGTGCCCCCCAAAGCTACATTTTTAAAGGAGGTGAGACAGAGCCCTTCCCAGTGCCCCTGAAAATTGAACTCATCTATGGGTGTGGCAGGGTAGCATTTTGACTCATTTGGCAAGACTTTCCCCCATATTGCTTCATATGCTATTTTCTTTCAGCATCTCTCAGCTGTGACTCTTCCACAGCTTCTGTTGAATCATCTGTCTCAAATTCTCCCTCCATTCTCTCTGTCACTGGTGCCTCCCTCCCTCACCTGGATCAAAATAAGAGGGAAAGGTTCACAGCAGTCACCAGTATTCCCAGAGTAGAGCCGGATTTGCCCTTCCCCCAAGGGCAAAAAATGTACATGTAGATATACTTTTTCATATAATTTCAATACTTTATGGAATCCATGGTAAAAACCCAAGCTCTATATCTATGATGTAGACATTGCAATTAAATTCAACAAACATTCCTGATGACCTCTTCTATGCTAGAAATCATGAAGAGTTTTAGAGCTAGATAAAAAAGACATCATCCCTATCCTAGAGGTGCTTGAGCTTATTATGATAATATACTAAAAACACTGTCCTCACAAACATATCCAGGGTGATACTCTTCAAAGGGATTTTATAAAATTATTTTGCCTGCTTAAAAAAAGCAGAAAGCTTGGATGCACTGTAAATTCCATTTGCAGCAAAAGGAGCAGGGACCTAGCTACAGGTTTTAGTGGCCTATAGCCACATGGTTAAACAAGTGAAGAATGAATGACACAATATAATGATCACTCTGCAAGTGTCAGCAGCACTTACACAGAGCCCCTGTACCCTGGGCATGGAAGGCCAAGTTCCCATAAGAGTTGGGACAAATGGCATCGGCAAGAAAGCATCCATGGGACACCGAAGGGAAATGCAAATGGTATGTTGCTACCAGGCACATTCCCTGAATAAGGCGGAACATAAATTTTGCTTTCAGCATTAGGAAAGTAGGCATTAGAAGTGTAGCCACATCTTCCAACAGTCAAGATTATTGAGAATAGGGCTCTTAATGCCTTAAGGCAGCATTAGAACATTTTCCACAGATTGGATGTGTTCCCCATGTCTCATCCCCTAATGATCTCATTTGCAATTCACTGAAAAGCTAGGGTGTACAGTACCACCCTGAATGAGATTCACCAGTGAGCTAAGATGGGGTAAATTCCTTAGCCCGTGACTACAGAGTGGAATTGCATCATACACTTAAATTTATGCATATTCAGCTATTTGAGCTCAGAAATAAAGATAGCTTAAATAATATTAGCAGCATCTAACATTAAATGATATTAGCATCTCTCTTTCTCCTGGAATGAACAGAAACTAGAAATGAATCTGCTATTCCTTCAAAACACCTCAGCTCCTCTGTATCTTCCACAATGACTGTTGTTCCCTCAGTGAATGAGCATCTAGGTAATTTCACTATCCTACCCCTCTAAATGCGATCCATCTCTTTCCTAGAACTAACCCAGGAAGCAGTGATCAAGGAGGAAACAGCTGTGTTGTGTAATTAGGTGCTGCTATGGATACAGTGAAGATCCCTGCTGTCCAATAAACTTCACTACCTGTATTGGGCTCCACAAAGAAGGTGAAAACCAAAGACAAAAGGAGCGCCCAAGACAAAAGAAGGAGGGTGGCATACCATTAGCCTTAGGAGATTAAAAGACCTTCTTGAAGGAGGAGACACTTAAGAATGTGCCAGATTATTTCACAGTTGACCATCTGTCACAGAGTGCTTTTCATCCAATAACTCTAAGAGGATTTCTGTTTTATAGATGAAAAATCTGTTGGACACAAAGGTTAAATAACTTGCTTAAGGTCACCCAATATGTGGTAGAGCTGGGCCTCAAACCAGGTGAGTACTGTAAGATAACATTCCTACCTGTTATAAGAATAATGTTAGGTTAACTAGGTTCTTAGAACACTTAATAATAAATGAGTACTCAGTAAGTGTTACTTATCTTCCCTTTTGCCTATGTTGTATCCCTCTATAGCACCTAGATCGGAAGCAAATGTTTAATAAAAGGGCCAAGAAAAAGTAGGGTAGAGGATGGGTTGAGCTGTGTAGGGAAGGAAAAATGGTAAAATCACTGGGGCTCAGTGGACTCAGGGCAAATCCTCTGTAAAGATTTCTAAGGATATAATAAAATCAATACACACAAATCTGTTGCATTTCTATACACTTCTAACAAAGTATCAAAAGAGAAATTAAGAAAATAATCTCATTTACAATTGCATCGACAAGAATAAAATACCTAGGGATAAATTTAATCAAGAAAGTGGAAGACCTGCACACTGAAAACTCTAAGACATTGGTGAAAGAAATTAAAGAAGACACAAATAAATGGAAAGATATTTTGTGTTCATGGTTTGGAAGAATTGATATTGTTAAAATGTCCACCCTAGGGCACCTGGGTGGCTCAGTCGGTTAAAGCCTCTGCCTTCAACTCAGATCATGATCTCAGGGTCCTGGGATCAAGCCCCACATCGGGCTCTCTGCTCAGCGGGGAGCCTGCTTCCCCCTCTTTCTCTGCCTGCCTCTCTGCCTACTTGTGATCTCTCTCTGTCAAATAAATAAATAAAATATTTAAAAATAAAAAATAAAATAAAATGTCCACCCTATCCGAAACAAACTGCAGGTTCAATGCAATCCCTACCAAAATTCCAGTGGCATTTTTCACAGAAATAGAACAAATAATACTAAAATTTTCATGGAACTACAAAAGATCCATATTGAGAAAGAAGAACAAAGCTGAGGCATCACATTTCTTAATTTCAAACTACATTACAAAGCTATAGCTGTCAAAACAGTACGGTATTGGCATAAAAACAGACCCGTATATCAATGGAACAAAAGAGAAAGCCCAGAAATAAACCCACACATTAATTTATTAAAAAGGTGCCAGCAACATACAGTGGAGAAAGGACAATCTCTTTAATAAATGCTGTTGAACAAACTCGACAGCCACATGCGAAAGAATGAAACTGGACCACTATCTTGCACCACACACAAAAAGTACTCAAAATGGATTTAAGACTTGAATGTAAGACCTGAAACCATGAAACTTCTAGAAGAAAACAGGCTGTAGCGTTTTTGACATTGGTCTTGGTGATAATTTTTTGGATTTGAGCCCCAAAGCAAAGGCAACAAAAGCAAAAAACAAAACAAAACAAAAACAAGTGGGACTATATCATACTAAAAAGCTTCTGTACAGCAAAGGAAACCATCAAGAAACTGAAAAGTTAATCTACCAAATGGGAGAAAATATTTGCAAATCTTATATCTGATATGAGGTTAATATCCAAAATATATAAATAAGCCATAATACCCAAATAAGCCTTACAACTTAATAGCAAAATAAAAACAAAAAACAAACAAAAAAACCAATCCAATTGAAAATGGACAGAGGCTCTGAATAGCCATTTTTCCAAAGATGACATGCAGATGGCCACAGGTACATGAAAAGAGGCTCAGCATCACAAAACTGTAATGAGATGCCGCACACCTCTTAGAATGGCTATTATTAAACTATCATCAGGTGTTGACAAGGAAGGGGAGAAAAAGAAACCCTTGTGCACTATTGGAGGGAATGTAGTTTGGTGCAGCCATTATAGAAAACAGTATGAAGTTTCCTCAAAAAATTAAAAATATGGGGCGCCTGGGTGGCTCAGCCGTTAAGCGTCTGCCTTCGGCCCAGGTCAGATCCCAGGGGCCTGGGATCGAGCCCCGCATCGGGCTCTCTGCTCTGCAGGAAGCCTGCTTCTCCCGCTACCATTCCCTCTGCTTGTGTTCCCTCTCTCGCTGTGTTTCTCTCTGTCAAATAAATAAAATCTTTAAAAAAAAAATTAAAAATATATCTACCATATGATCCAGCAATTCCACTGGTTAGTATTTACCAAAGAAAGTGGAAACATTAACTCAAAAAGATGTACGCATCCCCATGTTCATGGCATTATTTACAAATAATGTAATGGCAGCATTACATTGCTGCAGCAGCATTCATGGCAGCATTATTTACAACAGCTAAGATATGGAAACAACCCAAGTGTTCAACAATAAATGAATGGATAAAGAGATTGTGGTGGTGGTGGGTGTGTAAATATAATGGAATATTACTCAGCCATAAAAAAGAAAATCTTACCATTTACAATAACATGGATGGATGGATGTACCTTGAGAGCATTATGCTAAGTGAAATTAGTTGAAAGAGAAAAATACCATGTGATCTCACTTAAAGGTTGAATCGTTAAAACAAACAAACAAGCAAATAAGCTCAGCCTCATAGATACAGAAAAGAGATTGGTGGTTGCCAGAGACAGGGAATGGGGTGGAGGGTAGAACTGCTGAAGGGAATCAAAAGGTACAAACTTACAACTGTAAAATAAGTAAGTCCTGGGGATGTAATGTGCATCATTATGACTATAGTTAATAATACTGTCTTATATATTTGAAAGTTGCTAAGAAAATAGATCTTAAAAGTTTTCATCACAAGAAAAAAAATTCTCTGGGGCACCTGGGTGGCTCAGGGGGTTAAAGCCTCTGCCTTCCGCTCAGGTCATGATCTCAGGGTCCTGGGATCGGGCCCCGCATCGGGCTTTCTGCTCAGCAGGGAGCCTGCTTCCTCCTCTCTCTCTGCCTGCCTCTCTGCCTACTTGTGATCTTTATGTCAAATAAATAAGTAAAATCTTTAAAAAAAAAAAAGAAAAAATTCTCTAACTATGTATGGAAATGGATGTTAACTAGACTTGCTGATCATTTCACAATATATACAAATATCAAATCACTATGTTGTACACTTGAACTAATATAATGTTTATGATAATTATACCTCCACAAAAGGGAGTGAAAACTTGAAAAAAAAGATTTCCACCTGGTCTTCTATTACCGAAGAGTTGAATATAAGATCTTCACTGGGACATCCAAACCTATTATATATAAATATTTGTTGATTGATTTCCAAAAAATACTTATACACACATGTGGTATTATATTATATAGTATATATTTATGTGTGTATATATATATACACACATATACACATATATACATACACATATATACACACATATTTAGATATAATATATATTTCAATATATCTTTAATATTTATGGTTTATTATTGTTTATTATTATATTATTATAAATATATGTTATATAGTGTATATAAATAAATTATATATAAAATGTATATATACATTTTATATATCTATCCATATATAAAAATATAAACTATATAAAATATTTATATATTATTTATCATTATATTATTATAAATATATAATAAACCATATATTTATATATAAATATATAATTTATATATTATATCTCCAATACATTATTAAATTAAAATATTAAATTATATTATTATATGTTATTTTATAAATTATAAGTATTAAATTATTACATCTAAAATACATATCTAAAATACATAATTTGGATATCACATGAGAGTAGTAACTTTCATTTTTTTTCTAACTCATGTACAGTGGGCATTGTTGTTTTAGCTGTCCGTATACCCTTCCCATTTGAGGGAATTCCCCATCCTCTGGCAGCTTGAGCTCAAGCATGGCCATGTGGCCTCAGTACAACTTACAATGTGCTCCTGTCTATGCTGAATCTTGAGAGGCTGGTCAGCTGGTGATCATTAACGGTTAGGTCCAGTAGCATAGAGGGCACGCACCGGTGCAGCAGAGCCCATGGACAAGATATAGAGGCTTTGATACCCATGGTGCCTGCAGAGGCCATAGTACTGTGTTGAGCAAACAGATTCTGTGGTAGGTTAGGCCTTCTTCCCCAACCTGTGTGCTTCTGATACATGCTAGAATTGGTGTCTGTTATTTTTTTTTTAAGACTTTTTATTTATTTAACAGAGACATAGCGAGAGAAGGAACACAAGCAGGGGGAATGAGAGAGGGAGAAGCAGACTTCCCACCAAGCAGGGAACCCGATGCTGGCTCAATCCCAGCACCCTGGGATCATGACCTGAGCCGAAGGCAGACGCTTAATGACTGAGCCACCCAGGCACCATGATGTCTGTTATTTTCAACCAAGAGCCCTGCTTAGTGTGGTGTCCAACAGCCACCCATAAACAAAAGATGGTATGATGGGCTCAACAGTAATTTTGAAACCTGAAGGAAAGACCCAAATATCACACTGATTTTAACAATAGCCAAAGTAAGTCTGGGAAGCAAGTAAACACTCCAAATCAGCTGTGGGTTAGGTCACCATTTGAAATAATACTTCTTTCTCTCTAGATGTATGGGTGGCAAGAAAACAACCAGAGTCAATCATAAAACCAGGCCTGACCCTTGGCTCTGTGTGGTTCGGTTGGTTTCTCGTTTCATTTCTTATTTTATCCAAAGCCAGGTCAGACTGTCCGGGTGGAATGTTCATAAAAACCAAAACCTTAGTGTGAACATTTTCTTTAAGGTCAGTGTAATTTACAATCTGTCCAGAGAAGCTTTTAGAGATGTAGAATGTGATGTAGAATGTGACTGTAATCCACAATGCACTCTCATTCCCCTTTCCTCCTATTAGAAATTGATTCTGGCACAGCTCCTTCAGGTGGAAAGTGACTCTGTCAGCAACTGCTGTTTCGTTTTTCACACATTCGTGTTCCTCCTACCAGAGTATTAAAGCCTCCTTAATGTTCCTTTAGGAAAGGTTAAAAACAGTTATCACCAACATTTGGAGTTTCATACCTCCCTGTTATTTCTACTGTGCTTTGCTCCTTGGGCAATTAGCAATCATGTGGAGTGGAAGATCTTTTCCTCAAATTACCTGAGCTTGACTATTCTGTATGCCAAGTGACCCTGAAGGAGAGCATGCCCAAACAAGTCAGCTAGCTCTGGCTGTGGCTGGCAGCATTTGTCTCCCTTTTTCCCTACCCTTATGGATCTCCCTTGCACTTTAGGAGAAGATAACACTGTCACCAAATTATTGACACCTTGCAACTTCACTCTAGACAGAGCCAGAGAACAAACTGGACTTTTTCCCTAGATGAGTTGGAGCTGACAAAGAGGATGGTCAGCCCATCTCCGTATGTGGTCATTAACATTCTGATAACTTTCAGGTTATTGGGTAGTGTGATGATTAACTTTATTTGTCACTTTGATGGGATCACAGATGCCCAGCTATTTGGCTAAACATTATATCTGGGGTGTTTCCAGACAAGGGTGTTTCCATATAAGATTAACATTTGAATTGGACTGAGTAAAACAGATTTCCCTTCCTAACGTGGGCAGGCACCATCCAATCTGTTGAGGGTATGAATAGAACAAAAATGTGGAGGAAAAGAAAATTTGCTCTCTGCCTGACTGCATGAGCAGAGACATATATCTTCTCCTTCCTCAGGCTGAGACTTATACCATCAGCTACCCTGGTACCTGGACTCAGATTAAATTACACAACTGGCTTTCTTGGGTCTCTGGCTTGCAAATGGCAGATCATGGGACTTCTCAGCCTCCATAATCAAGTGAACCAATTCCCCACAATATATATACACACATCTCCTATTGGTTCTGTTTCTCGAAAGAACCTCAGTGGATACAGATAGTATCTCTTAATAGTGCCCATGGTGCTAACTTCCTGATACCATGCCTTTTAAGCTGTTTAAATTCATGTATGCCCCCTTTGGTTAAATATAAAATATTCTTTCATCCCATATATTGAACATTACATCTTTCAGAAGTAGAAGTTAAGTTTAATTTTCTTTAAACTTATTCATTTTTAAAGTTTCCAAATATGGAAACATATTGAAGATGACTTTTAAAAGTGAAGTAAATTGGGGCGCCTGGGTGGCTCAGTCGTTAAGCGTCTGCCTTCGGCCCAGGTCATGATCCCAGGGTCCTGGGATCGAGCCCCACATCGGGCTCTCTGCTCAGCAGGGAGCCTGCTTCTCCCGCTACCACTCCCTCTGCTTGTGTTCCCTCTCTCGCTGTGTTTCTCTCTGTTAAATAAATAAAAAAAAAAAAAAAAAAAAAAGTGAAGTAAATTCTTCGGAGATTTGTGCCAGCCTCTATGGGGAGAAAGTACCTGGTTAACAGTCATGGATTATAAGAAATATAATGGGGGGGCCCAACAACTATCTCAACCTTCTTTTTTTTTTTTTATCTCAACCTTCTTAATGCCATCCACTTTAAACACCAAGAAACTTTTCCAGTTTTTCCTGCAGTGAAGAATGGCCCTGCGATATGTTATCACAGAGGCAATATGTAAGTCGGTGTTTGCTCCTTTGCTTTCCTAATAAAGGGACAGATATAGCTGACTCCATCTCCTTGTGTCTTAACTTGGAGAAGTTCACCACCTCTAACAACCTCAGTCTTTTTAATGTAAAATGATAATAGCATCTAGTTCATGGATTGCCACAAGAGTTATAAACATATCGTGAGGATAATGGTTTTTTTAAAATATTTTATTTATTTATTTGACACAGAGAAAGAGATCACAAATAGGCAGAGAGCAGGCAGAAAGAGGGGGTAGCAGGCTCCCTGCTGAGCAGAAAGCCAGATGCGGGGCTTGATCCCAGGACCCTGAGATCATGACCTGAGCTGAAGGCAGAGGCTTCAACCCACTGAGCCACCCAGGCACCCCCCAGTGAGGATAACTTTTAAAAAAAGGTTTTTTTTTTAATTTAAAAAAAAAGTACATTTTTTTTGTACTTCATATTTCCTTTAACCCTTCATGCTACAACTTCTCCACCCCCTAAAACCCTTATTCATGGCCAACTATTTTATAGTTACTACCCTAGGGATGAGATATACTGGTGAAAATAGATATACACGGAGTCCTTTCTAGACACTGAGTAGGTAGGGGTGAGAAAAGGAAGGACTCAGGACATAGACTAGAGAATTCAACAATTCAAGACGTTTTAAAATTTGTAAACATTAATACTTGACTTCTACTTCCAGGAAAATGAAGTAGATGTACTTTTCCTTATTCCTCTCCCTAAGTATAACAGACCAGCTAGGGACCTCAGGACCCAAATAATGACACACTGGTGAGTTCCTTGGGTTGTCTTTTTGCACTATAGATTCCAGATTTGGAGCTGAAGAGCCAGAAACCTGGAAACACCAATGGGCACAAACAAACCAACAAAAGCCCCAATAAAAGGCTGTCTAATCAATAGACCAGGAAAGGGGCAGCCTAGAAAGGCAGAAAACTTTTAGATGATAACCTCTTCAGTCCAACCAAACACTACAGGAAAAAAACTGTTTCTCCACCCTCACTCACGTCAATAAACACTAAGTAGTGAGCCTACATGTCCACTTTCATCAAGCTGCAATGAGATATCCCAACCCTCTTGCTGCAGTGGTGTCAGAGGTCAGTAGAGAGCTGGAACATTTATCCTCACTGGATGATAAGGAGGCCCACCTCTCCACAGTGTCAGCAGAGACCATATGGAAGCCTTGTCTTCCACTTCGAGCTGTCAGTAGTGAGGTACCCCTCCTTCTCACTGGGGTGGTAGCAGAAGAGGCCTAGTGGAGAGTTAGGCATAAAAGAAACCACCCTCATGATATTATTGGAGGCCATGTGGGGAACACCAATGAAACACTCCTACCCTTCCCAGCTAGAGAGGTATCAGTAGAGACCTAGTGGCAAACTAGAACTCCTCTCTCCACCTAACAGTAACAAGGAGTTTCCTGCAACCTGCTCTCAGATAGCAATGGAAGCTAAGTGGGGAATCTGGGCTTCCACTTGTATCTGGCAATAATGAAATTCCTTTCTTCCTTCTGATCCCCAACCACAAAAGTAGTATCAGAGAAAGTCAGCTAAAACATAAGCTTCAAATAAGATCAACAGTCAAATGAAATACCCAAAATGCCCAGATTTTAAATGAAAATTGTTCATCAATTGAACCAGGAACATTTCAAAGTGAATAGAAAAAGACAAGAGCTGTCAACATCAAAATGCTTGAAATGTTAGAATTATGTGACAAAGCATTTAAAGCAGCCATGATAAAAATGTTCCATGAGCAATTATGAATATGCTTGAAACAAATAAAAAGTAAAAAGAAAGTCGCAGCAAAGAACAAAAGAATATTCATGTCATTGGAGTCCTAGAAGGAAAGGGAAAACAGAATGAATCTGATAAGGTATTCAAAGAAATGATGGTTGAAAACTTCCAAATTTACCAAAAGACATAAACCATAAACAAATTTGAGATACTAAGAGAACTCCCAATATGATAGACCCAAAGAAATCCATACCAAGAGAACCTAAATTTTGACGGAGCAATAAGTACATCAAATACAAATGATCTAAATACACTAAATGATCTAAATTTAATGATCTAAATTAAAAGACAAGGATTGGCAGAGTAGATTAAAAACTGACCCAACTATATGTTGTCTATAAGAAATTCATTTCAAATATGATATAGGCAGATTGAAAGTAGAAGGATGGAATAAGATATATCATACACACATTAGTCAAAAGAAAGAGGTAGTTGAATTATTTCAAATAAAATAGACTTCAGAACAAAGAAAATTTCCAGAGACAGAGGTACGTTATACAATGATACCAAGATCAATCTACTAAAAAGACAGAGCACTTCTAAATAAGCATGCAACAAACAATAGAGCCACAAAATATGAGAAGCAAAAAGTGATACAACTAAAAGGAGAATAAGATAAATCCACAATTATAGTTGGAGACTTCAACACCCCTTTCTTAACAATTGATAAAGCAACTAGACAAAATGTCATCAAGGACATAGAAGAGCTCTGAACTCAACACCACCATCAACAAACAGGGTCTAATTAGCATATATAGACCATGCTGTGAAACAATTCCGGAATACACATTCTTTCCAAATGTCCACAGAATATGTACCAAGATAGACCATAACTTGGGCCATAGAATAAAAAAATTTAAAAGAATTTGAAATAATAGATTGTGTTCTCTGACAACTGAGTCAAACTAGAAATCAGTAACTGAAAGATAACAGGGAAATCTCCAAACACTTGAAAACTAAACAATACACATCTAAATAATCAATGAGTCACAGAGGAAATTTCAAGGGAATAGAAATGCATTGAATGGAATGAAAATAAAAATAAAAAGTATCAACATTTGGAAGCATTGCTGACAAGGAAATTTATACTACCAAATGTCTACATTAGCAAAGGGGAAAGGTCTCCAATCAATAATATAAGCTTTCATCTCAAGAACCTAGAAAATGAAAAGTGAAATAATCCAAAACAAGCAGAAGGGCAAAACAAAACAAAACAAAACAACTGTTCTGTAAGAACAGAAATTGATGAATTTGAAACAGAAAAATAATAGAGAAAAATTAACAAAATAAAGAGCTAATTCTTAGAAAAGATCAATGAAACAGACAAATCTCTAGTAAACTGACAGAAAAGAGAGGGACACAAATTACCAATATTGGAAATGAACAGGGGCTATGATTACAGAGTTTTTAGAAATCAGAAGGATAATAAAGGAATACTACTAACAACTCTGCATAAATATGACCATTTAGATGAAATGGATCAATTTCTAAAAGAAGCACAAATTACCATAACTCACGACTAATATGAAATAGACCATTTGAAAAGCTTTATGACTATTAAGGAAAATGAGTTCATAATTTTGAAACTCCCAGAACGGAAATCTCCAGGCCCAAATGATTTCATTGGAGAATTCTACCAAATGTTTAAAGAAGAATTAATATTAATTCTATATAATCTCTTCTAGGAAAAAAAAAAGACTTTCCTCTTCACTTTATAAAGCCGGTATTACCCTAATACCAAAACTAGATAAAAACAATACAAAAAAACTCCACCCTACAGACTAATGTCCCTCATGAACTTAGAGACACAAAAATCCTCATTATAATTATATATTATGGCACATATAATTCAGCCATACATAAGATAATTATATGGTGGATTTGCTGTATAACTATAGTAATAAAGACTATGTGGTATTGGGGGACACCTGGGTGGCTCAGTTGTTAAGTGTCTGCTTTCAGCTCATGATCCCAGGGTCCTGGGATTGAGCCCTGCTTCCGGGCTCCCTGCTCAGCGGGAAGCCTGCTTCTCCCTCTTCCACTCCCCCTGCTTGTGTTCCCTCTCTCATTGTGTCTCTCTCTGTCAAATAAATAAATAAAATCTTTAAAAAAAGAAAAGAAAAGACTATGTGGCATTGGAAGAGGGATATCCACATAGATCAGTGGGACAGAATAGAGAACCCAGAAATAGATGCACACAAATATGTCTAATTTTAACAAAAGTGCAAAAATATTCAATGGAAGAAATGCAGCACTTTCAACAAATGATACAGGAGCAGTTGGTATTTATGGGAGAAAAGAAGAGAACCTCACTCTAAGTCTCATTCTTTCTATAAAGTCAAAGAGTATCATGGACTTGAAAGTAAAACAAAGTTGTAGAGCCTTCACAGAAAAAAATAGGAGAAAATCTTTAGATCTAGAGGTAGGCAAAGGGTCTTAGACTTGAGCCAAAAGCACAATCCATTAAAAAAAATTGACAAATTGGATTTCAAAACTGAAAACTTTTGCTCTGTGAAAGCCCCTGTGAATAGGATAAAAAAGGCAAGCTACGGACTGGGAGAAATATTCATATACCACATATTTGACAAAGAACTAGTATCTAGGATATACAAAGAATGCTCAAAACAGTAAAACAAATAACTCAATTATTAAATAAGAAACAACATGAAGATTTCACCAAAGAGAACATAGAGAAGGCAAATAAACACATGAGAAGATGTTCATCATTAACCATTAGGGAAATGCAAATTAAGACCACTTGAGATCACTATGCACTAATCAGAATGGCTAAAATGCTGATGAGAATGCAGAGCAAATAGACCACTCATACATTGCTGGTGGGAATGAAAAATAGAAAGACCACTCAGGAAAATGGTTTTGCAGTTTCTTAAAAAAACAAGACATGCATCTACTATACAATTTAGCCATTGTACTAAGCCTCTATCCTAGGGAATGAAACTTACATTCACACAAAAACCTGTACATGAAGACTTATAGCAGCTTTATTTGTAATAGCCCAAACTGGAAACAGTCCAGCTGTCCTCCAACAGGTGAATGGCTAAACAGTCTGTGGCACATACACATCACGGAATACTGTTCAATGGTGAGAAAGGATGAACAATTGATACATGTGACAACCCGGATGAATGTGCGGGGAATGAGGCTGAGTGAAAAAAAGCCAATTCCAAAAGGTTACCTAGTGTATGACTTCCTGGATGAAATGATAAAAATGGAGAACAGACTAATAGTTGCCAGGGGTTAAGACTTTTCACTGAGAGAGCGAGAGGGAAGTGGGTGTGGCTAAAAGGGCAGCATTAGGAACGCTTGTGTATGGTCAAATCCTGTATCAATGCTAATATCCTAGTTGTGATATTACACTATAGTTTTACAAGATGCTACCATTAGGAAAACTGTCAAAGTGTACATGACATCTCTGTATTCTTTCTTGCAACTGCATGTGAATTTACAATGGTTTCATAGTTAAAAATTTAATTAAAAATAGCAATACTTTGCTCAAATAATGTATTTTATTATTTATAAAACAACTTATATTGTGAACTACTGCCCTAGAAGCTTAAATAAGTAGTTTTTTATTAAACTTTTTATTCTGAACTACTTTTAGACTTACAGAAAAATTGCAAAATGGTACAGACTTTCCATGTATCCTTCACATATATGCTCCCAATTGTTAACATCATACATCAAAACATAACATCAAAACTATGAAATTCATGCTGGTATAATATCATTAACCAGATTCAAGACTCCAAACTTCACTAGTTTTTCCATTAATGTTCCTTTTTTTGTTGTTCCAGGTTCCCATTCAGGATCCTACATCGCATTTAGTTATTATTTCTCCATGTTCTGTGATCAGCCTCAATTGTTACTCAGTCTTTCCTTATCTTTCACAACCATGACATTACCAAAGATCAGTTGTTTTGCTGAATGTTTCTCATTGCCAACCTGTCTGCTGTCTTGAAATTGGACTGAGTTCTTGTGCTATGAAGCCATCCGAAAGTTTCTAGCTTCTAAAATTAGGAAGGATTCCTAGGGAAAGGAAAGGGTTGGGAGGAAATTCACGGCTACTTCTGACTCCTATGGAAAAAGATCCTTCGTCTTCTGAGCTTCTAGATGTGTCCCTGGGAGAAAGACCACAGAAGTCTCAAATAGATTTGCGCAACTCAAGAGTGAAAGGAACCTATGTCCCTTTCCTGGACAGACAGGTTGGGGGTGCCTCTCAGCCAGCATGGACAGACAATATCAAAGCTATTACATTAATCCCCTTCATTCTGTCACCACATCTAGATCCATTCAAGAGGCTGAATAGATCCTCCAAATTGGCTATTCACTTAGCAGAATAGGGCCTCAGACTAGAATCTGTTTTGAATTTTAGAAAAATAAAGGTTACATTTCTTAAGCCACTGAGCTGTGGCTTGGGATTTATACCCATTGGTAAGAACTGAATAAATGACAGCGAATATTGTGAATAATGGTATAAATGCATAGAAATGTGTGGGTGAGTATGAGTGTGTGTTTGTTCTGAGCAGAAAGAGCAGCATGTTCAAAGGCATGGAAACAGAAATTGGCATGTGTGCTTTGGGAACTGCAGACCATTCATGGCAAAGTAACCAACTGCCTCTACTTGTCAGGGTGGGGGCTCCTATCCATATTGTGTTGTATTCCTTCTAGTACACAGTGATGTGTGTGATGCACCAAGTCTGATGCCATAAAAACATCTTATTATGAAATGCCATAACCACCCTCTGAGTAATGGTGTTACATGCCTTTGGTTCTCCAGACCACCCCAGAGAATGTGCTGGTTTTGACCACGAAGGGAAGCCCTTGGAGGGTTTACGAATGTAGGTGGAAAGACTTGCCTCTTCTTCCAGGTGATAACCAGGTGAAGTGACAGCTCAGCCACTCCACCACCAATAAAACTCCCCAACACTCGGTGGTCCCTTAGGAACTGAATCTGTTGACATTTCCAGACTTAGGGAATGATAGGATTGTAGACCAGAGGTTCTTAGAGGGTCCAGCACTTTACAAATGAAGAGACTGAGTGCAAAGAGGGAAGGGTAGCTTGCATAAGCTACCCCCCTAGGGTAGGTCTCACACCCCTCTAGGGTGGCCTCCTCCCAGAAAAGCACTACCTGCCCCTCCCGCCCACAGAAATCCTATCCGGCTTCCAAAACCCACCTCATATATCTCATGAACTGACCTCCCTCGTGGCAATTCCTGTCAATACTAGCAGCTGGCAATTAAACAAGTATTATCTTAATGTCTTATCTTCTAAGGTTGTTCTGTCAGCTTCAGTTTTTGTTTTTGTTTTTTTGCTGTTACTTAACTTTTTAAGCCTTTATGCATTACCTTATCCAATGAAATGGTTCCATTCTTGAGCATAGACCTGTGTGTGAGCCTGTGTATGTACCAGTAAGAGTACCAGCACCGGACTGCGCGTCAAGAGGATACATAATAAGCATTGGTTGATTTGATGCTGCGAACACAACTTGGGCAAGTTGCTGCAGGGTTTTTAGGGGGGGGCGCTTTTAAGTTTTCATTTAAACTCCAGTTAGTTAACATACAGTGTCATATCAGTTTCAGGTGTACAATACAGTGATCCAACACCCATACCACACCCAGCGCTCATCACAAGTGCCCTCTTTAATCCCCATTACCTATTCCCCCACGCCCCCAGCCCCGTCCCCTCTGTTTTGTTCTCTAAGTTGCTTCAGTTTTGAGCCTTGGTTTTCTTTTCTGCAATATGGGATGATGATAATTCTCCCAGGACTGACAAGAGGATTAAATCAAGCAATCTCTCTCTGGCATATAACATACTTATATATACCCACGGTCACAGCCATAAACCTTCAGTTGATGACAGCTGTCACTACTACTAACGTCATATCATGGGTTGGAAATCATTAACTTCATGGAAGTTGGAAGTCTATTAACTTCATGGAGCTGTATGGCCTAAGTAATGCTTCTGCAGTCATTTCAACATCTCATAGAAGGGTTACCGTGTCCAGCAGGGTCATGTGGTATGTCCCCATAACTCTCATCCTTACCCCACTCTGATCCCCATAGAAAGATCCCCACAATGTATATAATGTATATAATATGTGTGTGTGTGTGTGTGTGTGTGTATAAATATATATATATAATGCACACACAGCACACATTTGAAGAGCACCCCTTCCAAAAAACCCTTCGGTTGGCCGCCAGAGTCTCTGCTTGCATAAATGCTTTCAGCCACTAGGCGGTGCCTCAATTCTTCTCAGGGCAGCGTTTTTGCTAGTTCCCGCCGGGAAGTCCGCTCTAAAAGTCTTAAATGAATCTTTCTTTCTCCGCCTCCTGCAGAGTGCGCAAATCATTTCCTCAGCTGATTCAGATGTATTATGATGTGCTGGGAAACCTGAGCATTCTCTCACCCTGTGGAGATTAATTACCTTGAAATATTCATTGGATTAAATGTATTTAAACATGCACTGTTTAAAGCTCAGCGCTGCAAAATGCCATACCCAAGATATATATGGTGGGCATTAAATAATAAACTTGAGTGTGTGAGAGAAAAGGAGATGGGGAGGAGGGGAAGAAGAGTAGGAGGGCGGAGGAGACCTTGTTTCATGCTAAGCCAGGAGTGAGATGACCGTAGCCAAGTCTAGAGCTTTCCACAAATCAGCTCAATACTGGTTTCACTATTACTGAAGGATGTGACCTCGGGCAAAATACTTCATCTCTCCAAGTCTCAGCTTCCTCATCTTTAAAAGGGAGTGTCAGTATCTTAGAAGTAGAAATTTCACGTGGCTAAGACATGGAAACCACTGAGTATCCTGTCTAACTCATAGTAGACACTCATACAAAACAAGATTCAGTGTCTGTTTTTGTTTCTTTGGACCCAGAGATGGCCATGCTCCCGGCCCTCTCCTTCCTTCCCTGTGCCAAGGTGCTCTCCCTTAGGTCTGGGAGAAGCTCAAGAGTGGGGCTATTGGGTGCACAGCAAGATCTGGCTGCCCTTGTCTATGGCCCAGCCCTAGTGCATACCAGCTGTGCAAACTTGGGCAAGCCTCTTACACCCTCATTGCTCCTTGGGGGCACCTGGGTGGCTCAGTCCGTCAAATGTCTGACTCAGGTCATGATCTCAGGGTCATGAGATTGAGGCCTGGGACCGGCTCTGTGCTGAGTGCCTGGAGTCTGTTTGAGAGTCTCTCTCCCTTTCCCTCTGCCCCTCCCGCTTATGCTCTTTCTCTCTCTAAGTAAATAAATCTTAAAAACAAAACAAAACAGGGGCGCCTGGGTGGCTCAGTCGTTGAGCGTCTGCCTTCAGCTTGGGTCATGATCCCAGAGGCCTGGGATCGAGCCCCACATCGGGCTCCCTGCTTGGCGGGAAGCCTGCTTCTCCCGCTACCATTCTCTCTGCTTCTGTTCCCTCTCTCACTGTGTTTCTCTCTGTCAAATAAATAAAATCTTTAAAAAAAAAAACACACACAAATCTCTCAGTGCCTCAGTTTTTTTATCTGTAAAAGGGGATAATAAAAGCACCTTACCTGATAGGGCTGTTGTAAGGGGCGAATGAGTCACCACCTAGGGAGCAATGAGAGCAGTACCCATGGTGCAGTTCGTGCTCTGCAGGTGTTGGTTATTACCATCATTTCAGGTTCAGTTCAGACCCTGCCTGCGTTTAGTTCTGAGCTGGCCTTCACGCCCAGTGTAAGGGCTCTATCTCCTCCCAGTGCCCTATCCTGCTTGTCTTGGTGCCATGCTCAGAACTTCGACCTTCTAGAAGCCCCTATGTGGACCTGACCTTCTCCAAGTGTCACCTGCTCCATGCTCTAAGCCTCTCCTCCCCTCTGTTTCTTATTCAAATTTACCCCTCCTTAGTCCCTCATTTGTGGCTGCTGTAGGAAGTGGTGCAACCTAACTAATTCATAGTAAGATGCTAATGGCTGAACACAGGCTGAATACAAGCTCCAAGGAAACAGAAGTCTTGTCTGTTTTATTCACTACTTATCCTTAGTACCTAGGAATTGCCTGAAAATAGGAAGTGCTCTATAAATATCTGTTGCATGACTCTTTGGACCTGTGGAAACATAAAACCTTCATTGAAAGTAATGCATCTGGGGGTGCTTGGGTGGCTCAGTGGGTTAAAGCCTCTGCCTTCAGCTCAGGTCATGATCTCGAGCTCCACATCAGGCTCTCTGCTTAGTAGGGAGCCTGCTTCCCCCTCTCTCTCTACCTGCCTCTCTGCCTACTTGTGATCTCTCTCTCTGTCAAATAAATAAATAAAATCTTAAAAAAAAAAGTAATGCATCTGGAATGGTGGGACTTGAGATGTCTTGACAGCTGAAGAGGAAAATGTTGAAGGCAAGGACTCCCACATGTGTCCCTGAGACAACAGTGGCTAGGGCACCTTCTACTTCATTTACATATACAGCTGATTTTTTTTTTTTTTTACTTTTTATTTTGAAATGAATTTGACTTATAGAAAAGTTGTAAAAAAAAAAAAAAAAAAAGCACCCATCTCTCTCTGGTTATCCTGAATGTTAATGTTAGCACCTTCCACAGTGCAGTGATGGAAACCATGAAGCTGACATCCTTACTCTTAATATTACTCTTTGTGCTATGAATTAGCATTAACTAAACCCTAGGTCTAACCTGAGTTTCACGGGTCCTTCTACTGATGTGGCTTTCACACTGCACTTACTTGCTATGTCTCCATGGTCTCCTCCAATCTTTCCCTGTCTTCGGTGACTTGCCACTTTGCAAAAATACCGGTCAGTTATAGTGTAGAATATCTGTCAGTTGGGGGTTTATTGGATGCTTTTCACTACTAGATTGATGGATTTTCGGCAGGAATACTACAGAGGGATGTGACCTTCTCATCATATATATCAGGGGGTACATGATGTCAATATGTCTTATTACTGGTCATAATTAACCTTGATCACTTGGTTAAGGTGGTGTCTGCTGAGTTTTTCCACTGTAAAATTGCCATTTCTCCCTTTAAAAAGTAGTAAATATCTTGAGGGAGATACTTTGAGACTATGTAAGTACTCTCTTTCTCCTCAAAATTTCCCACACTAATTTGAGCATCCATTGGTAGATTTGCCCATAATAATTATCACTTTAGTATTTGTCTCATGATTTTTTTCATCTTTCTCATTTCTTTTGCATTTACTTATTGGAATATTTCTGTAAGGAAGAGCTGTCCCTTCTTTCCCATTTATTTATTTATGCAATTAAAATGTATATCAGTGTGGGATCATGGATATTTATTTTATGGATAATAATCCAATATTTGTTTATCAGTTTGTTCCAGTTTTGGCCAATGGGAGTTGCCTTCAGTCTGGCCGTGTGTCTTATCAGGTACCCTTCCTTGTCTGAACCTTTCTGTGAGGTCACATATGGTAATTGTAGAGACCGCCTGGGCATATCCGTTGTTGTACCCTAGGGGAGGAGGTCCAAGGAGGCAAAGCGCTGTTAGGCGTGGATGCCTGTTCTGCTCTCTGCAGAGGCACAAGGCTGTCCGTCCACACTTTTCAGTCTTTGTTTACCATGAAGTTCCCATAACCGCACACTCTTCTCCCCCTCTGATTCCTGGGCTCAGCTAGTCACTGGGAGGCTAGGGGAGGGACAGGAGGCCAGGCTGTCTCTTCACTTCTGCCACATGTCATAGAGGGGTGGCCTTATCTGTTGTCTCTTTGCCACCAACACCCACACAGGCAGTCAGGACTAGCTTGGGAAGGTAAATTTTTAGGTTATTATTGCTGTAGTTCTACTCCTGCAAAAAGTAAAGCATCTCACTTTTCAGCTCGTGTGGTCACCTAGAGCTTTTTAAAAAAGTGTAGGCACAACTTATTTCTCCTTTCTGCAGTAATGAATGCAAATGAGGCTTGTTAGAAGGTGCCCGGGACACTTAAGTAGAAAACAGTTTCCTCTACAGAGAGAGGAATAAATGAAAGGAGATCATTAGGAAAGATCAAGACATACCTAGAATGTGGATGTTTTACCACAAATTTGGCCTGGACTCTACAAAATCAATGTCATAAAACAAAAGTGGTAGAGGTTTTGTAGAAGCTATAAAGACATAACAACCAAATACAATGTATCAATCCCTGATGGGGTCTTAATTTTTGTGAAAGTCGTTTGGAGACCCTTGAAATTTGAATTTGGACTGGGTACTAGACACCAGGAAATTATTAATTTTCTTAGCTGTGATAATGGTATTATCATTCTGTAGGAGAACATTCTTGTTCTTAGGATATACATGCTGAAGTATTCCAGGTGAAGTGTCTTGATATCTGTAACTTACTTTCAAATAATTCTGAAAATAAGTCCATAAAGCAAATGTGGCAAAACGTTAACAGTTGTCAGCTGCAGGTGTATAATAGAACAGTGTTTCTCCTTCAGTATTCCGTGTGCTCGAAATTTTTCAAAATAAAGTCTGAAGAAAAACTACTCTTATAATCTTGTTTTATATCCTCTATTTATTAAGAAAACACCCCTTCCCTTTTTATTCCCATTAAAATGACAAAAGTCAGTCCCATCCCGCTGATGATCACATGACCAGGGGTTCAGGAGCTCCCATTAACAGGATCAAGTATCAAGCCCGGATCTGTGGAGAGTTGGTTGGGATGAGGGGTAGAGCTCTGGTCTCTGCATTTTCAGTCTTAAATCCCAGCTACTCTGCTATTTGATCACTGACCTTGGCTAAGTAATACGTTATTTTTTTTGAGAATCAAGGGTTCCATTTGTACATGCCGTATGCTATGGATATAGGTATTGCCACCAACAATAGAGAATGTAGACCCACCGCAAATAGTAGTTGTTGTGTTAAGTACTAAGGGCCATCTTGTGAGCCCCTGAGGGTCATCTGGTCCTCCTGAGGGTGCAGGGATTGTAAAGATGATAGCTCAGGCCCTGGGAGCTGGAAGGTGGCTGATGGAAGCAGGACTGGGGGGAGAGATGGGAATGGGGTCTATTTTTAGGGACCTCGAGATCATTTCAGCAAATGAGATTATATATACAGTCACTGTACCTTCAAAACTTTTGGGCTAGGAGAATTAGCTTATAAATGTGAATGTTTAAATATTTTAAAATTCTGGTTCTACATAGCTGCTGCTGCTTTTTTTAAATACAGAAGCCTCAATAATAAGAGAGTTGACAATTGGATATCTTTATGCAAAAACATGATCCTTGTCTGTTTTGTGACACTACATGAAAAAAATTAACATGGAATAGATCATAGACTTAAATTTAAAAGCCAACTAAAAAACTTCTAGAAGAAAATATAGAATAAAACCTTAGTGATCTTGGGTTAGACAAAGATTTCTTAAATAGGACACAAAAAGCATGAGTCATAAAAGAAAAAGTATTAAATTAGACTTCATCAAAAGACAGTATCTGAAAAAGCTACCATTAAGAAAGTGAAACAGTAAGCCCCTAACTGTTAGAAAATGTTCATGAAACATGTATCTAGGGCTCCTGGGTGGCTCAGTGGGTTAAGGCCTCTGCCTTCAGCTCAGGTCATGACCCCACTCTCTGCCTGCCTCTCTGCCTACTTGTGAACTCTTTCTGTCAAATAAAGAAAGAAAATCTTAAAAAAAAAAAAAGAAACATGTATCTAACAAAGGACTGTCTCTAGAACATATGGCAGATTTCTTATAACTCAATAATTAAAAGGTAAACAACCCAATTAACAAATGGGCAAAAGAGAGGTACCTGGGTGGCTCAGTTAGTTGTTGGTTTCCACTCAGGTCATGATTTCAGGGTCGTGGGATTGAGCCCCTGTGCTCAGTGGAGAGTCTGCTTGAGATTCTCTCCTTCTGCCCCTCCCCCTGCCCTCTCTCTCAAATAAATAAATGAATCTTTAAAAAAAAAACACTAGAGCAGACACTTTGGTAAAGAACATGTGTAGATGGCAAACAAGCACATGAAAAGATGCTCAACATCATCGGTCAAAAACACAGTGAGATGCAACCACACACCCACTAGACGACTGAAAGAGACAGTACCTAGAGTTGGTTGGTGAGGATATGGAGCAACTAAAATTTTCATACACTGTTGGTATAAAAGCAAAACAGGAAGGTTACTTCGGAAAATAGTTCAGCAATTTCTTATAAAGTTAAATATACATTGAATAGAATTCCTGGAAATTCTACCTCTAAGTATTTATGCAAGAGAATGGAAGCATATGTTCCCACAGAAGCTTGTATGGGAAGTTTATTGAGCTTTTCAGAATAGCCTCAAACTAGCAGTAATCCAAATGCCTATCAGCTGGTGAGTGGATGAAAAACTATGGTACGTCCACATAATGCAATGTTATGCAGCAATAAAAAAAAAGGAGTGAACATGCAGAACATGGATGAATCCCAAATACATGTTGAGAGAAAGAAGGCAGACACATAATTATGTAATTTCATTTATGTGGCCTCCTGGCACCTTTAAACAGAGGTGTTTTGGGAAAAATAATCCAGTGGTGATAAAGAGATGACTTGATTTGCAGAGATCCCCAGCATGGTGGACATGCTAGGAGGTGGGTGCTGCAACCTTGAGCTGATCTTGGGGGACCCTGGACTGGGGGGATTAGAGAGAAAGCATGAACATCAAGGGCATTATATAGAGACTTGGTTTCCAATCTTGGCTCTACTAAGAATGAACTGTGTGCCACTGGGCAAGTCATTTAACCTCTCGGGGGCTCGTTTTCTCACCCATAAAACAGGGATTAAAAGTCTACTCCCAAGGAAAGTTAGAGGTTATTTAGAGTTACAGGTAAGATGTCTTACACCCAGAATAGAAGTATAGCTCTCTGAAGATTAATTTCCTCCCCTGTTGATTTCTTTCCTTTTGCCCCTCATTGATATGTCTTTTCTATAAGAAATGTAAGCACAAAATGTGTCTAAACTGGGTAAAAAATGTGTCTTCTGACCAGCTTTGCCCTAGCACCAGCCCTCAGTTGGGTCTTTCTTCAGCACACCTTGTCCACTGACATCCTACATGACCTGGGCAAGTCACCTTCCTTCTCTGGGCATCTTCTTCAAAATGAAGGGCTTAGACCAGACGATTACTCTGAGGTCCAATTTTAACTCCTCCACTCTAGGATTACAGCCCAGGAATGAAGAAATGGCAGAACTCAAGAAGCAATTGCTTATGAAAGTCTAAGGAAACAGTCAGATCCTCTGGGCACTGGGCCTGGGCCTCTAGTCAGAAGAGTGGAGTGGAGGTCTTTGGGAGGAATAAGTCTAGGGTTTAGAGGAGAAGGATGGTAAATTCAGAGTGGTTCCTATTTCCCCTCCTGCTCAGCTCCCTATCCAGCAAAGCTTTGCAAGGTGGGTGGAGGCACTGTCCTTTCTTGGAGGAATCATTTCTCCAGACATGCACATTCTGAATCAGAAGTGCTGCCTGGCTCTCTTCCTTGACACAGCACACTCACAGCACACCAGTAGCTTATAGCGCCTGGTCTGCAGTGAAAAATGAGGTGCCAGCCCTTCTCCTGCAGTGAGGGGTGAGGCAAGCTCAGAGTACTTGGGGGTGTCACTGGTTGTGCAGGCTCAGCACAACCCCCCATTGCTCAGTAACCCCCACTGTGTGGAGAGGAACCAGTAGATTGCCACCATTGGGCTTGTGACCTTGGCCTCTGAAAGGATCCTCCAAGTAGGGTGTTGAGGGGTCTTGGAGAAAAGAGCCAAACAAGAGCCATTAACTTCCCTGGCCTAAGGGTGATTGATCCTACGCAGACAAGTCCCTTGTCTTTAAGCCGTTCTACATAGACTTCCAGATTGGCCTGTGGCATCGGCCCTGAGCTGTATGTAGGTAGGCCAGTAATTTGTCTCTGATGGGCACATACTTGGTTGAAAAACCACATAGTCACACAGGCCTGGGTTCAAACCCCAGTTCTTCTCCTTCAGACAAATGACTTAGCTTCTGTGTGTCTTACTTTCTCATCTGAATAATGAGACTAATAAACCTACCTGGAGGGGTCGTGGGGAGAAGGGACAAAAATGAATGCAAAACATCCAGTGCAGTGGGTTGTACATGGTGGACATTCTATAAATGGGGATTATTCTTATAGTTGTTTTTAGGACCTCATGCACAGGAAAGGATCACATATTCCAGACTCTTTTGGATGCATCAAGGTTTATTTTACTAGATCAATCTCTCTCAAAGTGTGACACCCTGATCAGCAGTATCTGAGAACTGGTTAGAAATACAAATTCCCAGACTTCACCTCAGATTTTTCTGAATCAGGAACTCCGGAGTAAGGCCCAGTGAGCTGTTTTAATAAGCCCTCTAGGTGATTCTGATGCCTGCTCAAGTTTGAGAACTGTTGTACTTTTGGTTTTTTTTTTCAAATTTGAGCATAAAGAATTTAAAATGGTGTCATACAATATATTAATTGATTTCAATTTATGCACCAAATTTAAAATAACACAAATCCCCCCAAATAATAAATATATCATCACAATTTGCATCATTTCAAAGCTGGCAAGTGAATGAATTTTGAGTGGCATTTATACTATATATACTTAGTAGCGTCATCTTAGTTGGTATCAGTTGGGATGCTCTCAGCAGCAGATAGTAGAAAATCCTAACTAAAATGGATTTAAGAAATAAGTACATGTATAGTTCACATGATAAGAATTCCATAGGTGGATGCATCTGGGAACAGCTCATTGGGGGCACTTGGCTGCTCTGTGATTCTGTTCTGCATGCTTCAGGATGCAGACTACAGGATGGGGGTATTGGTGCAGCAGTCCTAGATGTCACACTCAGACTTGTCAACACTGTAAGGAAGAAGCCTATTTTTGTGATCTTTCCTTAGGAACCAGGAAGCCTGTCCTATAAGATCCTGGAAGTCTTCCCCTCCTCTCATTGGCTGTTCCTAAACTATATGCCCACTTCTAAACCCATGTCCATGAGGTGGGAAGAACACCATTGGTTTATACCAATCTTTGAGTGTTGTTATGGGTTGAATTGTGCCCCCGCCCCCACCCCACCAAATTTACTTGCTGAAGTCCTACCTTCCAACTTCAAAATGTGACTTTAATTGGAAATAGGGTCACTACAGGTGTAATTAGTTAAGATGAGGTCATACTGGAGCGGGGCAGGCCCCTTGTCCAGTATGACTGGTGTCCTTATAAAAAGGGACACAGACCTATACATGGGACAAATGTCATGTGAAGATGAAGGCAGAGTTTGGGATGATGCTGCAGAAGCCACGAGATGCCAAAAAATCACCAGCAAACCACCAGAATCTAGGACACAGGCAGGGAACAGATTCTTCCCCATAGCACTTAGAAGTTCTAACTCTGCAGACATGTTGACGTGGAACTCCTACCCACCAGAACTGTGAGACAATAAGTTTCTTTTGTCTAAGCCTTCCACTTTGTGGTGCTTTGTCATGGCAGCCCTAGCAAAGCAACAGAGTGGTAGACCAGATGTTGGGGAGTCAGTTGCCATGATCACTACACTTGCTATCGGGTAATCAGTGTTATATACTAATATCTCCACCTCAAATACACCTGAAATGTTAGACAAGCAGTATCATGAGATAGAAAGTGCCCAGCTTTGGGATCCAAAGATCTGGGCTTAAACTGTAGTTAGTCTCGGCTTTGGGCAAACCACTTGGGCTCTCTGAACCACTAATCTCTAAAGTCCACCATTGAGCTATGAGATGGGGTATCAATTGTTGGTATGGAAATAGTCAGACATTCCCCTTTCTCAGCCCACCAAAGGGAATTAACTCCCCCCCACCTTAATTTTCTACCTGGTTCCATTCTGTCCCTACTCAATCCTCCTCCACCCTACCTCCACCCCTGGAGACTTTGAGATTGTTTCTGTAAAACTAATTGGGTAGAGAAGGACAAAAGAAGACAGTTGAGGGGAGAGAAGGAAGAGATGGAGAACTTGGCCCCTGGGGGAGGAGATCAGTCTGCAGAATAAAATATCGAAAGAAAGAAGAGAAGAGGTGAGAAAAAGAAAAATTGAGAAGGCTGGAGGTACAGAGACATAGTTTTGAGGGCCTTTTGGCTAGTGAGCGGCTTCAGAGCAAGTAGAGGATAAGAGAATTAGGAAACAGAAAAGAGATTTCCAAGGTGATATGCTAGTGGTATAGATTAGATCTACCTTTATGTGTTTTAAAAGCTTCTAGTAAAGAATATAATTCCTGAGCTCTAGAGAGAGAATAAAGTTGGATCAAAAACTCACCTTCCTGGAATACTTAATGAAAAAGTTGCAATATTAAAATGAGGTTCCCTTGTCAAAACAAAACAAAAACAAAAACAAAAACAAAAACAAAAAGCAAGCAAGCAAACAAACTCCTTTAGCAGCAGCCAATCAAGGAAAGTACAACTTCTGCTGTCCAAAATGTGGTGGTCAGGGAATGAGACAGAGAAGTCTGGCTTGATTTGCCATGACTTGTAAACTTTTCCCATAAGCCACTCAGTTGGAAGTGAGTGAAAAAAAATTCTGAGAATTCATACAACTATGCCCCAAATTGGAGCAAGTGGGACTAAGGCAGGGTGCCAGCTTAAATACAGGATACCTAGTCAAATCTGAATTTCAGATAAATGATGAATAGTTCTTTAGTGTACACCCCATGCAATATGGAGGACATACCCATATTAAAAATGATTTGTTGCTTTCTGAAATTCAAATTTAACTGGAAGTCCTGGTATCATTATTATTATTTCGATTAAATCCGGCAACACGAAACTGAGGTAATGAGCAGATATTCTGTAGAAAAACAAAAACAAAAACACACCTAAAACAACAACAACAACAAATCCTTAAGCAGAAGTCTCTCTAACAACTCTAGAAAGGTCTCATTGGAAATTGGAATTTCATGGGCTCCTTTCTGATTGGGGATACCGCTATCTCACTTCATGGAGCTGCCTGTGGCTTTAATAAAATCCCAGCGGAGAGAAAGCCAAAGTCCCTGGGGCCTCCACATGACTCCTTTGTGAGTTCTCCTTCCTACTGCACCCTCAGGGTATAAAAAAGTGGAGAGATCTGCATTACCCTAGCCTCTGGAACTTTGAGAAGACAAAAACAGGCTTTGGGTATGGCAAGACAGAGTTCATAAAGAAAGCCTTTTCAGAGTTATCTCCATTATAATGAGCAAAATAAAAAAAGAATGCATCACAAGTATGAAAACAAGCAATACAAAGAAGACAAAGGAGAGATGAAGAATCCTACCTAGAAGAAAACCCAAGAAATGAAAGAAAATTCCCTCTGGCCATTTGGAGGCAGCTGTTTTTGTTCAGCTAGCTGTTCACCAGATTTTTATAGCAATGGAAGAAAAAGAAAAGAAAAAAAAGGCTTAGATCTTTGATTAACTCTCTGCTTTGGAGAATTGATGCTTAAGGCAAAAATCAAGAACTGCCCCAAACAAACAAGGCAACATACATAATAGGGATATTTGTTCTACAGCTGTTTGTAAGAGTAAACAAAAATGATTTATATAGTCAGAAACTGGTTAAGTAAATGGTATAAATCCATACTGTGGAATTTGCATGGAGTGTTGAGAATTGAAATTAAGATCTGTGTTTCCTATCGCTGAGTAAAAATAATTAGGTTATGGAGCAACATGTAAAGGAAAATCTCTTTGATGATCAGCAAACCTGTGATCATCTGCTTATGTTCATAAAAGTGCCCACAAGGGTGTTTTCCCAAGATGTTAGCAATGGCTTCCATGTCTTATAATGGGATTTCTAATTTTTCCCCCTTCTCTGCAGTCTGCTGTATTGAGTTTACTTTTTCCTTTCACATAGTATATGTATTGATTTTATTTATTTAAAAAAACAAAACAAAACAAACTTGTATCCCCTTTTGCTTTTCCTGAGCTCAGCAGTCTTTCAAGTTACCCGAAGTACTCTGGGATGAAGTAGACCAGGTAGAATGTGAGGCCATGGATCACATTTGCTTTGTAAAGAGAAGCCAACACCTTGCCTGGCCTCAGGACAGTTCTGCAGCCCCACGCCGTTGCGGAGTCTTAGCAACAGCTGCTTAACATGAAGGTCCCATGACCAGGTGGTTAGGCACCTGTTGGAGCACTGGACTTGTACAGATGAATTGTTTTGGAAAGCAGAATGGGGCCATGAAAGAGTGAGAACCCAGCAACTTATTGGCCAGGCAATCTTGGGCAATGTTGGGCAACTGCCCTCTAGCTTCAGTTTCCCTGTATAAAATGGGGTTAACGGAACCTACCTTACAGGGTCGTCATGGGCATCAGATAAAATAATACATGTGAAAGATACTCAATAAATTTCAGTCTCCCTTTTCAAAGACTTTCCACTGTGCTGCTAAAATTAAATGTTCCATTTTATTGATGATTGGAACGTGGGTTGAGGGCAAATTTATTTGGAAATGTTTATGTAAGGATAAATGCCCATTCTGCCCTCTCTAGTCTATACCCACAATCTAGCCTTCAACTACTGGTGGGAATCTTACAACTCAATTATTTGTTTCCAGAGCTGGACTTCCCTGTACATTCTCTAATTTGATATGTGGGGAACAAGAGAATTCTACTGTAATTTCTATGAATAGAATATGATTAAATAGTTGTTGGAAATCAGAACAAAAGGGAGTGCTTTGCACTCAAAAGACTTGCAATCAGTAACGAAAGGTTAGAATGGCATCTGAGATGGACATAGGTTTCCATTGCCTCCTGCAGGATAAGAGACCCTTGGTCCCCAGCTTTTCATCTCTGGCTTTGGGCTCAATTAAACAGCAGAGTCAGCCTGTTGCTCTGGGTTGACACACAAGTTGAGTACATTTGGTTACTTCTACTTTATTCAGAACAGCAATTTGGATCTTAAAAATAATTAAGATAAGTTAACCAGCCTTATACGTTGTCTTCGGAGGCACAATCTGTCCTAGGGTATGGTGAAAACATTCTCTCTGAAGTCCACTTAGCACAGGAAGCCAGCAAAATGGGATTGCTCCCTGGATCGGGGTTTTGGAAAGAACACTTAACAGAAAATATTTTATGGCAACAAGCATGTTAAAGCAGTGAAATCAAAGAGCTGAGTTCCAGTTCAGACACCAAGCACGTGGCCATGGACTTCAGGATTAATCATAGTAAATGACACATTTGCATGCCTTCTAGGCAATTTCTCCCTCAGATGACAATATCTGTATTGTTCACTGAGGTTAAAGTTTAGGAAAGATGGATATACAAGTGAACCTAGTTATGCGCTTAGGCCAGGGGCTCTAGAATTTAAAAATGCACGAGAATCCCAAGTCAGAGTCCCCCCCACCAAGTAAATCTCACCTGTTGGGTGGACATGTATTTGCATGGAACTTGACAACATCTTGACCCTCACAAACACCCTCCGTGTGGAGGAAGGGGACTGAGGGAGCTTCCAGGGGCTGTGTCTTGGGTTGAATATAGTTAGGAAGTGATGATGCTAATGAATCAACAACCACTAAACTTTTCAAACATTGAGACTAAGCTCTTCATAATTTTGGTCATTGGTAGCCATGAGATTAGTAAATTGCCCTATATCATGAGTGAGAGAGAGAGAGAGTGTGTGTGGTTGTGTGCGTGCAGGCATGCTCACACATTAAGTGGAATAAGAGAACAGAAATAAAAGATTCTAAACAATTAATTGCCCAATTAACTGTCCTCACAATTATGGGAATGTGACATTTAGTGAAAAACGCAATGATCATTTTAAACTAAATTGCCCATTTTGAAAGCATCCTCCTGGCTCGGTCGCCATGCCAACTGGTTCTCACAGTGGTGCCATTGCTTTGGAAAGACAGGCACAATAGTCTCCCTCACACCAAGCCCAGTCTGCTTTCTTAATTAACAACACTGAAACTAGGGAGGGGAAAGGTTGTGGTTGGGAACTGGCAGCTTAGTGGACTCCTTTTCCAGTGATTTCTTAGGCTTGAGGTTGGCCTGCCTGACTGAACTTTGTATCTGAGGAAATATTGTCGGGGGGTGGGGGGCAGTAATGCAGGGCAGGGCTTGGGAAGACTGGCTGATTAGGGATGTTGTGCAATCAGCTAAAGGTCTCTTTCCAAAGTAGAGTGGTGTGGGGGTAAAAATGAAACACAAGTGAATATGAGCACAATCTCAGGTTTCAAAGATACAACAACATAACTGATTGAGGTCTAGCTGGATTCTTTCCAACATTTCCTACTGGCTTCCAGAAATTCAAGAAGGGGACAGAATCAGAATGCTCTTCTTCCTCCCCTTTGCTTTCATAGTATTTGGTCTCATGGACTGACTTGCGTGCCCACCCAGGGACCATCCCTAGGGCACACAAAGACCTTGGTTTTCTTCTTTCTTTCTTTTTTTTCCCCCATCATTCCATTCTGGCATCATGACTCCTACCATAAACATATGCACTGCCCACCCATAAAGAGAGCACAGACCTGAGTACAATGGGGTCCCCAGTTCCCACATGTATCATTTTCATTGCCCTGAGCTCAAAAAGAAGGGCCCAAGGGGAACCAGGATTTGAAGGGCACTGAGACCTTCTCCTGGAGAGGCCTCTTCTGCCTTGGGAGCTCAGATCCCAGAGCCCAGGGACAGTTGTGCACTCAGTGAACATTTAACAAATGCAAGCTTGTTTGTATGGAGTTCCTGAGAAAGCCCCACTGGCCAGCACTTCTGTTCTGTACAGTGAAGTGTGGTGTTCATAATAGTCATATTGTAGGACATGGATCAGCACTTGTTTCAGAAAGAGGAGGGCTTTTGGGTCTGGGTTTACTGAAGACTCTGTTGCTTCTCAGCTGGAGAACTTAGGTCACTTAAATGTTACTTAGCATCAGGGAGTCTGGTCTGTAAAATGGGGAGGAAAAAGGTACTCATCCCATTTTTGAGTTACTATGAAGACTTAATAAGCTAATGCAGGAAGGGGCCTCGCACTGCTAAATACTCCAAAATGGTAGCCTTTGTTACTATATATTTATTATTTCTTTCAAAATGGTGGCTCAGTGTCAAAGCTAGGACTCCAGAGAGGATCCATCAACCCCTCAGCCTTGTGTAGACTCTGGGACCTGGACGCCAAGGTGCAGGCTGACTGGGCCACTCTTCACATGGTCTCTAGTAGAGTCTTTCCAAAAATGGAGCTCTAATACATATCTCTTGTACTACCTGAAGGCCTTCAGTGGCTGCCACTCACCACAGAATATATGTAGGGCTTTTGCATGAGAGAGGGTCTCCCTGAATCACTGGGGCCTGGGCAGGGGCTTAAGGAGAGGCAAGGTGGGCAGGCCGGCTGAGGACTCTGTCCCTCAAGGAAGGATCTGAGGGCTTGCAGGGGCCAGGGCCCAGGGTTCAATCTAGGTCTAGGGAAAACTCAGGAACAGAATGGAAACAGATGTGGGGCACAATTTCGGGATCAAAACCAAGGTTCTTCTATGCTCTAGAGATGGTCCCTGATGGGCATGGAGGTCAGCCCATGAAACCAGATATCACAAAAGTAAAGAAGTGTAAGAGTGTTCTGGTTCTAAAAAAAAAAAAAAAAGTGTGTTCTGGTTCTGAATTTCTGGACGCCAGTAGGAAATGTTAGAAAGAATCCAACATAATGACAGCTGGACTGGAGAGTGTCTGTTGATCCTAGGCTGGTGAGGGGACATTGACCTCTCTCTGTCCCACCACCATATGTCTTTCTTGCTTCCTAGTGTATGAGGAGAAATGTGGCAGCTTCCATGGTAGATTCAGTGGCTGGTAAGAGAGAGGCTCACCATGGGCATTTAAGACACATTAGGTTTCAAGCAACAAGTATGTTTATTTCTCACCATTCTAGAAGTCCCAAGGCAAGACAGATTCCAGGTGAGAGACTACTGGTGTTGCGATGATGTTATCAAGAAAGCATGTTATCTTTGTGTCTCAGCTCTGCCATCCTTGCATGGATATCCTCCTAAGATGATTTCCTTCAGAGTCTCAAGATGACTGCCAGGGAAAGTGGCAAATACCTCTCTCCTTGTGAGAGTGGGGGCAGTGCTCAAGAGACCTCTCCCCTGACCATGAAACATAAACCTTTCTGTTTAGCCTGACTGAGCAATGCAGGGTACTCCAAACCAATAAGAGTTTCCCTCTGGAGCTGGAACAAATTTGAGACTCATTTGGAAAGGAGGCAGGGGCGAGCTATGGGTTCGGTAGGCAAGCTACTTCTCAACATGTACCTCACACTGGCATATGGGAAGCATACCCAAGTTTTGAGGACTGTGATGCCCTCTAGCTTCATAAACACCCATGGTAAACTTGAGAGGTGAGCTAGTCTATCTACCTGCCAGAAAAGGGCTCAGGGAGGTTAAGAAACTGACTCAAGGTAACACAAGTGGTGGAGCAGTAGCAGGACTTTCTTCACCTTCCCTGCCTACTCAGAACTTGTTTATGGTCTAGAATCCTTTGACCCCAAGAGCAAGAGGGAGTCCTGTGGGTCGTAGCTGAGTTGTTTGTTCTGTGTACAGCTGGTATGTAACAACTCTCTGAGATAATTCCACAACATGTACATCCTAGAACTTTGGTGCTTGACTCCTCCCCACCCTCAGCCCTTAGCAGCCAACCAACTGCTCTCTGGCTCCCAGCTCTTCCCTGCTACCATCCCTGCTTCCTACCCACAGGCCTTGTTTTTCCACGTTTTGCCTTCCCACCCCTAGTGCCCTTTGTCCCAAGACTACTTACTATCAGTTTATGACAAAATCCTCCCAGTGTGGTTGTGACAGGCAGGGGACAGGGAGAAGGGAGAGAGAAAGGACATTCCTACACAGAAAGGCTGAGGCAACTCCCCTCCTTGACAAAATGGCAGTGAAGCCCATCTGAGAAGATCTGGGCAGATGGGCCCAGCTGTTGCTTGCCAGAATGTTGACTCCTAAGGCAAATGCATTGATTTGTCCATTGGAAGATGTGGTTCCTTCTAAGTTTCCCTGTTGATGTTTGGGACAAAGTAAGAGATTAGAAACAGGACTTCAGACAATCTGGCTTTCCAAGGAGCCAAATGGGGGCAGAGTCCACTTGTTGGCAGGTGGGGCTTAACCTTTTCTCCTGAAGGGTTGTAAAAGGAAGGGGACTTTTCTTGTTATTATTCTATTTTAATGGGAGAACTAGAGCCAAGGAATATCCATCTTACCCTCCTGCCTTTGACAAGGAGGCTTCCCTTCTTAATTACCACCAAGAGTCCATAGGCTCCTCTAGCCATTGAAATGCTCACCCTCTAGGCCAGTATGTCCCAGATGGCTAACTTAGGGTCTGCCTGAGTGTGTCTCTCTTTGCCAGAGCTCCCTCTAACCTTTCTCAAAGGGAGTGTCCCAGACTTGGAGGAGCCCCATCAAAGATATCTGGGGACCCTGGGGTTTTTCCTGTTTTTTGGAATTTCCATGTCTGCAATACATGTGGGCACCAGAGGAGTGGGAAAAGTTCTGGAACATAGGTAGGAGTATAGTGGCCGAGTGACAGCTCAGATTGCTATTAAGACCCTTCCTGTCTCCAGTTCTGTGAATTTTATTGAGTTATAATCAAGTTCCCACTGCAGAGTCTTGATTTAAAAAAAAAGAGAGAGAAAAAGCTTTGTGGAGGTATAACTGGTACAAACAATAAACTTCGGACATCAACTTCTGGCCAAGATGGAGTGATAGGGACTAGAGTCTTTTTTTTTTTTTTTTTTTTTAAAGATTTTATTTATTTGACAGCGAGAAACACAGCGAGAGAGGGAACACAAGCAGAGGGAATGGTAGCGGGAGAAGCAGGCTTCCCGCGGAGCAGGGAGCCCGATGCGGGGCTCGATCCCAGGACCCTGGGATCTGACCTGGGCCGAAGGCAGATGCTTAATGACTGAGCCACCCAGGCACCCCGGGACTAGAGTCTTGATTCTTGTAGGTCTTCTATAGCCTCACATTTTACTTATTATTTTTTTTTATTTTTTAAAGAATTTATTTATTTGTCAGAGAGAGAAGAGAGAGAGCACAAGCAGGGGGAACAGAGGCAGAAGGAGAAGTAGGCTCCCTGCTGAGCAAGGAGCCCAATGGGGGCCTCAATCCCAGGACCCTGGGATCATGATATGAGCTGAAGGCAGATGTTTACCTGACTGAGCCACCCAGGTATCCCTAGCCTCACATTTTAGAGAAAATGTAACTGCTTCCCAGCTGACGCCTCTGCAGTACCCTGACCCACACCCTGAGTACAGAAAGCAACACTATTTTTTCTAATTATCCTGACATTTCTGACAAGGCCATTGTTCCTTAAGTCTAAAGGGACTTCAAGTAGCTTTAATCTGGCTGGGCTCATGTTACATGGCACTGGCTTCCAGGGTTCCCGTTACTGGAAGTGCATTAACATTCTCCAAAGATCATAAGAAGGGGACTCCAGGCCTGTGGTTTCGTGAGAAGGAACTTTGAGAGGATGGCCATTTAAAAACATTAACCAAATCTTTGGAATCTTGGCTCTCTGTAAAGAAGCAGGTTTTGTTCAACTCTTCCATGTTCCCTGAGAGAACCAGTATGACGGGGTAGTGGGTAAAATGAGACAAACAGGGACAACTCCCCAAAGCTGGTCCATGAAGGAAACCTCAAAGGCTAATGAAACTCTTCTCAAGTCTTGGAAGGCAGGGTAAAGCAGATCAATCCTATACTTGGGTCACAATAAAAGAAGAGTCTTCCAATTTATTCCAGATCATCAACCAAGTCGTTGATTGCTCTGTATCCACTGAAAATGTTATAGAAGAATAGTTAATGACGCAAGAAAAGTTCCCGCTAGATGAGCTGCCCACCTTCTGCACCACTGACATTTGGGGCTGGGTAACCTTCTGCTGCGGGGCAGTCCCATGTGTTGTAGGTCATTTACCAGCAGCCTCATTTCCAGCCATCACAAGCACTCCACCCCTAGTTACCAAAGCAAAAATGTCTCTAGACATTGCCAAATGTCTCCTGGGGTGCAAAATGATCCCATTTTGGTTTGGAAAAAAAAAAGTAATAATAGACTAAAGTGTTGGCCACTATTTATTGTGTGACTGTCACATGCTAGGTGCTGTGTTAAGGGTCTTACAGACAGGGTCTTGTTCATCTGTGGCTACTGGATTACAAGGGCCTTTTATTTTCTTCTTTTATTATGAGAAACACATCAAGCAACAGGGTTCCGATTTCTCTGGTTAATTTGTGGGTTCTCTCTCTGCTTTTCAGCCCCACCCAGAGAGAAGTGGCAGTGTCAGGCTGAGAGAAAAGATTATAGAGTCCTGGCCGTGTCCGTCCTTAGGGATGTGCTTTTGGACATCCTTGTCACGCTTCTGGAACCTCATTTGTAAAATGAGGATAATAATATTGGCTTTACAAGGCTGTGAGGCTCAGAAATAAATTTGTGAGGAGAGGGAATATGCCTGCTTTGCTTCCCACTTTCTCCTCAATGCCAGGCCCCCTGGATCTGGTGCATAGACAGTAGGTGATCAATGAATGCTCCCTGAATGACTAGGTCAATGCAGAAAAATGCCTGGCACCTGTCCCAGGCACTGGTACTGATATGGGCCCCACGAACACCTGTGCATGTCAGAGGCACCAGCAGGCATCGGATGCTACTCTGCCTGGCAGAGTTTGTGACCCAGGAGGATGGGAACAACACTGAACAAAAATTACAAATAAAAAAAAAAAATTACAAATCATTCAACAATTGCAAGTGCACCAATATTGCAAAGCAGAGGTTCAGAGTCACCCACACACTCACACAGATGCACACTTACACACAAGCACACCCAGCTATGGGCAAGTGAGAGCAAGAGTACAGTGGTCCAGCCTGTGGCATTGTGGTTAGCCAAGGCTCTGGAGAAGTTTTCGAGAAGTTTTCATTGCTTTTGAAGCTTTAAACCATAAACTTTGAGAAAAGAAAACATTTCCATTGAACTTGTAAATACTTAATAGGAGTTAAAAGTCATTAAATCTGGGGCACCTGGGTGGCTCAGTTGGTTAAGCAACTGCCTTCAGCTCAGGTCATGATCCTGGAGTCCATGGACTGAGTCCCACATTGGGCTTCTCTGCTCGGCGGGGTTTGTGCTTCTCCCTCTGACCTCTCCCTTCTAGTGCTCTTTCTCTCTCTCTCAAATAAATAAATCTTTTTTAAAAAGTCATTAAAGCTAATCAAATGGTCTATTTTATTCCAATTCAATACATACATTCTTCTATTAACTTCATTGTCCGATAAGATTGAGATTCAGGTTTGTCTGCATCCAGAAAAGGTCACATTTGGGCAAGGACTGATAAAGGACTAGAGGGAGGCAGCCGCTCTCACTGAGGACACCGACAAGAGACAGGGCTTTGTGAGGCTGCCCCAGACTCCCGCCCTGCCATGGCCTAAGTGTCCCTACGGACGTGTTCCCCTCCCTATTCTCCCAAGACTCCATTTCCTCGTGAGTGAAGAGCAGGTGGTACCACTGTGAGGGCGTGTCGAGGATCAAGAGAACTAAGGTACATGTGGAAAGGTATATCTAGTTCATCGTGTGCTTCAAGGAGGGTTTGTTTGATGGCAACCCCCTTTCCTCTCTCCTTCACTTCAGAGATGGCCTCTCCAAATTATGTTCAACCTTTAAAACGCAGCTCAGGGGGCGCCTGGGTGGCTCAGTCGTTAAGCGTCTGCCTTCGGCCCAGGTCAGATCCCAGGGCCCTGGGATCGAGCCCCGCATCGGGCTCTCTGCTCTTCGGGAA
Source organism: Procyon lotor (assembly GCA_028646535.1). Classification (NCBI taxonomy): domain Eukaryota; kingdom Metazoa; phylum Chordata; class Mammalia; order Carnivora; family Procyonidae; genus Procyon; species Procyon lotor. Next base: position 79,041,417 of record CM053603.1, read on the forward strand.
GCCTGCTTCTCCTGCTACCATTCCCTCTGCTTGTGTTCCCTCTCTCGCTGTGTTTCTCTCTGTCAAATAAATAAAATCTTTAAAAAAAAAAAAAAAAAAAAAAAACGCAGCTCAGGCGACAGTGCAGGTGGGCTGGGCCCTCCTCCGGGCTCCCTCAGCCTTCTGCACTCTCATTCTCATGCATCCTTGCAATGGTCTGAGCTTGACCGGGAGCTCATGGAGGACCGAGGGTGAGGGCCCCTCATTGCCATCAGACACCCTCCCTTCCCTTCCCTGTTCTGCCCTGCACTATGGGGAACATTTCACCAACCTCTAGTTACTGGGGAGGGAGGAAGGCCTGGGCTGGGGCTGGTGGGTTCCAGAAGGGCATAACATGGAGCCATTGCAGGGAAGCCATGGGCAACTGGGGAGAGGGCCTGCTGGCCTTGGCAATCATTGCTCTGCCCCTTCACACGCTACAGGCCTAAGCCAAATGCACCATCTTCCCTCCAGCTGAGGATCATCCTTCCCCCACTTTCCCAAACTTCCATCTTTGTTGCCTCTCCTCCTCTGTGAGCTTACTGCAACCATTACCTAGTGCATGGGCTCCTAAATTGAAGTGCCTCTCACCTTCTTCCTTGCCTCCCTCTGACCGCTCCCCCGGCCCTGACCCCTGGCCCTCACTGCTTCTCCCCTGAGCTCCTTAAGAGCCTCTGAGCAGGTGAACCTGAGTCCTCTCCAGCTCCATCTGTCCTGCCAACAAGAGCTGGAGAATTTCTCCTGGCCCATGTCTCGGGCCACATCACTCCGGGCTCAGAAGCCTGCACCAGCTCCCATGATCCTCTTGTTGAAGCCTGGCAAGGCCCTCACCTCCGACTCTAGCCTGAGCTGGCAACCTTCCCGGCCCCAGCCTCCTCTCTTCCATTATGAGCAGGCACTGCCCTCTCACCTTTCCTCGACCCTCTGTGTCATTTTCTGTCTAGCGCCTTTGCCCACGGCAGTTACTTCTCTGCTATGCCCTGCCTCCCCCTTTGCCCACCACCAACTTCCAGCCCAAACACGCCCCCTGCCACGAGAGCATGAGGCTTCTCTTACAGGGCTCGGCATGCGCAGGCCCACACAGCATCACAGAGAGATGTGTAGGTGGCTTGCCTACCCTCAAAGACGGACTGGGCTTTGCATGAGAGTGTGCGGGTGTGGGTATGGGGGTGAACACACATTTAAAATGGATTGTGCTTTAGCTGAAGGAAGCAGGGCTTGTCATTGTGCCCACCAAGCACCTGCAGGTGACGCACCTGGGGACTTCGTGACAATACAGATTCCTTGGCCCCCCCATGACCTCAGAGCCAGAATCTTGAAGGGGGAGGGGGCTGGAATCTGTGTCACAATCTGTCCTCCTGTGATCTTCAAATCTGAGGACTGTGGAAGGGATGTCTGTCGGTGTTCAAGCTCTCGGAAAGCAAGAGTTTTAATGAAGGGATCATTATCTCATCATGCGTGCGTGTATAAATAAGTGAAATTAGGGAGGAGAGTGAGTACTGGCTGCTGTTCCAGGCCCCGTGCTAACATCTAGCTCCATCTCACTACTCCTTGGGACACAGGTCCCTAGTCCTCATTCCTCACCCTACACAACAGGAAATGGGGGTGCACAGTCGCATAGCTGGGGTGGAGCGGAACAGGATTTGAACTAAGGGCTGAGACCGAAGCCCTCACTTGAGCGACTCCCTGGGGCTTCCCATTTGTGAGCTGGGATTTTTCATGGGCAGGCTTGCTTTAACTTGCAAGATCAGGCCCCTGGTTCACAGCTCATCCTCCCTGTCCCCCCGCATCTCTCAGGAGACCCCTGGAAGCCAGCTTTCTGAGGTTCTGAGAGTCTTTCCCAGCAGCCCCGCCAAAAACCCACCTCAGTGTAAGATGGGTTTTCAAAGGCGACCCCTTCCACTCTGTTCCCAAACAGCCTTGTGCATGCTGGGGGGAAGCATTCCTGTCATGGTTTAGTTTTGAAATAGGCCGAGGGAACAGAAATAGGAAGCAGGCAACTTGTCCCATCTCCCCCACAGTGTGCGCAGGGTGGGAAGACAGGCCCCGGTGCAGAACATCAGCTTTGAAATGAGGACCTCAAACGCAACTGCTTCTGAGCGTAGGTGCAACTTTGTTGAAAAAGAAGGATCAGTAGAATGAATACGGCCACTATGGATCTTTTGCACCACATGTCAACTAATCCATTCAGTTACTCTTCATTTGTAAAAAACATATACTGAGAAAATCTCACTTGGAAATGGGAGTTTCAAGTTATATTGTTTTTACCTGTAATTGAAAAAGTGCTCCGCACATATAAGGAACAAGTCAGTGTTTCCAAAACATTGAGTAAGAGTGCAGTGCTGTGGGCAAGGGGGCCCCAGGGCTTAAGGTCCAGCTTCTATGCTGCAGGAATTTTCAGAGCTTTAAAAACAGGAATTCATGCTGTGAATTTCTAAGAAGGAGATATAGTGCTCAGAATTTCCAAAGTTCATTCGACCATGAACCTTTTCACAGGGCAGGGTGGGGGGCTTTGCTAACATCCCCTAGAATACACCTAAGATCAAAAGTTACTAATAATTAGAAACCCTGCCATGGACAGAATGCTTTACAGCGAGTCCCCAGAGGGCTTTCAGGCAGATCATATTCTTGAGGGACAAAGGAGAGGGTGAT
>CM053603.1:79044586-79073004 GCA_028646535.1 Procyon lotor
TGCTACCTTTCTGGGGATAAACCTGCTTTTCAAAGGCACTGTTCGCCTAATGGTGGGATTCTAGGCCCTGCTACAGAGTGGGGAAGGAAACGGCTTTGACCTACAGGGCCTTCCCAGGACCCCATGAATGATCCACCATAAATCTGTCCCTGTTGATCACTCTGCTCTCCCAGGTGTACTATTCCACTTGTGTATCCAGCAGGAAAACACAATTCTGCTCAGAGTAACAAACCTAATATTCTGGAAGCACAAGGAGGCCTCGGAGGTACTGACCCATCACTAGTTAGCATGCGCTCATCTGGTCCCTGGGCTGTAGAGGGAGTAACTCTACATAATGACCAGAGCCAGCAGGGACCTTGCTCCTGCCGTGGGTCAGGCCCAGCTCCAGGCACTCTGTGTGCACTGACTGGCTTATCCCTCACAGTGACCCAGTGGAAGAGATGCTATTTTTGTCTTTTCCATGTTATAGAAGAGAAAAACAAGGATAGAGAGGCCAAATGATGAGCCTGAGGCTACCCAGCTAAGAAGCGGAGCAGTGAGACTGGAACTCAGGCTTCCTGTCAGAGTTTGGGAGTCCTCTGCAGGGATGTCGCTCTGCCTAGGGCTGAAGGGCAGAGGGCTGTCCTGGACCAAGTGCAGCTGATCCTGCAGACCTGCAGAGACCTTTACAAGTGGCTCTTCCCATGCTGCTGAAGGCAAAGAACAAACTGGAAGCCATATGAGTCTTAAGAATATGGAGGAAAGAACGTGTTATTCAAAGGTATGAATCTCAAAGGGCAATGTTTAAGAATGAGCAAGGGATGCCGTCTTTGCCAGAGAATGTTTCCAGGTGAAGTAATCCCCCCAAAAAACAAATTAACAACAAACAAAACTAAACCAAAAAATAAACAATGACCGCAACAACAAATCTTCCCAGAGAACCACCATGCAAACCATCACCACTTTTGCCTGTGGATAAAACTGACAGTTCTAGAAATAAAGGCAGATAGGTATAAAGGGCTTCAAAGTATGGGAGTGATTTTTGTTTTTTCATTTAATGCTAGGTTTCAAAGAAGGAAGAATATGTCTGTCAACTGTTACACATTTATTCTATTCAAAGCCCCTCCAGATGTCTTAACGGGCTCTGTCAAGAGTGGGAGGGTCCCCAAGTCTGCTTCCCAAAGCCTGCAGAGAACCCTTGGTGGGGAGTGTGGAGCCCAGGCTCAGCAGCCGCCCTGTAGCCATTACTTCTTCTTGAATACTTGATGGCACACCTGGTCGCCACAGGTCAGCTCCTGCAAGGTCAGAAAGTGGGTGAGTGACTCACAGGCCAGGCCTTCCTGTGCCCACCCCCACCCCCCCTTGGTGTCTGTGAGTTGGGGTGTGGGTGGGAAAGCTGAAGTAGAGGACACTTAGTTGTTCTGGGCAAAGTGCATCTCATAGACCTGATCAGCTGGCATGCCCTGCAGGTAGCAGTAATTTGATTTTGACACTTGAATTGAGCTTGAACAACTATAAAAATGAAAAATGCAAAGAAATTACCCTCTTGGGCGGGATTTTTCCTACTCCCGTGATTAAAGCAACATCTCCTAATTTATAAAAGCAGTGAAAGTATGAAGAAGGAAAGGATCTAGTGGGGAGAAGCGTCTGGAAGGCAAAGGCCTGGGAATATGCAGGCTGGTGGGCTGTCACTCCATGCTTTCTGGACATTCTGGCCTCTGGTGATCAGAATGTCGGTTGGCATCCCAGGCAAGGACAGGGCGTGGGCTGCAGGGGCTTCCCCCGGGGCCTGCCTCTGCAGACAAGATGCAGCTTTTGATCCAGAGGAAGCCCCCAGGCCTTACCCACACCTCATTTCTCCTTGAGAAAATATGAATGTGGAGACAGCCACAAAATAAGTGCAGCTGACAATGAATCCATTGTCTTAGCCTCAGGGACCACTGGGGGTTGTACTACAATTAAAAAAATCCATCATCCAAACCAGAGCAGGTAGGGAAAACCGTCAATGGAAAACACAGTGAATGCTTCCCATTTATCACTGGTTGACACTGCCTCCAAAATAAAGATCTCAGGTGAGGCCAGCCTGGCTCTGAAGGGCACCACGGTGACCTGAATACTCACACTGGGGCCAGGTGCCTGCCTGACTCCAGAGGTGAAGAAACGACTGGATGAACGACGAGCCATTTAACAAATGAGTGACTGAATGCATGAAGGAGCGAAAGATTCCTCACTGTTTGAATGCCAGACACATAAATGGCCTTGAAGATTGAAGACTGAAAGATTTAGCTATCTAGACACATATAATTTATTTCAGTAGGTCAACCATTGTTCCTACCACTCTGTTCTAATACCAAGGTAACTTAAAATACTTCAGGATTAGGTGGACACGCCTGCTGATGAGAGGCCAACGCCTGTGGTCTGGAAGGTGGTTCCCAAGCCCACCTCCATCTGTCCATCCCTCTCCCAACCCTCTTCCCGGCTCTCATAATGGTGAGGAGGCCCAGAGCCACCTCCTCTGGGCCATCTTCATTCTGTGCCTCACATTTCTCTTCGGCTGGTCTTTAACAGGTTCCGTTTCCTTGGTTCCATTTCTCCTTGGACCTTGGCTTCCTAACTCAGCAGTTTGAACTCCCATTTTAATTGCAGCCGTTCACAGAAACAGCCATATAGATTTCTTCCTGGAGTCCCCTGAGCCAGATGGGAATGGCTTTCTGACTATATGACCACACACGTTTGGCTGGAGCTCAGGGGAGGAGTGCAGGGCCATTTTTCTTGTCAGAGCACCTGGCGAGGTGAACCTGCAGTTTGTGTAAGCACCGCGGAAGGGAGTCGGGCAGACCCGGCACTTACCAGGTGTAGCTTGTCCCCCTCAACCCACTGCCTCCAGCCGCGGTTCTCCTTCTCCCCCTTCTGCACGCACACAAGGACATCACCTTCCCAGGTGATCAGCGTCTGCAATGACAGGTTCCCAGGCAAATCAGATGGATGGTCTTGATTGGGACAGAGCAAACCTAAGCCCACAGCTGCGGTTCAGCGGTCATTGCTGGGCTCCCGCTTGTCCACGGGGTGGAGCCATCAGCCTCTGCCAAGCTGAGATCTGCCAGACTCTCCACATATAACCTCCATTCCTACCAAACCGCCTCATTGCGGCTGCTTCTGTTCTCTTTAAAAGAATTCTAGGGGTGGCTGGGTGGCTCAGTCAGTTAGGCGCCTGACTCTTGATTTCGGCTCAGGTCATGATCTCAGCTCTGGTCATGATCTCAGGGGTTGTGGGCTCAAACCCTGCTTTTGCCTCCTTGCTGAGTGGGGAGTCTGCTTGAGATTCTTTCTCTTCCTCTCTCTCTGTCCCTGACCTCGCTCATACCCTCTCTCTCAAATAAGTAAATAAATCTTAAAAAAAAAAAAATTCTACTCTCCCATTTTACCATATGGTGAAGATAGCATTTCAAATCAGTGGGGGGAAAGACGATGCATTTGGCTATAAATGATGTAAAATTTCTGGAAGGGCAAAATAGCATAATGTCAAAAGATGAAGAACTGGGAAAAATAATTGTAACACATATCAAAAATCTGACTTCCTTATATATAGGGCCCCTGTAAATCAGTAAGAGAAAGATCATTAACCTCATAGGAAATTTAAAAAGGACACAGCCGACAGCTTACAAAGAATAAAAAAACACCCTAAAACCCAGCAGATGGCTTTTAAACCTAAGAAAAGATACTCAACCTTACTCATAACAGGAGAAACGCAAATTAAGGCTGTTTTTCAGATACAATTCATCATATGGTCAGAGATCAAAGAGTCTGATGACACACTGAGCTAGAGGAAGTGTGGAGAAGCAGGTACCTCCATTAATGGCTGGTGGGTGTATAAATTGGTATGAATCCTTTTGCAGGGCAATTTTGTATTACCTCTTGAAATATAACATTGTGTATACTCTTCGATCTAGAAATTCTGCATCTGGGAATTTTCCCTACAGGAAACACATGGAGAGGACTGCCTATCATGGGACACTCACACAGGCAGAGAAGCCACCTGACTAGCTGGGGACCACAACAGATGGCTCCAGGGCCATCCTCATCTTCCAGAAGCAGGAAGGAGGCCATTCTCCCGGTCCTGGGCTTCCTGTGGGCAGCCGTGCAGACAGGCTAGTAGCACAGGAGCTTGGGGGGGCAGCAGAGATGCAGAGCTCGTGCTGGATGGTCAGGCTGAGCTGACCAGCAAGTTGAAGAAGACATAAACCTACTGAACCCCAAGAAGCTCAAACTCCCGTGCACAGAATATACTTACAGATTATTCACCATCCCCAACTCCTCTGGCTTCTCTTTCTTTTATTCCTCCTAGCACCCACCTTGGGACCATTTGTACTACCCCTAGGTGGTTCTCCAGGGCCATCAGCCTCTGAGCCCAGATGAGGACTACACATGCGCCTCCTGAAGGATGACGGCACTCCTAGCCAGACAGTGGTTTTGTGTCGGTCCTGTCCTTTCTCAGGGATGACCCTGATGCCAGCTGGTTTTCTGCCAAGTATGTGCAAACTGTGTTATGCCTCTGTGAACAATATTATGCTAAGGACCAGACATTTGCTTTCCTCTCTATCTTGTAAAGCTAGCTGGTGACAAACTGATCTGTGCTCCTTTATTCACTGTCCTTGCACTTTTGGGTCTATATTTTGGGACAAATTTGTTTTCTACAGATTGTTAAGTCTACCTATTTCTAAAATAATATTTGACCTTGACCATATTGTATATTTTATGTACAATTTTATCCCTCCTCATTTTACTCCTCAACACACTGCAGTATTGTTTGTTACGCCAAAGGACTAAAAGCCTCATAAATTCCATCAGTGGGTGGCTGGTTAAATACATGTGGTTCAATCATGCCATGCAACCCTTGAAAGAAGAAGGCAGTTCTATACCTATGGAGGAGGCCACTCTCCATCGTGTATAATGAAGTTAAAAAAGTCAGGAGCATTAGCTATGTGCGTAAGACAAGGAGCGGGGGGAATGTGTATGCATGCATATGTTTGCACATGTTCTCTTGCAAGGAACTAAAAGAGCCCTTAATGGTGGTCGTCCTTGTGGAAGGAACTGAGAGGCAGGGAGCCAGTTTGGGAAGGAAATTTCACTTTTTACTGTTTAAATTTTCTTAAACCATCTGCTTGTATTAATATTCCCTAAATTAATTTAACAATAAAATTCTACATGTTTTCTAAAGAAAATAGGTCTCCTCATTTGGGGCCATCAGAAGCCTCACATCTTTGAATGTCTTGAAGACGCTTAATTCACAGGTTGCTCTCCTTGCTCCTCAGGGAGGGAGATGTTGTCTGGAATATTCCAGAATTCCCTCCCAAATAGATGAGAAAGGAATATTCATTTGTCATTGCCCATCACTGGTCTTGGGACTCAGTTCCCTCCCAAAAGTATGAGAAAGGATCACATCTTCTTATTTGGGCAAGGACTGTCTCTTGTAACCCTCCCTCCCCCGGCCCACATTGCCTTACACATCATGGACACCTAATATATGTTGACTGAACTAGTGTCTATCTCTCCCAAGAGACAGTAAGCTCCATGAAAGAAGAGGACACATCGGCTGTTCATTTCTGTAACCCCAGACTTAGCGGAGAAGGTGCTTGGTGAGCAATGTCGAATGACTCTGTGAGTGAGTTATTTTGTTGAAATGGAATCTTGAAGTAAATCCATGTGGGAGAATAAATGAGCCTATGTATTCTTCATTGATGATGATTCTTTTTTTTTTTAATTTTATTTATTTGACAGAGAGAAACACAGCAAGAGAGGGAACACAAGCAGAGGGACTGGTAGCGGGAGAAGCAGGCTTTCTGCAGAGCAGAGAGCCCGATGCGGGGCTCGATCCCAGGCCCCTGGGATCTGACCTGGGCCAAAGACAGACACTTAACGACTGAGCCACCCAGGCGCCCCTGATGATGATTCTTGACAACGACTCAGCCAGCCTGCCTCCTTGCCTTGATTTCTATGATCCCCCTGGTGTGCACACATGACCATCAATATGGACACTGGATGGTAACTGTCCATCTACTTGTCTGCTTCCTCATGAGACTACAAGATCTTTCATGGCAGAAAGGGCTCTAATTCATTACTTTACCCACAGCTCCTGACCCAGGCCTCTCATGTAGTAGGGGTTTGGCAAATTTGTGAAAGGAACAAAAAAATGTTGGTGCACGAGGACCTGTCCTAATATTTTCTTTTAATAAATCTTAGTAGGCAACAAGATTAAAAGTTATTTTGACCCTAAGTGAATTGGTTACCAGTGAATGATGGTAATATGTACAATATTATAGCCTTACTCCTACATGAAACAGACAGTAAAAAGGGAGAATGGTTAAATGAACTAAAATTCCACTATACAATTTGCTTTCAGTTGGTGTCCCACATCCTTGCAACAGAGGAGGTTTTGAAAAAGGCTCAATTACCTTAAATGATCTTGAGATTGAGGAGATGGAGACAAGTGAGAAAAACCATTGCTTCTGAGCCAGAGGATAAAGAAGACGCACTTGCACTGAATTAAAGATGGAATCTGGGCCCATGCTGCCATTTCCCCCTCTCAGTGTCCAAAGTTAGCACTGTTAAAAATAGCCTTGTATGGGAAATTAGATAAGGTACTGTCTCAATGTTAAATTTACAGAGGTGGATAACTATACAGTGACTATGTGAGAGAATATCCTAATTCATAGGAAACACTGAATTACTTTGAGGTAACACATCGGATTGTTCAGGAAAAAAATATGTATATAATAGCAATAAAGCATGTTCAAAAGATAAAGCAAATGGGGCAAAATGTTGACAGTAGGTAGCTCTCGGCAAAGAGTATACAGATACTCTTTGCTATTTTCATGCAACTTTTCTATAAATTTGAATCAGTCCCCTGAGAGTTTATTTTTTTTTAAGGAAAATAATAGCTCTTTAAATTAGGCACATTGAAGGGCACCATGAACATCTTTAAACCTTCCCAGCACACCTGCCCTTGTGCAAGAGTGATTTTGGCAGCGCCCACCCTCTCCTCCAGGAATTCCAAGTGGGGGCCTCCTGGAGAAGGCTGCAGCCCCTGGGCTCTTGTGGCACAGTGGCATTATTTTTTTAATTGTCATCATCTGTGTCTGCTTTCCCCTGCCCTGATTGTCTGCCCCAATTACTTATTGTTTTTAATTGAGATATAATTCACATACGATAAAATTTACCTTCTTAAAGTACAATTCAGTGATTTTTAGTATATTCACAAAGTTGTAAAACTGTCACCACTGTCTAAATCCAGAATATTTTCATTGCCCTCCAAAGAAACCCTGCACCGATCAGCAGTTCACTCCCCATTCCCTCTGCCCCTGGCAACCACTTTCTGTCTCTAGGGATTTGCCTACTATATTTTTTAAAAGATTTTATTCATTTATTTGAGACAGAGAGAAATAGAGGTAGTGAGAGAGAGCAGGAGCCTGGAGGAGGAGGAGAAGCAGGCTACCCTCTGAGTAGGGAGCCTGACAGGGGGCTCAATCCCAGCACCCTGGGATCATGACCTGAGCCAAAGGCAGACACTTAACTGACTGAGCCACTCAGGTGCCTCTAGGGATTTGCCTGTTCTGGGCATTTCATATAAGTCATACAATATGTGGCCTTTGTGTCTGACTGCTCTCACTCTGGATGTTTCCCAAGGTCATGCAGTGCTCCCTTCCTTTCTACGCCTGCATGCTATTCCATTACGTGAGGATTTGTTACTTCTTTTTCATTTTATTCTGGGCAGCTTGTGTATTTTTTGAAAAGGGCTTTAAATCCTCTTAGAAACAAACCAGGATAGTAAGTGAAGAATATATATGACCCGCAAGAAGGAGGAAGGGGGGTCCCTGGGTCCCTCAAAGAGTCGACCCCACGGTTAATGTGGTGTCACCGCCCCTGCTCTGGGACGGCACAGATCTGGGCACTCTAGGGCCCTATCGTGCCTCTGCTACAACCCCACCCCACACCCACAAACATCTCTCCCCCGAACTGCCGAATGGGGAGGTTTTCAGAGGGCATCGTGAGGGTGACAGAGACATTGAGAAGTAGCACCCTGGAGAATAAGAGCATGAACACTCCAGCAACAAGTGCACATACGCACACACAGATACACGCACACATGTGCAGACTCCCACGTGCACACGGACACACAGCTTGTGTGCCCTCAGGTGTGCCACCACATGTGGGCCACAGACATTAATCATTCCAATTTTAGTATATGTGCTGCCGAAGCGAGCACCACAGACATTAATCAGAGAGAGGGACTCACCTGCTCCCTGTCATCCCTTTCCAGCTGAGGGGCTCCAGTCAGATCACAGCAAGTCGGGAGTCCCGAGGGCATCTGCTCTGGGTTGTGATTCTCATGGGAACACCCTTTTGCTGGAGGTGGGCAAATTCTGGCCTGGGGCCTTCTCAGGCCCCACCAATCTCGTGTGTGTGTGTGTGTGTGTGCGCGCGCACATGTGTATGTAAGCCCCAACTCTTTGCTGTGGGCCAGGCAGAGATAAGAAGTGGGAAATGGGATTCTCTTTTTGCAGGACTCCGAGCGGACCCTGGGGAGAGGATAGGGCTCCCGGGGGGACAAGGAGCGGGGAATAGAAAACAAAGAGGCACGACAGTAGGTGTTGAGAGGCAGAATTCTCTAATGGTCAGGATTGAAATGATGTAGCTTATTTTAGGAAGAGAGAGTTCTCTACTATCAAAGGTGATGAAAGAAGTCAGAGAGAACAGGCCTGCTTTTCCACAGCCCATGTCCAGAATGGAAAGGCGAGAGAAAATTGAATCACTGTGAACAGATTAGGCTAGAACAGCAGAGTGATGCAAAAATCACTCAGATTTCTCATCCGTTCTGGTGTCTGAGGAATTGGCCTTCCAGCCACACAGTTCGGAGAAGTCTTGTCGATCCATCAACCCCTCAGGGAGGGGATTCTACAAGGGGCTATTCCAGAGCCTGGAAGCTTCAGCTCTTATGGCAAGACTGCTCTGATGGAAGCATTTTCAAAGTGCTTTTCATTTCCCACTTTTCTTAGCAAGGAGACCTAACTATAATTCAACCATGACTTGATGGCTGGGATTATCAGTGCTGCAGGACAACTTGATGGAGAAATAAAATGTGTCCTGCTCTCTTGGCTTTAGAGTCATCACCAAAGAATGATGACAGCTTTTCCTCCCCACCCCAGGAGAGCAGCCAGAGCTCCCTTGCTTTGGGAGGGAGCTGACTTTGGATTAGCTCCTGGAAGCACCAGAGAAGAGGGGGAGTCCGGAGAGAGTGGGCTCATGGTGAAAGGGGAAGGGAAGGGTGGAAGAATCAGTTTCCTTGTGGCAGTCTGAGGGGCTGGCCCACTGCTGGGCTGAGGGCACAGATACCTGGGGATAGGATACTCAGCACTGCCCTCCCTCATTTTGGGAGCCAGGGCAGAGGTCCTGGTGGCTGCAACAGCATGGAGGGAGAGGGTACTATAAATAGGCAAGCTGCCCACCCTTGTATAAACTGCATGGGCCTGGACAGTGAGTGGTCAGTGGCAACCATGCTACATGACAAACCAGAAGTCCTCCCAAGTTTCCTGGACTGTGTAATCCATGAGGTTCCTGCATGATGCTAAGATTGGAATTTGAGGGGGAACCTGGGTGGCTCAGTCTGTTAAGCATCTGTCTTTGGCTCAGCTCATGATCTGGGGGTCTGGGATTCAGCCCCGTGTTGGGCTCCTGCTCAGTGAGTGGTCTGCCTCTCCCTCTGTCCCCTCTTTCATGCTGGTGCTCTCTCTCTCTTTCACATGCACTCTCAAATAAATAAATAAATAAACAAATAAAATCTTAAAAGAAAAAAAGATCAGAATGGGAGAATCCTTAAATATGGCTGAGATTGCATTTCTCCCCATTCCTGTTTGTGGGGACTGACCAGGGCTAATTGGATTTGGATAACCAAAGACACATACACTGAGTGAGTGTGGGCCTTGCAGTAATTGGACACGAGGTTATGATACTACATGGTGATGCAAAAGGCGAGGGGGACCTGCCGTTACCCTGCCTCCCCTTGCCCCCCAACCCTAACCCCAACCCCACTTCTCCCTGCTACTGTCATTCTGCCTCATTTACAAACAGCTCCTCTGGGTGAGGGTCTGCTTCTCCTGCAGAGTCCAGTTCCCGGGCCTTGAGGTAACTTCCCACATGTGCACTCAGAGTTGTCTGCTTACTTTTGGGATCCTCCCTATAATATCTTAGCAATTCAAGCGGCTGGAAAGCTGGGCTTTCGATGAATGGAGGATTTCCTCAATTATGATATGAGTTAAGGTGATGCTGGGACAGAAGCCATCAACGTGCTGGAGATTTCGCTAAGTGACTAGCACTGGGAAAACCCTGACCTCTTTACTCTACTTTTTTTGATTAGCATGGTATTTTTCTTAAAAAAAAAAAAAAAAAAGTTAAATCAGTTGGGACCATCCAAAATTGAGGTATTTCATATAAAAACGTGTGTTCTTAACATCTCTTGAAAAGAAAAACGCAACCTATCAACAGGAGGGCCCTGTGCTCCATGGCAATGCCTGGCTGGTGCCGAGTGGGGCTGCCCCAGGATGAAGAGCTGTGCCACTCAGCTCGCGAAATCACTGTTACGCCCTACGATATTGCCCTTGCCCACCAGGCCCACGTTGGCATAGGAGCCGGCCTCCTACCCCAGGTCCTGGAGAGGCTGGCAGGCTTCCATCTCTCCTTTGCTTATAAGCTTAGTGTAGAAGCCAGCTTGCTTCTGCCTGCTGAGCTTCCAATGTTTGCTTATTGCCAGCATCGAGTCACTCTGGTCGCCTTTCCTGATCCCTCCCTGGGTGTTTCTGTCATATTTTCATTGTGAAGCCAGATGGCCGGCTTCTGCACACAAAGTATATGAATTGAAACGACCAGGCCAGGTCCTCACCTTAACAGTCCGGTTGTCCAGGCCCTTTGTGCACTCCTCAAACTCCACTCCAACAGTGAAATCTAGGTCATAGTTGCGGAATGTGCTGTTGGTTTTTGTCTTGAAGTTATCGCCGTTTTGTTCAATGATCTTTGTCTGAGTCAGACGTACTGCGATCTTGCGGGTGGCAAAATCAATATCTGTTGGCAAAGGGAGTCGTGGAGGTTATGATGTGCTCAGTCATTCTTTGATTATGGTTCATTCTTTGATTATGCTCATTCATTTCTTTAACAAGGCCAAACATTCAGGACCAGAGACACAGACCATGGGCAGCCCACATTTCTTTGCTCAAATGGGAAACAAGAGTTGTCTTAGACACAGCCAGTTTGGGCATCTCAATCAATTGTTTGAAAATGTCAGGTCTCTCAGTGCCTCCTCAGGAGTCCTGATGGGAGAGGGAGGTAGCAGGCAGGGCTCACCCCTGAGCTGTAACTCTCAGTAGGCATGTGCATTCATACACACACACACACACACACACACACACACACACACACACACACACACACACCCCTCCCCCAGAGAAGTTCCATTCTATTTGACATATTGGATTTCCTTCTAGGAGTTTGCTGAATGAAAGATTTCATGGCTTAAAAGAAAAAAAGATCGCTTAAAAATAACCGATCTATGGGTGCCTGGGTGGCTCGGTGGGTTAAAGCCTCTGCCTTCGGCTCAGGTCATGATCTCAGGATCCTGGGATCCAGCCCCACATCAGGCTCTCTGCTCAGCAGGGAGCCCACTTACCCCTCTCCCTCTGCCCACTTGTGATCTCTCTCTCTCTCTCTGTGTCAAATAAATAAATCTTTAAAAACATATAAATAAATAAACAAATAAATGACGTGATGTAACATAACGTAACGTGACGTAATGTAACGTAACATGGCCGGTCTAGATCATGGGTAAAATGGGCCTTTTGTTAATGTCCATGACTGCTAAGAATACATACACAAGTTTTTTTGTGTGTGTTTTTTTTTAAAGATTTTATTTATTTATTTGACGGGGGGTTGAGAGAGAGAGATCACAAGTAGGCAGAGAGGCAGGCACAGAGAGGAGGAAGCAGGCTCCCCGCTGAGCAGAGAGCCCGATGCGGGGCTCGATCCCAGGACCCTGAGATCATGACGTGAGCCAAAGGCAGAGGCTTTAACCCACTGAGCCACCCAGGTGCCCCGCAACTCAACTTTTAAAACAGATTAGGGGTATACTTAGCTGGGCTGTTCTCCCACAGTCATGGGCCCCCAGCATAACTTTAAGTGTATTCCAGACACTTAATACTTGTGCAGAGACATCTTTGTCGCTTTTAAGGAAAAGATGAATTATTGTTCATATTTTTGCTATTGTGAAAGTTTAAAACAAACCAAAGTAGAATGGAGATTATAAGGAACTCCACACATCCATTACCCAGTTCAACCATAATCGGATTTTGGCCACATTTATTCCATTTACATCTTTTCTTTGTCTTGGTTTTTTCCATCAGATTCTATAGAAGTTTTTTTTATTTTTTATTCCCAGCGTAACTAAGATTCAATTAACAAATAACATTGCATCACTTTAAGTGGTATGATGTAATGATTTGATACACGTATATGTTGCAAAATGTTGACCAACAATAAGGCAGTTCCTTTTAAAGTTTAGTATGCATCAGAATTTCCAGGAGAATTCGTGCAAAGAGAACCCTGGGCCCTGGTCCTATAGATTCTGACTCTGTAGGTCTTGGGGCAAGACATGAGTTTGCATTTCTAATAAATTCCAAGGTGATGTTCATATCTTTGGTCATTGATCACACTTTGAGCAGTATTGCTATGACAGATTGAAGATACACTGGTAGTATTTGTTTTCACATATATATTTTTTAAATTTTATTTTATTTTTTCAGTGTTCCAAGATTCATGGTTTATACACCACACCCAGTACTCCATGCAATACGTGCCCTCCTTAATACCCACCACCAGGCTCACATATATTTTTGATTGAAACAAATGGCAATGGATGTTTGAAAATTAAGTCTCATTAGAGAGCCTTCCAGTTATCTTTAACTACATCTTTATTTTAAAATACGGAGGAAGTTATTAGGAAGTATTTTAGAGAAAAACGTACTCATTTCCCAGTGACTATTAGTAAGCAAAAGGGAGTGTGCCCTTCAGTGGGGTGTTTCATTTACTAGCTTTGAATTTTACAGTATGAAGCTAGGTATGGAGCTAAACTTCTTGCTGACTTCTAGTTGTGTATAAAATGTCGCCCAAGCCAAAATGTCACTGTCCTGTGGAATAGATTTAAAAACAGGATAATTCTGGAACTGCTATAAACAGCATTAAGCTCTTAGTAGCTAGCCGAAATCATATTGGATCTCCTTTATGTCTGTGAATTCCCCAGATATTTTTGGATGCCAATCTAAACTTTAACTTTTTTTTTCTTCTTTTTTTTCAGAAATTCCACCTGGAACTTTTTAAAAATACTGACATTGGTTCTATCATAACCCCAAAATAATAATGACCTCAAGAGTAAGAACAATTCAGATTCGTTGAGCGTTCTTTCTCTGAGAATCCCAGCCCCATCTCTATGGTAGGGGTAATTAAACTTCACACTTTATGCTTTCTGGTGCAGGAAAAATACTATTGTGCCCATGAGGAAGAGCAGCAGTTACCAACAGTTAGGAAGCTCCTGGCAATATGGAGAATCAACACCTCTACTGACCTACACACACCCTTTCTGCTGCCCTTCCATGGTGGCCAAGCATCACTCCCCTCATCCTCTCTTCCCATTCCTTTCTGACTCATCTTCTTCTGGATTTCTTTGGTTACTATCACTCTTCTCCTCCTAAAGGACCAAGAAGAGACTGAAGCTGGCTGGTTGGAAGTCAGTGTGGGCCAGCAGTTTGATCACAGCTAGGAACCCACAACAGTATCATATCTGCATAGGGAAGGGCTCTGGCTGGGCTTTTGGATCTGAATTGTATAGTCAGCCTTTATCATAAAGGGAATAATTTCAATAATTTCAACATCAGGCAGCCCAGAAGGTAAAAGTATTACATACCTGTATCCTAAGTTGCAAAGAAAATCAAGTTCAAGTTGGCATAAGCTAGTGCATGAACGCTAGTGCCTTGCTCAAATATCATTCATGACTATTGGTTGAGAACTTGTCATGTCTAATAATTCACTAATGGGTCCCAAAGCTGGCTGCCCATCAGGATCATGTGGGAAGATGTAAAAACTACAGATTTCCGGGTCTTACCCTAGAACCAGAATCTCTGGGTGGTTTTAGATCTTGGATTTCTTCATAAGGGGCTGTGTGGAGAGACTCCTATGGTTTAAGAAATTTGAAAGCCATGACTTAAACACCTACTCCTCAAGCCACAGGTGATGACATGGAGGCCCAGAGAGGTTAAGTGACTTGTCTAAGCATACACAGCTAAAAAAGCAATCACAGGGTTTGATAATTGGATGGATATGTGTGGAGGGATCAGGTTGGGAGGAGAAAACATTAGTTTTGAGCTTGGGAGTCAAGGTGCAATCCAGGAAAGTCAGAGAGAGAATTAATCTTATGGGGAACACAGAGGCTGAATTTTAGGTCAGATAACCTGGAGGTTACCCTGTGTGGACCCTTGGTAATATTGGGGGTAGTAATTAGAACATACCTTGGAACCAATCAGGAATGGTGCCCTAGGGTGGAACCACCCTTGGGAAACTTCACCCAACAAACCCATGAGATAAGTATTATATTATCTCCATTTTACTAATGAGGAAACTGGCTCAGAGAAGCTGTGGCATTTTTCCTGGGTTGTATACCGAGGAAGCCATCAAGGTGGAATTTGAACTCAGAACGGCCTGTCTCTGGGGCCAGCACAGTGCTCCACAAGCTCAGGACCGGCCCACCTTGTCAGAAGGTCCAACCACCCAAGTCTGTGCACTTTCTGTGGCTGCCCAAATACCAGTTACTTCTGAGTGACTCTTCTTTACAATTCCCCTGGAGCCACAGGGACTTCTATATCCAGCTGGAGGACAAATCCCTGTTTGGGGAAGTATGTTTCCCGGAGCTCTAATGTACCGTCTTTGCCATGGTAAAGTTGGTTTTATCAGTTTTACCAACTTTACCAGTTGTTTTCTGGGTTCAGGGTTCTCTATGAAGTCTGAGCTGGATCAATCACACTCTAACCCCTGGCCTTTTTCTGATAACTCATTTAGCTTCTGCTCCATGGCTTAGGGAATTGTACCTAGAAACATGCAAGCCACAGAGCCTGCAATGAGGCCACAGGACATGGAATTAGATAAAAGCTCTCTCTGCTGCCCTTTGTGCTTTGAACACTGTAGGCTAGCATTCACAGAGCTCTGGGTACCACCACCTCCTGTGTTCACCATGGTGCTTAGCTTCATAGGTCATCAGGTGGTCCAAAAAGTGTGGCTCATGATCAACTATGTTTGGGAAATGAGGTAAAACCAAGAGAAGCTGGTTTCTACACTGAAGAACTACACTGAAGAGCCTTCAATCTAGGAAAGGTGTTTTGTAACCCCAACAGTGGGGATACAGGATATGAACTTTCCCAGTCTTGTGTGGCCGTAGGCCTGCCCTGTGGTGGGACATCCCACCCAGCTGATCTGGTTTTCCGTAGAACATGATACAGAAAGGGCTGACAAAACCCTCCAGCTTTCCCTCAGTCACCTGGGTCCTGCAATTACAGAACTACCTCCTTTTTAATTTTCTCACTTCAAGGCAACTGCTGGCCTGTTTGGAAGGGAAAAGACTAAACAGAACCAAGTGGTCAAGTATTTCTGTCTTAGAAATTAATCCTGTCTTAAGACTGCTATAAGTCACTGAAGAGTCTTTCTTATCTAGTCACTATAAACACCTGCCTATGGCAGGCAGAGGGCTAACATGTCACACTCCAACTCCTGTTTCTCCCCTTCTGCCCCAGAAACACAGTCTAGTGAGTCAGGTGATACCTATGTGTCCAGCTTCAGTCCCATGGCTAGACACTTGAGTCCAGATCTACAAACAGCAGAAAGCAGTGGCCATAAGTGGAGCTATTATGAACTGCATCAGGTTGCTTTGAGGATTAAATTTGATAGTGTTTGTGAAGAGTTCTGCCCAGTGGCTAGCGGCTTGTGGTAATGGCCTCATAAGTAATAGCTGCTACCATCATCATACTCATCATTATGAAGCCCCTTGATCTTACAGGTTGCTGTGCTCCACGTCCTTCCCATTTTCCCAGTTTTGCCCCGTGTGCTCACCCCCTAAGTCCCTGCAGCTCGCCTCTCAGCTCTCCAAATCTCACAAGACCCAGCCCCAGTCTTGCCTTCTCCAGCCAGTTCTGCTCTTTCCCTGCCTCCTTCCTCACTTGCTCTTCAGACCACACAGCTTTACCTCCCAGGAGACACAGCCTGATAGTTTCCTCTGATTTTTTCATGGGGGTGATTACTCTTTCCTCCAAAATCTTACCTCTATGAGGATAAGACAATGCTGTCTTTTTGCTCTGTGTTCCCAGGGTTGGGCACAGAGTAGGTGCTCAAGAAACATTTCCAGATTGGTTAATGGGCACCATAGTTTAGGACAGTAGTTCTCACAGTGAAATCTCTAGGCCAGCAGCATCACAGCACCTGGGAACCTCTTAGAAATGTAAATTCTGTATTCTTTGCTGCCTGTTCTTCTCATTTAGTACCCTGAATATGTCTTGTCAGCCCTTTCTGGCTTGCCAGGTCTCTGTGGATAGGTCTGATGTTATTCTGATTTTCCTCCCTCCATACATAAGAAATCTCTTCCCCCTAGCTGCTCTCAGGATAGCTTCCTTGGATTTAAGATTTCCAAGTTTCGCTAGTATATGCCAGGGTGTTGGTCTATTTTTTTTAATGTTGGGACGGGTCCTCTCTGCCTCTTGGACACAAATGCTGTTTTCTTCCCCAGATTAGGGAAGTTCTCAGCTATGATTTGCTCAAATATACCTTCTAGTCCTCTCTCTCTCTCTTTCTCACGTGCACATGCCACACCCTCAGGGGTCCCAATAATTCTAACATTGGAAAGTTTCATGGCATCATTGATCTAAGTCTGTTCTCATGGACTTTTAGCTGCCTATCGTTATCTTTCTCAGCTTCCTTCATTCCTATCAGCTCATCTTCTAGATCACTAATTCATTCTTTTGCCTCATTTACTCTGGCTGTTAGAGTATCCAGTTTAGACTGCATCTCATTCATAGCATTTTAAAGTTCTGCTTGATTAGATCTCATTTCTGCCATTAGAGATTCTATAATGTCACTAATGCTTTTTTCAAGCCTAGCTATTGACTTCACAATTGCTACCCTGAAGTCTCTCTCACATTTTGCTTATACCCGTGTCCATTAGTTCTGTGGCAAAGGACATTGTCTCTGGTTCTTTCCTTTGTTCGAAGTTCCTCCTCCTAGTCATTCTGTTGAGGGATGGTTGAGGGAATGTACAGAGTCCAAAATATCAATCACGGCCCAAGCAAAATGTACCTACAAAAAAATCTGAAGTGGTTGAAAGCTACCACAGATACACCATCAAAGCCAAGATGATCCAAAACAATAAAAAAAAGAAAAGAGAAAAAATAAGAGGGGTTTTAGGGAGTGAGATTATAATCTCTCAGGGTGGACAAAGCAGGGTGATCTGTCTGGTCCTGCTTGATTTTTGGTCTCTGTGTTAGAGGGTTTGGCGAGCCTGGTGGTGGGTATTGACGAGGGCATGTATTGCATGGAGCACTGGATGTGGTGCATGAACCATAAATCTTGTAACATTAAAAAAATAAAATAAACAACAACAAAAAAGAAGACACTCTATCTCAAAATTGCAACAAAATCAGAACATATATATATATATATATCACAATAAAATTGAATAGAGTGAAAAATGGGCTAGTACGGGGAGTAAATCTATAAAACATGTATGTGAAAAAGAAAATAAAAGTTAAGAAGTGACTTAAAAACATAGGTTGGGAAATGAATAAAGATGTGGCTCATATGTACAACATATTGTATTCTAGGAATATTATTCAGTCATCAAACATGATGAATACCCACCATTTGCATCGACATGGATGGAACTGGAGGTGATTACACTAAGTGAAATAAGTCAAGCAGAGAAAGACAATTATCATATGGTTTCACTCATATGTGGAACATAAGGAATAATGCGGAGGACCACAGGGGAAGGGAGGAAAAACTGAATGGGAAGAAATCAGAGAGGGAGACAAACCATGAAAGACTGGATGTCAGGAAACAAACTGAGTGTTATAGAAGGGAGGGGGTGGGGGGATGAGGTAAGCAGGTGATGGGTATTAAGGAGGGCACATGTGGTGATGAGCACTGGGTGTTACATGCAACTAATGAATCACTGAGCATTACATAAAGAACTAATGATGTATTATATGTTGGCTAATTGAACATAAAAAAAAGTTAAAAATAGAGCTACCCTAAAAAATAAATATAAGAAAAATAAAATAAGATGATATCAGAGAGGGGGGCAAACCATAAGGGACTCTTAGTCACAGGAAACAGAGTGTTGCTGGAGGGAAGTGGGTGGGGGGATGGCGTAACTGAGTGATAGGCTTTAGGATGGCATATAAAATAAAAAAACAAAACAAAACAAAATGTAGATTCTGGGGTATACCCTAGACCTGGGGTTCAGGCCCTGCTTGTTAACAAGCCTTGCAAGTGATTCTGTGCATGCTAAAGTTTAGAAGCATTGGTATAAGAGAGGGAGGGTTAGGTCCAGGTATTAACGCTGCCCCAGATTTCCCAGCTATGTGACCTCAGGGAAGTCACTTTCCCTTTCTGAGCCTTCCAAGCTTTCTCACAGGAAAATGGGGGAAAGAATGCTCATCTCACAGTGTTATTTATGGAAGAATTAAGTTAAAATGATGGTAAAATACTTTACAAAGTACCAATGAGCTTATGGGTATTCTGTGCACATTGGCCACCACCCCCTGGCCTTTTCTGTTTAGGTGAAACAGTGGCCAGATTGGCATTCAGTCCAGAGTGAAATATTTGGTTCATATTTATGCATCTCCAAGGGCTCTAGACTCCGAAGGAACAGTCAGGATAGTGGCTGATAAAATGTCCCAGCATTTTATCCAGGCTGGCCAAACATTTCTCTGCATGGACCAGCTTCCTCACTGCCAAGTTTGGCTAATGGGTAGAAACAAGTTTATCTCCCACTCCTGAGGTCCATGCTATTTTAAATCATGGTGCCGGAACTATAGTTAGGAGATGAGAAAGAAAACCACAGGCCAGGTGTTAACCAGGTGAAGCAAAACAATGAAGGGAGAACTGGGGATTACAGAATAATTTAGGATGGCAGTGTTCCTCAGAGAGGATGTGGAAGTCAAGGCCTGGAGAATTTAAGTGGTGGGTTCAGAGTTACTCAGCTGGGATAGAGTTCCTGACAGGTTGCCCACAGATGAATTCTGTTTTTCACTCACACCTAAGGCTCCCCTAACAAAAATTATCGCTTGTCCCTGGTTGCCTACAAAGGTAGATCACAGCTAAAAATGCCTATTGCTGAGAGAACTGGTTTGTCCTGGCCACACCAGCCCCTGTCGATCTTTCTGACCAGAGCCAGGGGTATCTTATTAGGGGCTCTATGCAAATGGAATCAAGCATTGCTGCTTCTCTGGATTGAAAAATGGCTCAGCATCTCGGCCACCCTTTAGCATTTGCACAGGCTAGTTAATCATGTCACCTCTGCTCCACCCCAGGGAAGGGAGCCAAGTGTTCTGTTGGTGGATTCGTGATATTTCTAATCAAAAGGAAAGGTTTAACTGCAGCTGTAGAATACACACACACACACAGAGATTACAAAAACACTTCCTCTTTGTACTTTGCAGAGAAAATTATTTTCCTGATATGGTATTTTAACACCAGGGTTATCGAGTATGTTTTATCTGCTTTTCTGGATTAAAGGTATCTTCGAGCCTGATTTATAACCAGGTGAAATGAATTTCTATCTCAGAGGAAAAGGTCCAAAGGCAAGCTATTTCTGAATAATATATGTGGTGTGTAGCTACTGCAGAAGAAAACAACAACACTGAGGTGACTTTATTAAAGCATACTTTCCATAACTGCATTTTGAACAATGTAAGTCATAAAGTTGAAATATGAGTATACCACTCACCATTACAATGCTTTGTAATATGCTTGTGAAAAAAGCTAAAGTGGCAGGCTAAAAGGGCAGGCACTCTTTGTAAATTAAAGAGAGAGATGCACACATATTCATCATGTGAAATCGGAGACCCATTTCAAGTGCGGCTTTGATGGGCTTCAAACCTGGACTCCTTAATTCTCAGGTCATCAGAGAGAAGCAGAATGCAAGAGCAATCTTTTCTTCATTTTTTCCTCTGGATAACACATTTAGAGAGAAATTGGACTGGCCCCCTGCCTGCCTCCTCCTGTCTCTCGTGGGCATCTCCAAATATGTTTAAAACCTTTCCTAGCCAGTAGAGGCAGGCTGGAGACCCTGGGGTGTCTCCCTGCTCCCTCTGCATGATTTTCCCTCCCCACTCATACTCTAGTACTCACTACTGGGATGGAGGCAGGGGGCAATGCAGCCAATACAAGCTAGGAGAGAAGGGGCTCTCTCTCTCTCCTAGGGAAGAAGCTAGGAAAGAGCTGAACTTATCTCCACTGGGGGCTTTTCTACTACCACTTTCCCAGCACTTTAAAAAGCTTAAAAGTCCAACCAAGGATGCCTGGGTGGCTCAGTTGATTAAGCGTCTGCCTTTGGCTCAGCTCATGATCTCAGGATCCTGGGTTTGAGTTCTGCATCAGGCTCCGTGCTCAGCAGGGAGCCTGCTTCTCCCTCTGTCTGCAGGTACCCCTGCTTGTGTTCTCTCTGTCTCTGACAAATAAATAAATAAAATCTTTTAAAAAAATTAATAAAAGTCCAACCAGATACCATGTGGTTCAAGTAAAGACTATGGCAATGTATATAATAACTTCCTTGACCTCTAAGCACTAGCAGAAATCCAAATTCTGTGAAACTAACTCCTCAGGTCATCAGACATTTTTTCTTTCTCTCTCTCTCCCTTCTTCTCCCTCATTTGGTAATTAATTTCCACCCAGGGACTCTGAGTGATCCTTGCAATGTTTCTGAGGGTGCTGACTACCATCCCGACAAACCTTGCTCAGAATGAAGCTCCTTCTCCCCTACCCCAATGCATAGTACCTGCACCTAGAATAGTGCTGTGGAAAGAACTGGGGAGGTAGAAGCAGGCAGACTGGGTTCCTGTCTGAGTAACATCATCGTCCAGCCACAGGTGACCCTGAGGAGGTCCTTTCACTTCTCAGGGCTCAGATTCCTCATCCTGTGAGATGGAAAACATTCCTTCCATCTTAATCCCTTACTATAACCTGAGCTCTAGATCTTGTATCAGCATGCCAATTTTAATACTCTACCTGGATGTGTAACAGGCATCTGAAATCAAAATATGCAAAACCGAAGTCTTAGTGCATTTTGCCCTGCCCAGTACCCCTCGCCAAACTCACTCCTCCCCATGTCTTCTCTATTTCAGACTATGGGATCACCATCTTCCCAGTTGTTCAGCCCTAAGCCTGGGCCATCGTCATTTCTTCCATACTCTCTGGTTTCACATTCCTCCGCAAACCCTGTTGACTTTATCTCCAAAATAGATGTTGAACCTGTTCTCTCTTCTCCAGGCCCCTGGGCACTACTAGCCCAAGCCACCATCCCTTCTTGTCTGAATAACACAGCTGCCTCCTAGGATGGGCCTCCCTGCTTCTAGTCTTGCCTTCTAATGATTCATTCTTTACATTGTAGCCATAATGATCCTTAAGGAATATAAATAAGATGGATTGTCTTCCATCACAAGGGCTCACCTTCCCCTTGTTTACCATTTCCCAACACACCAGGCTTTGTGCTTCTTGAACATGCCAGAACTTTTGCATTTGCTGTCTCCTGTACCTGTGACACCACTTCTCAACATTCAAACCTTGGCTCATTTATCACCTCCTCAGACAGCCTTCCCTGACCACCCAATGCTCTTCACTCAAGAAGTCCTTTTTATTTTATTTAAAGCCCTTACGGCTACCTTCAACTATTTACTTTCTCTCGCTGCTGCTAGCATGTACACCCCAGGAGGGCAAGGAACTTGTCACATCGTTGACCACCACGTTTCCAGTGCCTAGAACAGTTCTTGGCATGTCATAGGTGTTCAATCATTTGTTGAAACTGAACAAATTAAATTAAATAATGTATATAAAGTTCTGGCAAGATGTTTACCATGGCTTGATAATGCCTATCATGACATGTGCTCCCCACTGAAGCCGGACCATGGCTCTGAAATAGTCAGGACAGGATTTGGAACATTGTGGGTATTTAGGAAACCTTTCCTGGCAGAGACCATTCAGAGAGGAGCTGCCTGACTTCAGCCTCTAAGCCTGCCTCCTTTCTGCTAGAATTTTCCAGGGACCCAAAGGACTTTTTGCAGTGGCCTCTGCTCTTTTAAATCTGTGCATGTTAATTTAAATGAAAAGATGTTCTTCATAGATGATGCCCCCAACTTTTTTTCCAAATAAAGGAAAGAATTGAATTTTTCCTAATATTTACAATTTGTGGACTAAAGAATTCCTAGATGTCTAAATCGAACATTAACTGAGCAGTTTTATGACACACACATTCCATTATATGTCCACATCTTCACTGATTAAAGTTACATGATGGTGTTTCATTTTCTAGGCTCCTTCCTGGCACGGCCTCTGCCTAGTCACCAAATCTAGTCTATTTCCCACTCCAGACTTTACCTTGTGCACCTTCTTGGCACTGCTCTTACCATCTACCCAGGGCCATCACAACAACCTCTTCACTTCTCTGAGAGTTCCAATAGATCTACTCACTCCTGACTGTCAGAGTGAGCAGACTGGTGGCTTCTCTCTCCTTTGCAGACACTTCCTCCCCTTGTAGGATGAAGTCCACACGTGGTGGCATGCCGCCTTCAAGATTTGACCTGTCACCTTTCTGACTCTTTTGTCCCCTCCTTGCACTTCACCTTCTGGCAATACAACTTGTTCTGTTCCGTCTGCCCAATACCACATTCTTAATGGCTTGGCCTTTGCATGTGCCTGCAGAATCATACCTGACTCCACTTCAAAACCCCACCCAGCACTTAGAAGCCTTCAGTGGCCTGTGTACAGTAGCTCCCTCTACCACCTCACACATATATCTGGTTCCTGTTGCTCTATCGCTATGGACCCAAGGGATGGAATCACCCACTGTCCCATGGGCGACAGATTACATTTACTTAAACGGCTGCAGCAATACTTCTCATCCTACCTGCTGTTTATACCATGTGACTTTGACATTCCTCTCACTGAGAGATGGGGTCTCTGTACTGTTCCCTTGAATGTAGGTGGGCTTATGTCTCCTTCAAACCAATAGAATACAGTGTAAATTATGCTGTATGATTTCTGAGCCTGGGTCATAAAAGGCCATTCAACTTCTGCCTTCTCTCTCTTTGGACACAGCAAGCATGCTGTGAGGAAAACCAGGCCAGAAAATTCCTATCTAGCAGAGGAAGAAACTGGTTCTGGAAGGTTAAAAAAAATTGGTCAGGGTTAGAGAACAAGCCTTAACTGAGCCGGCCTCTCTGGGTTGGTTTCCTTACCTGCATGATCTTGCTCAGAATTATACTTCTGAGCTAAGCTCCAGACCATCTTCCCATGTATAGCATCAGTTTTCCATTCTATTGTCCACTCAGGGTACTAAACTCAGCACAGTAGGGCTGGGGCTCTGGTACGAGGATTTGTGTCTCTCCCCTCATCCCCCAAGGATTTGAGGTAAAATACAGATAGCCAGGAGGAAAAAGAAAGAAAGCAATTCTGTGTTGGAAACATGCCTGGAGTACACAAAGAAAGTTCCAATCTCTGTAAGTTGTGCAATACCTCCCAGCTCTCCCCATTCACTAATGTTCATCAAGCCAGAAGTTAATTGCACAGGAAATTCCACAATTCCCATTCTGGATGAGAGTTCCCATCACCTTGTCCAAATTATTGAGCCTCTGACCCCATGGGCAGCCCCAGCAGTGGGGAGATTCCAACCAGGAGTTCCTTATGTGGAGAGCCCTAAAACTGGAAGAGTGATGAGGAGGCTGCTGCAGGACAAAATAAGCACAGGAAGTCAAAGTTCCCTGCCCAGTGCCTGCCCCACACATCAGCTCATCCTTCAGGTTTCATGTGATTTCTGACAGCCCCATGAGAAATCCCGCAAGAGAGTCAACTCAGGACACATACTATTAAGCTTTTGGCCTGGGAGTCCAGTTCAAAAGTCAGGTAAAGCAGTGAGTTGTTTTATCTGGGTGACAAAACCACTCCTAGCTTCTTGGGTCTGATATTCTCTAGCTGAGAAACTTTTTTTAGCTACTCCTTATCTGCTTCTCCACCACAAGCCTGACACAAGAGCAATGCAGGGGCCATTCGTGGGTGATATCTGGTCCAACTGGTGATCTAAGAGACAGCGATCAAAAGCAAAAGAGCTACTGTATTATCCTGTCAAGTTTGGTTTTACTCTGTGTGTGTGTGTGTGTGTGTGTGTGTGTGTGTGTGTCTGTGTGTACCCTCTATTCACATGTCTTTTCTCTGTGCCAGATATTATGCTAAGCACATTTCAGATATAATCTCATTTCTATTATTCTCAATTTACAGATGAGGAATCTGAGCTTCAGAGAATTTGTATGATTTACTTATTACTA
Organism: Procyon lotor; assembly: GCA_028646535.1. Lineage (NCBI taxonomy): Eukaryota > Metazoa > Chordata > Mammalia > Carnivora > Procyonidae > Procyon > Procyon lotor. Next base: position 79,069,234 of record CM053603.1, read on the forward strand.
CATAGCTAGCAAATAAGGAGTGAAGCTTGCACATAGATCTGCTGATCTCCATGGTGGCACTGTCTGGAGGGCTGGACCACATTTCTCCTAAAGTTCCCTTCTTCCTCCACCACTGGTCTCCCCCTTACCTAGGGCCTTCATGTAGCCTTCAAAGTTGTCATTACTTTCCATCTCCCAGGTTCCATTCTGGTCCCTTGTCATGGCAATAGCCTCTGGTTCAGTGTGGGTGAGTGCTGAATGTCAAGGAGCAGACTGCAGGGAGAACCTGTTGCAATGAGCTACTTTTATAGTGTAGTAGACCAGGTTTATGACTTTGAGATAACAGGTTCAAAGGTTATAAGCACAACCCCAAAAACCTTTCCTTTCCTTTGCAAAGTTCAGCAGGACTATGAGCAACACACTCTCAGAAAGTCCAACGTGGCCAGCATGGGTGTCCCAGTGACCTCTTCCACATGCAGGGTTCGAGAGCAGCTCCTTTTTGTCTGGCTGGGTTCCACAGAGCTCTTGGCCCCACACTTGACACTCTATCCTGCCCTTGAGGAAAACAAATACCCTGTGCCCACCCCACATTGGGCAGGGACCAATCTAGTAAAAGCAAGCCAGATCTGGACGGGGGGCCAGATGGGAGGCAGAAGGGAAGTGGGACTCTACTTCAAGACCCCAGGAGCAAGCTGAGGATTGCCTTGATCAAAGTGGGGGGCATAGCTGGCATTTGGACAAAGACTCTTGGTTCAGGCTCTTCCTCAAATTAGCTGTCCCAGTGAGTCAGAAAATGAGTCGGTTTCTTGCTCTGATGCATAGTTCTGAGAGATGAGGCCTGAGCAGGGGCTACTACACTCTGAAGCATAGAAGTGTGGGCTGAGATGGATAAACCAGGAGTCCCCAAAAGTGAGGCCAGTTTTGATTATGGCACTTTGGAGTTCTAATATATGTATTCATATGCTGTGAAATCTAAGCAAATGGTTCTGTGTGGTTTGGAGGATGTAAAGCAGCACATCTCTTTTTTAGTAAATATACCAGAGTCAGGAAGACACACATTAAAAAACGGCCCAGCTGCTATCAAAAAACCAATGTAGGATAAAGGGAAGAGTAAAGGACAACTTCCTACAAAGAGAAAATGAGTGATGGCAGAAGAAATAGACAGATGATAAGCATCAGTCTTCGTTATTTGATATCCAGCCAGAAGCTGCTGTAAACTGGATACTTAGCCTCCTGGTTTAGAAAGGCAAGTATTCCTTTCTGGGTTCAGATTCAGGGACTTCCACATAGCCCCACCTATCTCCAGCTAATCTCTTATTAGGCCTCCCTTGCAAGAAAATATTAAAAAGCTGACCTGGTGGGGGAGATGGTTGGGGACAAAATTGGGATTGCTAATTGCAATAAGCAAAAGGTTTGAATTTTGCTTCAAGATTCAAATAGAGGCATTGACCTTGTACCAGGCAGGAAGTTGAAACTAAGATGCTTGCATAAAACTAAAAGGACAGACTACTCTTCCAGTGAGAATGTGAAATACCCAAATCTGCCCAGGGACAAAAAGAAAGCTTGTCTATTTGGCCTGGGATCTATGTGAGTTAAAAAGAAGTTCTGCCCTGCTCTGCCTCTGATGTGGGGTTTGAGCTTATGCTTCCTTTTAGCCAATGTATTAAATATATGGAGTCCTGAACTTGCAAAATGTATAGGCTTCCACAAAGAAGTAAATGTGAAAACTGTCTGGAGGAACACATTCAAAGTAGGCCAACCAGAATTTACTGTGATAAAGTCAGCCAAATGTGAGCTCATCCAAAATTGTAAAACACACATGAAAATCCACCAAAAAGCAAACAGCAGCAGAAAAATACAGTCAAACTAGATTGTAAAAAGTCTCAGATGATAAAAATGGTCAGTAACAAACTATAAAATAAGTATATTTAGAATGGACCAAAAAAATTAAAAACATGAGAAAGGGTAAAATGACATTTAAAAAGTAGGTTGAAAAATAACCAGAGAGTAGTTTTAGAAATTTAAAAATGGAGTCATTAAAATTTAAAAGGTTATGTGATTAAAAACAGCTGAAGAGAGATTTAGTAAACTGGATGATGGAGTTGAGGAAATTATCCTGAATGTATGTAACACAGAACACATGGTGGAAATTTAGAACATCAAAATAAAAATAAAAACTCTAAAATATTCCAGAGAAAACAAAAACAATCATACATTACCTATAAATAAACAAAATACAATAATTGGATTGATATCAGACTTTTCAACTATTCTGATGGAAGTCAACAATGAACATCTTGCAGTGATGAGGAGAAAGACTATTGACTAAGAATTCTAAATGCAATGAACTTCATTAAAATATGAGGGTTTTAAAAACTAAAATACTTTCGGGGCACCTGAGTGGTTCAGTGGGCTAAGCCTCTGCCTTTGGCTCCAGTCATGAGCTCAGGGTCCAGGGATCGGGCCTGCATTGGACTCTCTGCTCAGTAGGAAGCCTGCTTCCCTCTCTCTCTGCCTGCCTCTCTGCCTACTTGTGATCTCTCTCTCTGTCAAATAAACAAACAAACAAATAAATAAATAAATCTTAAAAAAAAAAAAAACCCTAAAAAAAAAAAACAACTAAATACTTTCAGATATAATAGCCCCAAACTGGAAACACCCCAAACATTCATTGATGAAAAGATAAACAAATTGTAGTATATTCACACAATGGAATACTACTCAACAGTAAAAAGGAACATAATGATATGAATAAATCTCATAGCTTAATGCTGAGAGAAAGAAACTTGATACATAAGAAGATTGTATGCTGCATGGTTCCATTCATAGGAAACTCCAGAAAAAAAATCAAATCTACAGTGATATAAAATAGATCAATGATTTGGTGAGTATGGGAAGAAAAGGTGGGATGGGAGAAGGCACAAGGGAAATTTCTTGGGGAGGAAGGATGGAAATGTTCTATAGTTCAGGTGGTGGCTGTATGACAATTGTTAAAACTAAAACTCTACAATTGAGAGCTGTTCCTTTTTATTGTATGTAAATTAAATTTTAATAAAAAATTAATGAAAAAATTTTATTCATGCATTAATCCGTGATGGTTTTGAAAAAAAAATTAGTAGCAATCCAAAAATGAATCCCATATTATAACTGTATGGGAAATTAGCTGAGTGACATGAAGTAAATGTGTGCTAAGAAGGCTGTAATTATTGATTGACTAGATGTTTCTAAGAAATATAAGTTTAAATATTATCTGAAAAACAAGAGGAACCTCTAGAGCAGTGGTTCTCAAATCCTAGCAAGGGTCAGATTTATCTGTAGGGCTAATTAAAACATATATTGTTGAGGGGAGTCAGGAAGATGGCAGGGGAGGATACTGAGCTCAGCTCATCCCATGGGCACACAGAGATAACAGCTACATCTCAACAAATAACTCTGAAAATGACTTGAACTCTGGCAGAACAGACTTTCACAGTTAATCTTAGAAAGAAGGCCATGTTAAAAAGGGTAGGAAAGGTAGAGATGCAGTTGGGAACCAAACTCTTCCAGTGAGACTATCCACAAGTGGGATGGACATCACAAACACAGAGAAATGAGAAGGTCAGACACAGTACCAGGCACCCAGGGCACTAGGGACCTGCACTGGGAAAATGAGTCCACATAACATCTGGCTTGGAAGCCTGCAGGGCTTAATTTCAGGAACTTAAAAATCAGAGGGCTTCACAGCAAATATCATTCTTAATGGGGAAAAGCTGACAGCCTTCCTGTTGAGATCAGGAACACGACAAGGATGCC
>CM053603.1:79073504-79090624 GCA_028646535.1 Procyon lotor
TTTTTAAGATTTTATTTATTTGACGGAGAGAAACACAGTGAGAGAGGGAACACAAGCAGAGGGAATGGTAGCGGGAGAAGCAGGCTTCCCGCCAAGCAGGGAGCCCGATGATGCAGGGCTCGATCCCAGGACCCTGGGACCATGACCCAAGCCAAAGGCAGATGCTTAATGACTGAGCCACCCAGGCGCCCCTCAACTAATTTCTCAGCAGAAACTTTGCAGCCCAGAAGTGAGTGGCACAATATGTTAAAAGTGCTGACAATAAAAAAACCTACAACCAAGAATACTCTACCCAGTAAGGCTATCATTCAGAAAAGAAGAGATAGGGTTTCCTAGACAAACAAAAGTTACAGGAGTTCATCACCACTAAACCATCTTTACAAAAGAATGTTTAAGGGAATTCTTTAAGTGGAAAAAGCAGACCATAATTGGAAGAAAATTATGAAAGGAAAAAATTTCACTGGTAAAAGCAAATATATAGTAAAGGTAGTAGATTGATCACTTATAAAGCCATATGACCTGAGCGAAGAGCAGGTGCTTAACCCACTGAGCCACCCAGGCATCCCTGGGGCCCTTTAGATAATAATCCCCAGAGGCCAGGTTATCATCACAGGGTTTGGAGCAGAATAAGGCTTTGTTGTGGGGGGCTGTCCTGTACATCACAGAATGTTTAGCAACATTCCCAGCCTTTATCCCCTATATGAAAGTAGTAAAAATTAATTATATCTACAAAAATTTGTCAAGGGATATGAAAAATAAAAAGATGTAAAATATGGCATCATATACATGAAACATGGAGAGGGGAGTAAAAATTTAGTGCTTTTAGAATGTGTTCAAACTTAAGCGACCAACTTAATACAGACTGCCATACACATAAGATGTTATATATGAACTCTATGGTAATCAAATCAGAAACCTATAATAGATACAAAAAAATGAAAAAGAAAGGAATCCAAGCATAACACTAAAGAAAGCTATCAAACAACAAAGGGAGGAGAGCAAGAGAAGAACAAAGAAACCGAAGAACTATAAAAACAATCAGAAAACAATTACAAAACAGCAATGAGTACATACCTATCAATAATTGCCTCACATGAAAATGAACCAAACGCTTCAATTAAAAAACATAGGCCGGGGCACCTGGGTGGCTCAGTGGGTTAAAGCCTCTGCCTTCAGCTCAGGTCATGATCTCAGGGTTCTGGGATCAAGCCCCGCATCGGGCTCTCTGCTCAGCAGGGAGCCTGTTTACCCCCCTCTCTCTGCCTGCCTCTCTGCCTACTTGTGATCTCTCTCTCTGTCAAATAAATAAATAAAATATTTAAAAAAAATAAAAATAAAAAAAAATAAAAAACATAGGCTGCCTACAAGAGACTTACTTCAGACCTAAAGTCACATACAGATTCAAAGTAAAGGGATGAAGAAACATATACCATGCACATGGAAGTGAAAAAAAAAGAGCTAGGGTAGTAATACTTACATCAGACATTCTAGCTCTTATAATAGCTTTTTGTATGCTAAAACAGTTTTCGATCGAGGATGGTTTCGCCCCACAGGAGACATTTGGCAATAGGAACATTTTGGTTCATTTTAACTTGGGGGGGGGGAAGGAGTTACTGCTGATACAGAGGATTAAAAGCCAGGTTAGGATAAATGCTAAACATTCTGTGATGTACAGGACAGCCCCCCACAACAAAGCCCTATTCTGCTCCAAACCCTATGATAATAACCTGGCCTCTGGGGATTATTATCTAAAGGGCTCCAGGGATGCCTGGGTGGCTCAGTGGGCTAAGCGACTGCTCTTTGGCTCAGGTCATGATCCCAGGGTCCTGGGATTGAGTCCTGCATCGGGCTCCCTGCTCAGCATGGAGACTGCTTCTTCTTCTCCCTCTGCGGCTCCCACTGCTTCTGCTCTCAATCTCTCAAATAAATAAAATCTTTAAAAAATGAAATAAAATAAAATAAAGCTTCCTAGGCACTATGAAATCTGATTTCTTCTCAATCTGTAGTAGCAACAGCATTTTAAGAAACTTAACACACTACAGAGTAGAGGTATACTATAGTGTCTGTAAATTTGTCATTACAGAGTTATTTAAATATTCTGTCCTATTTGTTCCATGAGGGCAAGATTGAGGGCAGTCTTGATCTTTGCTGTATCCTCAATGCCTGAGACATGATAGGCACACAAATGCTCTTTTAATGAGTGAACAAGTGAAGGAGATTACTAACTGGACTTCTCTCCCCAAATAGCATGATTACTGTAGCTAGTGGTGTTAGAAATTATGAAGTAGCTTTAGTTCCAGGCAGAGTTCTTTCTCACATCCTCTTTAAGAAGTTGGTCTACATACTGCAGCTCATTATCTCAAAGTTTAAATTCCTGAATAACCCATTGTTGATGTTGCCAGGCATGATAATTCTTTGCATCCTGATTAAGAATATCAGCAATAAACTCAAGCTCCTGAGATGGATCTTTTAGCAATTCCACTAACACTTGCCTATGATACCAAACTTGATAATTTTGGGGCTGTTCCTCAATTATTGCAGTGATGTTGTTCATTTCCTCATGTAAACCCTTTTCAGGGGCTCCTGGGTGGCTCAGTGGGTTAAAGCCTCTGCCTTCGGCTCAGGTCATGATCTCAGGGTCCTGGGATCGAGCCCCACATCCGGCTCTCTGCTCTGCAGGGAGCCTGCTTACCCCCCCCCCCCCCACCGCCTGCCTCTCTGCTTACTGGTGATCTCTCTCTGTGTCAAATAAATAAATAAAATCTTTTAAAAAATAAATAAAAATAAAATAAATAAACCCTTTTGAAGTGACTTTAAGAGAACTCTCCAAAATTGCCAGTGTATAATTGGCTGCACTTAACTCAATATCATCTCTGGTTACTTTAAAAGCTCATTCACTTCTTTTATCATGCCTGCAAATAATCATAAACATCTCTAAATTTTTCATAATAAATGATTTAGACCACTGAATTGGGACCATCATTCTACGGCACTGGATCTATATCAGTTCATTCTGCTCTGTCCCTGTACAAGACATAGGTGGGTGAGTCTGGGCTCAGGAACCTATTATCTATAGGGTATGCCACTGCTTCTCTAGGCTCAACCATAGGTGGCTGATACCCATGGCATCAGCTGGATGCTCATGCAAGTTGTCCCCCAGGGCCTACTCCTTCCTCTCCTTTTGGTTAATGCCCCTGAAACTTGCATGTTTGGCCTGTGTTTGTTATGGGAACTAGATACCATCAGATTTGTCCTTGCCAGAGTCTCCAAGTGGAAGGAGACCTGGAGTTCTTTCAGCCATCACACAGAGTGGGGTCTTGTTCTAGATTTTTTTTGTAAATTGTGCCCTTTTCCCACTTTTGTGCCCAGAAGGCATTCCAGGAGAGCGGGAGGTCACATACCCTGATTCTTCCCAGGACCATAGGGACCAAACTGCTTTGGCTCAGGTAGGGTATTTACTCCTTGTCCTTTCCACCCACCCCTACACTTTAACTGCAATTGGAAGGATGTAGGGAGCTGGCAAGAGTGAGTCACTCTAGACCACCTCTTCCCAAGGGAGCTGTCCCTGCCTCTCTTCCAAGGATTCTTGGGATACCCTTGGGAGTCCTGCCAGATGAAAACTGCTCTCCACTGAACTTTTCTTCTAGCAGACCTAACAATTTTTGACATTTCTCAGATTAGAGAAAACCTGTTTATTTATTGTCCTTCCTGAGATTAGGGGATTATTTACTATCTTTCTCCTTGTTTTGTTTACTGCCATATCCCCAGTACCTAGCACATTACAGATAAGGAATAAACAAATATTTGTGCCGGGAAGACTGCTGGTGTTGAATGTAAATAGGGAGGGTATTTCTGCAGCAGAAGTCCCAATTTTCTGTATACTCTGCAAAAGAAGGGCAGAAGCATTTTGACTACTAGTGATGTTGTAATCTACCAGCAATCTTTCTTTTTAAGACCTCAAATTAAATGAAAACATTGGTGACTTAATCAATAAAATATTGGTCCATATTCTCTCCCACCATTTATCAAATGCCATTGGATGTGTTAAAGTCAATGAAGATGTGCCCATTCAAAAACCTCTTATTATACAATGTTTTGTTTCCAATAAGTGGTTTAACCCTTGATTAGAATAGCAATCATGATGTTTTGTTGAGTGTGCCAAGCACTTGTCCTGGCTTGTTTCACTTAATTCTCTCAGCAACCCTTCAAGAGGGGGAGTGTCACCAAAGTCCCACTATGAGGATGATGAAGATGAGGTTCAGAGAGATTAGGTATCTTCCAAGGGTCACACAGCTGTTAAGAAGATTGTGGATTTGAACCCAGACACTCTTCCATCTGACCTATAAAGCTCTGTTTTCTAGCTGAGGAAAACAGTATTTACTTAGTAAGGCAGTGTTGAGAATTAAATGGTGTAATGTTTGAAAAGAGTTTAGTGCAGTGGTTCTCCAACTTTGGTCCTATCAAAATTACCTCCATGAACTTGGTGAAAACACGGAGTCTAGACCCTACGCTACTTTAAGGATCCTGGGCCTCTGTGTGCCTTATTAGCTCCCCGGGTGATTCTAATACCTATGAAAGTGCAGGAAGCACTGATGCCATACATGATATACACTAAACATGTGGGAGCTACAAAACAAACCAGCAGAGACAAAATTCCCATGAAGTCCAGCTATTAAAAGAGAGCTGAGGGTAGCCAAAGATGTTGGACCACAGTAAGGACCAGCCTCTTATGGTCCCCTCAGTGTCCTGTGTTCTGTGAATGCAGCCCTCTGGATTTGGGAGAGCCAGACCTCAGGAAGGGGTATTAGTAATGGCCATGGTATGCTGGCCTGCGAGCCCATAGTGACCTCAAGGCAGCCACTGGGGGGATGTCACTCTTTTGGGGCCAATGCAGGTAAGGAGTACCAGGTAGTACTGCTCTTGACCAGCCAGGTGGGTTGCCAACCTCAGCCATGTATTGGAGTCAGATTGAATGTTTCCGAACTGGACACCCCCACGAGGCAACTGGGGCCAAGCAAGTCTGGTCCCCATAGTGTTGGGAGTCCCTTCAGCTAGTAGGCATCACAAGGCCTTGCTTTAGTTTTTATGTAAATTGTGCCCCTTCTCCAGTTTTGTGCCAAGAAGGCAGGCTAGGAGAGCAGGAAGTCAAAAATACTCATCCCTCCTAGGACCAAAGGGATCAAAGGGCTCAGGCCCAGTAAGGGGCCCATTTGCAATCCTTGTGTCCTCCCCATCCTCTTATTAATAGTCAGGAGGAGATAGGAACTCGGCAGCAGTCACTCCAGACCAACTCTTCCCAAGGGGACCTGTCCCTGCCTCTCCCACTGACCTTTCCTTCCATGAGACCTAGGGAATATCTGACATTTCCATTTGATATATTTTACAAATCTTTTCAAATCAGCACATATGATCTACTTCATTCTTATTTATCTATTCTTATTTTATTGCATTTTTGGATAGGTAACATATTCACATGGCTTGAAATTGAAGTAGCATGAAAAAATACATAGTGAAAGTTTGGTTCAGTTCCTGCTGCTACTACTGCTAAACAAGAAACCATTTGTGTTAATTTCTTGTGTATCTTCCCAGAGTTTCTTTATGCACATAAAATCAAATATGAAGATATTTTCCCCTTCTTACCTTTTTATCCAAAATATAGAACACAACAAACTTGGATCCCACATTTTTCCTTTTTGTTTCTCTTAGCAAATTTTCATATTAATACACAGAGAGCTTCCTAATTCTTTTTGACTTCTGTATAGTATCCAGTTCCTTCCAAGTACCAAAATTAATTTAGCCAGTACTGACTAGATGGTCATTTGGGTTGTTTACTGTTATTTTTAATTATAAACAGTGCAATTCTGATCTATTTTGTGCATATGTTTTTGTACACATTACAGAAAATGTCAAAGTGGTTTTTAATAGGTTGTCCCAGTGTATGAAAGTTCCTGTTTCACCACACTCATGGCAACCCCGTGTATTATCAAATAATTAAAAAAAAATCTTTGTCAATCAGATAGGTTTGTAAAAATGTATTTTGTTGTTTTAAAATGGATTTCTTCTAAATACAGTTGAGCATATTTTCAATTATTTGTGAACTTTTTCCTGCGAACTGCCTTTTCATGTCCTTTGTTCATTTTAAATTGGGTTGTTAGATTTTATTTTTACTGATTTAAAAGGCTTTTTATAAAAGTTTGTATGGAACCACAAACAACCCGAACCCCAAACAGCCAAAGTAATCTTGAGAAAGAAGAACGAAGCTGGAGGCATCATAATTACAGATCTCAAGATATACTACAAAGCTGCAGTAATCAAAACACTAAGGTTTTGAGGACGCCTAGGTGGTTCAGTTGATTAAGCATCTATCTGCCTTTGGCTCAGGTCATGATCCAGGGTGCTGGGATTGAGTCCCACATCAGGCTCCCTGCTCATCAGGGAGCCTGCTTGTCCCTCTGCCTGATGCTTCCCCTGCTTGTGCGTGCTCACTCTCTCTCTCTCTATCCCACAAATAAAGAAATAAAATATTTAAAAACAAAACAAATAAACAAAAAACCCCACTATGGTTTAGCATTAAAAACAGACACATAGTTCAGTAGAATAAAATAGATAGCCCAGAAATGAACCCACACCTATATGGTCAATTAATCTATAACCAAAGGGGTAAGAATATACAACGGGAAAAAGACAGTTTCTTCAACAAATTGTGCTGAGAAAACTGAACAGCCACATAGAAAAGAATGAAACTGGACCACTTTCTTATACTATACACAAAAATAAGCACAAAATGGATTAAAGATCTAAATATGAGACCTGAGATTATAAAACTCCTAGAAGAAAACAGAAGCAGTAACCTTTTGGACATTGGCCTTAGCAATATTTTTCTAGATATGTTTCCTCAGGCAAGGGAAACAAAAGCAAAAACAAACTACTGGGACTATACCAAAATAAAAAGCTTCTGCACACTGAATGAAACCATCAACAAAACAAAAAGGCAACCTACTGAATGGGAGAAGATATTTGCAAATGATATACCCTGATAAGGAATTAATATCTAAAATATATAAAGAACTTAAATAACTCAAAATCAAAAAACTCCTGAAATAATCCAATTAAAAAATAGGCATAGGACACCAATATTTTTGCAAAGAAGATGTACGACCGTCAACAGACACATGAAAAGATGCTCAACATCCCTAATCTTCAGGGAAATGTAAATTAAAACCAAAATGAGATATCACCTCACATTGTTAGAATGGTTAGTATCAAAAGGCCAAGAACAATAAGTGTTGGTGAGGATGTGGAGAAAAGGGAACCCTCATGTACTGTTTGTGGGAATGTAAATTGCTACAGCCATCAGAGAAAACAGTATAGAGGTTCCTAAAAAAATTAAAAATAGAAACATCACGTGAACCAGTAATTCCACTTCTAGGTATTTACCTCCCCACAAAAACAAAACCCTAATTTGAAAAGATTTACACACTCCTGAGTTTACTGCAGTGTTATTTACAATAGCCAAGATATGGAATATATATATATATAGAGAGAGAGAGTATATACAATGAAATATTACTCAACCAGTAAAAGAATGAGATCTTGCCATTTTTGGCAACACGGATGGACCTAGAGGGCAATATGCTAAGTGAAGTAAGTCAGAGAAAGACAAATACCATATCATTTCACTCATATGTGGAATCTAAAAACAAAACAAAACAAATGAACAAACATAAAATCAGATTCTTAAATACAGAGAACAAACTGGTGTTTGCCAGAGAGAACATGGGTGTGGTGGTGGGGAATGGGTGAAATAGATAAAAGGTACTAGGAGGCACAAATTTCCAGTTATAAAATAGATAACTCCTACCTTCTGGGGCATTTGGTACTTCTGACTTCTGTGTCCCACGGGAAGGTCTATAGGTAAATTAGATGGCTTCTCATTGGCAAACTCCTTTGTGACATTTATATTTTTTTCTACTCTGCTAAGTCAATTACACTCATCCAAACATTTTCCCATTTTTCCCATCATTCAACTGCTCCTTCATTTTTGTGGTTTTATGGCATCTTTATTCTTTTTTGAAAAGTTGTGAAAGGTTTTTAAATGGGAAAAAAAAAAATCAGTGGGTGTCCTGTCTAGCTCACCTATTCAGGTTGTCTTTGGCTATGTTCCAATTTTGTAGAGATAGGGGTTAACTTGTAGAGCTGATTGTGACGCAGTTATTTCCAGTGTATAGGTGTGCAATTGATTCTTGATCATGGCAATGCAAATAGGTTTTGTCCAGTAGAGAATATAAATCTCTTTAAGTCAAATTATCATTTGAACCAGTTGTGACATCTTACTGGTTCCCTCATCAATTAATGAGTTAATTTAAAATCTTCGCTTGGTATTCATTTTATATTTGTATGAGTTTTGGTTTCATCTTTTTAAAAAATATCTTTTAACAATTTTGAAGTTTCTGCTGAGATGCAGAATAGATTCATCTGACAGAGGCAGGTAGACTGTGTGCCCAGACAAGTATGCTTCACAAGCTGCTTAAGGCAAGACACTTTTTTTTTTGTCTCCTAGGTGAATCCCAAGTGTGAGAATTTTAACTTTGCCAACTCTACATTCTCTGGTTTTTTTTCCTCCATCAATTTTGCATTTTGGTTTTGTTCACTTATGGTCCATTAGTTATACTTCATCGGTGACAGCAATAACTGGGCATTTGTCTTGATGATCTGGCCATTTGATGGTTTTTATAGATAAATGATAGATATCTATTCTTTGCTAGGTGAGAGATGACAGAGAATCTGGTTTATTAGTTCTTTTTATTTGTTTTTCTTGCTATTTGCTTATGTGTTTGTCTATTCGGAACACAGATTAATTAAAAAATTCATGCTCACTAGGAAGAAGAACAGCTCTCTTTGATACACAGAATGGTGATATTCAAAAAAATTTGTGTCATGTGACCTGTGACTAAAATTATAGAATTGAAGCTATAAGCTCTCTGTCTGTAATTTGGAAAGGCCTTTACCTTTCAGTGTGTGTGTGTGTGTGTGCGTGTGCGTGTATTTTCCTATTTCTGGAGGGTATAAATAAATTAGAGTACAAAGTCTTTTAAATTAAAGGAGTTTTGCTCTGGTTGGTTTATAGAATTAATAAGTAGCTATATAAAATCCCCCCAAATAAGATAATTAAACTTTGAATACTTTAAATGTGCTGTAAAAATATGTTAAAATTATTCTTCCTGATGCTAAGTCCAAAACCTTTTAAAAATCCAAATTCACATTATTAAAGTAAATGTTTGGTAAACAAGACCAGTTTACTAATGTGAGTTTAATAAAAACAGCTTTGTCTTTTCTGATTTATCACTGTTAAGTATAATTTAAGCAGTTTTTTCTATGTAGGTATGTTTTTCTTAGACATTTATAGGTTTGCTAATCAAATAAGTTAACATTACTCCTACATAATGCTTAAGATTATGAAAAATATAAATTTATGTTTGACTAAATTGAATCATTATTCTGACAAATTTTTAATTTCAACAGCTTTTTTAAAAACCATGAGCTGATATTAAATTAAATTATTATGTAACCAGTGGATATCTAGGTACTTTCTAAGTAGTACAGAGCACTGACACATTGATTACTAAGCATAATTTTGCTTTTCTAATATGCTAAAAGAGAAGCTATAGCAATGAGTCATGTTAATGAATGTGCTCATTTTTGCCACACAGGAATGCATGTGACTGTAAAAAACTGTGTTATGAACTCTGCTAATCTGCTAAAATGCTTCAGTATGACAGAAAGTTCTCAATTATTTGTTCTCTAGTTTTCTCTGTGAAATAGAAGTTAATTACTTCAGTGAAAAGTTATAATTAATATGACTGGTTGCAACTGCACTAGGAACAAAGACAGAGAACTACAGCCAAGAATATGCTTTTGCTTTTCCATAAGCAGTGGTTCTTAGGATTTATGTGGTTACAATTATTTATATTTACTCCACTAAAAATCAAAACTGAGAAATATTTAAAATACTCATTTATGCATTAATTTGAAGATAGCGATGAATGCATAGCATGTTATCAAAAATAGCATCTTAATATTATTACAGAATTAATTTTGAACTTATGGATCCCTTGACATTAGACATATTAGAATAAAAGTGTAAACAGAATATGAAAAGGTATGGTTAAGGAAAAAACTTGGAAAGTATATTTTTCTTATCCGGGTTTATAATCCTTAGTCTTATAAGCTATGAAATGTGTTAGAATTTTTGCAAAGGTGGACTTGCATCTTTGATTTTTCTGATTAATGTCTTCACCTACAATGCAATGTCTATTCTTTTTAAAGTGACCACATTCTTGAGTGGCCCAGAACTGAGGGCTTCCTGGGATGTGGGACTTTCAGTATTACAATCAGAACAGTCCTGGGGAAGCCAGGAGGGTTGGCTACCTTATTTACTTTCTGTGTAATCTGCCTAAAAAGCAAAGATTCTGTAACTTGCCTGAATAATCTTACATTCTCCATATTGACTTTATTTTTTTAATTTTTAAAAATTTTTAAAAATTTTGTTATGTTAGTCACCATAGAGTACATCATTAATTTTTGATGTAGTGTACCATAATTCATTGTTTGCGTATAAAACGCAGTGCTCCATGCAGTATGTGCCCTCCTTAATACTCATTAAAACTGACCTAACCCATCCCCCTACCCCTTTCTCCTCTGAAACCTTCAGTTTGTTTCCTGTAGTCCATAGTCTCTCATAGTTCATCTCCCTAATTCCCCCACTCCCTGTCATCCTTCCCTTCCTTCTCCTAATGTCTTCCATGCTATTTCATATGTTCCACATACAAGTGAAACCATATTATTGTCTTTCTCTGCTTGAACTTATTTCACTTAGCATAATCCCCTCTAGTTCCATTCATGTCAATGCAAATGGTGGGTATTCATCTTTTCTGATAGCTGAGTAATATTTCATTGCATATATGGACCACATCTTCTTTATCCATTCGTCTGGTGAAGGGCATCTTGGCTCCTTCTACACTTTGGCTATTGTGGACATTGCTGCTATGAACACTGTGGTGCACGTGCCCCTTCTTTTCACTTCAGCTATATCTTTGGGGTAAATACTAGAAGTGCAATTGCTGGGTTGTAGGGTAGCTCTATTCTTTACATCTTGAGGAAACTCTGTACTGTTTCCCAGAGTGCCTCAACACTCAAAAGACAAATAATCAAGTAAAAAAATGGGCAGAACACATGAACAGATGCTTCTCCAAAAAAGACATACAAATGGCTAACAGACACATGAAAAAATGCTCAACATCACTAGCAATCAGGGAAATACAAATCAAAACCACAATGAGATACCACCTTACACCAGTTAGAACGGCAAAAATTAACAAGGCAGGAAACAACAAATGTTGGTGAGGATATGGAGAAGGGGGAACTCTCTTACACTCTTGGTAGGAATACAAGCTGATCCATTTGGACTTTATGCTTTTAACTATGAAAAGGAAGGAAAGGAAGAAAAAGAAGAGAAGGAGAAGGAAAAAAGGGAAGAAAAATAAAGTTTCCTTGCTTGTGAAAGTGCTAAGATTCTTTACAATCTTGTTTCCTCCCCATATTTATTTTTAAATGTTTTATTGTCACCTTGATTCAATAAGCAACCAAGTACTGTTTCTCAGGTACCAATGATCCTGTCTTAATCAAGTGTCTAAATCTCCTCTGACAACTCTTGATTTTTGCCTTCCAAAAATCACATCTGAAATATAGAAGAAAATAAATAAAACTTGCAGGAAATATTTTACACCTAAAGTAGTCTTTGAGATTTCCCAGAGGGTTCCTGGAAAATCACAAAGCTTTGTTCTTTTATCTTATAAAAAAGGAGGCTAGAAATAATCAGGTTTGGTAAGCTGTATGGGAAGAGTTGTTAATAACATCAGAAGAAATGCTCAGCCTTCCCTAGGTTAAATTTGTATAGGTAAGATGTTATTAATATAAATATTTCAGAAATTTTATGCTTTATGGGAAGTCCCTGGAGATTTTTCAATGCCTTGCTTTCTGTTTATGTTTAAGTTCAGGGAAAACACTGACTGGAAGTCTTATAAAAATAGTTCTGGTGAACTTTCCCCTATATATTTGAGTCTTGTGTTTTATCTGATGATATTGAGCAACAACACATTTCATTATTGTTTAAAGTGTTGACTGCCAGGCTTTTTTTCTTTTTTAAAAATATTAATCAAGTAATTTTTAGGTAAGTGGACCTCAATTCATATTGGACCTAATTACAAAGTTGTATAGAAATATAGATGTCTAGGCCTTACTTCAGACTTACCTAAAATTTTTACTTAATATTCTTCATATATTATGTACCTGTTATATTTAAGGATTATGATATGTTCTATCTTAAGAAATTTCCCTCTATAAAAGTATATTCATCCAATTTTATAAGTCAGATGTAGCATCTACTGGCTTCTTAGCAAGTAGACTTAATGACTAATATAAGAGACATTTGTTTAAAGTTTCTTTGGGGAGAACAGGTTTATTATATTTGTTTTGTATACCACTAATCAAATAACCAAATATCCTTCCAAGTTGTATTATTCCTGCGTTATTATTATCATGAACTTTCATCTGTCCATTTGAAAAATTTCAGTAATAAAATAACAATAGCTCTGTCATTCTTTTTTTTAAAGATTTTATTTATTTGACAGAGAGAAACAGCGAGAGAGGGAACACAAGCAGAAATGGTAGCGGGAGAAGCAGGCTCCCTGCTGCACAGAGAGCCCGATGCGGGGCTCGATCCCAGGACCCTGGGATCATGACCTGAGCCAAAGGCAGACGCTTAACAACTGAGCCACCCAGGCGCCCCTCATTTTTTTTTTTTTTTTGAAGATTTTATTTATTTATTTGACAGAGAGAGAGAGATCACAAGTAGGCAGAGAGACAGGCAGAGAGAGGGGGGGAAGCAGGCTCCTCGCTGAGCAGAGAGCCCGATGTAGGGCTTGATCCCAGGACCCTGAGATCATGACCTGATCCGAAGGCAGAGGCTCTAACCCACTGAGCCACCCAGGCGCCCTGCTCTGTCATTTAAAAATAGTTTTTGTGTGGAGCAAAATGGTTCTAAGACAGAAGTTTATAGCAATACAGGCCTACCTCAAGAAGCAAGAAAAATCTCAAATAAATAACCTAACCTTATACCTAAAGGAGTTAGAAAAAGAAGAACAAATAATAAAGATTACAACAGAAATAAATGATGTAAAAACTAAAAAAAATAAAAAAATAAAAGAATAATTCCATGAAACCAGGAACTGTTTCTTTAAAAGATCAACAAAACTGATAAACCTCTAGCAAGACTATTTAAAAAAAAAGAGAGGACCAAAATAAGCAAAATTACTAATGAAAGAGCAGAAATAACCACCTCAGAAATACAAATAATTATATCAGAATATTATGAAAAACTATATGCCTACAAACTGGACAACTTAGAAGAAATGGATTAATTCCTAGAAGCATATAACCTACCAAAACTAAAGCAGGAAGAAATGGAAAATTATAAAAGACCAGTTACCATCAACGAAATTGAATCAGTAGTATTAAAAAAAAAAACTCCTGAAAAACAAAAGTCCAGTACCAGATGGTGTCACAGGTGAATTTTACCGAACATTTAAAGAAGAGTTAATACTTCTTCTTCTCAAATTATTCTAAAAAAATGCAATAGGAAGGAAAACTTACAAATTTATTCTATGAGTCTAGGATCACCCTGACACCAAAACTATAAAACCATCACCAAAAAAAGATAACTATCAGCCAATCTCTCTCATGAATTTGGATGCAAAATTCTCAATAAAATATGAGCAAACTGAAACAAACAATATATTTTTAAGAATCATACACCACAATGAAGCGGAATTTATTCCGGGAATGCAAGGGTGGTTCAATATTTGCAAAATAATCAACATGATGTTTCACATTAATAAGAGAAAGGATAAGAACCGTATGATCATCTCGATAGATGCGGAAAAAACATTTGACAAAGTACAACATCCATTCATGATTAAAAAAAAAAAAACCTCTGCAAAGTAGGTCTAGAGGGAATATATCTCAATTTATTAAAGGACATATATAAAAAAACTCACAGACAACATCATACTCAGTGGTGAAAAACCAAGAGCTTTTCTCCTAAGGTCAGGAACAAGACAAGGATATCCACTCTCACTACTTTTATTCAACATAATAGTGGAAGTCTGAGTCACAGCAATCAGACAACATAAGTAAAAGGCATCAAAATTGGCAAAGAAGAAGCAAAATTCTCACTAAATGCAGATGAAATGATACTATCTATAGAAAACCCTAAAGATTCTAACAGAAAACTACTAGAACTGATAAATGAATTTAATAAAGTTGCAGGATACAAAATCGATATATAGAGATCTGTTGCATTTCTATGCACTAATAATGAAGCAGCAGAAAGAGAAATGAGGAAAACAATTCCATTTACAAATGCACCGAGAACAATAAAATATCTGGGAATAGACTTAACAAAAGAAGTGAAAGACCTATACTCAGAAAACATTATAAAACACTGATGAAAGAAATTCAAGATGACACAAACTAATGAAGAGACATTCCTTGCTTGTGGGTTAGAAGAACAAGTATTGTTAAAATATCTATGCTACCAAAACAATCTATAGATCTAATTCAATCCCCATCAAAATACCAACAGCGTTTTTCACAGAACTAGAACAAACAATTCTAAAATTTGTATGGAACCACAGAAGACCCTGAAGAGCCAAAGCAATCTTGAAAAAGGAAAGCAACGTTGGACATATCACAATTCCAGACTTCAAGTTATATTACAAAACAGTAGAATTAAAACTGTATGGTACTGCAATAACAATAGACACATAGATTAATAGAACAGAAAACCCAGAAATAAAACCACAATTGCAAGGTCTGTTAATCTTCAACTAAGCAGGAAAGAGTATCCCATGGGAAAAAGACAGTCTCTTCAACAAATGGTGTTGGGAAAACTGGACAGCAGGAAAAACTGAACTGGACCACTTTTTTTACACCATACACAAAAATAAACTCAAAATTGATGAAAGATCTAAATGTGTGACAGGAAATCATAAAAATCCTAGAAGAGAGCATAGGTAGTAGTTTCTCTGACATTGGCTGCAGCAGCATTCTTTTAGTGCTATTTCTCCTGAGGCAAGGGAAACAAAAGCAAAAATAAGCTATTGGGACTTCATCAAAATAAAAAACTGCACAGCAAAGGAAACAAAACTGAAAGGCAACCTATGGAATGGGAGAAGATATTGCAAATGACATATCCAAAGGCCTTGGTTGTTTGGTCAATTTGTTTAAGTTTTGGTAGAAAAGAAGACAGATTATTACTAAACCTATGCAAATAACTTATCGCCATAAAAAAGAGACTCATAATTTCTGAATTCTAGAAATTCTTAGAATTAGATATCACTTTTTTTAAATTTTTTAAAATTTTATTTATTTTTTTTTCAGTGTTACAAGATTTATTGTTTTGCACTACACCCAGTGCTCCATGCAACACGTGCCCTCTTCAATACCCACCACCAGGCTCGCCCAACCCCCACCCCCCTCCCCTCCGAAACCCTCAGTTTGTTGCTCATAGTCCACAGTCTCTCATGGTTCATCTCCCCCTCTGGTTTCCCCCCATTCACCCCTCCCTTCCTTCTCATAATGCCCTCCATGTTTTTCTTTACGCTCACCACGTAAGTGGGACCATAAGGTAATTGGTTCTCTCTGCTTGACTTATTTCAGATATCACTTTTAACTGTTTCATTTTAGTTTATAAAAGCAGAGTCTACCAAATTCCCATGGGTCACTTAGAGCATAAGAAGAAATAACAAGGGCTTCCCTATATATGCGAAAATAGTGCATTAAAACAACATCAGCGATATTCCAAACAACCACAATAAAAATTTTCTCATCAGTTCATTCAGTTCTATATAATTAATTCTGGTTCCATTTCATATCTTAAATTCATAGTCTCATGAAGCCATCTGTTTCTCAACTGAAAGGGTTCTGAAAATCCTGACACAGTCTACTGATACGGTCTGAAAGTCACCTAAGTGATTCCAGCTCACATGCCTCTACCCAAGAGTTAATTCCTTGAAATGTCAATATTTGGAAGTACATGTTTCTATAGGGCTCTGAGACTTTGTTAAAAACACAGATTCTAGCCTGTAGCTTATAGGAGAAACTTCAGCAAGCATTAGAGTAAAACAAAAACTATTTTTTGTTCTTATTTGTTGTTGTTTTTCACTTCATTTTATTTTTTTCATCACAACAAATGTACTCTTTAATCCCTATCACCTATTTCCCCCATCCACCATCCAGTTTCTCTCTGGTAACCATCAGATTGTTCTCTACAGTTAAGATTCTATTTCTTGATATCTCTCTCTCTCTCTTTCCCTTTGCTCATTTGTTTTGTTTCCTAAATCTCACATATGAGTGAGATCATATGGTATTTGTCTTTCTCTGACTGATGGATTTCACTAAGCATTATATTCCCTAGCCCTCTCCATGTTGTTGCAAGTGGCAAGATTTCATCCTTTTTATGGCTGAGTAATATCCCATTATATATGTATATTATACATACACATATGTATATATTGAAAAAAATATATATATATATCTTCTTTATCCATTCATCTATCAGTGGACACTGGGCTGCTTCCATAGTTTAGCTATTGTACATAATGCTACTATAAACATAGGGGGGCATGTATCCCTCTGGATTAGTGTTTTCATATTTTTGGGTAAATACCCAGCAGTACGATTACTGGATCATAGTGATGAGGGAAAAGAAGCCAAGCTGAGGACAAAGCAGAAGCTGACACCCTGCAACCTTTCCCCTCCCCCCACTCCTGGGTGGAACAAATGTGACATTTTTCCAGGAATATCCCATCTTATTTTAAATACCTTGCTAGAGGGGAAAAACAACCTTAACCTGACAATGGCAAGGCCTCAAGGACTTAGGAATCTTGTAGGTCCTCTTTAGTATATGAAAGTTCTATTGAAGCCTCCCTTTTTCCTTACCTCCCCCCAACCCCACCATAAATAACCTGCCACCCCTCACAACCCAGGGCAGCAGCTCTATC
>CM053603.1:79091124-79111669 GCA_028646535.1 Procyon lotor
ATTTGAGAATATCTTCTCCCATTCTGTGGGTTGCCTGTTTGTTTTGTGGACTGTTTCCTTCGCTGTGCAAAAACTTTTTATCTTGATGAAGTCCCAAAAGTTCGATTTCGCTTTTGCTTCCTTTGCCTTTGGAGACATGTCCTGAAAGAAGTTGCTGTGGTTGATGTCGAAGAGGTTACTGCCTATGTTCTCCTCTAGGATTTTGATAGATTCCTGCCTCATGTTGAGGTCTTTTATCCATTTCGAGTTTATCTTTGTGTATGGTGTAAGAGAATGGTCAAGTTTCATTCTTCTACATAGAGCTTAGTCTTTGGCAATTAGAAATGAAGCAGCTATGAACATTCATGTACAGGTTTTTGTGTGAACATAAGCTTCTATTTCTCCGGGAAAAGTATCCAGGAGTGTTGTATGATAAGTGTATGTTCAATGTTTTAAGAAACTTTCAGACTCTTCTAGAGTGTCTCTACCATTTTATATTTCCACCAAAAATGTATGAGTGATCTAGTATCTCTGGATGGTTGTCAACACTTAGAATTATCAGATTTTTAATTTTAGCACTCCTAACAAATATATTAGCATGTTTTTTGAGCAGATAAGTCATTATGATTTAATTTGCATTTTCCAGTGGCTAATGTTCCTGAACATCCTTTAATGTATTTATTTGACACCCTTACGTCTTCACTGGTGAAGTATCTATTCAGTTCTTTCCTTCATTTTCTAACTGGACTGTTTTCTTACTATTGAGTGTAGAGAGTTCTTTATATATTTTTATACAAGTCCTTTGCTGGATATATGATTTTCAAATGTTTTCTCCCATGTAGTCTTTTTATTGTCATCAACGTCTAGCCATTTTGCTACTTCAGTTTTGATTTACTGTTTGATGCAAAAATATTTTTAAGAGAGTGAATATACCACAAAAAGAATGGAATTTAATAATGATACAAGGTTCATCAGGAGAGAGGCCATCCAGGGCTGATAAGGAAGGTGTCTCGCTTCAGTAGGGCCTTTGGCTGAGTCTTCAAGAATAGGTAGGGCTTGGGAAAAAATAATCTGTAGTGATTGCAACAACCTTGAGGATTATCAATTAAGAGCTATAAAATGGTGAGAGTCCCAAAGTACAAAATAGCAGAAATTTTCTGAAGACATATCTAGACATTATCCTGATATCCTAGATTAGGTGTTGCAATGCCCACCTCATCTGAGGAGGAGCACTGTCTCAGAGGTGGCCTGTTTGGTGGGCCAAAGGTCTCTACCTATTGCTGCGTGGCAGGAAGATTTCTTAACACTGGAGGTCTCCTTAGAAGGGCCGTAAATGAAAGCATGGTCAAAGTTGGGCTGATAACCACAGTGTGTGAAGGTCAGAGGAGTAATTAACTTACTTACACAGCCCAGTAACTCAGAGAACACAGGGCAAAGTGAAGAGGAAAAGGAAAATGACATGTGACCAGGTCCTACTTGGCTGGAGAAAGTCTGATGGAATCCATGTGGTCATCAACAAGACTGACTTGACCTCTCTCTTCCAACATCACAGCGGCACAAAACCAATCAAAAGTGAGCAGAATTAATTAGGAAAGAGTAGGTCAAAGAGGGTTTTTTGAAGGAAGAACTTGGAGAATTTCATAAGAATTTGCTGGAAAGGGAAGAAGTAGGCATTTTTTCCAGTGAGTATGGGAAGAACAATAATGTAGTGCAGGAACTGTCACTGTTTCCTTCAGGAGACAGACCTGGCTCAAACAGAAAGTGTGTGTCCAGGACTCAAGGGACAGACTTCTAAAGGAGGTCCTAGACACCAGAATGAGGGGGGCAGATGCTATAGGACAGGAATTAAGGGGCCACCGTGGGTTCAGGCAGTTCCCCACACTCTCCCTGCCCCACTTGTCATGGTGTCTGAGATGTCCAGGAGGGTCCAAGGTCACTTCTTCAGATGAAGGCATTACTCCTTCCAGATTCTTCTTTGAGAAGCAAACAGTCTGAAGATACTTCTTCCCTCTGGTACTCCTCTCACACAATGGACCAGCCTAAAGTGCTTCACCTAGTACTGCATCTCTTTGCCCGCTAGAAAATTTCCACCTCCTACCTCTCCAAATATCCAGCAAGCTTGCTCAGTCCACACTCAACAGGGGGTCTTTCTAAAGTCCTGCACTGCACGCTGTTCTCAATCTGCCAGTGAACTCCTGTACCACTGGACATCTGAGACACTCATGTGGCCCCTGGCCTTGGTGTCACAGTTCCTGGGTGAATGGCCCAGACACAGCGCTGGCCCTGCTCATGCGCTTAGTACACATTTATGGAGCAATGAAAGACAATAGGGGGACATCTTAATCGAGTAAGACCATTTTAAAACTGTTATCTGATATCGTTTCACCTATTAATGTTTAATATAATTGGTAGGTTATCTTTCTTTTATCTTTTGCTTAAAATAACAGAAAGTTATTCTCTCATTTCAGGCAGCTAGAAGTCCAAAATGCAGGTGTTGACAAGGTTCGCTCCTTCTGGAGGTTTGGGCAAGAATCCGTTCATCGCCCCTCTCTTAGCTTCTAGTGGTTACTGGCGATCCTTGGTATTCTTTGGCTTATAGACACATCAGTCCAATGTTTTCCCTCCATATTCAAACCACCTTCTTTTGTGTGTGCCCTTTTCTGTCTCCTATAAAGACAGTCTTGTTGGATTTACCATGATCTTATCTTGATTCTACCTTAATCACATCTCCATGGGACTTAAGTAATTAAATTAATAACAGAACCACCATTTTCTTATATCTTCTAATTCTTGACCTCTCTAGGATTAAAAAAAAACAATCTGAGTTTCATTAGCTATTCCTTCCCCATCTTCTAGCTCCTTGGCAACCAGACTCAGAAATGTTACTTTATGGAAGGGTCACAGTCTTGGGCATCTCAAAGACCCAGATGCTTCTTTTGGTTCTGCCTTGAAAGGCCTACAGAAAAGAAAGGAAGTCTTGTCATGGGCTGATACGTCGTACTCACGGGGCACAGCATTCTTTCATGGTTCCCACTGAGATATCATCGGTCCACACAGAGGCCACCTGATTACGTGTCTGAGAGTTCCTATATTGGTTATTTATTGCTGTGTAATAAATTATTCCATAATTTAGTGGCTTTAAACAACATAAACATTTATTACCTCATAGTATCTATGGGTCAGGAGTGTGAGAGTGGCTTAGCTGGACTGAAGGACCTATTTTTAAAGGTGGCTCACTGGCGGCTGGTGAGAGGCCTTAGTAGCTGTCCATATGGGCCTCTCCATGGGGCTACTCAAGTGTCCTTGTGACATGGTGGCTGGCTTTCCTCAGATCGAGTAATCCAAGAGAGAGACCAAGGAGGCAGTTGTACGTACCATTGTATGACTTAGCCTCAGAAGTCACACACCATCACTTCTACTACCAGTCCACATTCAAGAGGAGGGAAATTAGGCTTTGAAAGGGAGGTATGTCAAAGAATTTGCCAAAGTATTTAAAAACCGCTACAACTCTCTTTTCTACTAGGTCTCCATCCGTCTTCTCATTTATCAGTCCAGGATCTCTGCCAGAGTGTTGTGTGTGTGTGTCTGTTGTTGTCTGGGATCAAGCCCTGCATTGGGTTCCCTGCTTGGCAGGAAGTCTGCTTCTCCCTCTCCCGCTCCTCCTACTTGTGTTTCCTCTCTCATTGTGTCTCTGTCATATAAATAAATAAAATCTTAAAAAAAACACTTCTAAATCATAGAATATTCCAAACATCTACAAAGCAGATAGGATACCTGAATGAATTCCATATGCCCATCACCCAGCTTCAACATTTATCAGGTCACGGCAAGACCTGATATTATTTCGTCTCCATTCCTACTACTTCTCTCCTCTCCAATTATCTTAAAACAAAACCCAGATATCATAGTCTTTTATCCATAAATATTTCACTGTGTATCTTTAAAAGATACAAACTCTTAAAATATGTGACCATAATGTCATTATCACACCTGAAAGTTTATTTTTTAAAAAAGATTTTATTTATTTATTTGAGAGAGAGAGTGAGCATGAGCAAAGGGGAGGGGCAGAGGGAGAGGGAGAAGCAGAGTTCCTGCTGAGCAGGGAGCCCAGGAGGGACTTGATCCCAGGACCCCAGGATCATGACTTGTGTCGAAGGCAGATGCTTAACCCACGGAGCCACCCAGGCGCCCTCACAACTGAAAGTTTGATAGTATTTCTGGCAGTATAATCAAATGTTGTCAGTGTACAAATTTCCCTAATTATCTCATATAATTTTTTGTTTGTTTTAGTTTATTTTGTTTTTATTGTTTATTTATCTGAATTAGGATTCAAATGAAGGCCATAGAAAATAATTAATTGGAATGTCTCCTGAGCCTCTTTTATTATTTATTATTTTAAAAAATACTTATTTGGGAGTGCACGTGTGCATGACTTAGGGGAGGGGCAGAAGGAGAGGGAGAGGGAGAGAATCGAAAGCAGATTTCCTGCTGATCACAGAGACCAACTCAGGGCTCTATCTCATAACCCTGAGATTGTGACCTGAGCTGAAATCAGGAGTCAGACACCTAACTGACTGAGTCACCCAGGCGCCCCTCTTGAGTCTTTTTTAGACTGTAGGTTCCCTCTTTGTATGTTTTTCATTCCTTGCAATTTTTTGTTGACGAAACCAGGTTATTTGTCCTGTTTCTTGGGTTTTGCTGATTGCATCCCTCAAATATCCTTTAATATGTCCCTCTGTCCCTGCATTTCCTATAAATATGTGGTTAGAATCAGAGACCTGACCAGATTCTATGTTGATTTTTTTTGTGAGACCACTTGATAGGTGTTTTGTGTAAGAAGCACAGAGATCTCACTGCCTCTCTATTTTGTGTCCACTGCCAGTATACATACTGCTTATGACCCTGGACATTGGGAACCAGAAGTCTGTCACTGATGTCACCCCAAGCCAACTCCTCCACTGTCACCATTTCAAAAAAACTGAATTCACATTATTCAACTTCCTCACCTAGGTCTCTTTCCAAATCTCTTTACTTGAGAATCTTGGTCTCACACCTGGAGCCTGCATGTTCCAGATAGGCTGGGAAAGCTATTTCTTCCTTCTGTGAATACCTTAGAGAGACGGAATTCCCAATGAAGGAATTCCTTAATTCCTTAATTAAATATGGGAGACTTATTCACAAGACGGCAGACAACTACAGGTGTGACAAATGTGCACTGGAATGTCTAAGACAATGGTAAGAGAGAGAGCTAAGTGTAAGGAGCTCAAATAGGACCTCCACGGGGGTATGTGGTACTGGGGGAAGGGATCCATTGGGCCCAGACATCACATTCATGAAGGGATTTTCAACTTTTGATGCTATTACCAAATGAAGTTATACATGAAGGTCACAGAGAGGCAGTAATGCGACAGAATGGAATTCATTTTTTACCTTTAAAACTAAGCACCATGACTGGACCAGCCTATCTCAGGTACACTACAAATTCAGGAATTTTATAAATGCTAAAACTGTCCTGGAACTAGCACTGCAAAATTATACTCTATTTTTGAGTACTAGCCTATTTGTTACCTGCAGCCATTTAAAATAAACCACAACTTTTGTTCATTGAGATCTGGTCTTCTTTTTGGGGGGGGGCATCTTAAGAAGAAATGGCCAGGATCACCTTTAAGAGGCTCAGCACTCTAAGGAGGGGGGATTTTGTGGACTATGTTAGGAGGAGAGGAGGGCCCCAAATTTTGTCTCTGAAGGATTTGTAGAGTTTTGATTATTGGACAGAGAATGGGGGATGTCCTCATGGGTAAGTGTCCCTCCCAGAGGGAATCAACCCTTTTTCCCAAAGTCATATCCATCCGTTTCCTTGTCCCCACTCCCCTTGAGGGGAAAGCTCTTCCTGTGACATGGGTGATTAGCAGGTCCCCACCACATACACTGACTCAGTCCTGCAGGCCCCCAGCTCAGGTTGGGATGTGGGGCTGGGGCTGCATTGGTGAAGCCCCTGGGAACTGAGATTAGGAATGACTCAGCTCTGCAGGTGGGGGAGGGCTGGGGGATTGCTCCTGTCAGTGTTGGGTGGATAAGGGACATTTAGGGGAATTAAGCAGAGTTTAATTGTAGGGCAGTGTTGAGCTGTTTAATTTGCACCTGAAAAGAACAATAGTGCTGTCCAAATTAATTGAGACAGAGGGTTTCCAGAGAGGTCCTTGGGGTTCATCTTGTCAGGATTTTCTTGTGGGAGGATTTTGGAAACTGCCCAGAGAATGACATTTCAGGGGCCTTGGGGGGTTTAGGGTCTGAGGTCCATGCTCCTGCCAGTCCTGGGATGACAGGTCCTGTGTCTGTACATCGCAAACTCCGGGATTCCAATTAGTGTGTGTGTGTGTGTGTGTGAGAGAGAGAGAGAGAGAGAGAGAGAGAGAGAGAGAGAGTGTGTGTGTGTGTGTGAGAGAGAGAGAGAGAGAGAGAGAGAGAGAGAGAGAGAGAGAGAGTGTGTGTGTGTGTGTAAGAGAGAGAGATCGAGAAAGAGAGAGAGAGAGAGAGACTGCACTTGGGCTTGCACCCTCAGAACAGGAGAGAGGCCTTGCTCTAGCTCCTCCCTCTGCCCTAGCTGAGCCAGCCTTCCTGATTTCTATGAAATGCTTCCCTGCAACCTCTGAACTTCCACTCCTTCTGTTCCTCTCTCACCCACACTGTGTCAGCCACGAAATCATGTTGATTCCACCCCTTAAGTGCCTCTCAGGTCTCTGATTTTTTTTTTTAAAGATTTTATTTACTTATTTGACAGAGAGAGAGATCACAAGTAGGCAGAGAAGCAGGCAGAGAGAGAGGGGGAAGCAGGCTCCCTGCTGAGTGGAGAGCCGGATGCGGGGCTCGATCCCAGGACCCTGAGATCGAGACCTGAGCCGAAGGCAGAGGCTTTAACCCACTGAGCCACTCAGGTGCTCCTCTGATTTTTTTTTTTTAAATATAAATTGTCTTGTTACATACTTGTCACATGTCAGGCACTGTTCAAATCCCTTTGTAAATAAAATACATACAGTAGTCCCCCTTATCTGTGGGGGATACGTTCCAAGACCACCAGCAGAAGCTTGAAACCACTAAGAGTACCAAATCCTACATACACTATGTATTTTCCTACACATACAGACCTAGGATAAAGGTTAATTCAGAAATTGGGCAAGGCAAGCCATTAACAACAACTATCATAAAAGAACAATTATGACAGAATACTCTAACAACAGTAACGTGAATGCGTTCTCTCAAAACATCCTATTACCCCTACTCACCCATCCTGATGATGTGGGACAACAAAAAGCCTACGTGAGATGACCTGAGGCGAGCGGTGCGGGCGCCCGGACACAGCATTAGGCTACTATTGCCCCTCTGCAGATTCGTCAGGAGGAAGAATCTTCTGCGTCCAGAGGATTCCAGAAGAATGCTGGTCACTGAAACCTCAGAAAGTGAAACTGCGGATAAAGGGGACTACTGCATCCGTTCTAAGTTGCTGGCGTGGATTACATTCATTTAATCCTCACAAAAAGTCTGTGGTGAACTGTTAGCTTTGACTTGCAGATGAGTAAACTGAGGCACGAAGAGATTGTAGGACTTGCCCTAACTGTACCGAGCTGGGGAGCGAGGGTGCTAAAATCCCACAAAGCGGGCGGAGGAAGGGCCAGGACGCGTGCCTCGCGCCCCCCCTGAGAAGCTGAGGCAGCGGAGAACCGCTCAGAGCCCACGGCCGGCGGCCGGCGGCCGGCTTCCGGCTTCTGGATTCCGGCTTCCGGTTTCGGGGGCTCAAAGACAGGCACTCAAGGTACAACCCTCCCACCTTACCCGTACTTCTTTGGGCAGATGACTCCCCTATGAGGTGAATTTTGAGTTGAAGTGACTGCCTCGTGCTCAGCTCCCACGGGCATTTTTCCTTCTTTTCTCTTCTTACCGCTGAGAGAATGGCTGGGGATTAGTCCTGCTGAAAGGCCGAGCCTGTCACATACCTGCTCAAAAACCTCCTGCGGTTTGTCTCCCTCCCCAGTTCCATCTTGTTTCATTTTTCCCTCCCTACCCCCCACGACCTACCCCCACCCCCGCCTCTCAAATTCCTCATGTCAGAGAGATCATAATTGTCTTTCTCTGATTGACTTATTTTGCTTAGCATAATACCCTCTAGTTCCATCCACGTCATTGTAAATGGTAAGATTTTGGGTTTTTGACGGCTGCATAGTATTCCATTGTGTGTGTGTATATATATACTGCATGTGCTATGGTGAGTGCTGTGAATTGTGTAAGACTGACATTCACAGACCTATACTCCTGAAACATAATATATTATATATTAATTTAAAAACCCCAAAACCCAAAATCCTCCTGTGGCTCCCACAGCCTGTTAGAACAGATCCTGGTGGTCAAGCTCTTCAATCAGAGTGGAGCTGAGTGCCCCCACCAGATTCCCAGGGCGGGGAGGGACTGTGATTCCTACATTGCAGTGGGACACTACTACTCATGCTAATGGGGTCACACTTGGAGTCCCCACCAGACCCTAACTGTTGGGCCAGGCATTCACATATTGGGGGTGATTTGATGGGGGGGTCTTAATCCCTGGCTTGGGCCGGGATGGGAACTCCTGGATGCCCAGCAGGTATGAGCTAGCTCACATTCTGCTTAGCACAGAATAGGCCTTCATTAGACACCTGTGTGATGAATGCGTGAATAGCCTTTATAAGGCTCTTTACCTTCGCTCCATTTTCAGGGCCAGACCAGGGCAAAGGTGAAAAGGTCTCTAAAATCTTCAGCAATTGTGGGTTTTTATTTCCTTGGTCTAGGCCAAGGACAGGACTTGGATAACAAAAAACATTCAACATTTCTTACATGTGTCTAAGGCAGGGTTTCTCAAGTCTGTTGACATTTTGTGCTAGATAATTCTTCGGTGTGGGGGCCGTCCTGTGCATTGTGGGATGTTTCACCACAGCCCCAGCCTGTAGATGCCAGTAGCAACCCCCACCCAAGCTGTTAAATCAAATGTTTCCAGACATTGCCAGATGCCTCGAGGCAAGGGCTGGGTTACCCTCAGGTTAGAAACAATGGTCTGAGGCAGTGACTCTCAACTCGAGTGGCATATTAGAATCACCTGGGGAGCTTTAAAAAACACGGGTCCCACCTGGAGATGCTCTGCTGTAACTGGTTGTGAGGAGCGGCCTGGGTGTAGGGAGTTCTGTAAGCTCCGCAGGTGGTTCTAATGTTCAGCCAGATCAGAGCTGCTGGTCTAGGGTCTCCAAGTTGTATGCGCATTACCAAGCTTCGCAACCCACCTCAGCGGGAGGTGAGCTAGACCTATAGTGTGGTTTTCTAATCTGAGCAGTGAGATCCAGAGACATGTGGTGTTGCCCTGTGAGTGGTGGGGCTGGAGCTCGAACTCCGCTTCTCTGACACCTACCCCGGTACTCTTTCCAAGGGGCAGGGCACACCCTAAGCAGAACTGATGTTGAAGGGGTTCTGGATGTAAGTCTTCTGTTTCCCAGTGGCTTTCCCTCTCCTGGTCTCTCATCTCACTCACCCTTTAGTTTCCCTGAGTTCCTTTATGCAAAAGCACACTAGCAGTCATTTACACTTTAGTCTGAACACGAGGCTGCTTTCCCTCCTCTAGAGGGATTTGCAAGTTATGCTCATCTGTAACAGTGAAAGGAAGGCTTTACGGCAGCCCATAGATGAGGTGGGAATGTTTTGGGGGTGGTAAAGTATAGGCTCATAATGCCTCTGAAATTAAATCCAATGGATTAAGGTTCACCTCACTATAGCTCTGGCTTGCAATTCTATCCAGCTCCATCTCAGTTACAAATAATTTTTAGAGCATCTCCTATGTGTACAATATGGAGCTGGAGATCTCCATTGGTCAGATATCCTTAACCAGGCTTTAAGTGTCCAGGGGGGAGGGCATTTTCTCCTTCATCTGGGGCACTCACCATATTTTGGCCCTGAATGGACATGTGACATGGTAGGTGCTTAATATGTGAAGAGCTGAATGTAAGGTCACGCAGCCTGACCCAAGCCTATGCCCCTGGGAAAAGACCTTACAGGTGCACTGTCAGGACTAAATCTGCAGGTAGGTGGATGAATTGCTCCCTCTGCCCAGAAGTGGCATCAGGAGAAGATGGCTTTGGAAGGAGCGGACTTCAGAAGCCCTGGAGAAAAAGTGAGCACAGGGGGGTTTGGAAGCTTCTTCAAAACAGATGTCTGGAGGAGAAATCACTTTTATTGGAATGGCTTTGTTTTAAGGAAAAGAGACAAAGCCGAGAGAGCACCTCTGCTACCAGGTGCCTGGGGGCAGCTGGACATTTCTCCCCTTGCTGCGCAAAGAAGGGGATCCTGGCTCACGGGTCCATGCTGCTCATTCCTCGCGATCCAGGTCTATGCAGGCTTCATTGCACCTTCTTGAATACTTGCTTGCAGACCACACCCTGCACTCTCATCTCCTGAAACAAAAGCAGACGCTGGTCACTGGCCAGAGCAAGATCACACTTGCAGCTCAGTGCATGCAGGGGTAGCAACTTGGAAAATACTCAGTGTCTATTATTTTTCCTCAAAAGTTGGTGTGAACTAACTAATTCCTTGGAAGGTCAAGTGAACCAGATCTATGGAGATGGGGCTCTGCTATGTTCCGCAGAGCTGGCTGAGAAACAAAACTGGCCAACAGGACCCTCTGATGCCTCCCCTCCTCTTACTATGTTAAGGAGCTAAAAGGCTTTAAGAACCTCAGGCCTGGGCCCAGGACAGAGTCTGTGCCCAGGCCTGGAAGAAATCAGGCCTGGACACATGGCTTGACCCCCAGAGGACTCAGTAGGTTGTCACAGGCCAAGGCTGGAAATTAGCACGGAGACTCCAGCTTCAGCCGTGCGTTGTAGTACCTGGGGCATCTGAACAATGCCTGCGTCTCAGGCTAGACCAGTTCTATCCATGTCTCAGTGGGTGGAGAACTGGAATTGCTATATTAAAACCTCTCAGGTAGTACTAACATGCAGCCCAGAAAACCCATGCCCTGCCTACAGGGCAGCCCCCAAAGAAATGCCAGGAGGAATGACAGCACAGTGTCACCACACCTTGCAAGTGTTTTGTTTTGTTTGAAGGAGGCTGAAAATCTGAATATTTATGTGACATCTTGTAATTTTTAAATTGTTGCCTGAAGAAGTTTGAAGTTCGCTGATGGCCACATAAAAGAGGCCTGAGGCCCTCAGTTTGCAATTTTGGGTGTTGAGCCACAGAACTACAGAGTAGAAAGAGCCAGCGGAGATCACATTGGCTTCCCTCAAGGCTCTGTAGTTGAGGAAACATAGGCCCCAGGAGAAGATGGGCTCAAGGTCAAGCACTGCAGCCCAGGCTCTTGGCATTAGCCTAAGCTGCCTCTGAAAGCCATGCCCTCATGCCTCCCCCCGGCACTCACATATCCCAGGGCTCTTACAGACTCTGGCCTTTGCAGAAGCCAGTGTGGCAGGATGGCATTTTGCAGATGAGGCTGAGGGAAGGAAGGCACTTATTCAAAGGTACCCAGTGAGCCAGGAGTTGAACCCAGGTCACCAGGATCAGGCTTTTTTTTTTTTACTCAGAAGGAAGGTAGTTGAGGAGTTCCAAAGGGGCAGATGTGATGGGAGGTTTCCTTCCCGAGGACATGTGTCATTTTAGCCTCCCGGGGGCTAGGACCCTTACTCTAGATTTGTGCGTGCTTCTTCCAGACAATGGATGGAGAAGTGGCTTTGACCAGAGTCCCGAGGCTGGAGGGCCATACCTGAACCGAGAAAGGATTCTCCTCCCCTGACCTAGAGTGTTGAGATCAGGTCTTAGAGAAGCTTAAAGAATTCTCCTTGGTTCTAGCCTGCCACAATGTGGCATGGTGAACACAGACAGAGTTCGGGAGCGAATTTCAGTTCTTCCAGTTTCTAGCTGTGTAACTTGGATGTAAGCCTCCGTGTCCCCATCTCCAGAATAGAAAAACCCTAATAGTACCTGGCCCACAGGGCTGCTGAGAGAACAGAAAGAGATATGGAATGCAGAAGAGCTTAGTTCCACCTCTGCTGCTTATCAGATACACCCCCTTGCCTCCTGCCTCTGGCTGGACAACTGAGTCAGCCTAGACCTTGAAAACACATCCCTCAGTTTTCAAAGTCATTTAAGCGTCTTCTCCAGGTCCTTGGAAGAGAAGCTTCGGAGCAGAACCAAGGCCCAGCCACAGGGCCTTCCTCCAAGGTCCACTGGGCCTCAACAGTGACCAGAGTCTCTGCGCCCAGCTCTGCCCCGCAGCACCCCACATACCGGCAACCTACCAGATGCAGCTCATCGCCCTCAATCCACTGGGTCCAGCCGCGTCCCTCCTTTTCACCCTTCTGCACACACTCCAGCTTGTCCCCGTCCCAGCTCACCGTGGTCTGCCAAGCAAAAGAACATGGTGGTCAGTTTTGAGCAAGCAGCCTGTGGGGGCTGGGGGACGGGCAGCCCCAATCTTGATAACCCAGGGTGTGTTCAAGTCAATTTCGTTACAGAAAATTTGCAGCCGAACTCTCACTACCATGTGCTCTTATTACAGTATGCAAATCAGTTTTAAAATTTACAGAAACCATCCTAAATTTCACTTAAAGGGGTAATTAGGAGAGAAAAGGGCATTAGGATGGTGATCTCAGAGCTGGGGCTGAGTAGGGGGCTTGGAAAGGAGGAGGGGCTTCAGAGGGCTGAGTGCACACCAGGTGGGCAGGGAGAGGGCGACTGGCCTGCATCTTGCAGGTGAGGTTGACTTCTCAGAGTGCCCTGCCCGTTCCCAGACCGTCCCTCCCTCCCTCCCTCCCTCCCTCCCTTCCCCCCTTCCTTCCTTCCTTCCTTCCTTCCTTCCTTCCTTCCTTCCTTCCTTCCTTCCTTCCTTCCTTCCTTCCTTCCTTCTTCCCTCCCTCTCTCCCTCCCTTCCTTATATTGCTTCAACCTCTGCAAGGTCTTAGGATACCTAAGATTTGAGCCCTGCCCTCAAAGAGCTTTCCTTCTCATGGAGAATGACCTTAGATATAAATAACCAACTGTAGGTACAAATGGCAGCTCGTCAGCTGCTCTCTGTGCTGTCTCTAAATCCTCATGACTGTCCATTTGGAGCATGGATTAGCTTCTCTGTTTTATAGAGTAGGTTAAGGGACTGGCCAAGTTCACCCAGGTGGCCAATGACAGAGTCAGGTCAGAACACAGATCTGTGGGGCTCCAAAGCCCTCCTCCCCACTTCGACTACACTTCTTTCCGAGGTGCCCAGTGTCACCAGAGTTACAGACCAGATGCTGTGGGATCTCGGACAAGAGTCAGAGAAGGAGAGGCTCTGGGAGGAGGAGGCAACAGGGTGGGGCCTTTAAGGAGAGGAGAATGGAGCTGAAGCTGAGAAAAGGAGGCATGGGGGGGAGACAGGTTTTCAGTGGATCACCGTGAGATGAAGGCACAGAGATGGGATAGCATCAGGCATGCTCGGGAAGCTAGTTCCTCAGGTGGGTTCCAGGGAACCTTGGGGGAACGAGGAGGAAGCTCCTAATGCCCGAGGCTCACTGCGCCCCCACTTCCCACCCTCGAGCCCTCTCATCTTCCCTGAGCACTTTGTGCCCTGCCCAGGTGCTGGGCATGCTGAAGGGAAGACAGACAGCAGGAGGAGGGAAGCCACAGGCTTAGCCTATGCCCACGGGAGACTTCAGAGTCTTATTGGAGTGGCAAGGGCTCACTCAGAAATACAGGGCTTAAAAAAAAAAAAAAAAGAAATACAGGGCTTAATCTGCCTTCGGATCAGATCATGATCTCAGGGTCCTGGGATCGAGCCCCGCATCGGGCTCTCTGCTCACGGGGAGCCTGCTTCCCCCTCTCTCTCTGCCTGCCTCTCTGTCTACTTGTGATCTCTTTCTCTGTCAAATAAATAAATAAAATCTTTAAAAAAAAAAAAAAAAAGAAAAGAAATACAGGGCTTAAGAGGTAAGACAGTCCGAGAACTCATGGTCTGGACTGGGATCTACGTGCAGGTGCAGAGGGCATGTCCCCTCTCTGTGGCTACCCACATCCCCTGGAACAGCCTTCCCCTATGTGGCGGTTCCTCCTTAGGAGCCCTGCCCCCCCCCCCACTATGGCAGTTAGGACTCCGTTTGCCCCGCTCCCTGTATGGCTCTGGGCCCCCATGTTCCCACCTGTCATAGGAGGGGGCCTGAGGCCATTAACTCAGAGGTCTTGGCTTTACAGAGGTAAAGTTCTAGGGCCCTTGTGTTCCCGGACATGTTCGGAAGGCCAGGACAGTCAGCAACAGCCTAATAAGGATTCAGGAGAGGAGAAGTCTGGGAAACGGGTGTGGTGTGTATGGGGGCACTCCCTGTAGAAGGACCTCGGCCTCCTCCCAAGCCCTCTCTCCCTCCGAGAGGGAGGCTTCTCAGCCTACTGGTGGCTGCTGCCCTCTGCTGTTGGGATGCGGCCTGCGATGGAACACAGGCACAAGGGCGCCAGGTGCAGTCCCTGCTCGCAGGAATCCATCTGACTTCTGGGCCTGGAGCCTGTTTCCCGAGGGACACACAGCCCAGGAGCACTTGGGGCGGAGACGTTCCTTTCTGGGGTCTAGAGATGGCTCAGGGGACATGCCCGGCCCCAAGCCAGAGAGAAGGTCCCACTTCCAAATCAGAACATAACGAAGTGGATGTCGGATGAGGTGTGACTCAGGCAGAGACCACTCCTGAGT
The DNA here is from genome assembly GCA_028646535.1 of Procyon lotor. Classification (NCBI taxonomy): domain Eukaryota; kingdom Metazoa; phylum Chordata; class Mammalia; order Carnivora; family Procyonidae; genus Procyon; species Procyon lotor. The sequence goes on from CM053603.1 coordinate 79,105,817, forward strand.
CAAGCCACAGGACAAGGTGCCCATTCTCTGCGTGTCTTGTCCATGCAGGGCCTGGGGAGGGACGCGGGGGCTGAGCGATCAGACATTCCTCAACTTCAAGGAGCTTGTCGGAATACTTGGCTTCCCGTAGACTGAACTTCTCTTTGTGTGTTTATCCAGAAGTCTACTCTGCATATTAAGGGCTCCAGACTCGATCAGAGGCCAGGAGAGGGTTGCTGGTTCCCAGTTACAATATACACACTTCTGCCTCTGCCAGATATATTAGAGTCAATAAGCGTAGTCATGCCCTCTGTGCTGGAAAGTTAGAGAAACGCTCAGAGAAGAGCACAGCAATAAAAAGAATACCTGTAATCATGCTTCCTCAGATATAATTACTCTAACATTGTGATTTATTTATGTCCAGTCTTTTGTTCTGTTAATGCGTATATATATTTCTGTTTTTAAAAAATTAGGATTACATCATTTATGGTTTTATACCCTAGTTTCTTCATTTAATAGAAGCAATTTTCCACTTCAATAAATATTCTGCATAAGCATTATTTTAATTGTTACATAATATTCAGGAAATGGCTAAATAATTTGTGGGGCCCAGTACAAAATGAAAACGAGGGGCTCCTTTTAAAAAAATGATTCAGAATTTTAAGATGATGACAGCAGAGCATTAAACCAAGGGAGGGGCCCTTCTGTGTGTTGTGGCCTGTGTGACTGCACTGGTCACAGGACGAGGAGGCTAAGCCCACTAGTATTTCATTGTATATGCATACTGTTATTTAGCACATTCTGTATTCTTGGACATTTAGGTTATTTATTATTCTGTGCTATTATAAATAAGACTGCCCGGTATACACAGTTTTGAATACATCATGTTCTTTCTTTTTTTTTTTTAGGGGGACGGGCAGAGGGTGAAGGAGAGAGAGAATCCCAAGCAGGCTCCACACCCAGCATGGAGCCCCACGTGGTGCTCGATCCCACGACCCTGAGATCACGATCTGAGCTGAAATGAAGAGTTGGATGTTCAACCGACCGAGCCACCAGCTGCCCCTGAACACATTATGTTCTTAGAATAAATTTACAGAGCAAGAATTATTGCATTAAAGAATATGCATATATTTAAGGCTTTTGGTAAGTAGTGCCAACTTGATCCTCAGAAAGCTCACACTTGTTTACCTTCTAACACCAATGTCAGGGCATGAAGCTTAAAAGAGATGTTTATTAATAATAAAGCAGGCTTTGCTCCTGAACTGATGTGTTACCCTTTCCAGACCATTTGACATCTTTTAATGGGGACCATTTGGATATAAATAATAAAATACCTTACCAAAAGAATGATGGATAGGAGAATTTCAGGCATCCTGAGAGATGGAGGGATACAGGGAGTGGGTAGAAGGATCTTTGGGTGTAGAGAACCCTTTCTTAGAGCCCTACAATCAGGCCCCTTTAAGAGAAGTGTCCCTAACACACAAATACTACGGCAGTTTCCAAAGGAGGCACCTTCTTAATCTCAAATTCCTATTGACTCTGACCTTGGGTGAGTTAGACAGAACAGAGATGAGATTAGTCTCTGAGGCCGAGCTCAGTGACTTTCTCAGGTTGATCCAGTACTGTCAGCAAAGAGCATGTTCCTTGGAGTCAGCAGACCTAGGACCTCTGACCCAAGTTATGGGGAATGACTCTGGGCAACAGGAGTCACGTCTCACGTCTCTGAGCTTCGGTGCCCTGATCTACAGGAGAGGGATCGATGTTACGTATCACGGCCGACTGTTCTGTGGGTGGCCCCAGTGGATCACATATTCACACCCTTATGAAGTCCCGTCCCACACTGACCCTGGCCTTGACCGTGTGGTGTGCTTTGGCCAATGGGACACGATGCAAGCAGCACCTTTATAAGTACGTGGACTTATAAAAAAAAAAAAAGGGTCCTAGGTCTGGTGACTCCAACGAACATGCTCTTTGCTGACAGTACTGGGTCAACCTGAGAAAGTCACTGAGCTCGGATTTGGTCTCTGAGAACCTTCCCCTCTGGGAACCAAGTTGTTGGGCTTCGAGGAAGGCCAGTCTATTCTACTGGGGAAAAGCCAGTGGGAGAAGCCTGGAGAACGAGAGAGAGGTTACCACATGAGAACCAAGGTGCCCCAGCCGAGCCTTAGCTACATGCAGAGTATGTAGCCCAGGGCAGAGTATTCTGCCCAGTCAACACACAGAACCATGGGAATGCATGGTTACCCTCTCCTGTTACTAGGTTTGGGGTACTTTGCTATGTGGCATTAGACAACCAACAGACCAACCAAGAGAGAAAAACTACATGAAGTGCATAGGGCTGGCATACGTGGCACTAGGTCATAATCAAGACCTCCAGAGTTTAGACAGGGAGGGGATTTGCTGGTTCAAGTTGAACCATAACGAAAAGGCTTTTATATGAAGTTGGAAGTTTGTGAGGTAGTGATCAATAGGCTATTCATCATGGCTCAATGTTTCAGAAGCTCCTTCCTTTCCAGGAGCCTTGGACCCAGACCCAAGAGAAGACCTTGCAGGGGCTGAGCTGGGCGCCCCAGAGCACTGTCATGTCCACGTCCCTAAAACCTAATTAGTTTTCATTTCAGCAGAAGATCCATTTGGAGAGTTCCCACTGGTAGTAGTGATGGCTCCAAAAAGGTGACTTAGTTCTCCCTCATGGCTATCCCATGTTCACTTTTGGTGGCACAGATTTTTCTCTTTAAACTTTGTGTCCTGTGGGAATAAACCAGCCACTCCTCCAGATGATCAGATTTGTCCTAAGAACAGAAAAGAGGGGTGGGGAGTCGGGGAGGAGGAGGATGACCTAAGAAGACATGGGGGGAAATAAGGAAAGCAGTAATGTTGGAAGGAGACTGCGTAAGAAACAACAGCCTCTCGTTTTCTTGGGATAAGCCCTGATGACAACCTTCCCCAGCACCTAAGAACTTATCCTGTGACCTCCTTCTGCAGTAAGAGCCAGCCACCCTCACTGGACCAGGAGCAGAGACATCTGAGACAAGGATTCGCTTGCCCTTGTGAATGCAATGTCTGAAAGCATCTTTAAGAGGTCATTCAACCCAGTTTCCTAGCTCAGACACTTAATCCATTTAACCAGAGCCTAATGGGGCAATTTGAAGCAAGAGAATGTTCCTGATGCTTTCCAAGTAGCATGGGAAGGCAGATGCCTGCAGGGACTGAGGTGGACAAGGTACAAACCACGAAGACAGGCAGTGCCGCCTTCACCCCCACCACGGGCTCTGGGACTCCATCTTGGAAACGAAACCCAGATAATTCCAAGGACAAGGGGAGTCTGGCTACCTTCAGTTCCTTTCCTTTTTTAAAAAATTTAAAAAAAAATTTATTTATTTGTAAGAGAGAGAGAGAGAGAAACAGAGCACACAAGCAGGGGGAGCTACAGGCAGAGGGAGAAGCAGGCTCCCTGCTGAGCAAGGAGCCCGATGGGGGACTCAGTCCCAGGACCCTGGGATCATGACCTGAGCCAGAGGCAGGCGCTGAACTGACTGAGCCACCTGGGTGTCCCTTCAGTTCCTTTCCTAAGTAATCTTCACTGCAGAGACCTACAGGTCTGCAAAAAGGCTGGAGTCCAGGGCGGCTGGATGTAAAGTGAAGTCAGTCTAACTTTCCTATTAAAAACAAATAACCTCTAACACTTTGGCCTTGTCAGCAGCTTTCCCAGGAAGACACGCACCTACAGATGAATGAAGACAGCTTTGCATCACTCTGACAAGGAGCCGTCACTTCAAAAGCCATTATCCAGCTCCCCTGACCACTTAGAAACCCCAGCTGGCACTGCTGCATGGGGACTAGTGACAGAGAAAATAAAGGCAGCCTTAGGAAGCATGTCCCAGGGGTCCCGGGGCCCCCTTGCCCCGCGCAGGTGACCTGTCCTGGGAGTGACAGACCATTCCCACTAAAGCGACTCATCTCTTGGCAGTGACCTGGCATGGTCTACAAATAGAGGGATTCAACCTGCCTCCCGGCGATCTGTGACAGTTGTTAAGGCTCCTACATGCCCCAAACACCCGTTCCAATGAGCCTGGGGAGGATCGATCATGGACCCCTCCATACTTGCCCACGCAGCTCCAGGAAGCTGGGTCCATGAACCCATCTCCTGGAGATGGCTGGGACTGCGTCTTACTGTCTCCGTGGCCCCAGAGCCAGGTCAGAAGGGAGGCAGCCATGTGTGAAAAAGCCAGACCCAGGACTGACCCAGGTCTGACTCCAAAGCCTGTGCTCTTGAAATTCTGGAAGGGGTTGGGGACCGAAAAACCAGACAGTGAATAGACACTTCCTGTATATGATGTGAATTGTTAAAAGATGCAAATTGCCCATTCCTCCTGGAGTTTGATTTTAAAGTGTGCTTCACCCTTTGAGCATTCCTGGGACAATAAGAAGGTTCTCAGCTTCTGGTGCCTGTGTTAAATAAGTGAGCAGATGAGAAGGTCAAGGAAGGTAGCAGAGAACCTGCCGAGTGCCAGGTATGTCTGTTTCACTTGACCCTCAAGCTTTCGCGCTGATAAAAATTAGACTTAGTATTAAACTTCGTTAGGCAACCAGCCTGTCTCCTAGGGGTTATGGGCTTAGCCATCACTTGGATCCAGTTCTTTGTGGTGGAGAAGTCCACTCGCTGCCCACGAGGCAAGGCTGGGTGAGCGATGAGCTCACTCCTCTTCTCCTGATCCACTCCTGATCTAGGAGGCTGGCCATTATCTAAAATCAGCACATTCGGCAGCAGTGGGGGGGGGGGGTGCAATTCTCTCTAAAAGTAGATTAAAATGAAATTAATAAGGCCTTAAAATGTGAACAAGTAATCAGAGACCAAAAAGCTGTGAAAAGCAACTACTACAAACCATTAAAGCCACAACAAGGCCTTGCGGGCATGAGAGAATGCAACGCTCATGCCACGAAGGAGCTAACAGAAATGATAATAATTCTTAGGACAAACAAAATCCTAAGACGTTAAGACTAATCTTGACATGTCATTTTTAAAATTCCTTAAACATTCCAGAAAGTGCCCAGGATCAATTTTAAAACAAGAAGCTGTCAGAGAGCTCAAGGCCCTATGGGGCCAACGGTCTGGATGGGGAGGAGGAAAACGGGGCCGGGGAAGGTCCCAGGGCTCATGTGGAACTGTGCTCAGTCAATCCAGGGACCCAGTGCCGAGTGTCCTGATTATCCAGGACACTAGGGACCCGAAGGCTGGCCTGGAACCCGGCCGTGCCATGGAGCAGCTCAGCCTGGAGGGAAGGCAGACAGGGAAACTGGCACCAACACCACCGGCGTTCCGTGTTGGGCTGTGTGGTGGGTACCCAACCCAGCCTGGAGGGTCAAGGAGGGTTTCCTGGTGGAAGTAAGAGCACCACTGTCATTGTCACCATCACCATTATTACCTTAACAACATGGGCTGAATACTCACTACGTGCCGGGCAGGGCATGAAACACAACAGGGGTCATTTCTTCCTGGAGAAGTTACACTTCTCCCATTTTATAGATGTGAAGACTGAGGCTTTCAGGTCACCCAGCCATATAGTAGGCAGATGAGATCTGACTCCGGAGTCCATGTTCTTGGCTACGGTGCTCTGCAGCTACCTGATCTCAGTGGACTCTTGAACAAGCAGGATTCTCTGGCATGGTTCTGTGCAAGGAAATATTTGCCAATTGTGGGTTCAACACCTATACACTGGCCTTGGGCGCTGGTGAGGTGAGGTGAGGCCCCTACTCTCAAGAGCGCACGGACTATGAGAAGAAGACAAGCTGAGAATTCCAGCAGGATGGCAAGTGCTGGGTAGAGGCAGGTGATGGTAGTTGTGGAAGGGGGAAGGCATCTCATCGGTCTCT
>CM053603.1:79112169-79148842 GCA_028646535.1 Procyon lotor
ACATGACTTCAGAAGCTAGGTAGATCCCAACAATGTCCCACCCTTATGCCTTGTTCTCTTGCCCCTGTCATTCTCGGGACCCAGCGGCCATGATCTGAGGAAGCACAAGCAGCCGGGAGACAGTGAGTGTGAAGGGCCATAGGGAACAGGGATCCTCCAGCTAGGAGGACCAGCCACCCCCTTTGGGCTCTGCCCAGATTGCAGATTCATGGACAAAATAAACCACTGCTATTGCTTGGAGTGTGGGAGCACTAAGTCTTGGAGTGGTTTATTACACAGCAATAGAAAAATGAGAGAATTCACCACTACACTGAATTTTTACACCAATCCCATCCATGCTGCTACCTGTGGCTCATTTTTACAGATGAGGAAACACAGCTGAAGATTCAAATCCAGGTTCATCTCAAAGCCGGAGCTCCTAAGTGCTCCATCGTAGCCCATACTTGCCCACACGCTATTGGCACCTGCCTGGCACACTGCACATACCACTGGTGTCATCTACTCAGAGCTCAGGTGTGGACCACCGTGGGCCGCTACAAGTCTGGCATCCCCGAGAAGACTCCATCCGCAGGGACTGGACTGCATCTCTCTGCTCTCATTCAGGTCCCTAGAACCAGGCACCCAGAGCAGAGCCCCAGCACGGGCGTACTGCCCCGAATCATGACCAGCACGTCACAGGATCCTGGGCACGGGCTAGCCCATTTCTTCACTTTTCTTTCTTAGTAGTTATCAAAAGCGTGGTCTTTAAACCAGCAGCATCAGCATCATCTGGGAACTGAATAGAAAACCCGTTCTTGGGTCCACTCCAGACCTTTGGAATTGGAAACTTAGGGGGGGTGAGCAGCTCAAGTTTGAGAACTATGGCTCTAACTATTGATGTGGTTCTTAACCCACGATCTGTGGACTCCGAAAATCTAAGGATGTTTTTAGATGCAAGTGACAGGAAAGCAGTTCAAATAGCTGAAGGCGAAGGAAAGGGAATGGCCTGACTGGCTCAAGCACATGGAACGTCTCAGAGATGAGCTAGTGGCAGGGGCTCTAACAAAGCCCCAGCATCACAGTTTCTCTCTCTCTCATTTCTGCTTCTCTCCTGGTCTCCTTCTCTTTCCCTTCTGCTGGATTTCTCCAGGCAGTCATGGGCAATGGCATGGCACTTAACATCCCGCCAGCTGATGAACTTTAGAGGGACTAGAACATAGCTCTCTGCCAGGGTCCCTAAATTAAATCTCAGGAAAGGGTGAGATTAGGTCACATGTACAATCATGTGACAGGTCATGGGACACTGTCATCACCCTGGTGTCCAGTGCTCATCCCACGAGAGACAGTGTACTGTGAATGGCAGCTCCTCCTGCCCCCACAAGGTGAGGGGGGTATAACTCCCAGCAGAACAGGAGGTGCTTTGTTGGGTGGGTAGGGAGCCCTGTCCATCAGAAAAACTGCCACCTAGCCATCATAAGTGACTGCTTTGCCCCCAATCTGGGGCATTGGAAGGGCTTTTGGCCCCTTGTTGCACACAGTGTCATGGCTTCACAAGGCACTGTCCCCTGGACTATCACTATAGTCCTCAGAATTTGCCTTGTGAGACAGGCAGAACAGCAATCACGATGCCCATTTCACAGACGGGAGGACAGAGGCAGTGTGTCCAATCATTCAGGGTCCCTGTCAGTTGGTAAGGGAGGAGGATTCAAACCCAGATTCTTAATCCCAGCACTCCTCTCCACACTGCAGGCCTTGTCAGTACTCTGTGCCTGCCTCCGGTGACACTGGGCTCCCAATGAGGAACTGAGGTGCTGGCCCTCTGCAGAGCTCCGCGGGAGACCTTGTAATAGAGAACTTTAGAAACAGTCCAGTTAGAGTCCTTCCTCTGCCACCAGCTGGCTGGGTGACCCGACCTCTCTGAGCCTCAGAGTCTCATCTGCGAAATGGGCACAAGGACACTTACAAAAGAGCATTTGTTGCGGAGGTCAAAAGAGGTGAAGTATTAAAATCACTTGGTGCAGGATTTAGTGCTTGTTATTTTCGTTGGTTCCTAACAAAAAACAAAACCTAATAACTATGTGGTTCTTGAAAGCTACTTTGTGCATTTTATTTGGGTTGCTTTAATTCTTCTTTTTGTAATCCTCAAAAGCACGCTGCTGACCGATTTTAAAGGCCAGGGAACTAGAGCTAAGACATGAAAGAGACTCCGTGTTTCCATTCTGGAAAGGACCCAGCTGAGAGCTGGGGGCCTGACCTGCAGCCCTCAGGAGGCTCCCAAATCTAAGGGCGACGGTGGCCCAGGGAGTCAACTCTGCCACCGGCATCATGGTTTTTTTTTTTTAAAAATACGAACCAGAAAAGAAATCCATTAATGAGTCAAGAACAAGATCAGAAAGCTAGCAAGAATTTAAACCAAAGTGTTAGCAGCAGTTTGGTGGATTTCATGCATTACAATCTATAATTAGATGGAAGCATGGGGGGATGGGGGATGGATGGATGGAAGGAAGCAAGTCAGGATGGCAAGGGAAGGAAACACACGGTTAAAAGAAACAGAATTCAGAAAATCTACAAACACTGATATGGAAAGGTGCCCAAGAAGTAGCATTGAGTGAGAAAACAATGCGCCAAGGAATGGATTCTTTCTCTCTCTTTTTTTTTTAAAGAAACTGATCAATAGATAGACAGTTTCCATAATCGAGGAAGATTTCCCGCAGATCCATAGAAACAATAGCAGTGATAACCTCTGGGGAGTGGGAATGAGGCCAAGTGGGGGAAGGGGCCCTTTCCTTTGCAGTCCACTCTCTCCTGGGCTATTTGAATTCTTTTTTTTCCCTTTTACAATAAAAACAAAGAAAGCAACAGAGGGGCGGAGGGCTGGGAGAGCGGAAGGGAGGCTCTGCGGAAGGGGTCATCCTGAGTTCATAGCTGGATATGAAGGAGAAGCTGCAGCCCGGGGAGGAGGGGCCAGGCTCCCATGTGAACAAACGGGCCACCTCCAGGGACAACCTGACCCAGTGTCCATGGTGGGATGACAAATGGCCCTTTGGCCACAACCACGCGGAGCGGGCGTGATCACGGCTGTGATTCCTGACCGAGGCTGCCTTCTACCACAAACGCAGCTCCTGCTGGGGAGGGCTGGGAACAAAGAGCTCCATCATTCCTCATTCCAAGGGATTCCCTGGCCCGGGGTGGGGAACACTATCTGAAGTTGAAGAGCACCTTTCTCATTCAAGCTCCCCCACCCTGCCAAGGCTCCATGGGCTAGATTTCATACACGATGTTGGCTTCCTTTTCGTGGATAAAGGCGTGCAGGAGGCAAGCGGGGAGCGAAGCCACACCCGGGTCTTCACACATCTCCACCCTGCAGCAGCCCCTGCTGCTTGCGGGTCACGTCCAATCTTACTAGAACAGACCGGGAAACGTGAGCTGAGTGATCCCCGGCCACACAGACGCGAGTCCTCCAGCCCTCGGCCTGGGGGGAGACGGGAGAGCCATTCCCAGTGGTTCTCTGGGCACGGATGGCAATATGCACGGGGCTCAGATGCCTGGATCCAACCAGCCGGTGGCACGTGGACGTCACCTTTACAGCTGACGTTCTGGTTGTGCCACTGTCTGTGGAGATGCAGGCACACAGAGATGTCTCCTTCCTCCAGAGCCACGGTTCTCAAGCTTCAGCGGCATCGGAGCCGTGGGGGGCACTTGCTAAACCCCGGACCGCTGGCCCCACCCCCGGAGAGTCTGACTCAGGAGGCCAGGGCTGTAGCTGCAGAATCTGTGTCTCTGCCTAGTTCCTGTGCTACTGCTGCTGCTGCTGCTGGTCTCCGCTTCGGGAACCGCTGCTCTAAGGGACTCACAGGGCAAACAAAGACATCTGGCCACTCGATCCCAGACTTCAGGTAATGGGCATGGGGCGAGACCTGCGGTAAGCTGGAGAACGTCCCATCTAAAGGGAGCACCGTGACAGTGTCCCGGGGCTTCACACGGCCCCCAGTGTTTTCGGCAATCTTGATCTTGTTGGTAAGAACGGCCAGAAATACGGATTTTTCTATGAAACCTCACAATCTTTGGCAATCCTTGGTAACCGGCTCTGCAGTTTTTCAAATATTGTGCAGGCCAAACAAAACACACCTGCAGGCCAGATTCCACCCCTCGGCTGCAGGCCTAGAGCACAGATCATGTTCCCACAGAAGGAGGCAGAATTAGAGGTCACTGAGCCAGCAAGACCTGGGGCCCTTCGGGGAAAGATGTCAGTGTGAATGAGTGGCTCCCAGTGAGAGGTCCCTGCAGCCAGTCAGGGCCACATCTAGGCTCCCTACTGGGTCCTCGTAGTGACGAGACACTCTGGGACATGTTCCCCAGCCACACCTTGCACTCCAGTCTTTGTGGACTGCCCCTCTCTCACCTTCGAAACCCTCTCCCAACCAGCCCTTTTCTGACCCCTGGACCTCTGTGTGAATGGTTCCCTCGGCCTGGAACACTCTTATCCCTTCTCCACATCTGCCCTAATTCTTGGTGGTTTTTCAAGGCCCCCCTCAGCCGGGCAACTTTGATGACCACTGCTCCCTCACCCCTCTATACTGTGCTCCTCAGCCCACTGGGCCTCCATCACTGAAGAAAATGGCCTAAGGATGCATCTGTCTCCTTCACGGGCCTAGGTGCCCCAGGAGGCCTTGCTGCCTCTGGGTTCCCCAGGGCTGAACCCAGAGCCTGGGGTGGGACAGGTCTGAAATTGCATTTACCGACTGCTTCCAAGTAAATTGCATTTACTTGGCCTTCCTCTTGTCCCCTTTCTGTTTGCCTGGCTGTTTCCTGTCTATCCTTCAAGCCACAGTTCAGACTGCTACCTGTGGGAAACTTCCTTGACCTCCCAGACCTAGTAGGGGGTCCTCCTCTGGCTGTCCTGCCCCCATCCACACATCAATCACCTGTGACTCGCCTCCCCCCTGCACTGAGCTCTAGGAGGTCAGGAATCCTGCACAAGTCATCTCAGTAACACAGGGGCTGCAAAGACAGAGTAAGCACCATGTCATGCTTATGGGACCAAGAAAGGGGTGAACAAAACAGATGAATGAGTGATTCCAGGTGAGAAATGAGACCCTTGTCATGTGCTGGAAAGGAAACTTAGAATGAAGCCAACCTGGTGCTGAGAACAGACGGGCCTCCTCCCGGCCGCTGCTCCTGGCTGGTGGGTGCAGAGCGTGTGGAGCAGAAGGGGCCGTGGTGAAAGTTAGCTCTGGCAACCGCCTTGCCCAGGACCCCCATGGGCCCTAGAGACCTCAGCCAATGTGGCCTCTTGGCAGGCAGCTCCTCTGACTTTGCAAGCCTCGAGCTGCACAGTAGCTATAATTCTATTATCCTATCCCCTCCTCTGGCCACGCTCTTCCCTGTAGGCCTCCAACCAGTTGGTAGCCCCAAGAAGGGCCTCTCTGCAATGCGAAGGGCCAAGGGCAGGCCAGAGCGGAGGGACCATCCATCCCCCCAACAGCAACAACAAAGTAAGCGAGTGCCACATACTTGAGAGAGGGCTGCCCTCAGTCCTGCAAAGGTGACCGCGAAACCTAGTCCAATCCCATCTGGTTTGCCCAGCTGCTGGGCTCCCCGGTCTGGTCACCTGTGTTGTCCTAATGTCCTTCTGTTGGGCTGAGAAAAGAAGGCGGCCCTGTGGTCCATCCTTTGTGTGTGAAACCCTCCCTTCCACCCCTGTGGTCTTGTGCAGAAGTCACCTCCTCCAGGGGTCCTTCTGGGATCCCCTCGTCTGGGTACGTCCCTTTGTCACCCCTGATTGCACTATGTTCTGACAGTTTGTGTGTCTGTCTCCACCACCAAGACTGTGAGCTCCTGGACACCGGGGACTGCAACATCTCCCTCCACATTCCTGTGCCCGGTACAGTGATCAGCCTGGTAGGTACGAGGCAGCGGTTAACAGCAGAGACGCCGGAACTGACAGACAAAATGCAAATCCTCCCTCTGCCACTTACTTAACCTCCCCAACGTCTCACAGCGAGAAATCCTGCCTCGGTTTTCTTATCTGTAAAATGGCGTTGAAAACAGTACTGTGAATAGTGAGTTGAAATAAAACAGTAACAAGACATGGTGCACAGTCAGCCCTTGATAAGCCCCAGCTGGTATTGCTAGGTGATCAATGAATGTTTCACGCATTATCAGATGACGCAGGGAGTGCAAGACGGAAGACAATTAGCCAAGTGAGTACAAGCCAGCACATTCCAGAGATGGCGGTGACCCGGAACAGATCGGGATGTCTGATGTGCTTTGTGAGTCCCTTAACAGTGAGCTGGGGACAGGGAGTGTCCTTGCAGCACAGTTCCATGCAGCAGGCCAGGGAGCAGACATTGGGCAGTGATCTGAAAGGCAGGGCCATACCTCACAAAGGCGGATGCTGTCTGCTGGTCTCCTTTCCCCTGGGAGCCCCCCAGGGATTTGGAGGCCTTAGGTCCTTTAAAGACACAAGCTGAGATGTTCCTACAATAATATTGGCCTCTCCAAAGATGCTCCCTGCTGGCTACCCCCTCTCCTGCCATCATTCCAAATGCCGACTCAGACACGGACTCCTGACTACTGTCAGAGGAGTCCAGGCCTGGGGCCCCTTAGCCTCACACACTGGCACCCCTTCAATCACAGTCCCAGCAAACCTCCACCACCTGGTTTCTGCAGCAGAGAGGTGCCTGGCAGAGGACAGGAGGGTGGGCTTCAAAGCCCAAAGGCTTAAGGTTCAAATCCCATCTCTCGAAAGTCTCTTCCCCTCTGGGAGCCTTGGTCATTGCATATTATGGGGTCATGAAGCTCTCCCTCACCGGGCGATGTGTACAACAACGGGCACAGCGTAGGACACACAGTAGACCTTCAGTAAATGGCCAGAGGGGGAGGGGAGAAGGACGGGGAGCACCTCCTCAATAAGAAGGCAGCTGCCTGCGGGTGAGCATACACTAGCTGGGGACCCAAGACTGTGAAAGGGATTCCGGGAGCACCCTGACCTCCCAGTGACCCAAGAATGTTGATGGTGACTTGGTGCTGACCTTCCAGAATTTGCTGTGGAAACACTAATTGGGGTCTCTGGGTCATCGGCTTCCCACCCTGGGAGACGCGCTGTTCCCTTCCCTCCCCCTCCTGCACGAAGGCTTCCTCTGGCCCGGGCTGCAGTGGCACTGACCCACTGGCAGGGGCTGGCTGCAAAGTTCAAAGTTCAAAGGAAGCTCAGCAGGCAGTGGAGGACAGGGTGGGGAAGGGGACGGCCAAGAGCCCGATCTCAGTTTGGGGATGATGTGGGGCTGGTCAGAGGCTTCCGGGAGATCATGATGTCCCCCGCTTCCTAGAGTGGCTTCATGCTAGACCATATAGAAAGTTTTATACTGAAAAGGGTTCCCTGTGTTTCTTCTTGCCTTCCTTCATCAGGCCACAGTACAGCCAGAGGCAAACAGAGGCAACAGACTTGTGGGGAATTCCAGCCCAGCCCCTCCCTGGCTGTGCTATTCTGGGCACATTACCCATCTCTTTGAGACTGTTTCCTCATCTGTAAAATGGGCATACTCAAACCTCCCTCACAGGTTGTTGCAAGGATTAGGTGAAGTGGAATGTATAAAGAAAGCACCTGTCTCAGTGCCTCAGCACAACAGAGACTCAACAAACTGTAGCTTTCACAACCATTACCAGCCTGTTTGGACAGAGCCGTATGCTTCATGAGTCCGTGCTGTTAACTTTGTGGGCTGGCAGTGCGAAGATCCCTAGTCCCTAAAACATAAGGGCCCTCGCTCCCCTCCCAGATGAAGTAGCCCAGCCTTTGGGCAGGCCCTCTGGGCGGGAGATGCCCAGGCATATGCAAATCCTCACCATGCACTTGCGGTCATCTATGCCCGTCAGATCCTCCTCAAACTCCTTCCCAACCTGGAAGTCCATGATATAGTTCCTGAAAGTGCTCAGTGTGCGAATGATCATGTGGTCACCATCCTGCACGATCTCTTTGTCTGGCTTCAGCAAGTTGGCAATCTTGCGCAAGGCCACATTGACATCTGCAGGGGGTGCCAGGGAAGAGAGGGGCAGAGAGTTGGCAGGAAAATTCAGAGAACTGTCCCCAAGGTAGCGGGGCCCCAGGAGCCAGGTTCTCCCTGGCGGGGGGCGGGCGGACCTTTGGGGTTCCTTGCTCGCTTTGCGCTGTCTTAGAGAGCAGCCAGTTCTGAGCCTTTTCTTTTTTTTTTCTTTTTTTTTTTTCCTTTTTTTTTTCTTTTTTTTTTTTCTTTTCTTTCTCTTTCCCTCCCTGTCTTCTTTCTTTCTTTCTTTTTTTTTTTTTGCAACAAAGTTTTCTGCCCTCATGCTGAGCCTTTGAAAACAAAAACTAGCAAACTAAACCAGCTTCCCTAATGAAGTTATCCACGTCTAGAGCCAACTATCTGATGTTTGCCACTAATTAGCTCTAACAACACCCACCTCCCAGCCGGAGCCCTTGCGGCCCAGGCCCTTTTGCCGCCCGGCACGCAGAGCGGAGGCCGGCCCGGGCGGAAGCAGGCGGGCGGCGGGCCCTGGAGGGCTCAGGGGAGCCCACCGCTCGTCCCCGAGGGTCTGGCCAGGGCGCCCCGGGCCGAACGCCGCGGGCAGCTGCTTACCGAGCGCGCGCAGGTACTCCTCGAAATTCTCGTTGGCCAGCATCTTCCAGTACCCGGTGAAGTCGACCGGCATTTCGGGGGGGTTACTGGGGCGGGACGGCCACGGTGCGGACAGGAGCAGTTCTGAGCTCTGCTGGCGCAGGGGCTCCGGATGCAATCCGGGTGGTGGGCGGCCCGGAAATGTGCGCCCTCGAGGGGCAGGGGGCTCAGCGGGGCGGCGACAGCTGGATTCCAGGCGCGCACAAAGCCCGGGGGAGGCTCCCTTGCAGCCGTCGCTCCTCCCCCTTCGCGGGGGCGGGGGCGGGGGCGGGGGTTGTTGGAGGGCCAGGTTTGTCCCTCGCCCAGGCCACCTCCATTCAGACCTTTAGGTCGCCTCCTAAAGAAGGAGGAGATGGGGATGGGGGGGTGCTTTACTGGCCCCAACTCCTTGGTTCCTGCGGGATTCCTTCCAACGCCTTGAACTTCTCACATTCAGCAGCCGCTTGAGGGTTAAGAAACAGTCTCCTGACGTTTGCTGGAGTGACTAGGAAAGAGGCCACTTAACTGGCCTTTGTCTAAAGTCCCGCGCCCTGGCCCAATGGAGCTGGTGGGCGGCCGGGGTCAGGAAAGCCCGGCAGTTGCACTCCGGGCAAGGAAAGTGGGTACTTTTCACATCCCTCCCTCCAATAAAAGCAAAGTTGATGTTGTTTGAAGTTAAGTATGGCTTAAAAGGCCCTCTGAGTGGTGGTTCTGACACAAAGTGAAGTTTGAGATCCCCTGCTTTATGCAAATGTAAGCAATGATCAATACCCGCTGATTTTTTCCCCTTCCCTTTCATCCAATAGCCGCACAGTACTCCACAGTGTTCTGCGCTTTGCTTTTTTCACTTAATATATTCTGGAGACCTTTCTATTTCTGTACATAGAAAATGTTCTTTTGCAGGGTATTCCATTGTTTATCTAACTTGTCCAGCACTGATGGACACTTGTGTTGTTTCCAATCCTCTGCTGTTAGAAACAGTTCCACAATGAAGATCTTTGATCACATTTCCTTTCCTACCTGGTGGATATGTCAGAGTGCTTTCAAACCTCTGCCTTTGTCAGTAAGGAGATGACATAATCATGTGGGTTGACTCTTTGACCCTCTATTAAAGACGAACTATCTCTTATAAATTGCTTTTTGCACAAATCAAAGCCTAGGTGACAGCAGGTACTTTCTCTTCCTCCCTTGTTGCTGCCATGGCTTCCCCCCCACCCCCACCAGCCTGGGGCTCATGTTAGTCCTCACACTGCGGCTGGCTGAGTCAGAGAATGCCTCTTCCTCAAGAGGGGCAGCTCTGTCCCGGGGAGAGGCTTGGATTTAAGCACCTCTCACCCAGCTTGCTCTCCACCAGGGTTTCTCAAGCATGGTACTGTTGCCCATTTGGGGGCCACAGAATTGTCTGCTGGGGGGGGGTGGTGGTGGGCTGTCCTATGGACTGAAGGACAGGACGTCTAGCAGCATTCTTGGCTTCTACTAGATCCCTGTTGGCACCTCCCACAAGGATGTCTCCAGACATTGCCAAATGCCTGAGAGAGGGGTGCAAAATCACCCCTGGCTGAGAACCACTGCTCTAGACAGCTGTACCCCTATCTGGCCGGTTCCCCATCTCTTCTCACCTGGCTCTGGGATGCTCAGGCCATCAGTTGTTCGCACAGACCGTGGCTCTGTGTCCTTCCCTACCAGCTCAGGGGCTACCTCAGGGGGACAGCTAGGGCAACCTATCCCAGCCCTGCCCCACCTGCAGGGGCAGGAAGGAGTCCCTGTGGCTCAGTCAGGTGGACGGGTAGATCCCGACATGGACTGGGTTCTCTGTGGCATCACCCAGGGCCATCCATGGGTGGCCAAAGGCTGAAATAGTGAACTGGTCATTTCTTGGTCACCCCAAACTAGTCTAAACTCTTCTTCCTGCTCCCCTGAGTCATCCACCACAGGTAGCTGGATTTCTCACGCTCCCCGGCTTTCTTTGTGCCGAGTCTCCTGAGATGGCTTTTGCCAAATGCCCAGCATAGCGCCTGGCACACAGCAGGGGCCCAGTCTGTTCTGGCTTTCTGCCATGCCCACCGCGGTCCCTTCCTGCTCTAGGCAGAGAGGCATGCCTCACCTGTCTGGTCCTCCCCTGTCCATCTCAAAGGACCGATATCTGGCCACTTCGGACATTTCCTGCTCATCTGACATCACTCTTTGGAGCTGGCTGACTGGGCACCTGGCCGTTAGTTCAGCCTGGTTGTGCTGCATTTGCCCCTCGGTGGGTCAGTAGACTCCTGCCCTTCTGGGTCTCCTCCCCAGAGGGCTCTCCCGAGTGTGGCCCCTGCTGGCGGGGCTGCTCTGTGCAGCTGGGGGCCGGTGGTGAAGGCAGGCTTCAGAGGCACAGTGCTTGGTTTGAAGCTGAATGTGTCACTGTCTAGCTGTGCCTCAGTTCCCACATCTGTAAAATGGGGACACTCTGACTACCTACCTCTTAAGGAAGCGAGGAGCAGAGGAGATGACGGATAAAGAGGGGCATGACAGAGTATACTCCAGACACCCTTCTGTTTGAGCCAGAGGAGCCTTATGAGTGAGGGAGAAGGCAAGGGAGAGAGGGTGCTGGCCTGTGTCCCCTTCTGGGCCCTTAAGGTCAATCCAATGAGTTGAGGTGAGAAGTGTCCTGTGAGTGTCACGAATCATTAGGTATCATCACACATAGGTTATCCTTCCTCAGCCCTCTCTGTCCTGCTTGATTTAATCCATTATTCAGTATCTATTGGAGTTTCTCTTTGGGATGCTATCACATGGAATGTGTAAAGCAAAGAGAGTAACAGAGAAGGGTGTATAAAGAAAAGAGGAGGATCTGTGTGGAGTTGGCAATCAGTGAGGGCTTCCTGGTGGAGGTGAGGCTCCAGCACAATAGTGACAACAGCCAGGATCTGAGTGGTGAGGAGGAGGCGAGGGGAGGGGAGAGGAGAGGGGAACAAAGTAGTGCTGAGTAAGGAGCAGGCTTGTTAATGACCGAAAGGGAGAGAGATGTAAGCCCTCTACAACATCTTAATTGGGCTTGCTTCATTCCCTAGCTTTAAAGAACAGCAGAGGAGATCCAGGAGCCATCCCAAAGATACACCAAGAGCACGGAGAAGAAGAAGCAGGCATTGGTGAACCCCCCTGGGGCTGTGTGTATACAGTGGTGCTGGTAGGCACAGTGAGCAATGGGGGGGGGGGAAGACAGGAGAGAGCCAAGGGCCCTCAGGGTGAGCTCCGGGGGGGGGGGGGGGAGAGCTCGGAGGAGCTAGGGAGCCAATGTGCCTTTCATTCTTCAGTGGATCAGTCTGCTCTACGGGGATAAATTAGAGCTCAGGGAGCCATCTCCATGAAATGATTCATTGATTCCCCACAATCCTTATAATCGCCCTGTGTGGTGGACAGTCCAGTCCCCACATCACTGAGAGGTCAAGCAGCTTGCCGGCTGTCCCCAGTTGTCGGGGCAGCAGAGCTTCCTTGTGGCGAAGGGGTTGGAGCAGAGAGCCCAGGAACAGACTCCGAGGCTCTGTCCCCCGCCAAAAGACGCTCCTTGCAAGAAGCTGGGCAGAGTGTGCCTTCCAGCCCCATCCCCACCCTCTTTGCAGGGCTCCCACACCCAGAGGCTTGAATCTCCTAGCAGGGGACCTTCGGCGGCGTGGAAATATTCCTCCCTAGTGCTTATAAAGAAAACCTTCCTCATCTGACATCACACCCCTGCTTCTCTTCTAAAGTGCTCATTTTATTTTGGTGACTTGTAAAAAAAATCTTCCCTTTTCCTGTGTTCAAATATGTTTCTGGAGTTATTTTATGGAGAACGACCCTGCTCCAATCCCTGAGCTGTCAAGGTGCCATCTGTGAGGTTAATGTCTGAAGGGATGAGAGGGGCCGGCAAAGCTGCCTTCCTGGTTGAGGAGTGAGAGGGTTTGTCAAGAGGCCATGGAGACTGACGGGCACCAGGGTCCACGGAAGATGCTCTTCTTTGATGCATTCATGAATATGCAAATGACACACCATGTCTACAAGCTGCAAACTCTTCCACCCACTTCGTGGGGTTAGTCAGGGGATTTAGTTCTGTCCAGGAAATGGCTCTGCAGAGTTGGTCGGCCACCTTTCACGGACACATGACAATTGTTTGTACAGATTGTGACACACACTGCATGGGAGGTCTTCTCTACTCTCCCTTCCCCTTCTCTTCCCCTCCCCTCCCCCTTCCTTCCCCTTCCCCCTTCTCTTTCTCTCCCCCTCCCTCTCCCCTCCTCTCCCCTTCCCCACCCTTCCTTCTCTCTCAATCTTTTTTGCTTTCCTACCTATTTTGTTGTGGATAATTTTAAACGTACATAAACACAGAAAGAATCATATATGGAACTCCCATGGATTCACCACCAGCTTCAACAATTATTAACCCATGACCGATTGTTTCTTTCTTTTTCTTTTTTTTTAAAGATTTTATTTATTTGACAGAGAGAAACACAGCGAGAGAGGGAACACAAGCAGAGGGAATGGGAGCGGGAGAAGCAGGCTTCCTGCTGAGCAGGGAGCCGGATGTGGGGCTCGATCCCAGGACTCCAGGATCATGACCTGAGCTGAAGGCAGACGCTTAACAGACTGAGCCACCCAGGTGCCCCCCGATTTTGTTTCTATATTCCCACCCGCTCCCCTCCCATTTCCAAAATTATTTTGAAGCAAAGACCGCATATGTCCATTTCATTTCATTTGGAAGCATTTCGGGAAGTATCTCTAAAAGATATTCTCATCAAAAACAATAGCATAACACCATTATCACAACTAAAAACCAATAATACAATTCCTTAATGTCATCAAATACCAGAGTGCTCACTTATTTCATATATTTTTTTAGTTTGTTTGAATAAGGACCCAAACAAGTTTCATACATTGCCATTGGTTGGTATATATCTTTTTCAAATGATGTATCTTCTCATTTAAAAACATAAATGTCAGGGTGTCTGGGTGGCTCAGTCGGTTGAGTGTCTGACTCTTGATCTCAGCTCAGGTCTTGATTTCAGGGTGGTGAGTTCAAGCCCCACATTGGGCTCCATGCTGAGCATAGAGCTTGCTTAAAAAATTTTTTTAAAAATATAAATATATTATGTAGTCATACTTCCCCTTTCTTAGCTAAATAGCAGCTTATTATATCCTTTTTTTAAAAAAAAATATTTGACAGAAAGAGAGTGGGGGAGGAGCAGAGGGAGAAGGACAAGCAGATTCCAGACTAAGCATAGACCTGACGTGGGGCTCAATGTCAGAACCCTGAGATCATGACCTGAACAGAAGTAGGAGTCAGACGCTTAGCTGACTGAGTCACCCAGGTGCCCCTGTCCTTTTTTTGCTTTGTTTTGTTTTAACTTAAAATCACTCACAGTAAGACAGGGAGAGCTTCCTTCTTCCCTTCTCGGCAGCACAGCGCTCCATCTATGGCTGAGCCATAGCTTCTGGAACCCATCCTGCACTCAGGGTTGTTCCCAGTCTTTGGCTGCAACAAAGGGAGCTGCTGTGAACAGGTTAAGTCTTTCTCTATTTTTGTGAGTGTGTCTTTGAGATAGAGTCCAAGAGGTGGGATAGCTGGGTCAAAGGACAAATACTTGAAGTGCTCTTGCTAGATGTTGCCAGATTTCCTCCTTGGGATCAAACCATTTCTTTAGCATCGACATGTGAAAATGTCTGTTTCCTCACTAATGGATTGTGTTGTCAAAAGCTTGGCTTTTTGCCGGTTGAAAAAGGGTATCTCAGAGCAGTTTGCCTTTGCATTTGGGGAGGGTTTCGATGCCACGGAGCCGGAGCGAGCAGTCCCTCCCTTATTTGGCTAGGACTGTAAAAGCCCCAGTCTATCCCCTCTGTCCCTGGGAGTGACCATCAGACTGAGGTGGAATTGCTTAGCATGGAAATGACTTCTGGGTTTGTTTTATTAAATTGTGTTTGTAAAGCCCATCTTCAGTCCTTATTCCTGTATGTTACCTCGTGGGAGTGACTGCTCAGTCTAACATGCTACCGGAAATGGTGCATGAAGCTCAGGGACCCCAGGGTCTGGAAAGATGGGAGGTGCCCTCTGGGCAGTCAGAGATGTCCGCCATCTTGGGAGGCTTCCCACGGAGTCATGCCAGGGCCCAGTTTTAGCGAGGGGGGTCACTATCCTATGCCCTCCTGCCGTTCCAGCTGCAGAGCGGTGAGGCAGATCCCCTGGCTTGCAGCTGGATGGCGAGAGCACCTTGGAAAGGGTGTTAGAGAAGGTGAACACTGCAAGGGTCTTGCCTACAGTGAGGAAGTAGTCCAGAAGGCAGAGCCAGGACATGCAATGGGGGGAGATCTTGTGGGTTGTGGCAGTTTTATGAACAGAGCACTTCCTACTTTATCTACCCCAGCCCACCTCTGCAGCCTTCCTCCTTTTCTCCAAAGATATCTGGGTCCCAACTTTTCCATGCTCTGGCCCTTTAGACATCTATTTGCAAGGAGAATGCCTCTTGGAACATGAAGCCTGGGTCCTGTGGAATGTTGTGATGTAGGAGTGGGACGATCGCCCACACACTGGTAGAAGCCCCCACGGGCGTTCCAAGGCTGAGCTGGGGTGGTGACTGTGCCGGAGGTCCCTGGACCTGACGGCCCTCTCCAGGGGTGGAGACCTTCTGGAGTAGAGGCCACCAACCCAGACGGGAGGGTTGTGGTGAAGTTACAGCCTCCCGACCAGACGGCCCCCGGAGCAATGGTTCAGCCGGGAGATAGCATCTTGTATAGTGGCCTAGCTGGTAGGAAATGAGAAGAGGTCCGTCTCTGAGCTTTAGTGTGACCTCAGTCTTTAAATGGCCATTGTATCTGAGGAGCAATATGGTAGACGGAAAGACTGGAGATGTCGTGATTCCATGCCTTGCCATGTCATGCTGGTGATGTGGGGTTTTTTGGTCAGCAGCTATTACTAAAGAAATTTTAAGTGAGATGGCATTAGCAATTAGGTTATACCAGAGTCACTAAAAGGTGAGAAAGGGGTCAAAATAATTTAGCTGCCTACTGCTAGCCAGCCAGCGTACCTCCCCTGGGACAGACCTACAAAAGGACTGAAGAACGAGGTGGGGGCAGGTTATCTGAGGAGGTGGGCAGCTAGGAGCAGCCGCTGCTGTTCCAGATAGAAGATGAAGTATTGGCTGATTCTTTTTTTTTTTTTTTTAAGATTTTATTTATTTATTTGACAGAGAAAGAGCACAAGTAGGCAGAGCAGCAGGCGGAGGGAGAGGGAGAAGCAGGTTCTCCGCTGAGAAGGGAGCCTGATGAGGGGCTTGATCCCAGGACCCTGGGATCATGACCTGAGCTGAAGGCAGAGGCTTAACCGACTGAGCCACTCAGACACCTCATATTGGCTGATTCTTGACCCACGTGAATTTGCTTTGTTTCCAGGAGGCCCAGGTTTTTTTCTTTGTTTATCACTTTTCCTGAGTGGTCTTGAGGTACTCAGGAGGGTGAAACTTAAATAGGAGGAGATTTATTTTGTGTTTTCACTTTGGATGATAATGCTTTATTTTTATTTTATTTTTTTAAAGATTTTATTTATTTGACAGAGAGAAACCCAGTGAGAGAGGGAACACAAGCAGAGGGAATGGTAGCGGGAGAAGCAGGCTTCCTGCCGAGCAGAGAGCCCGATGCGGGGCTTGATTCCAGGACCCTGGATACATGACCTGGGCCGAAGGCAGACGCTTAACAACTGAGCCACCCAGGCGCCCCATGGATGATAATGCTTTAAATCTTTTTGGCCAGTAATGAATTTGGAAAAAAAAAAATGAACTCTGTATATTTACAACTTTCCCCCCTTCCCTGCCTTTTAAAGAAGATGGTGGTATTGTGTACTTTACCCTGGGCCTTCTTATGCAGCTGATGAGAGGTGCTGGGTGAAGGGGAGGCTTGGAGGTGGCCCCAGCAGGTTGACTTAGTGGATAGAGAAGGAGCAGGCAGCTGCCCTTGGAAGAAGAGGGGAGACAGAAAAGGGCGAGGGGTAGGAGGGGTGGGTGAGGAGATGAAGTCCTTGCAGAGCTGAGGACTTTCAGAAGTAATTATTAGGACTGTTTATGTACTTTGTGCTGATTATAGCACCCTGGGCAAGATAGGACTCCACTGGGTCTTGGTTTTCAGAAGAAAATGAGCTTTAGAGAGGTTTTGTGATTTGCCTGAGGTCACATGGCTGGAGTGGCAGGCCTGGGCACTGAATGCGTATCTGGCTGTGTTTGACCCACAGCTACTGTCTCCCAAATGAGGCAAAAATCTACGAGGGCCTTGGCACGCTGGATCTGCTAGATAAGCCCGCAGAAGAAAACCCCAGAGAGAAAATACGTCTCCTTAAGTCATCATCAATATGGAAGCAGCACTTGAATTCCCATGTGAAATGAAAGCACGGGGCATATATTCTAAGCAGAAAAAAAATCTATAAACAGTTAAAGATTAATGCACCTTAGTGAGGCTCCGGCCAGATTTAAAAAGAACAAATCTTGCCAGACCAATGTTTCTGTGTTCTTGGGCAGAATTATACAATGAGGGATGGGAGGGAGGCAGCTGGTCATACACACATTGATTTCCAGGAAGCACGTGACCTGGCCCTCTGAGGACAACCCTGAGAGCCAATATGGGGCAGGGCTGTGCTGACCCGGGACGAGGGGGAGGTGGCCTCCCAGGGAAGGATGGCAGGGGTGGGCCAGGCAGGCCAAGATCCCCAGTCACCTCAGGGCTGGCCTTGAGGCCTCTGTCCAGCACCTGCCCCTTAGAAGCACTGGAGGGTGAATACACTTTTTAGGCAGCTGGTGGAAGATTTGTGCTTCCAAAAAGGGAAGGAATAGGCCAGGAGCTCATTGATTTGGGGACAAAAAACCCATTCCAAATTGCATTGTGATAATCTTTATGAAGACCCTTCTCATCTGTGAGCTTCCTTCGCAGTCTGCCCTGCCCACCGCCCCTGGATAGACAGAGTGCAGTGCAATAACACACCTGCATTTTAGAATCACACTGCTCTTGAATCCCAGGCTCACCATTTCCTAACTGTGTGATCTTGGGCAAGTCACTTGATGTCTCTGAGCTATCACCTTGTAGGGTAATTTTGAGGATTCAGGAACATATATCCTCAGTAAATTCTAGTTTCCTTCTCTTCCTTATCATCCGAGGCACCTGACCAACTGGCCTCAATGTCTTAATGTCTTTTCCCAGCCCCTTCTGTACCCTTTCCTCCTGCAGTCCCATTGTCCCATGTCGTCTTCCTGCTTTGGCACTGGGGGCTTCGTCTCCCAAACTCTCCCAGCCCAGCCTTATTCCCCTAGGTCCCCTGGCCCTAGAAGAGTCTCCCTCTTCCCTTCTCCTGGATTCCGAGAGCCCTGGGCTCTCCCAGCTGTGTTGTTTTGTCCACACTGCTCAGGAGGACAAAGCTCTTTCTCATGTGTACACACTTGGCATGCCTGCTTCGGCTCCCTAGCAAGCCCGTCGATGCTCTGTGGCCAGAGACTGGGTCTTAAATTCCTTCCCTGTTCCTCACAGCCCCTGATCATGGGCTGCACACCCCAAAACATGAGCCTAGTGTATCCTCCCCAGAAGAACTGGGACAAGTGTCAAAGCTGTGCGTTGATGGGTCCTTTCAGCAAATACTTCCTGAGCACCTGGCAGGTGCCTAGAACTGGGCTAGATGCTGAGGATCCTGCCCTGACTGAGACACTGCCCCGAGAAAGATACGGTCTAGGGGAGACAGGAATGTAGCAAGTAGAGGCTTGTACAGCGCACTTCTGGGACATGCTGGCGGTTGAGTAAAGGCCAAAGTTTAGAAGGATGAGTAGGGATTTGTCTGACCGAGGGGGTAGAGGACACTCCCGGGAGTGCAAAACCAGGAGGCTGGAGGAGAGCCTGGCATCTTCAGGGAAAGTGGCGACAGCATGGCTGAGGGGGAGTCATGGGGGCGGGAGGGACGGCCTGGTCTGACGCAGTGCAAGAAAATGTGGAGAAACGAGTAGGGCCAGGCCATGGAGAACCCCATCTGCTCTAACAAGCCATTTGGACTCTACCCTGTAGGAAATGGGGGAGTGACTGACAAGTGTGACTTCAGGAATGCCACCACAAAGAGACGAGGAGCCACCATGGTAATAGGCCCAGGAAGGAGCCTTTGGGCAAGCACACCAGGCAGCCGGCCCCCAGCCAGCCCAGAGGAACAGAGCATGTGGGGTGGGCGCAGACGGGCAGGAAAGTGACCCATTCTGCCTGCCAGGATATATTGCAAGAGCT
This sequence comes from Procyon lotor, assembly GCA_028646535.1. Classification (NCBI taxonomy): domain Eukaryota; kingdom Metazoa; phylum Chordata; class Mammalia; order Carnivora; family Procyonidae; genus Procyon; species Procyon lotor. Next base: position 79,131,027 of record CM053603.1, read on the forward strand.
GCTCAGTGGCTAGCACAGTTGTCCTGGGATGAGAGTAGGATGTGAAAGCCATCTGCACCCCCCCATAAATCCACCACTCGTCTAGACACCCTGCTTTTGTCCACCCACTGAACATACCAGGAACGACGTGCGCATACAAATGGCTGTGTCTCTCTATGGCGAGTGAGTCCCTGAAATTCATTATCACACATTACCTATAGAAATAAAGAGATGGATATTGCTTTGGTTTGTATAAAAGATAATGAAGGCGACTCCCTGCAAAGGAATAGGGAAATGAGAATTTCAGCAGCTCTATGAGTCTCCCTAAAAAAAAAAAAAAAAAAAAAATCAATTTACTTAAAAAAAAATTCTAGTGTCTACAATCTGTTAACACCGATTCGAATAAAAAGTACACACAGCATTTAACTCAGCAATACCACTCCTGGGAATCTATCCCACAAAAGCACTGGTTTGTAAGGGCTTATGGAGAAGGGTATTTGTTGCAGTATTGTCTGTGATACAAAAAAACTGGGGAAAAACTTTAAATAAGAACTTCCTCAACGACATCTCTGAGTACTGTGGTCCACATATTATTGAGTGTATATGTATAAAAAGGATTGTGGTGGAAACATGCTTCAGAACACTGATTCATACAAAGTTAAGCAGGTGTGTTTATCATGGGCTTCTAAGAGCGAATATGATGCTTATTAGGTATTATTCTCTGAAATATTTACTGAGCCAGGAGTTGTCTCGGGACAAAGAACAGTGATCAAGACGAATTCTTGCTTTCAGGGAGCTGGGAGACACCACCGAATCCGTCATTTCCAGAGTGATGAAATTCTCTTACAAGAGGAGGGCAGGGAGTTGGGGGTGCAGGCGCAGTGGACAAGTTTCATTTCCTGGAAAAGGCGAGGAGAGGCAGAGAACGGAAGACAAAATGGGAATCAGCCCAGACGCAGAGAGACGGCATGCATGCGGCGGGGCGCGCGGGCAAAGTGCTGACAGAAGGAGAGGCATGGGTGTGGGACCCTCAGCAAAGCCAGGCTGGAGCAAGGTGCAAGCTGCAGGGGTGTGCCGTGGGGTGCTGGGAGCGTGGGGTGGGGCGGCCACCCTAGGGGGAGTCGGGTCTTTACTCCAAGGGCAAGCATAGGAAGCTCAGGTGTTTGAAAAGCACCTTTATTGAGGTATAACTTAAATACCTCAGAATTCGCCCATGCAATGTGCAGGGTTTGATGAGCTTCAGTAAATTTACGGAGTTGAGCAATCCTCCCTGCAATCTGGTTTTAGCACATTCCTAGCCCCACCCCCTTACCCCACTGGGTTCCCTGTGCCCTCTTGCAGTCAGTCTTCACTCGCACCTTCAGACAACCACTGGTCTGCTCTGTGCCTCCGTCTATAGTTTTGCCTTTTCTAGAAATTTCACATAAACGGGATCATACAATGCGTCGTCTTACTGTCTGGCGTCTTCCGCTCAGCAGAGTTCCCAGGGTCATCTGTTTTGTTGCAGGCTTCCATCACCGGTTCCTTCTTTGAGTTGAAGGAACTTTAGTTCTTTGAGTTGCTGATTAATTTGAGTTGGGTTGTGGATTAATTTGAGTTGAGTTGCTGATTAATTTCCCACTGCATGGTGGATACATTTGTTTCTCCATAACCAGCTGAAGAACATCTGAATTCTCCCAGTTTTTGGCTGTAGTGAGTACTGCTGCTATAGATATCCACACAAGTCAGTGGACAGACCCATACACATTCTCATCTCTTTTTGGGCAGATTCTTAAGAATGGAATTTTGCTGACTGATTTTAAGCATTCAGGGAGGTGCTAAGCAGTATCTCATTGTGGGTCTCTCAAGACCATTGGTGCCAAGCATCTTTTGGGTGCTCGTTTGTCATCCATGTATCTTCTTTGGTGAAGCGTCTTGATTCTGGGATCCCGTGTTTGGTGACTCTCTTGAAGGACTCACAGGGCTCAGGGGTAGCTATGCTCTCAGTGGGTCATTCCAATGAAAGGACTCACGGCAGGACTAGATGGGGGAAAAGACACATCCAGGAGAGTCTGGGGGAGTCTGGGTGATGGCTTCCAACATTCTCCTCCTGCAGCGGGGGTTGCACAGAACACACGTCTTTCACCAGCGTGCAGCGTGCCCAGGGAAGTCTGAGACTCTGAATCCCCGGGTTTTATTGTGGGCTAGTGACGTAGGCATTGTGCCTGCAAGACCGGCTATGACTTCTGACCTTCCAGGCTCCCAGGAGAGCAAGTGTTCACTGCAAGTTGCATGGTTTGTGCCAGGCTAGGCAGGCTGGGGCGACAGGCTTCGCGCCCCAGGCAGGCAGAACTGCCTTATCAGTCAGGATCATGGGCAGCCTTCCAAAAGCCGATTTCCCAGATGCCGGCCAAGGGCCTGCTTCAGGAGCTGGCCTTTCTCAACAGCCGCATCTGGCCCGCGGTGTTAACCTTCTCCTACACGAGTCTAGTCTGATCTTTGAATCATCTTTTAATCAGATGTTTAGTCTTTTTATTGTTGAACAGTTGGAGAGCTTTACATAGCCTGGACATGAGTCATTTATTAGATATACATTTTGTAAATGTGTTCTCCGTGTCTGTGACTTGTCTTCCATTCTCTTAATGGTGTCTGCAAGAAGTTTGGGCACAGAATTTTTATGGTCAGATTCGTGTGCAACACAAAACTGCTTGGATTCGTATGCGGAGAGTGGATCACAGGGGGAAAGGATAGGTTGGGGAGACCCATTACGGGGTCTGGCTAAGAGACAGTGGTGGTCTGGGCTGGGGGTGTCAGGAGGGATGGAGAGAAGAGGCTGCATGTGAGGAATGCATGGAAAGAAGACAGCGGGACTGGAGACACTCATTGTGGACTTCACCAGAAGGAAAGCCGGGCTCTCCAAATTGGTCCGCAGAACACCATATTCTTTGTTTTTTAATAGTGAAACTCCCATTAAGTGTGGGATTTCAGTGTTCTGATAACCCGAGAAAGGCAGAATCGAATGAGTGCTAGGGTTTCTCCCGGTTTTCACAGGGTCTGGCGCCACGAACAAGATTTTCTGGGGCTATTTTAACAATTCTAAAATCTTCTGTGGTGTGCGCCTACATGCATTATTATAAATTGTTTATTAGTCATACATGTGTGTCTGTTGCTGAGCTCTGGTCCAAGAAAATAACTTCACAACTGAAACTGAACAAGTCCGCACATGGAGACCCTCGTTAAAAGTGAAGGTAGAAGCACTGTTGGGAGAGGGAGGGCAGGACAGGGATGAGGAAATTCATGGTCGTGTATTAACCCAATTACCAAACGTGCCTCGCAAGTCTGGTGCACTGTCGGTTTAAAATGGGATTTCGCATCATTCTCTCCCAAGTGACAGTATCATAAATGAAAAATTCTTTCCTGAGGCTGGGATGCAGAGCTCTTCTCATTTGGCCAGCATCTGCTACCAGGAGAGAACCTTTATTTAAGGTTGGAAATTCTATTTACCCAAGAGGCCAAAACACTGTTTTTCTGTTCTTGCAAAATAAACAAAACACCTTGGCACACTAGATGCAAAGAAGGCCTGAGGGAATGGAAAGGAATGTGAGATCAGGTATGCGGGGCAATGTCAATGCAATAAATCAGGAGCACAGCGGTGATACATGTTTTCCCTTCTGATACTAAAAAAAGAAGGCTATATGAATCAATGAGACAAAGTAAGAGTCCAGAAATTGAGATATGTGTGTGTGTGTGTGTGTGTATGCGCTTACTTTATTATAAAGTAGGTTTTGTTGTGTTGCTTTATTTTAGAAGGAGACAATGTAAAGGCTCAGCACTGGTGGGATCCACAAGGCACAGTCATGAATCAGAGAGATGAGGGCATCTTCTCCAAGCCTAGTTGGGCCTGATGTCCTGAAGCTATGGGAAGGGGGGACAGGGAGATGCTGGCATGGCAGGATGCCTGCTGTGAGGTGCACGCTGCAATAGTGAACCCCTTCCTTAAGGAGTTGATGATGAATCCAGCTCATCACGCTGCTCATTTGGCCCTCTTCTGTCTCAGGCCCTTTGCATATGTTGTTCATGCTGCCTGAAATCCCAGCTGCCTCCATCCATCCCCAAGTCTTGTGAATTCATCTTTCAAGTCCATCTTCTGTTCCCTGCTCTCTAGATTCTGCCATTGGGGTGAATCCCTGATGTTTTATGGAGTCTATACTTTATACAACTTTGAAGGTCACTTTTCAGAAAAGCAAAAATCATGAATGTAAAATTAGATAACCCACACGATTAGGGCCTCCCACGCCCCAGGGTGTTGGAAAGGGCCCGGGCAAGTAAGGGACTATGACTTCAGCTTAACCTCATGGTGAACCCAGGCCTCTGGCTGCAGGGAATGCTATGTGTTGGGCTTCAGAACCCTCATCCCAGTCTGTAAGCAGATGTTTGGGCATAGGAATATTTGGTTCCTCTCCACCCTCCCACCAGACCGTACGCTTCATGAGGGGAGAGGCGTTTTATTGATCATTGTTTTATTGATCATTATACTCCTTGTGTTGTCTAGTGCCTGGTACAGGAGAGGTGCACCAAAAATGATTCAAGTGAATGAACCCTGAATTCTGAATCATAGGAGCTATAATCACAAGACTTCAAGCTTCCACTCCTTGAGCCTCCGCTTGCCAGGCTGTGGCTGTCCGTATTGAGGGCTCAGGACGTGCTAGAAGCCTCAGCCTGTAAAAGCACGGGAGAGAAAGCCACTCTGGGCATGTGGAAGTGAGGCAGACTGAAGTTGGGGTGCCCCTGAGTCAAGGGCGTGGCTTCTAATTCCCTCTGTCAGTAGCACTGTGTGCCCCAGGATAAACACAACTTCGTGAGTGGTGGGGACGCCTCTCAAACGAGTCCTTTGTAGGACAAAGGTCTTCTAAAGCTGCTGTCAGCTCATCTGCCCTGTTGAGAAAGGCAGGACCCCTCCTCACATATATACCCCCACCCCCAGGAGTATCCTTAAACCAGCGGGTCTCAACCCGGGGGACTGTTTTGTGCCCCAGGTGGCATTTGGGAAGGCCGAGGGGGCATTTTGTTGTTATATTTAGAGGTGGGGGTGGGTACCCTAGCATCTCAGAGAGAGAGGCCAGGGAAGGCCCTCACAGGAAAGGGCGATCTGGCCCAGAATGTCAATATCGCTCAAGTTGAGAAACCCTGCTTCAAACCCCAGGATCACTCACTGCCCCTTTTTCTGGACACTCCAGTTGTGTTTTCTATACTCCACGTAGAACAGCGGGAAAATGTTGCTCAGAGGGTAAGGAGGAAGATATTCACCAAAGTAAACACGATGCAATCAATTATTCCAATCATATATGCAGTCTACTAAAAATAAAGCTAATATTTATTGTAACAGGCACTGTTCTAGGCCAGAACATTGAATGGCTTGGGAATCTTATTAAAATGCAGATTCCGAGTCAGTAGGTCTGGGTGGAGTCTGAAAGTCTGCACTTTTGTCCAGCTCCCAGGGGATGCAAACGCTGCATCCTGCGACTGTGTTTGTGACAGCAAACTTCTTGGCACTTAGGATACATCAGCCAACAAAACAAAGACCCTCTCCCCTTGGAGAACTTCCAGTGTAGCCAGAAGTGAACTGGACCCCAAGGACGGTGGCCAGGCTGGAGGAGGCACTCAGAGTTCTCAGGAAGTCAGAGCTAGAAGAGAATTTAGAGACGATGTAGTCGAGCTGCCGCATTTCAGAGTTTGGGAAACTGAGGCTCACAGTAGGGAAGGGAGCTGGTCCAAGTCACACAGCTTAGTGTGGACAAGGCTGCTTGATTCCTACTCCCCTGCATCATCAAGTTTCTTAGAGACCCCTTGGGGTGCAGAGTGCGGTCAGGGTGGGGAAGGGCTAGCAGCTTTAGAGGTGGCAGGGGTGGGGGTCTAGGGACCCCCCACCCCACAGGAGGGCCCCGCTACGCTAGACCCAGGAAATCCTGATTCCCTACTCTACTCCTCGCTATCATGACACACACACGAACGCTGGGATATGTTTGGGGAGATAGGAGATTCTTCCTGGTTGGCCCTTCGTTCTTCTGCATGACGACACCTGCAGCAAGGTGTAAAAGTACGGAGCAGTCCATTCTGAATGCATTCAGTGATTTGGTGAGCAGGTGTAAAGAGGAAACTCAAACGGAATTAGGCCAATGAAAACCGCTTCTTAAGGAGTGGAAGGACAATCTTGCACACAGGTGAAGCTCCTCTTGTCATCCTTTAGGGCTCACCTGAACGGGGCCGTCGGCCCAGAGCTTCAGATTAGAGCAGTCGTTGCAAGGTGAAAGCAACTGCTTTCCTGGAAACTGCTAGTACCTGGAAACAGAAACTTTTAGGTTCATGTCAGTTCGATTGAACAGTGGCAAATTTCATGGGGCAGCTAAAAAGAAGAGCAACAGTTGGTATATCAGGCATTAATAATATAACAAAAGAAGAAAAAGAGAAACTTTTCATTAGTATCTTTCGATGTCAATTTATTATTTATCTCTTCGCCAATATTCAAACAGGCAGGCGGTCATAAAACATTCAGAAAGATCCTCTGAAACAGTCAAGGCATCTGTTTTACCTCAGTTCCTTTTTAGAAACCTGGAAATCAGGAGCCCTGGCATTTATAAAAAAAAAAAGTGTTAAAAATATCTGCCATAAAAAAAATATCTGCCATATCAAAAATACTGTTTGAGGGTCACTCCTTAGCAAGATTTAAAATTGTATCTACAGCTTAGGTAGGCAGATGGTGGTTAAGAGCTGCTTCCAAATTTTTGACTCCTCAATTAGTATTATTTTGTTGGAACAAGGCGTTGACAAAGCCCACTGTTTGGTAATTAGCATTCTGTCAAGTCTCTCCCATCAAGACCAGCATGCTGCACCTGGTCCTAGTTAAAAAACGAGTGTGGGCAGTTCTGAGCTGCCCCTCAGGGGCCCTGCCTGGCATGGAACTGCCTTTAGTGCGCATGCCCGAGTCACCCTTTACGGAGTAAGAAGGCCTGTGCGGCGACAGGTTCTGAGAGCCGTGGTCTAGTTCTGGTGACTAGTCACACCATTTTAACCTCTTTGGTAAAAGTCCACTCTTGAGATGTAGGCACTTGCTCCTCCGAAAAGAAACGTATCTCTTCCAGGGATGGAAGACGCCTCTGAAATCAACTCATTGCCTCAATAAAACAAAGGAAACCTGGAGAAGGAAAAAAAAAAAAAGCCCAAGACCTTGAGTGCCCTTTGGTCAGGAGGAGCTCTGTGGAGGAGTGGCTGGCTCTCCCCAGCCTGTCTTTCCTTCGTTCCTCTGGGTGTTGCTGCCTTTCCAGGAACTGTCCCTGGTGTAGAGGTTGTGGTCCTTGATGTAGGCGATGACGGCGTCTGGGAGCAGGTACTTCACGCTGTGGCCCTGGCTCAGGGCCTGCCGGACGTACGTGGAGCTGAGCTCGTTCTGCACAGGCTCCCTGGCCAGGTGAATGTTGTGCCGGTACCGGTGCAGGATGGGCGAGCCCGAGATGTATTCCTTTGGGTTGTGACCTGTGCGGCTCACACACACCACGCCGAACTTCTCCACGATCTCCTGGATGTGTGCGTCTTTCCAGAGGTTGGGGGTCTGGAAGGTCTTCAGGACGTCTGCCCCGCAGAGGAGCTTCAGCTCGGGCGCAGCTGGGAAAACAAGGGTGGAGGTCGACAAGGTCACAGAAGGGTCATGGCCAGTAAAGATAACATCATATTCCGTCTGAAAACTGCACAGGATGCTTTTCTGGGAGTGTATTGGGAACCCAGTGTCTGTGTGTTCGTGATGGCAAAAGAAAAAATGGGTAAGTGAATCTGAAGCGACTTCAGGGACACAGAGTTGCAAATAATAATTTAATTAGTAAGTCTTTTGTTTACTCTTGGCAAAGGGCCAAGAAATACACAATGGCCTGTTTGTTTGTTTTCCTCCAGTATTATACCTCAAATCTGCCAGCGGTGGCTGGACCCCAGGGCAGAGTGGTCCGAAGACAGCTGCGAACCTCGTCTTCCGATAGAAGGTAAGGCTGTAAAATCCCCAGTACTGGCTGTGGGCGTCAGGCAAGTCATCACCCTCCTCACATTTAGTTCAGCCCTAACACCTGGTACTTTTAGAAGTAAATCTCAGCATAAAGGTTCTTTGGATAACCAACAGCTAGTGACCTTTTCATCTGTTTTCAATATAACAAACCTCTAGAACAACTGATCAATGTGGATAATCCTTTGGCATTTGTTCTAACAGAACGATGGTTGTGATGATAAAAGGGTGCCTAACGTTTATTCGGTGCTCAGTGGGAGCACCACTGCTATGCGCTTTATGGGTTTAATCTCCTCTGATCCTCAGAACAATCTCGTGAGATAGGCGTTATTGCTGTGTCCGGTCTGCGGAGCAGTGCAGAGAGGGAAACCTGCCTGCCAGAGGTCACTCCAGGCGGAGGAGGAGGCGGGACTCAAACCTGACCTCCCGTCTCCGGGTGGGGCATTTGTAAGTGCTGGGCTCTGCCGCCTCCTGCTGGCGGGAATTGTTTTTGCATCAGAACCCAGCCACCCTTCCTGGGTTTTCCTGGCACTGTTCAAGGTCATGTCCCTTTTGAATGTGCTTATCTGGAAAGGAGAAAAGCAAGTCCGTGCCAGAAGCAGCCACTAGGATCTCTGGTCCTTCTGGAAGCCGATTCTAGCTTCAGTGAATGGCAAAGGCTGTGTCCCTAGAGCCCTGGCAGCTCTCAGTCACCGGAAACCTCAGCTGGGGGAGGGGCTTCAGGGATACCACCTGCTGGGGAAAGAGCTGATGTAAACGGTGGGTTGAGGCTCCTCTTCTGTGGAAACTTGGAAGGATTTGGGCAGGGATCAGATAGATGAGTTTACAAAGGAGCACTAGACCAGCTAGATGCTCTAGTGATCTGGATGGAAAGTGAGAAACTGGAGGGGTCATGAGGAGGTCTGAATTCACAGCCTCTGTTAGGCCCGGCTGCCCTAGGACTGACCTAGCCTTCTCTGAGCCTCAGTTTCCCCATCCATGAAACAGTGGGCACTGGACTTGTTTACTGATCTTGAAGAAGCAGATAAAATTATAGAAACAGACTTTTCAAACACTCTAGCAGCATAATATTGCTATAGTGAAATCATACTCAAACACTGATGCATGCACTCATGAATTGCCCATCCCTGGTTAAGAACTAGGACTTTAAAGCCAGACACCTTAGACCTGGCTCTGCCATTCAACAGCCGTGTGACCTCAACTTTAAAATGAGGATATTAACAGTACTTATCCCATAATTGAATAGTAATTCATAATTGTAAGTATAAAGTACTTAGAATGGTGCTTGGAACAGAGTAAGTGTGATAGGTGTTAAGTACCGCCCATCCACCCACCCACCCATCCACTAACATTCATTCAACACTTAGGGAGTATTTTTAATGTCAATAAAACTGCATTTAAAAATTACTCAATAACCCACAATTTCCACTACTTTGGGCTGGTCCCATTGCTCACAACATATGCAGATTTGAACTATTTTGCATCTGTGAGGTTCTACTCCAATTTCTTATTTATTCAATCAATGTAATATAGCAAGAGACCAGCTTTTGACCTTTTAAACAAATGGGTGATTTTCATGTGCTCTTTTTACGGGGGAGGTTAAATGATGGGCATTTAATTGTAGGGTCTCCTGAGGCCTGGAGCACACTGTCCCCGCCATTCCCACAAATCAAAGAACAGACTCGTTTCACGGTATCCTTGTCTGGTTAATTGGGGTGCTGCCCTTTAACACCTGGCTTCAGCTCTCGCGTCCCGTCCACCCAGAGTCTCACAGTCCTCACACGTGGGTATGTGCCCATCCCTCTCTCGGTGGGTTTTTGTGGGGTCAGTTTCCACATAATGGCTTCGATATTAGACACTATTTGATTTATTAACAGTGACAGGAATACAATTCACCGTGAGCTCCTGCCTACAAGGGACAAATGCCCACGCCTTCCCATCCCCCAAATCAAAGGCATGTCTGTGGGGTAATCACTTCCGGCAACATGTGCCTTAGACTCCCACTCCGGGCTGTCCTCAGGCACCGTTATGGATCCCTTTCAAATCCGTTCACGTCACTGCTACAAACTCTTCACACTGGGTGACTGTCTAAGTCGGACGTGCTGAATAAAGGCTGCCCGTCTGATTCGTCTTAACCACGATGTAGTGACCTACATCGGATGTCCGTGGGCATTTTGGGGGCAGTGTGCTTTCTTGGAATAGCTGCAGGCTTTAAAAAGCAGAGATTTACATGGAAAGTGAGGGAAGTGCCGCTGGACCTTTTTCTTTGGATGTCCAGTTTATAGTGAGAACACCCGGCCTGAGGTCAGTCAGCCCTGGCTTCCATTTCAGAGCTGCCAGAAGCCTGGGAGAGTTCTAGTAGCCGGGGCTGGTTCCTCCACTGTAAATAGGGATGACCTCCTGTGGAAGTTCTGGAAATGGAGTGACAGACTGAATGCAATGTGAATTTCCAGCCTAGTGCAGAGTATGGGCACATACCCACGTGTGAGGAGTGTGAGACTCTGGGTGGACGGGACACGAGAGCTGAAGCCAGGTGTTAAAGGGCGGTGCCCCAGTTAACCAGACAAGGCTACTGTGGAACAAATCGGTGCCAGATGGAATCAGAGGGGGTGGCCGCTCTGGTTGTGCGGAAAGGGAATCCTCGGAAGGTTGCTGAGCTGTGCTCAGCGTCATCAGCCAAGGGCAGGGACCAGCTGCATAAAAGAGACGCACACTGTCGGGCTGTTACAGGACCGACCGAGGCATCCTCCATGCCCATGTGTCACATCCAAGCAGCCCAGAACCAGGCCGCCCGCGTGACCGGGTTGGTCCAAGGAGGACCGCAGACCATGGGAGTGCCGGGCGAAGCAGGGCTCTGGCTGCCAGAACGTGCTGAGCTCAGCCCGTAACCTGCAGTCCCAGGGGAGATGGGTGCCCAACGAAATACCCAGTATGCAAAACGGTCCTTTACAAATACAAATACATATTTACAAATATGTCACCAGTAACATACAGGCCACCTGGTCAGACGCTCTTCTCATTAACTGCTCTAGTGTTGTGGGTTTTTTCCCTCTGATTACAAATGTGAAATCTATGTCCATTATAAAAGGTAAGGACAATATATATTTAAGGTAGAAAACAATTCTGCTTTTTTTTTTTTTAAAGATTTTATTTATTTGACAGAGAGAAAGAGATCACAAGTAGGCAGAGCTACAGGCAGAGGCAGAGGGAGAAGTGGGCTCCCCGCTGAGCAGGGAGCCCGATTCGGGGCTCCATCCAGGACCCTGGGATCATGACCTGAGCCAAAGGCAGCCACTTAATGACTGAGCCACTTAGGAGCCCCAACAATACTGCTTTCTACAAAAACTCAATATTTTCCTGTATCTTTTTTGTTCTATTGATTTAGACATGCAAATAGATGTGCAAGTATATTTACACGTTTTTAAAATATACTTGAGATTATATATACAGGATCATATGTTGATTTTTTTCCACTTACCTCATAAGCCTTTCTCTAAAAACCTTTTGTCTTAATTATTCCTCCTATTTATACAGAATTTACTTAAACATTCCCTTATACTTAAACATGGAGGTTGCTTTTATTTTCTGCCATTATAAAAACTGCTGTGATAAACATCTTTCTACATAAATCTTTGTCCCAATTTCTAATTATTTCCATTGTCTGATTCCTAGAAGGGGAATATATCAAGCAAAGGACATGAACATTTTTAAAGCCCCTAATATATTGCGGTAAATTGAAAAGTCCACTTCTCATTCAATATGAACTTTCTTTTTTAGCAGTTACTTTAGGAGAGAACGAGATGAGCAGGATTCAGAGCCTGAATAGCAAGAAAGGGGATAAAGGACAAACTCCCAATATTATAGGGCCAAGCAGCATAGCCCCTAGAAAAATGAATTTGAAAAGAATGCAGGTGAGCTTTGGCCAAGGGAAGAGGAGAGCCCGTCTCCGTGAAAACCAGCTGGAACTGGTTTCGCAGGAACCTGGGTCCAGCATAGGCCGAAGAGGACAGACAGGTTTTCAAAGGGGGAGTCAAAGGGAAGGGGGAGGATGGGCATCCAGCAGAGCGCTGAGACAGGGATTCTGGAAGCAGGTGCAGAGAGGGCGAGTATGAGAGGCTGGACGCCTGCCTGTGGCATCCCTCCCATATCACTAGAGGCTCCCTGCCTGCCACGGGAAGCTCCAGCATTCCCTAGCAGCAAGGAATGCCTCGCACCTATGCCGTTTCCTGCCTTTGTGCCTTGTCCAGCGGCCCAGAAATGCCCCTAATCCCAGAGAAGGTGCTGATCCTATGAGTCTTGGTATTAGCGTCTCCTCCTCCAGGCAGCCTTCCTGATCCATGCCTGGACTCCCCACCATCCACAGCCCGTCTCTAGCCTTAGGTCAGAGGATGGGGCAGAGCCTGGACTGGGGGTGGGGAGGTGCTCAGCAGGTGTCTCTCTCTCTCTCTCTCTTTTTTTTTTAAGATTTTATTTGACAGAGAGATCACAAGTGTCTCTTAACTCTAGTAGGAGTAGCTGCTGAGCCAGAGATGCTTCAGAGAGAAGGTAGAGGCTGAGAATGTCGCTGCCTCAAGCCTGGGAGACAAGGGAAGAGAGGCAGACAGACCAGAGGAATACAATGAACACTGTGAAGCTGATTACATAGGAGATGCTGTAACTCCTCCTTTCTTAGATTCCTACTCTAGCACAGTTCCCCGAACTGGTGGTAAAGCAAATCCCAGCATGCCTGCTAAATATCCAGATTCCCACTCGGGGGGGCTGGGGTGTGGCCTGGGAATTGTTGACACCTCACAGGTGAATCACAGGTAATTCTGCCACCAGTGATCCTTTAACCGGCATTGAGGACTGTTAAATGAAACCTTTAGGGCCTGGGGGCATTTTCAAGTTCATTTAGAATAGTGTCTTCCAGTCTGTGTTTGGCTGGGGGCAGGCACTGTGTTTCGGGGGGCACCAACATGTGTTGAAAAGAGTCCCATGATTAAAAAGGGATAACAGCCACAAGCTAGTTTCCTTTCTTGTAGAGTCACAATGCACATGTTCATAGTAAAGGCTCTGAAAAGTCCTGCAGGAAAGAAACCATTTTAGTTGGTTTACCTGTGACTTTCCTGAGCCGTTCTGATCTGAAACTGGTATGCACCACCCACAGTTGGGAGACAGGCAGTAGGAAAAGCGCACAGATGGGCCTGTTGGTTTTTCAGCCAGTCAGGACCAGTGAGCCCCTGACCATGTCACATCCTGCCCTTCCATCACCAGGGGCTCCTGTTTATTTGCATGAGGAGCCTATGCATTGACCCCTAGTACCAGGGTTGCCATTAGAGAGGAAAGATACTTCAAAGTCACAACTGGTAAGGTTCTGCCAAATACCAGGAGCTGACAACAGGGTAGAAATCCAGGGTTACAAATTGAAAGGACATTCCACATGGACTGAAATTCCCCTAAAAACAGGTTTCTGTTTGAGGATCAGAGTGGCACATTTGTACTCAGAAAGGCTCAGGCTTTTAAAAGAGCCCAATGTCACTCACCAGTTTATCCCTCTGTAGCCCTGACTGTAATCCGGTCACAAGCACAAGTCACAAGAGTAGGTAAACTCCTTTGGAGAAGAAAATCCTAAATTAGCAACCCGATTTACAAGGGATGGTGGTGGATTGTTGACTATGACCTTCCAACCTGGGAAATGTCACCACAGCCAGGCGAGCCTCAAAATCCTTATCCTGCTTGGGAGTGGGGCCCGCAGATCCCTGACCTCTCCCCTTCCCGGAGACAAGAGGGTCCGCACCCACCTGTAGGGGCTGTGCAGTGAGCCCTGCCGTGGTCCAGGCCTTCCGTCTGGGGCAGAGATCTGAGCAGTTCACTGTGATGATGCCTGCATTGCAAACACATGGGCTCAGGGTGTGTCCGTACCCCAAAGCCACACAGGGGTCTCAGTTTTTAAGTCTCCACCTGCTTTTGTCCATTTTAGGTAGGTATCTTGTTCCACAAATGTTTGTGGAGGGCCTACTGCTATGTGCCAGGGCTGGAATGGAAAGTGAATGTGATCAGGTACTCTTAACCACCCACTGCCCTCTTTGAGTCCCGGTGGAAGGGGGCGGGGGTGAGCATAGTTCTACTTTAACAGCATCTTTTAATACTTCCCTTAAAAAAAGTTGAGTAGGGATTAAGGACAAGAGCTATATGAGACTCAGACAGACTTGGGTTCAAAATAAAACCTTTCATTTGTAAAGCCAGGATAACACCTACCTTTTAGACTTTTGTGAAGGTTAAGTGAGCTAGGACAGAGTGCATGGCCCACAGCTCACTCTTGTCCTAAACTAATATTTCACGACTCCATGGGGTGAGGACCAAGAGTCTGGCCCGGAGCCAGGTTGCCTGGGCCGAATCCCAGCTCCCCCACCGGCCAGCTCGGTGACCCTGGTGGGGGGTCATCAGGATTCTGTGCCGACAGCTCAGCACCTGCGTCACAAGGAAGCATGATCGTGCGTGTCTCTCCCGAATGGTCACGAGGATTGAAGGAGTTATGCACGCAAAGTGCACTGAGCAGTGGGCAGGATGGAGCAAGTCTCATTTGGTGTTAGCATCTCAGATCTGATTAGACTCACACCAGCTCGGCATGCCTGGCTCTTTTAGCAATCAGTGTGCAAATCAAGACATACCTGATCAAACACAGGGAGTCACCACATCCTGTATCAATGCAATCTTCCACCTTCCACCTACTGAATTAGACATTTACGAGCTGTGTTTGGGAGGAGGCAGTGCCTGGTGGGGAACGCAGGTGCTCTGCAGCCACACCGGGTGAGTTCGAGTTCAGGTTTTCTTGCCTATATGACCTTGGATGAGTCACTGACACTCTCGGAGACCCACTGACCTCATCTGTTTAGTGGTCATCATGGATACTAATCCTGACCTCCCTGCTGAGCATCACCAGACCATCAGAGAGAAAGTGCTTCTACCCTGCCCAATGCTGGGCGAGTGGCCCGTGCTGATCATCACTGGGGGAAGGCACGGTGTAAAGGCTAAGCTTTACAATTAGACTGCCTGGTTGGAATTCTGCTTCCAACAGCTGTGTTACCTTGGTGGGCTCCTAAAGCAATCTGCCTCCGGTTTCCTCATCTGTAGAATGGGGGATGATGACCCTGTGAGCTGCGCTGAGGATTCATGGAGCAGCTTAGCACCGGCCCATCCACAGAAAAGGCCCAATCAACATTAGCTGCTTTTCTGTAAATGGTGAGCTCATTTAATTCATCCTTATAGTCTCAGTTCTCAGAAACTGCTTACCTAAACTCAGCTGAATTCCAGAACAATGGAAGGAGTGGACCAATAAATACATTTAATTCTGGCCCAAGTCCTTTCTGATGATCTCAGAGACTCAGTCTAGTCTTCTTAGGGTCTAGCTGGACTCTGTGTTTCCATTATTGTCTGTTTTGGTTTGGGTAAGCTTCAAGTCTGAGGATTCGCTCCTGAATTAGTCTGGAATCTTGCACGTGCTGAAGTAGGTGATTCTCTCCTCTCCTTTCTAACTGTAGGACTCTGGATGTTACCCTTTCTAAGCCTCCATTTCCGCATCTGTAAAATGGGACTAAACCCACCTACTTCTCAGAGTTGCTAAGGTGACTAGATATTAACCTACCTGAAAAAGCCTGGCACAAACAGGAGATCAGTAAAGGTGGAGACTGTCATTTTATTGTACTTACCTTGAAGCTCCTAGTTCAAGTTGACCCTACTTTGACTATTAGCTGGCTCTCTGAACTCTGATGTGTGAATCATTATTCTCCTCACAGACCTCCACTCGGTCTCTGGGGGGGCAGTGCCTGCCGCTTCCTCTTGTCTGCCCAAGTGGTGCCCCAGTGTTCCTGGCCCTGGGCCTGAGGGCTGACCCTGGGAATGAGTTCTCTGTGTCCTCCGCAGTCCAGGGATGCCTGGTCAGAGAGTCACTGAGGCAGGAACAGAGCCAGCCCCAACTGTGCACTCCTGCCCCCCGGTAGATCTCTAGTTTGAGGAGGACCATAAGCGTGGCTTCCGAGTCAGATGGGGCTCTACCACTGTGACTTTGATTAACTTAGCCTCTTTGAACCTATTTCTTCATCTGTAAAAGGAGGATAGCATAAGATCATGCTTGCAAAGGGGTTGGTGAGATGACAGTAGTGATGGTGACGATGATGGACCACATCAAATGGCATTGTGACTAAGGACCTCCCCCCACAGCGTGGGGAGAAGATGAGCAAAGTAAGTTACCAAATGCCCTAAAAGCATGAAAGCTGGCCTAGATTAAAAAAAAAAAAAGTAAAAATAAGAAACCTGATAAGGAGAAAAAGAATCCTCAATGAACCCTACTGTGAATTTACTTCATAGTGACACTATTTGTCCCTATGATGTAAATCCCCTATTGACTCTATCAGAAAGATTACTAAATAGAGCAAAAGGTGGGGTGGATTACTACCACACTTCCAAAATCACCTAACTTTACAATTACCAGATTTTCAATCTTAAAAAAAAATGCTTTGGGCAATTTTAGGAAAACATTAGCAATCAAATTTTCTAAGAAGCTCACTCTAAATGTTGGGAAAAAAATGGAATCAGTTATTGGCAAAACTGTGTTATCTATTTATATCAGTGGATTTTCAATCCTGGCTGCACAAAATCAATCATTTGGAGGCCTTTAAAAACATACCCATGCCTAGATCCCACCTACAAATCATAATCTCTGGGGTTAGGGGGCGGGGAGATGAACATTTTTAAAAAAGCTTCCCAGGTGATTCCTATAGCCAGGGCCCACTGGTTTGGATGGACCTTGGTACTAATCATAAACCTGATTCACATACTTTGTGGCTGAGGCTGTGGCCTCAATCCTAGCCAAGCATTGGAATCTCCAGGGAGCCCTTAAAAATTCTGATGCCCCACTCCAGACCAGTGACTCCCGGTCTCTGGGAGGAGACTCAGGCTTGGGTACTTTTGAAAGCTCCCGAGGTGATTCAGGGTGCAGCCAGGGCTGAGAGGCACTGGACTAAAGGATTAAAAAAAAAAAAGAGAAAAAGCGCACGTTCAGTAAAATCTCAGTTCATACCTGCATTTTGCAGAAGAAGCAGCGACAATATTATGTAGTTCTGTGGTCAGTGCCTTTTTATCCAGGAATGGCTCATCTGTCTTGAGGATAAATTCTGGGCCAGTGTTAGGGATGCAGGGAGGGTAGCGAACATTAAGCACCTGCCATAAACCAGGTATTTTGCTCACATCATCCCATTTAATTCACGCAGTGCCTCAGAGAAGTAGGTGGTGTCATCCTCATTTTATTAGGTGAGGAACTAAGGCTAAGAGAGGCTAACTCACTCACATCAGGTCCCTGAGCTAGTAAACTGGTCTTCAAAATCTGGGCCCTAGGCCACACTGCCTCTCACAGTAGAGGAGGAAAGGGTCTTTGTGGCTACATGGTAAAGCTAAATGATTTGCTGGATTATCTACTCTTTTGTGTTGTCTTTCCCTCTGCTATCTTCGAGGGATAAGAGCTGGCTGTATTTCTTATTCTGAAGGGATGATCTAGGTGCAAATTTATTCTTTATGTTAAAAAAGCATGTATTCTAACAATCATTTCATATTTGCTCTTCTTTTAATTTGGCAAGAGGTTCGGAAGTAGCACTGAATTGCCGAATGCTTCTAGCTGGTTCTTTCCCAAGAAAAAGGCAAATAATCAGAGCCAAGATCTGTAACTAAATGTTTACCTTTACTCTAAGAAAAAGGTAAACAGTTTTCAACCAAGTGACTGTGAAGATGCGTAAAAAATGAAAACCTAACTCGATTTATGAGGAATAGGCCTGCCAATTAC
>CM053603.1:79148942-79169616 GCA_028646535.1 Procyon lotor
TTTGTACAATTAGAAAAGATGGCTTATGAGGTAGATGCGGTTTTCAACCTCGTCCGTGATGGCAATGATAGAAGGTCCCATTCAGAATCCACTAACGGGGTTCTGGGACCAGAAAGTTCTTCACATTTAAAAAGTCCTCATTAGCCTTTATTGTCCCCATTTTGCAAGTGAGAAATGTGTCTCAGAGAATGTTAAGTGACCGTGTCACAGCTACTAGGTGGCCACACTGGAGCCCGAGGAGACAGCCCTCTGAAACAAGACTGGGCGTTTCCAGAAAATGCATCTGGAAGGGCAGTGGATTGTTACTGTTTTCACTCCGGCCCTGTCTGAGAGCGGGTCTGTGGGTCTCTCTCCCTCTGAGAGGAAGCACTTCTGGGATTTTGGCTGAGCAAGCCTGGCTGAAGCCCCACTGCATACTTGGTCCCTACTTTCACCCGAGGGGCACCGCAGATGTGTCCTGTGGCCCCTGGTCATTACACAAAAGCGCGCCCGCTGTTACCTCAGCACCTTCACTGTCTCCATCCACTGCAGCTGCTCGCTCTCCCAGGGGTCCACCCGGACCCAGTCGGACGTCTGCAGGGCCAGCCGGGCCATGGCCACCCGGTGGTGGGCGGGCACGAGGTCTTGCTTCCTGTAGTGGTCGTTGACAGGAGAGATGATACCGCCGATCACCTGGTACATTCCTAGGCAGGGGAGAGTGAGGGGTGTGGTATGTGCCAACCGTGGCCACCCGGCAGCCTGGCAACTCTCTGGGCCTCCTCCTGAGTGGGAGCAGACTCGGCCATTCTCTCCTGCTGGGCCAGCCCCCACAGGCAAGGGTAAAGGCTACCCCTGCGCCATGTGCTTCTCCAGCTGGCGACAGCCCTGCGTCATACTTCTCCTGAGAGCCGGGCTGTGAGGGGGTGGCTGGACAAGGCGCCCAGATGGCAGTGTGGACAGTTAGGATCAAAACACAGTGGAGGCGCATCATGGCCTCCTCCTGCACAGGACTGAACAGAGGCACTGTCATCCTCTAATCATGGGTGGGACAACAGTGATGTGCCGTCTCTTATACCCAAAGAGGGGGGTCTTGTGAATCAAAGATGCAGGGAGGGGCTGGAGCATGGACCAGGTAGGTGGGAGGTGGGAAGGAGATGCGAAGGGGTGGGTCTAGGAGGAAGGGGAAGGCCCGCTTTGGGAAAGGTGTGAGTTGTGCTGGTGAGTGATGTGGTATGGCTTAGGGACTGGAGAATGGAGCGCTTCAAGTTCAGAGCGAGAGTGACATGGTGGCAGCTACAGAGAACCAGCATGGAGAGTCTGAGCAGGACCCCAAGAGCCTTGGGTGGGGGTTCGAGCTCCATCACTGCCTAGTGCACCCTTGGCAATTACCAACCTATCTGGAAAAATAAAATACGTAGTCATTTGAACTTCAGTTTTCCTGTATGTGAAATGGGATCACACCTGTTTGGAAGGATCTTGTGCTAAGGAGAGGTATTAGCGAATCCTTATGTAGTGGGATGATGTTTTAGAATGTGATATATTTTTAGAAGTCATATTATAAAAAATAACATGCACATAAAAAAACACAAAACACATATGGGTTGACAGAGTTATAAAGTATATCCTGCTTTCATCATCACCTAGATTAAGACATAAGCACTTCGGGCACACCAGATGTTCCCCCCACAAGCCCCACTCAGATGGCAGTTAATCACTACTCTTACTTTTTTAATATTCTCTGTCCTGTATAGCTTTACCATGTATTTATGCAGCCTTTAAAAAACATAGATTCATTTGCCTTCTGAAACTTTTACAAACGGAATCAGACTGAATATTCTTTTGTTCAGCCTTTTTCACTTTGCGTAAATAAAATTCATGTAATCCAACCAGTTTTATTGCTGCATCACCTTCCATTGCAAGATTATATACTAAATAATTGATCTCTTTTACTGTTGATGGACTTGGTTTGAGTCTGGCTTTGGACAATTACAAACTGCGCTGCTACAGACATCCTTCCCCAAGTCTCCCTGGGCACAGAGGTATGCATGTCTTAGGACACACATTCAAGAGAGGACCATATCTTAGGACACACATCCAAGAGAGGACCATGTCTTAGGACACACATCCAAGAGAGGACCATGTCTTAGGACACACATCCAAGAGAGGACCTGCTGAGTCACAGGGCAGGTGTGTCTGCAGCTTTACTAGATAATGCTGGACCGTTTTCCAAAGTGGTTGTAGCTATTTATCCTCCAGCTAGATGTGTAGGAAAGTTTCATTTGCTTCAGGCCATGCCACACAAGGTTACGGTCAGGATCTTCCCAATCTGAGAGATGTGCAGTTATATCTCACTGTTGTTTTCAAGTTCATTTTCCTGCTTACTAGTGAGGCTGAGCATTTATTCATATACTATTAAACATTCAGGCTTAAATCTTTTGTGAAAGTGCCTGTTCAAATCTTTTGCCCATATTTTGGGTTGTCTGCTCTTTTATCATTGATTTGTAGAGTTCTTTATATATTTTACATACCAGACTTGTTGGCTGGTTATAGGAGTCATAAATACCCTCTTGTTTTATGGCTTGCCTTATTGTTCTTTTTTTATGGAATCCTTTGAAAATGAAAAGAAAAAAAAAAGAAAACGGAAGCTCTTAATTTTAATGTAGTTGGGTTGGGTTATTAGTTTTTTCCTTTATGGTCAGTGCATTTTGTGTTATGGAGACATTTTCCTGTATTATCTCATAAAAGGTTTACAGTTTTGTTTTTTTCACATTTGGGTCTTTGTGCACGATGTGAATCCTATTCAGTTATTTTTCATTTGGACAGTCCATTATTCCAGCGGTGTTTACGAAAAAGCCCCCGTCCCCCTTGCTGTGCTCTGCCGACCAGGAGTCGAACGTCAGGTGTTCATGGGTGCAAGGGCCTGCTTCTCTGCTGTTCTTTCTTTGCTCTGTTTGCCTGGCCCTGTGCAACAGCACACTGCTTGGCTTAATACAGCTTTATTACACATCTAGGTATCTGGTTAAGCAAATCCTCCCACCGGCTTCTGCTTCAGGAGTAGCTTGGCAATTCTTAACTTTCTGTACTTCCCAATATACATTTCAGAACAAGCTTGTCAGATTTCACAAATGAAACCTCTCCTTGCCCCTGCCCCGCCCCCTAAAACCTGCTGAAATTCTGATAGGCATTGAACTGAATTTATAATTTAATTTAGGGAGAACTCAAGGTTTTCGTTTTTAGTCTTCCAATCCACAAGCATCGTATGGTATATCTTTCCATTTCTTTAGATTTTCTTAAATATCCCTAAGTAAAATTTTACAGTTTTTTTTAATAGAGAGCCTAAGCATCTTTTGTTAAGACTTGTTCCTGGACACTTAATTTTTTGGATGCCACTCTAAATGGCATTTAAAATATACTTTCTATTCTGTTTCTTGTTAATATATAGACATATGATTTAGGCATCCTGAATGCATAGCTGGTAACCTTGCTGAACCCTCTTATTCTAATTGTTTATCTGTACAGTCTTCTGAATCTTCTGTGTCCAAATTATACCATCTGAAAATACAAATTTGCTGCATTTCCAATCCCTCTGCCTTTTGTTTTTCTCATTGGGCCACTGAAGACCTCTAGCATGATACCAAATAGAGGTGGAGTTAGAGGGCCTTATTGCCACTCTCAGAGGAAAAGCTTTTGTCTGCTGCAAGTTTTCTTAGCTATCCTTTTTCAGTTGTGGCAGACAATGCCATGTGTTCATTAAAACTGTTTCCCCCATTTTCTGGGCACACTGGAAGCCAATATATCCATTCTCGAAATTAGGTTGGGTTTCTGTGATCTCACCGAGCTGTAGTCAATAGGATGTGGGTGGAAGTGGTGTATGGCCCACGTAGACTCGGCCATAAAGACTCTCCCTGACCCTCCAACTCTTTTATAGCAAATCTGAAAGCTGTAATTAAGGATGCAATGTCATGGGCGGGCCTACTAGGATTCCCGAGACACAGTTATGGCCCTGTAGCCCTTCAGGATCTACACGGGATTTATCTGATGAGAGAGAAATGTGCTTTAATGTGCTAAGCTCTTAAAATTGGGGGACTTGTTATGGTAGACTGACCTGGTCTACCCCGACAAATAGGCTACTTTAATAAACATTCCTAGCTATTCCCCATTTAAGAGCTTTTGTCATAAATGAATTTTATCAAACATTTTCTCTGCAACTCTTGAAACAATGGTGTGATCTTTGTAGGGTTTTTGACTATTTGCCAATCAGTGCCCCTGACTAATCATTTGTTGGGGGAACGGTTCGCCCGAGTGTCAGATAGATATGCCCTCCTCCAGAGAAACTTCATGTCTCCCAGGTCCCTGCAGTTACTGAAAGTCATGGATGACCTTAAATGAGGGTGTCGACTTAAGCTTCTTTGACCAATTCCGGCAAGGGGCTGCAAATCTGAGCAAAGGGTGATGTGTGGCCGTTTCTTCCTATCGATATTTTATCCTTGCCTTTTTCTTCTTCAGCTTGCCTTAGTACGAGGGCTTCTCTGAAGTCCTCTAGGACTGGGAGGAGAAGGTGGGTTAAGATCTAGACCCCGAGGATACACCTCCTTGGGGGCCCAGCTAAATGTGGGAGAAGTTAGCCATCAGGTTCCCCAGCTTGCCAGGGCTTTAGCCTTTGAATCTTTCTTTGTTGGCTTGTATGGCCGCTGATTCAAAGCTTAAGTGAGCAGTCTTGGCAAGTGTCCACAGGGCCTCAGTGGCTCTGATGTTCCCGTAGGCTGCTTACTAACCTCCCTGGTTTTAGGGGTCTGTTTCTCAGCTGGTCTGAGACATCCCCACTTTTTGGCTTTAACAGTGAGGTTTGAAAAAAGTTTCTACTCACCTTTTATTTTTGTTTTTAGTGGGAGAGCTGATCCAAAGAAGGCCTAACCCCCCCAATCCCGCCCCCCCACATACACCCCTGCCCAGAAGCTGAGAGTTCCCTGATGCAATTTTCCTTCCTGGAGGCAGAGGCACCCACTGTATCAGGGGGATGACAGAACTAGTGGAGGATAAGGAAAGGACGTTCATCTTTTTCACTTTCAGAAACTGGTTCCTAAAACTCATTTCAGAGGAATACTGGTGAAGGTTAGAGTCAGGGTTTGTTGAGAAAGATTGGCCTAAGTTTTAGAAGTCACCCTAAAAAATACCAAGAACCAGAGTCTAGAGAGTGAGAGCACACAGTTTTACTAAAATCTGCAGAGCCGTAAGGAGAGAATATGAAAATGGAAAGGAAAAGCCCTTTTTGGGAGCTGGGGTAGGATGAGTGGAGGAATGAGCATCAGGCATAGAGAAGAACCTGGCAGGTGCTGTTTGTGTTGACCAAGAGTTTGGACCCAAGTGGAGACTTGCCCCCTACACCCTCTTATCCTTTGGACACAAAGCCTCGTGTGTGTTGGGTGCGGGAGGGCATAGTTAAGAGGCTTAGTTTTGGGAACCGCAGGGCAGGCAGGCTGGTATTTTGCTTCCCACTTAGAATTCCAGGAGACCATCTTGCTCTGTGCCGGCGGAGCACGAGGGCGGTGGAAATGACAGTGCGGCAGGACAGGCAGGGAGGCCTTCAGGAAACATCTCTTCCCCTGCCTTCAGCGGACACCCGCAGAAATCCCCGAGGCTCTCAGAGAGGAGGAGTGAGAGAGGCCGGGGATGAACTGTCAGCTGGGCTACTTTGGGGGGAAGGCGTGGTGGCTGGCAGGGGCTACAGGGTGCGCAGCGCGAAGCCAAGGAGCATGGTGGTGTTAGAAGCAGGGAGAGCCCAGGCATGGGGCCTCAGCCGGGAGGGGCAGAGAGGAGAGAGGCCAGTGCCCAACACCCACACACCCTCGTTCAGACGCCAGGGTGGCAGACCACCACCTATGATGCTGAATTCGCTTTGGGGGAAGCAGGCAGCACAGGATTAACTTGATTAAAAACTGACCTGTAACACAATGACTTTAAAATCAGAAGACAGTTACCTTGATGTGGCAAATTTTTCTGCCATTCATGGAAATGGTGGCTTAAGAGCAAGGCGAGTGTTACAGAAAGCAAAGTAAGTTCTAGTTCTGTGTATGTGAGTCCCATGTTATGCATGGAATATGATCTTTTTCTTTTCCACTTTAAAAAAAGGGAGGCTTTTTTTTTAGAGTGCCCACTTTCTTGGGCCATTTACATACCTTTAACTTGCACATTAATCTGTTTGGAGGAAAAGGTGGGGGGCACCAGGCGGCCCCCCAGGCAGCCCTGCCAGGCACCTTGGAGACTCAGGGGTCGCCTTTGATGGTTTAGCTCATCCTGACAGGGCAGGTGGTACAAGGAGAAAATCAATGCTTTGTTATAGCACCCAGGAGAGGAGAATCAATAAAAATAACAATTTGGGCTAAAACTCCTTCTTGCCCTCCACATGGTCATGAGCTCAGGCCCCTTCCCCACAATCCCTGTGTTGCCTCTCATGTGACCCCCTTTCTCCCCAGGCAGATGCAGGTACTTCTCCAGCGGCTCACTGCTGCCCAGACACAGCTCCATTATAGCGTCTGTGTGGTAAAGATCTGTCTTGCCCATGACACTGACAGCTCTCTAGGGATGTGAACCTGACTTTTAATTCTGGGGAACATGACCCGCCCATCTCTTAGTACGAAGCTCTACTGGCCTTACTCTGGGGTTACCATAGTGATAGATGGCTGTTGAGTTTAATACGGTGGATAGAATTCCTTATCTCCACCCCTGTTCTAATAAAATGGCAAGGAAGGATTAAATACATACGAAATCACGAGGGCAAAAAGAGCGGGAAAAGAGACAGCCACGGATGGGAAAGGTCAACACAGTTTTGGAAGCTAAGGAGCGGCTGCACAACGGTTAACAAGCAGAGTCTGCAGGCAACGAAGGTGGTAAGAGGCAAGGTGCCTCGCGTGGAAGCAGCGCAGAGTGGCTCAGGAAGGGGAGAAGGGGTGCCCGAGGGCCCGGACACGGGAGGACCAGTTCTGAGTTTGCCTAAGGAGCCCTTCCATCCGATCACCTACCTATTCTCCCGTATCAGGGGGATGGATATCTGGCAGAAGGCTGGATGTCTGCTTTCTGCCAGGGTTGGACCCGAGAGACCCTCGGCTCCCAAATACAGGCATAGGTGAGAGGAGGGAGAAATACCATCCTTGAGACAGGAGGCTCAAGTTCGGCTTCCAGAATAACAGTCCCACCCGGAAGAAGACACCCACAGATCCTCACATTCAGGGCTCTTGGATCCAGGGCCTGATCTTGTGGCCATGAGGCCCACCGGCTTCACCCATATACTCAGAACTTCCAGCCAGGATTTCGGGCCTGATCTGTGAATATAAGCGGACAGTCTAAGAGACACATTTTAGAAAAGTGCTGACTGGGAAAGAGAGACCAAAACCATCACCAGGAGGAAAGGGAATTGGAGGACACAAAGGCAATCGATGCAGAGCAAAAGGAAATTTCAAGAGTCTTCAAATAATATTGTCAGGAGGGTAAGAGAGGACAGCCCATCCATGAGTGGGATGCTCTCAGAGGGCCAGTCAGGAAACAGGAGGAAACTTTTAGAAATCGAAAAATATCCACAATATTCACCCACTGCCCGTTCCACACCAGGTATTGTGCTAGGTGCTGGGACACAGGGTGATGAAGCAGACCATTTCCGGTCCTCGTGGAATGTACATTTTGGTGAATAAAGTCAGTGGAAGAACCGGAAGATGAATGAGGAAATCCTATGCCAATAAGATACAATCGGAGGACTGACCTGGAAGGTCCAACATCTAGATGACAGAAATTTCCAGAAGAGAACAGAGGAAGGGAAACATCAGAGAAATAATATATTTTCCCAGACTAGAAGGGTGTAAGTTTTCAGAACTGAATACTCTGAGTGCTCACCACTTTGAAGGAAAGAAAATGTACACACTGACAAACCATTAGAAAACTTTAGGTTTAAGGAGAAGATGCCAAAAGTTTCCAGAGAGAAAACCAGAGGTCGAACACACGGGACTGGGACACAGGACAGAACTGGATTTCTCAACAGCAATTCCAGGATCCAGGAGACGGTGGAGCAAAGCCTTCAAACTGCAAAAGGAAAATTATTCCCAATCTCGAATTCTCTATTCAGCCAAACCACCGAACAATCACAACAGGGGTCAGCAAGCTTTTTTTAAATTAAGGGACAGATAGCAAATAATTTAGGCTTTGTGAGCTACAAACAGTCTTTGTTGCATATTCTTTTTTTTTTAAACAACCCTTAAAAAAAATTTTTTTTTCTTTTTAAAAAAGAAAAGCCCCACTGTTAGTTCACAGGAAGAAGGAAAACAGACTGTGGACCAGCGTTGGCCCATGGGCTGTAGTTTATTGGTCTCTGAATTGGGAGTGTGGAATAAAGTTGTGTTCATATATGAAAGGGGTCTCAAAAATTTCTCCCATAGACCCCTTCGAGGGATAGAAATATGTGGGAGGGTGCATTTCCCCCAAACAGGAGCAGGCTGAAAAAAGCAGAAGGCACAGGATCTAAGAAATTCAAGGTCCTTCCACACCAGGAGACCGGCAAAGGGAATCCCCAGGAAAACAGCGAGGGGGCATCTCAGATGACAGCGCTGCTGCAGCACGGAGAGCTCGCTGTCCAGACAGGAGCTGGAGGACCCCGGGGAGGGTAGAAGCAGAATCAAAATGAGACAGATGACATGATGAGTCTATGTATGCTGAGATGAGTTTTGAAGATCTTCTGGAAATTTTGGGACTGAATTAGTGACAAGGGCTAAGGAACATAAGAAAACAAATATATGAAGCAATTATTACTACTTCCAGGAAGAACCAAAGTTCACACGGAATGCCGTGTAATCCTAGTGTATGCTATGTGGCTTGGTTAATGACATTTACATAGACATAAATGGAAACAGTATTCCTTCAGCCCAGAGTTGTGAGCCAATCTGGGAGCATGTGGTGGAGGTGAAGTGTGAGGGTAGGGGTGTGAGAGAGCTAAAGCTTCCTTTTTCATAATTGGAAGCCAACAGATAATATATAAGTCTGAAAAATCAAGAAACACTGTATAAGCTTATTAAATAAAAAGACAAGTGCCTAGGTGGCTCAGCTGGTTAAGCAGCTGCCTTTGGCTTAGGTCATGATCCTGGGGTCCTAGGATCCAGTCCCACATCGGGGGCCCTGCTCAGTGGGGAGTCTGCTTTTCCCTCTGACCTCTCCCTTCTCATGCTCTCTCCTTCTCTTATTCTCTCTCTCTCGAATAAATAAAAATAAAATCTTAAAAAAAAAAATAGGGAGACAACTACTAGAGAAGACGGCTGAAAAAGTCAAACACAACTGATCCGGGAACCAGGAATCAGGGGTAGGGAGGGATGGAACAAAGTTACCGTAGGCCTTACAGCAACCTAACTTCCAGCATACATATATTTATACATATAGAAAATTAGTTTAAAGTGAGTGCACTTGGTACAAACATTTCAGTATAATGAAAAGTATAAAGAATCAAAAGCCAATAAAACATATGTAAGAAGTTAGTATTTATATTTTGGTTAACTGCCTTTTTCTATGGTTTTCTTCATATAATATAAATTCAACTTTTGTATCTTCTTAGATTCCATCATTAGCATTCTTGGCCATGAGCACTCTTGAAAACACCTTTTTAATGGCTGCATAATAATGGAGAGATATATATGACGTGCTTGAATTAATATATTGTGGCCATCTTTGTAGATCTTAGTTGCAACTTTTACACTTTAAAAAAAATATTTTTATTTATTTATTTGACAGAGGGAGATACAGTGAGAGAGGGAACACAAGCAGGGGGAGTAGGAGAGGGAGAGAAACAGGCCTCCCGCAGAGCAGAGAGCCCGATGCAGGGCTCGATCCCAGGACCCTGGGATCATGACCTGAGCCGAAGGAAGATGCTTAACCGACTGAGCCACCCAGGCGCCCCTATGAACTCTTTAACAAGTCTATGAAATGTTGCCCTGTTGGGTCTGCTGGCACTGCATAGAGAGGGTTCTTCTCCACATCCTGGACCTTTCCCCCAACTCCAGTCCGGCTGCCGGGAATTCGGTCTGAGTCTTCAACTTCAACCCCACAGCTTCGTGAAGTAAAGCCTCAATTGGTCCTCTCAGGGATGCTTCTATTATTTCTCTGACTGAGTACAGCGCCTCTGCTCTACTTGCTTCTTTAGTTCCTTATCTCCTCTTATGATTTTCATATCCTTACCTTTTTCTTTAGTTCTGGAAAAATCCCTCAGACTGGTGTTCTCTTTCTGTATTTGGTTGACTGAAATGTCCTCCCTGCTGCCTCAGTTCCACTGAGCGCTAATTTGCCGAAAATAATTTTCATCCCAAATGCCCTTCTGTCTCAGACTGTCCTCAGACTGCTGCTTCTCCTGACAGGTTGCTCTTCTGCGATGCTCATTTTTCTCGTGAATCTCATGGAGAACCAGAAATTCAGAAATTTATCTTCCTAAGTAGAGGGCGTCCTCCTGGCCAGAATCTGTAGGCTGGGACCATCTTTGGAAGAGCAGTTCCTTTTCATATGATATGTTACTTTTCACTGACTGGTTTCCTGCCTCTATTTGTCCCTTATGGGTCAAAGCCTGGGTAGGTTCCTGCTTTATTATTTTATTCACAGCAAAAGGACAAAGGCAACATTTAGGTTTATTGTTTGCATCTCAGAAATGCACTTGCTTGTGTAGTGCAAGGAGGGAGCTAGAGGTCAAAGGAAACATCCATTGATGGGGAATTCCCCCCTTCTAAGATTTATCTTTAGTAATGTTTTTAAAAAGATTTTATTTATTTATTTGACAGAGATCACAAGTAGGCAGAGAGGCAGGCAGAGAGAGAAGGGGAAGCAGGCTCCCTGCCCAGCAGAGAGCCTGATGTGGGGCTTGATCCCCGGACCCTGGGATCATGACCTGAGCTGAAGGCAGAGGCTTTAACCCACTGAGCCACCCAGGCGCCCTATCTTTAGTAATTTTAAAAAAGATTTTATTTATTTATTTGGGAGGGAGAGAGAAAGAGTGAGCAAGAGCAGAAGAGCAGGGAGAGGGAGAAGCAGGCTCCCCACCAAGCAGGGAGCCCAGTGCAGGACTCAATCCCAGGACCTGATCCATGATCATGACCTGAGCCAAAGGCAGACACTTAACTGACTGAGCCACCCAGGTGTTCCTATCTTTAGTTATTTTAAAAATACTAAATACATGAGGTAGGCAATCAAATTGACTTTTTTCTTTAAATACTTAAGGGGGAAAAAAACTACTTAAAGGGACTGTCCCATTTTCTTTTTTAAAACCTGTGTCTCCCCCACCACTGACTCTGTGTTTTACTCTTACCATGTATTATCTTTTTAGGTAGACTTTGTGTTCCGTTTTGCTGTCTGGAGTCAGCATCACCCTGATGTAACCACTTTGGAAAAAAATTGTATTTTAATGTCTCGTAGAGCTTTCTGAGCACTTGGTTAGTCTTCCAGGTGAACCTTGGGATACTTTATTCAAGTTAAATAAAGACAAATAGCCATGGGTATTTTCATTGGAAAGCCCATCAATAACTGGCCATCCCCTTGAGGAGCTGCTCGTATTTGCATTTAGTTAGGGCTCCCAGCAGAGGGGCAGAGCCGAGGCCCTGTGTCCTTCATGTTTCTAGTTCAGGTTCGTCCTGGGGACAGGTGTCCTTGGCGGTTTCTCTGGTGAATGATTTGTCTCCCTCAAGTTTTATTTTAAGATACAGGTTATATGTATTTTTATATGTTACATATTACATGTTTTATAGAATGTAAACAGGTTGTGACGTGGTATCACAACTGTTTTGTCGAAAACTCTGAATTTTGGTATATTTTTAATGTGGACTACCTTACTGAATGTATTCGTTCTGCCAGGTTTTCAGATGCTTCCCCTGGATTTTCTAGGGGTACAGTGATATCACCTGCAAATAATGAAAACTCAGTCTCCTATCTGTTAAGTCTATTTCTTATTTTTGACTGATGCCATTAGAAGTAATGATGGTGAGGAGGCATTCTTTTCTGTTTCCTTGCTTCTGTGGGAATGCTTGAGTGTATGTCATTATATGTCATGCTAGATAGGTATCCTTATAGCTCTAATTTACTAAGAGCTTAAAAAAAATCCCTAAGTAGGTGTTGGATTTTATTGAATGACTTTTAAGTGTGTACTGAGATGATGATTTAGGTTCCATAAAAATATATTGTCTTAGTAATGCGATATATTAATAGATAGCTTTATGGTATATTGTCCTTGAATACCTGGGATAAATGCTACCTGGTCATGTTGAATTATTCTTTTATTAGCAATTTGATAACCTACTACTTTACATGGGTATTTTGCATCCCAGATTATACTGTTAAACACCAGCTGTAATGCCACAATATCCTTACCCAATTTTCTTTGTTCTAGAAAATGGCTCTGGTAGCCATTTTCTCTGGTAGATTGAATCCCTGGTTCTAATTCCTCCCTCTGTCATTATAGTATTACACGCCCCCCCTGCCTTGGCCTCACAAAGGCAGGATGTACTTCCTGGACTTTGGGCGTGGCCGTGAGACCCCCTTTGGCCAACAGCATATTGGCAGATGTGAGATGAACAAAACTCAAAACTCACTTGCTTGGTGAGACCTGCAAGCCCGATATGTGAGGTCGTCACTACCCCTTCTACTGTCCTAGACCCAGGGTTATTTTAAATCAACAAGTAAGGATTTGACAACACAAATGATTTGCCACACTTAGCTGGTGCTCAGCAGCTGTCACTCCCGCCACCCTCTTGCCTGGTACATCGGTAGAGCAGGGAACTGTGGGCGAGGTTGTGTTTTCCTAAGACGGCTGCGACATTGTCTCCGGGCCCGTGTGCTCTCCTAGAATCCAACCACTCCTCCCTCAAAAGTCTGTGCCCCTCCCTTTTGGACCTGGGTGAGCACTGGTGAATGTTTAACCCAGAGGGAGAAGTGACATAGGGTCACTGCTGGGGCGAGGACATAAAAATGTCCTGCACATCTACCTTAAGATCTGGGGACACTTGGTTTGGGAACCCAGGTACCAGGCTGTGAAAACCCAGGCTAGCCCACGCAGAGACTCCACGGGGACACAGTGAAGACCCCTGCCCACGCTCTGGTCAACAACACTGCCAGTACCCAGCATCCACTGCCAGATGTGTGCGTGCAGAAGTCTCCAGGGGACTCCCGATCCCAGCTATCTGTCTAGTCACTCCCGGTCTTGGAGGTCCTCCCAGCTGAATCCCCACATATTGTGGGGCAGAGACAAACCATTCCCACTGGGCTGTGTTCAGATTCCTAACCCAGTGAATCCATGGGTGTGACAAAATGGTCACTCTATATCACCGAGTTTGGGGTGGTTTGCTATGTAGTAATAATAACTGGAACAGGACTGGAGATTCAGGAAAGTCACCTCGTTTTCCTGTGGTTACATGACCAGGCAACAGCAGGATTGGGATCCAAAGCAGGTGTGCCCGTCCTTTTCCTGCTGTCTCATACTGGTAACTGGCAGTGAGGGTCAGAGGGCTGTAAGCCAGCCAGAACTCAGGAGGGTACCTCTCGCTAGCTCCACCTGTGTGTGTGTGTGTGGCCCCAGACCACATCACCCTGGGGGTAGGACAGGGATCCCACCCCCTCTAGAGCAGACCAGGTCCCCCAGCAACACTGGGCTTCCACGTTACTGCTCCTTAAAATGCTAGCAGCCTCACAAACTGTGAAGCAAGACTTAACAGCATTCCAAAGTGTAAAGACCTCATTATTATCACAGGGAATGCTCTGGCCCATTTATCAGCATTTTATTAAGAATTACTATATGTATTTAAAACAAAACGACACTTGTCCAAACAACTGAGCGAAGCGTGAGGTCATGGTCAGAGCTTGGCCGGCTCCTCCTGCACCCCTTCCCCCGCCCCACTCCACCCCTGCTCAGAGCAGCTCAGTGTTCCCTTGTGCACAGGCACAGTCCAACCCTCACCCAATTCATGGACCCTTCTGTCCCTTTCCTTCTTTCTTTGGTTGTGCTGGCTGAAAAGCACCTTGGGAAACAGGGCCTTGAAAGGCAAGTCTTTTAAGAAATATCAGCAAGTGTTGCAAGGTAAACAAGGAAAGAAAGCCAGAATGATGTTAAGCAGGTTGGAAAAAAACAAAAAACCAAACCAAGATCTCAACCAAATGGATCTGCACGCTTTTACAAAGAGCTTATTGTGATTAAATGCGAAGTCTGGAAAACATGAGGCTGTGGAGGCTTTGAGGCCATGTTGGCACGCTCTTCTTTATTTTCTTCATCAAGTTCTGCTTTTTGGTTTGTTTCTTCAGCCAGATTGCTCTCAGCGCTCATGGTCCAGATGAACTTGAGACTGCCTCTTTATTGCTCTGCTCTGTGCGCTGCTGGCCGGACCTCTAAAGGCCACTAAATGCCTGGATGGCAGGAATTCTGGCTGCCCCACCTAAAGTTGCGGTCCCCTGGCGGCGCCGCGGGTGCGCTGGACCACGGTGGCCGTGGGCGGTGTGACCATTCTCCCTCGCCCTTCAGTGCTGCTGGCGTACATGGCTCTCCTGTCTGCCCTCTGTTTCCCTCACTGCTTTCTGCGCAAAGCCTTTCTTTGAGGCCGCACGCTCTTCCTGCACGCTACAAAGCCCCCTCTGGTCTCCAGAATCCTTCAATGCCTGAGCTTGTCAGCGTGAGCTTTCTTTCTTTCGCTTCCAAACATCCTGCTTTCTTTGTGTGCAACTTCTTAAAAACGGGCAAAGTAAACAACAAAGCAGCGATATTTCACAGGGTTTAAACTTCCTTTCTGGTCCTGGAGAGTGGGGCCTTTATTATTTCCTCTCCTGCTCCATTCATTCTCTACAACCCTTTTCCTGAGTCCCAGGCACTCGGTGCTGGTGAGCTGGAGTGCCTTCCATTGATATGGGAGTGCTGACAAAGCCTCTGATGGGGTGGCTGATTCCTGGGGTCCTACGTGCTTTCAGGGTATTAGAACCTCTTTCTTACGTGTGCCTCTGTTTTCCAACATTTAACTCCTGGCTGCGTCTCTCTGCCTGGTGAGCAGAATGAGTCTTTCAGAGTAGGTAGGTTTTAAAAAAGAACTCACCAGAACTCCCAAAGGCTGGAGTCTCAAGGCTCCTCAGAAACGCACTGCTTTCTCTTTGGGGGCCTGAGATCCAGCAGTAACTATATACGGGAAGAGAGGCAGTGGGGGGCAGGCTGTAACCAGGCACTCCTGGCTTGCTGTGCAGTCTGCTGAAGGAGTCATGGGATGCTGCACAGAACACTGCTGTGGGCAGCCTCCGTGTGTGGAATCTCAGTGTTGTGTGAAGCAGCCTCGTTTCCCGCTGATGAATTACCAGTCCTGGGCCATACACCACCACTGTGCTATTTTAAAAAAATATTTTACTTATTTTTGTAAGAGAGAGAGAAGTGCGAGAGAGATCATGAGCTGGGGGAGAGGCAGACTCCCCACTGAGCAGGGAGCCCGATGTGGGGCTCGATCCCAGGACCCTAGGTTCATGACCTGAGCCAAAGGCAGAAGCTTAACTGACTGAGCAACCCAGGTGCCCCTCACAACTGTGCTTTTTTTTTTTTTTTTTTTAAAGATTTTATGTATTTATTTGACAGAGAGATCACAAGTAGGCAGAGAGGCAGGCAGAGAGGGAAGCAGGCTCCCCGCTGAGCAGAGAGCCCGATGTGGGGCTCGATCCCAGGACCCTGAGATCATGACCTGAGCTGAAGGCAGAGGCTTAACCCACTGAGTCACCCACGCGCCCCCACAACTGTGCTCTTAAGACAGGTTTTGTAGCAGCAGGAACTTGAGGGCAATAGGCAGAGTGATGAAGACTCTGCTCAGCTGCTTATGAGCTGTGTGACTTGGGGCAAATGACTTCACCTCTCTGTTTTCAGTCTCTTTACCTGAATCAAATGAGCTAATGCAGAAGACCAAGCCCAGTGGGGTGGGAGAGGACTCTAGAAATATCCCCAAAATCTGAATTTCCCCTACCTGTCCCTCGTTTCCACTACAAACACCATTTCCCTTCTTCTCAAGGCAAGAGGGAGCCACGTGCATTCCTGGAGGTGGCAGCCTGGCATGGACTTGAAGCCAGGCAGTGTACCAGCACTGTAAGTTCTGAAAGAAATACTGTGGGAGCCCCGTCCTCATGGGGGTTCACTCCTGGGGGAGACAGACAGCCACCACGTGGTGGTTCATGGAGGGCAGAGGTACACGAGGAGCCCAGAAGGAGATTTTTTGGAGAAAGGGGCCTCTAAACTGAGTTATGTATGACGCAGAAGGTATGTGGTGACCTAAGAAAGGTAAAGCCTTATTAATCATATCGATTCTTTCTCCTCTAACGATACTGAAAAGAGACTTTTTAAAAAAGTCTTCAGAACAACTGAAGCTTGGTGACTTCTTGATTCTGCACCAATATCCTTGCCCGTTTCTTGATACGTTTTCAATTTACCTTCATGGTAATTTACACTCAAGGGAACTGTCCAAGATCTGCTAAGGGATTCAATAAAATAGGTCACGGAGTTAAATGCTGTGGTGAAACACAGGGCTTAATTTTATGGATAAAATATAAATTGCTTGGCTACCTTTCTGCGTTATTCGTGTTATGACTAATGATCACTCAGTGAATGGGAAGGACTCGCTGGAAGATGGAGGAAGCCGCTCTCCTCATTCTATAAGCAAACCTGGTGGGGTCGCGGGCTTTGACCTTGAGGTTAACAGGCGCCACATTAGGGAAGAGACCCGAGCAGCCTGTCAGCCCACCTCCACCAGCAGGGCTGTTCCTCCAGCTGTTACAGGAACAAGGAGAATTCTTCCTAAGATTGACATTAGGGGGAACAAGAGGAAGATAGAGTGTTAACACCAGCACTTTTCCTGATATTTCTCAAAGTGAGTCTGCACTGGTGGAAGTCTGTTAAAAATGCATATTCCGGGCTGTACCTGGACCTGCTCTCTGACAGGGAGGCTTAGGAACTTAGATTCTTCCCAAGCAACCCCGGGTGATTGTGATAAACCCTGGGAGATCTGTAAGGAGGCACTGAGCGTAACTTCAGCTAGGCAGGATCTTTTATAAACCGGAACTGGGATCTGGAGTAAAGAAGGACCACTTTGCTGTACTGACCAAGTGACCTATGAGTATGGAACAAAAGGATAAAGTCAGTTGTATCGCAATAAAAAATATTTAGTGACAAGGAGAAGGATTGGGTTTCCAAGGCTGTAAATGTTTTATGGGGTTTAATGTAATTTCATTTTTGAGGTTTGTTTCTAATAATACCCTTCATTTACTTGTTTAATGTATTCATCGATCAATTCTGATTATGTAAATTGTAGATGACCTTCTTCCATTCACCATCTAAGACAGAATTTAGAGTTGCAAAAGTAACTGAAAGCTAACCATTCTCACCAAGCACTAAAAAATTAGTCCCTTTGGGGAACATTTTTCCCCAAAGTTTTATTTTTCTTTTCATTTCCAGCGTTGTTTAGATTAATGTTTCTTTCTTTTTTTTTATTTAAAGATTTATTTTAATTTTATTTATTTGAAGCAGAGAGAGAGAGAGAACATGAGAGGGGAGAGGTCAGAGAAGAAGCAGGCTACCCACAGAGCAAGGAGCCTCATGTGGGACTCGATCCCGGGACTCCAGGATTATGACCTGAGCCGAAGGCAGTTGCTCAACCAACTGAGCCACCCAGGGACCCCCCCCCCCCTTTTTTTAAAGATTTTATTTATTTGACAGAGAGAAACACAGCGAGAGAGGGAACACAAGCAGAGGGAATGGTAGCAGGAGAAGCAGGTTTCCTGCCAAGCAGGGAGCCCGATGTGGGGCTCGATCCCAGGACCCTGGGATCATGACCTGAGCCAAAGGCAGCCGCTTAACGACTGAGCCACCCAGGCGCCCCCCAGATTAGTGTTTCTCTAGCCGTTCTGTGTAATGACTTATAGGTACCTACCAGCAAGCCTTCCCCCCAAAAGGGTTCAGTGGTTAAGTAAGCTTTGGAAATACCAAGGTAGACAGAGTGAAAGGTCTTATTGCAGACTGCAGATCCTGGGAGAGCCCCTAACATGTGGACGTGCACAGTCACTCTCCAAGAAGGGCACAGAAATCTCGGGATTTACCAAGCGCATTTAGGTTTCATGGAACATTCTACTGGATGACCGTTCAGAAGACCACACCTCTGAGATACGCAGTTAACTCCATTGGCAAGTTATGGCAGGGGGATCAGGCTGCACTGGTTTAGGTGAACCATTCCTATGACCCAGGCCTAGGAAGCGTTTTACAAGTGGAGGTATATATCAGATCACTTGCAGGGAGCTTCCTCAAATCCAGACCTCCCCACCTTGACATCAGAGTTTAAGCACCGATATAAATTATGGAATCACAATCTACTTGGTTACCACCACTGCTACCACCATCAGATCACGATCAGCATTCTTGATGAACACCACAATCCCTACACTACCCCCACCTCGGTAGTGCCACCACTATCATCCCGGGGCCGACAAGATCCACATGCCCTCGCCAACACCACGATCGGTCCCATCACCACCGCCACCACACTGTGAGCAAATAATACCACGGCCATCATGGTGCCATGATCTACGCTCTTACCACTGCACCTCTTTGGCCCCTATTCTTCCAGTGTTCAGACTGGAGAGGAGACCACAAGCGTCCTTGTTTCAGGTTGCAGGCAAAGGCTGGAAGGCCAGATATAATCGCACACACTCATCCTGGGTTACTGGGGGATCCCAATAAGCATCAAGTGGAACCAGACATGGCGTCACAGCAGAATCCTGGGGTCCACTGTCTAGAGTCCACAGTTACCTCTGTGACTAGAGTAAAACATGTCACATAGATCCGCCACGTCAGCCTGTCTGATGGGAAGGTTCAGCCCCAATTTGATTTCAGGAACATGGAAGCTGGACTTGAGCTCATCTGGGAGCAGTGCTAGCCCTGTGGAGGCCACAGAGGGACTTTAAAACCAGCACAAAGGGCACCTGGGTGGCTCAGTCGGTTAAGCATCTGCCTTCAGCTCAGGTCACGATCTCAGAGTTCTGAGATCGAGCCCCACATTGGGCTCCCTGCTCATCGGGGAGCCTGATTCTCCCTTTCCTCCCTACTTGTATTCTCTCTCACTGTCTCTCTCTCTCTCTCTCTCTCTTAAATAAATAAATAAAATCTTAAAAAAAAAACAACAAAAAAAAACCCAGCACAAAATAAGACTTGTTACCACTTGAGGACCCCAGTAGAGGAGGAAAGTAGGGAAAGGCAGAGGGGTCACAACAGAAAAAAAACTTAAGTATATGTTACAGTTCACATAATTAAGTTACTTTAGAGTGGTATTTTATGTATGCACTCTTGTATATATCATATAAATGTAAGACAGCGATGACGGTGGACGGCATGTACTGAGGGGTAACAAAGTGTTGGGAACTGAGCTAAAGGCTTCACACATATTATCCCTTTAATGCCCACGACTCCCGTGTGAAAGAAGTGTGACTGTCAGTCGCATTTTCCAGATGAACGAACTGTGAAGTAGAGGAGTCGAGTAACTGGCTCAAGGCCCTAAAGCGAATTAATTGTAGCGCTGCAGTAGGAACCGCAGTAGTCTGGTTCCAGGGCCCATGATCTTAACCAAAATCGGACACTGGTAACACACTGTCTGCACGTTGTCTACAGAGATATGTGGTGAAATAACATCAGCTGTGCACATGTCAGCCTGCATGGAGCGATTTACATTCAAGGATATTGTTGATTATTCGTGATTTGTCTCATAGGCTAACTTTTGAGAAGAGATTTAAGTCAACTGAATTCCACACAGTGAGAGACCACCAAGTGCAAAGCCATTTGGTGCAAAATATGATGGAGATGACGACGCTCTAGTCCAAGTTCACAGCACACATAGGCAATGAGCGGCTGCGGTGTGCGGGGCACCGGGCAAGTCACCTCCTGCCCCTTAGTCCACAGCTTATCATGCATGCTGAACTCCTGAACGGGTGGACAGGAAAGACAGCCTAGGTGCAAAGAGCTTATGTTTCCAAGCACTTCACAGGCAGTGGGAGCACTGGACACAGATTGGGGACGATTCTGAGGGTGGTGCAGAGGGTGCCTGCCAAGGGACCAGCCCTCCTTCCTCCTCACCCTAGCTCATTCCTCAGATATACCCATATTAGAAATGATTGCATTGCGAATGTACCTACTGTTGACTCTTAAAAATAGATAAATATGTGCATATTTACATGGATAATCTACATAATACAGACATTCACCTTTGTTTTGCAAAGAGATGGATCCCCTGAGTATTATTAAGCTGTACCCAGCTCCCAGTGTCCACAGTGGAGCCAGAACCATAGTTGGGGATGCTCTGACTCCTGTACTGGTTGGGCAAGGTTGCTGGGCTGGATGCGAACGTGCCGCCAGCTCTAAAATCTCATGCTCATCACCTGCTGCTTAGTAAGTGTCAAGGGTGTGCCCGGCTCTGTTTTATAGGAGTGTTTATAGGGTTTAGATCCTCACAACAGTCCCAAAAGGCAGCTGGCATCACTCCCTGGAGGTTGCTCTGCTGGCCTGGCCAAGGCTGCACAGGCTGGAAATGGCAGCGCTGGGACGTGGAAGCAGGTGTATTTGTCTGGTTTTGAAGTTCTGCTTGTCTCTGTGCTCTGTGCTTGTTTTAACTATACCCAGGACCTCTTAGATCAAGATTCGTCCTCT
>CM053603.1:79170116-79235616 GCA_028646535.1 Procyon lotor
AAGAAGACAGAACTAGGAAATTATATATTAGACATTATAATTATATATCATATAATTAAGTAACGCATACACACGTCCACACCCCCCTTTGTATGTCCTTCTAGAACAATCCCTCCTGCGTAGACAAAAACACTGAGTTCCTACTGAACCCTCCAGTTGCAATCCAACACCACAGGGTTCATTCCTTCCCTTATTATAACCTCTTTCTTCAACAGTGAGGAACCAGGCTCGACCATCCAAAATGCATCTGCTTGCTCCTCGTATTTACATCAAGTAGCTTCAAAATTGCTCACCTCTATCCCTGTGGAAAACAGATGTTCGAACCAGAGAACAGTACTTGGGTACATTTCTTTTTGGCTTCAGCCTCCCAGTATCCAGTCAGACGGCTGCTTTCCAAGTTCCGGAGGCTGGTTTTTTGCTTTCCCACTGCCTCCAGTGGGGCCGTCTACTGCTTCGTAGTAAAGTAAAGTTGTTTGTTACCATTTGTGCTTCATCTTGGGTTCCCCTCTCATTCAGGTTCATTTTAATGATATATTCAGTTACTTTGATATGTGATTCTGAGTCAGAAAAAGACGTACAGAGAGAAGGGTCTCTCTTCCCTCATCGTAGCTTCCACCCTGTTCCCATCCCCCCATTCTTTCCACTCTTTTCCTAACCACCGGCTGGAAGGAACCAATCTCATTAGTTTACAAAATCTATTCTAAATGATTTTGTCTTCCTAAGATTTATTTTCCCTATAATTATCAGTTACTTATAAATCTCCCCAAGGTCTAACTGTTTTTCGACAAGCTTGTCTTCAAAAATATTTATATGGACACATCTTTTCAATTTGTTTTAGTTAATGCCCTTTGTACTGTTGGGAGTGGTACTTACTGTCTTAGCTGATGTTGGCCTGGGTTTTCTGAATGCTCTTTGCATGACTTCTCTTTATGACCTGCTTAGCAAAGAAGGCAAAGGCTTGTGTCTGACTCTGAATAATCTTTGGTTCCTGATGGAGGACAAAGATGGTAGCAGGTCCTGGCACATTAACCCTGGAGTTGTCTCCTGGGGGAGTTGAGGGTTAGGCCCAAGTGACTGGTGTAGCAGCAGCAGCAGGCAGAGACAACAAAGGTCTGCTACAGAGATGGAGTCCCCCATGGCAAGCTGGTAAGAGCACCGCATTCTAAGAGACTGGGCCTTTGTCCTTTACTTGCTGGGGAGGTTTCATGCAAAATGTTTAATCTCTCCAGGCCTCAAGTTTCCTTGTCCTGTGAGTGGGAATATTAATACTCGGTCACGGGAACATTTTAAGGATGATGTGACTCTATTCGAATCCCCCAGCCTTGCACTTGGAAGAGGTCCACTGAAGGACAGCATCCCTTCCTCACTTAATTCCCGCCCATCCTTATATTAATACATTGTGGTTTCCATTTTTAAAAATTTTTTAATTAAACTTAAACTTTTTATTTTGAGATCATCATAGGATTATTTTTTAAAAGATTTATATATTTGAGAGAGCGTGCACAAGCAAGCGGGAGGTGCAGGGAGAGGGAGAGAGAACCTCAAGCAGTCTCAGCGCTGAGCTTGGAGCCTGACCCGGGGCTTGATCTCATGATCCAGAGATCATGACCTGAGCCCAAACCAAAAGTCGGACACTTAACTAACTGTACCACCCAGGGTGTGGGTGTACTGTACTGCCCGAGATAACTGTAGATTTCTATGTGGTTTAAGAAATAATACAGAGTGATCCCATCTGCCCTTCATCCAGTTTCCCCCAATGGTAACATGTTGCACTGTCCCGGTACAGTATTACCAGCAGGATGTCGGGATTGAGAGAACGCACCCGTCTTGTTCACATTTCCTTCATTCTACACGCATTCATTTGAACATGTGTATTTAGCTCCCTGAAATTTTATCATGCCTGGAGGCTGCATTTATCCACCACAGGTGAGCTACATAACGGTTCCCGCACCACAGAGAGCCCTCAGTTGTCCCTTTATACCCACACCCACTGTCCTCCTCTCAAGCCCCGTCCCTAAGCCCTGGCAACCTCTAATATAGTCTCATTCATATAATTTAGTCATTTCAAGAATGTTCTATAAAGGGAGTCCTAAAATATGTACCTTTTAGGACTGGCTTTTTTTCCCTCAGCATTACTCCCCGGAGATGCATCAAAGTTGTTGTGTGTATAGTTTCTTTTTATTACTGGATGATATTCTCTGGTAGGGATGTATCACGGTTTAACTATTCACCCCTTGAAGGACATCTGGGGTTTTCCTAGCGTTTTGCTATTGTCAAGGAAGCCGTAGTGAACGTTTGTGTACAGGTTTTTGTGTGACAGTAACTTTTCTGTTCTCTGGGATAAATGCCTATGAGGGCGCTTGCTGGGTATACGGTAGTTGCATGTTTAGTTTTACAAAAATTGCTACATCGTTTTCTAGACTGCTTGCGCCATTTTACATTCTCACCAGCAAGTATGAGAGGTCCAGTGTCTCTGCAACCTTTCTAGTACTCAGTGCCATTTTTTCTTTTAGCCATTGTCACGGGTGGCTCACAATACCTTACTGTGGTTTTGAAGTTGCATTCTCTAATGGCTAACGTTTTAAATATCTTTTCATGTGCTTATCTGCCATCTGAATATCCTCTTCAGTGAAATGTTTCTTTGGCGTCTTTTGCCTATCTCCTAACTGAACTGCTTGCATTTTTATGGTTAAATATTGAGAATTCTTTACATAAATAGCAGCCCTTTCTTGGATATGTGATTTGCAACTTCAGCTCTTTGAGGAATATGACAGAGTAACACTAAATAAGCAAAAAAATTAAACAAAAATCATTGATTTGTTTTCCTTTTGTATCTGGTTGGGGGAAGTGGGTGGAAAACCAGGAAGAGGTGTCTTGTAGTTCGTGAAGACACAAATAATGGTTCCCATTTTTCACAGCGTTTGTATATGCATAGTGAGGCAGAATGGAAACCAGAAAAATGTCTGAGGGCTTCGATACAAAGCATGCTCACTGGTGGAGGGCTGTTCACCCCTAACCCAGCACAGCTGAGTCCGGTAGGAGAATATCAGCCACAGAGACTGCCCTCTCGGTGACCCTTTGGGGATCTGTTTCACTGAAGCCACATCTCCAGGCAGACAGATAAAGATAAAGAAAATGCTGATTTGTTACTAAATCGGAAAAGTACCTCCTTCTGAAAGACTCTGTAATGTAACACTTTTGTGGCCTCAAGCCCTTGAAGCCTCACATGAGAAAGAGAAAATTATCTTGGCTCAAAACAATTGCCAGAGTAATTCAACATTCTTAAGTCTATCTCCTCCAGAAAAATCTCTTAAATTAGAAATGTGAAAATAAACAGTTTTTCAGGCCAGGCTGGAGAATTGCCCATGAATATATATTAAAATCATTCTATTTGATTAATAAACGTCTGTGTGAGCCCAAGATTAAAGCAACATGCTGAGCTTATATAATATTTACTCCTGCTCTCATGGTATCTCCTGAGGCCCAGAAGACCCGAAACTGGGGCCATCACTGCCTTAAATAGAATTATTAGAGCTTAATTTCCCCCCTTATCTCAGATTGTCTTGTACCACCTGACCACGATGCATTGAATTCTCTCTCTATTCACTGTGTAATAGAGTATCAAAATTAAAGTCACAGGGGTAGCAAAAGTGATGTACATCACACTGGACACTGATCAGGTATTTGTATTTAACACAGAAAAATGCTGGTGTAAATGATATTGCAATAAATATGCCTCAATTTAAAATGCAAGTCGCTGAGAGGGAAACCTGGGAGCCATAAAATACTCTTCCCCTCCTCAAGGTTGTCCAAAGGGAAAAAAAGGACAAGGCTTTCAACTGGGTTGTTATCTTTACGATGCAATTTAATCTGGGATGCCACAAACATGTGGGGCAGGATCGTTAGGAAATAACATCATAAAGTATCAAGAAAGGACAAAAGAAAACAGCAGAAACTGTTTTGTGGTTTTCTCACCCTTATGCATAGATATGAGAACATGACGCTAACCTGTCCGGTCATGGCCACGGGAACGGGAACTGCTTTCAGCCAGCCCTGGCTCGAGGGCTGCTCAGGACACAAGGTGCGCTCGGTGTATCGTGTGGGCTAGAGGTTCCATGTACATCATCTTAATGAAGCCTTATAATAAACAACCTTGCAAAAGTTAGGAGATGCTATTCCCCTGCTGCAGTTGAGGACACACAGGTTGGAGGGGTGAAATAAGCTGCTCAAGGTCATGCACGAATGAGTGGGATTGCTACCAAGGCTGACTTCAAAGCTAGTGCTCTTTCTGTGACCCCGTGGTCCCAGGGAAGGGAGCAGTGTCCCCTGTATGGCTCACTACTCTGTAATGCTTTCTCTTGTGCGTTGTGGCATCCGAGAGAAAGCAGAAATAGAGATGAGAATCCCAGGACCCTGAACCAAGTCAAGGCCAAGTGTGGCAGAGTGGCAGGTAGGGCTGGGAGGAGTCTGCATGCCGGACAGAGATTTGGCTGAGAGCAGATATGAGCCCATTTCTGCTCCACGGGTCTAGAAAACTAGAGTTCTTCCTTCTGGAGGCATCCATTTGTTCAATTATAGGAGAAGCACAAAGCATAAACTCTGGACTCTAGTTTGAGACTCTGAATTCAAATCAGAGCCAAATCAGGGAACAGAGCCTACAACTGAGTTTCTGAGCCCTGAGAAAAAGAGATGAGTGCTCAGAGCCAGCAAGAGTTCACTGAGAAGTCATTTCCCTACTTGGCGGTTTCCAGATGAGCAGGCAGGTAATAGCCAATGAAGGAGAACCTTGTCTAGGCATCTGACGGGGTCTCATGGCGAGGTGGGAAATGCACCTGGGGCCAGCTGCCCGGAGCTGTACGGGGCCGTGCACCTGCCCTAGGGCTGAGTCCTGCTGGCCCTGCTGACAGAGCCCTGAACGCTCGGTCAGCAGTCCCGGCACCAAATGGTGGTCTGAGCTACCCAAGTGCTGGGAGCTCAGGGCACTCTAGCAGTCGCTTTACCAGAGGCTCTCTGATGGGAATCCCTGTGCCAAGGTTCTCTCGGTGGCTGAGACTTCAGCTACTAGACATCTGCTGGCCACCTGGTAGAGACTCTGAATGAGTCCCTTCATCTTAAAGTCCACGTTCCCTACCTGGCATTTCAGACTCCACGGTCAAGCCCCGACCACTTCCCCACTTCCCGCTGGGCCAGGCCCACCTAGACTTTCTGCTCTCACCGAGTCTGGGTTTGAGACCTGTCATTCCCAAGGCCTTGCACAAGCCTGCCACTGCATCTCTGCAGCTCGGGGAGGAGAGAACACTAGCCTTGGGGGCCGAGGCTGGGTTCAGGCTCCAGCTCTCCATGGAGGAGCTGTGGCACCGACAACCTCTCCAACCTCAGTTCCCCTGTCTTGCTAGGGAGGGATAACACCACCCCCTGCGTCCCAGCCCTTGTATTCCCACAGCCTCCTTTCATCATGACACCCAACACTTCCTGTCACTGGTGCTTACAGCGCCCCTTCTTAGCTCAACTTCCCTGGCTTGTCCCATCAGAGTCACCGGTTCTCAGGAGCTGGACTCCAAGTACCTCCATCTTTGTAAAATCCTCCTGTGCTCGGAGGTTTGCACATTATAAGGCTCCTCTACCTCGCGGTCATTTTCACAAGCTCCTTTTCTTCGCTGCCCTGACTTGGCTGCCACCTCCACCCAGACTCTTCCGCTCCGCGCTCCGTAATGGCACATCTCCCCGGCATGCACTGCTGGCGGCCACAGGGCAGTGGCGATGGGGTGCCCTTCCCAGGGCATCAGCTCAGGAAACCCCTGTGTCATTATGTTCCCTCCCGCCGAGGTCAGCTTGGATCATTTGGTTAAGGCGGTGTCTGTTGGGTTTCTCTGCCATAAAGTTAGGATTTTCTCCTTTCTGATTAGTCAGTCTATGTCAGGAGTTACTCTGAGAGTATGTAAATATCTTATGTCAACCCACTAGTTTTAGAATCTGTGAACGATTCTTGCTTCAATCCATTATCGTGTGGTTGCCAAATGGTGATTTTCTAGCTCTGTCATTCCTTCTACATTTATTAGTTGGCATTCGACTGTAAGAAAGAGCTATCTTGTCTCTTCCTTTATCTGTCTGTTCACTTAACTAACTTAGTTGATTTATATCAGTTTAGATTAATGGACTGGTACTTCATTCAATGAGTGATAATCCTTTACTTATTTATTTTTATGCTCAAATTGTCCTAGATTTTATCAGTGGTTAACTCCTTCAAGCTGGTTCCTGTGTGCTCTGCTATGTCCCCATTGTGTGAGCCCTTTCTTTTCTTTCTTTTTTTGGCTCTGTAAGCTACTCCAAGT
Organism: Procyon lotor; assembly: GCA_028646535.1. NCBI lineage: Eukaryota > Metazoa > Chordata > Mammalia > Carnivora > Procyonidae > Procyon > Procyon lotor. The sequence goes on from CM053603.1 coordinate 79,176,449, forward strand.
TCAGCTTATACTTTCCCCGCCCCAGCCCCAGAATCAACCATTTTTTCCAAACAGCCCTTTGGCAGATGGGATCGTATCTAGAAACTAAGATTAGAATGCTAGGCTGTACTATTGCTACTGGGGTATTATTATTTCTAGAACCTCTCAGAAGATAGAGGTAAGATAAAATGTATGTGTGTCTGCATACATACTGAGAGACATGTCTGTCTGTCCAACTATCTTTTCTCTCCGTGAACTCCTCACACTGATATCTTCAATTCCCATCTCCCATCACTAGGGTATTTCTATGTTCCCTCTGTCTATATTTGTAACTCCTTTGTCTTGCAACAGTAAGAAGCCTGACTTGCAGTATCCACAAGATATTATTTATCACTTAGTCCTAGGATACAAAGAAAGTAGTTTCAGAATTGATAGCCCAAGAATCTGGGAAAAAGACACCTATTTATTAGAGTTGAATATTCACTTACACTTGAATACTTAGTGTCCCCTATTTTGTAATCACAAACAGTGCAGTAATCAATAATCTTTTACACACGAACATTCCTATTTGCAGCCTCCCCTATGAATTCAGAAGGTATGGCTACTCCCCTCTTAGGACAGGGCACATGTGCTCCCCCAGGGCTGCTAGTCTTCTTGCTCTTCCTCCTTGCTCTTATACATTTAAACTCCCTCTCACCTGGAGCAGGCCATTCCTGCAGACCATGTCTACCAGCATCTCCTTGTCTCTTCTCTCATTTTCTCCAATCTGGCTATCAACACTACTGTTGATAGTAGGAGATAGTAGGATAGGGGAGATGTGCCATTACGGAGCGCGGAGCGGAAGAGTCTGGGTGGAGGTGGCAGCCAAGTCAGGGCAGCGAAGAAAAGGAGCTTGTGAAAATGACCGCGAGGTAGAGGAGCCTTATAATGCAGTAAAAGCATTCTCACAAAGAAGTCACTCGATGCTGCTAAACCCCACAGATTTGATTTTGCACTTTTCATCCAACACGACCTCTTAGTAGCATGAAGTGTGGCAACCCCCCTTCTCCCCTGTCTTCTGGGACAGAGATCGCTCTGGTTCCCTCCCACTTCTCAGCCTCCTCGGGCTCCCTCACAAGCCATCGCCCTCCTTGGCCTCCCACAACATTCCCCCCTTCTCTGCTTCTCAGTCATCACAACCTGTTCAGTCCTTGGTAACCCTGTTCTCTTCTGCCTCAGGGCCTTTGCATGTGCAATTTTCCTATGCCAAGAATGCCCCACATCCCCTGATCCCTAGCCAACCTCACTCTTAACTTTAAAAATGCCTCATTATTCTTCTCTAGCTCAGCTCTTCCATTCCCAGAAACACTTTCCCTGGATTCTGACTGTGTTGAATTGCCTCACTGTTCACACTGAGGGCATCAGAGCTTCCCCTCACACATCTGAGTAATTTTACGTCAGTGGGATTTCATTAAGGTCTGTTTCCCTGTTAGGGACTGAATGCTTGTAACTCCTCCCTCTCCCTAGTTCTTGTGATGAGACCAGAACTCCTGATGTGATGGTATTAGGAGATGGAGCCTTTGGGTGGTGACTGGGATTCGATAAGGTCAGGGGGCAGAGCTCTCATGCTCTCAATCATCATGAATGAGATTAGTGCTCTTCTAACAATTCCAGAAGAGCCTGCTTCCTCTCTCTGCTGTCCTCCCTATACCCATACAATGAGAAGTCAGCAGTCTGCAATCTGGAAGAGGTTCTTACCAGAACCTGATCTTGCTGGCACCCTGATCTCAGACTTCCAAGTTTTTGAATTACAGAAATAAATGTATGCTTTGCTTGCAAACCACCCCAGCCAGTATCTACGGTGTTCTGGCTCATAGCTGTCTGAATGACCAAGGCAACCCCCTAGGAGCACAAGAACCAGTCTGCTCCCATGCAGTCTCTGCAGCTAGCACAGTTCCCAGCACAGGCAGGGGCTCAAGAAGAAATGTGTGGAATGAATGAGGTGGCATGGTGTGGTGGGTATGGGCACAGACTGGAGGGCAGACTGGCTCTATCGCTTATGGGCTGTGTGACCTTGGGCAAGTGCCTCAATCTCTCTGAGCCTCAGCTTCCTCATCTGTAAAACAGGTACAGTAATAGTACCCACATTGTAAGGTTGTAATGAAGATTAAATGAGTTTATGTAATGTACTTACTCCCTGGCAAGTAGGAAGGAAGATAAACGTTTGTTAAATACATAAAACAGGTGAACAGTTGCTAAATGAGTAAGTATTAATTAAACTGAAAGAAACTTTGATTTGAAAAAAAAAAAGATATATAAGTGACTGTTGTTGAAATACAGGCCAATGGCCAAATCATACTGCCTAGAAATAAACCCTCTAAGTAACAGAAAACAGGATTTAAATTTAATCCAACCTCCATTAGTAAGTTTGTGACTACATGTTGGGAAAACAACAACTTACAAGTGAGAATACATTCAACAACTCAAAAGAAATGCAGGCTCAAATTCTTAATATATCCAATGAATGCTGTAGGTATGTCTGATGCTGTTGACTAGTCATTTGTTGGGCTGAAGCATTTGTCAAAAATCAGCAGACTGAGAATAAAAATCCCAAATGAACGTTTTAAAACCACCCACATCCACTACACAAACTCATCCATCAAGCCTTCGAGAACTTTCTCTGTGAGAGCCCCAGAAGCATGCAGGGCAAAGCAAGAAGGGCCCATCATTGAAGAGCTACACTATAAAGTAGGAACATCCACCGGCCTCACACATTCACATTAGCCTTATCTTATTCCCATTCTCTCAAGTGAAGGAGTGTGGGAAAAAAAATAGCTAGTTCAACATTTTCTCCTTTGAGCTTGTATGACTGTCGGAGTATTAACAATGAAAATCTACAGAGCTAAGTTTCATCTCATGTGCAATTTTTTCTTTGTAAGGGGTAGGCTGTTATCATAGGACCAGAGATCATTACAATTTTGATATATTGGCCTCTGTCAGCTTGTAAGGTTTTATTGTTTTGGGAGAAACAGGAAGAAGGAAACAGGAAGGACAGTTGTAGCTTGGAGAAGGGATGCTTGTGAGAGGGGAAAGACCTCCTGTGGCAAACAGAGAGACACTGTTCGTTTCTCCGTACAAACAAATGCTTTAGCTGGTTTAATTCAATTTATATGCATGCAAGATCAAATTACAATTGTGAGATGTCTTAGGGAAAATACACTAACAGAAGGAAGATTCGGGTTTTCTTCCTGAAAAAAACAAAGTCAGCGGTGGGGCCAGATTTTCATCCAGCTTTGTGAGCTGATTCTGGTTGGCAGAAAAGGCATTGCTTAAATATTTGTCCCTGGAGAGATGAAGGCGGGGGGGTTGGGTTATGGCTTGGTGCGTAGATCTGCTGGTTTCTGGGGGCTGCTGCCCGTGACTGGGGCTGTGGGGAGGAGGAGATGATGCCTGACAAAATAGAGAAAGGAAATTCACACCACTTAGCTCTCATGATGGCAGTAAAGTTGCCTTCTCCATGACCTGGGTCCTCCTGACTTTATCAGCCTCATCTCCCTCCCATATGCTGGAACGTGATGCTCTTTCACCTCTGTTTACCATGCTCCATTCTCTGTCCATCATGCCCCCTAAACTGGGCCTGGCTAAGCCTCTCCCATTCCTGAAGCCTTGGGTGTCACCTCCCCAAGAAGCTTCCCCCACCTGTTAGGTGGGAAATACCCCTCTCCTTTGTACCCAGTACCAAAGTCACCTGCCTTCATGCATCTCTCTCCGTCCAAGGGAGGCAGACAGTCAAATCCCACAGAGGTAGAATTCCTCAGGTGACCTATCCTACTCATGCATTCCTATTGGGCAGGGGATACAATTTAATCAACTCTCTTTCCAGAAACAGTGCCTGGCCGGGGGAAGATGCAGTAAATATCCGTGGGATGTTGAAAGGTGTCAACCCAATGTATAACATTCAAAGACATAAGCAGGGGAGTCCATTCTGGACTTCCCAAAATGACTAAATACTTTGCATAGATGAATAAGAATAAAGGCAAGAAAGTGCTTGAGATCATTCATGACCAAGGGCCTTCCACCTACTAATACCTCAAATGATGGAAATCATATGTAATATATGATGTATCCATGATTGATTGTCCATGCATTCTGTGGTTACCATGGCCTTTGGAGATCAGGAACAGTCTGACACCCTGCGGGGCCATCCTGGAGCCTTCCTGAGCAGCAAAAAGAGTGTCTGCAACTACATCGTGGGATGCGTATGTCCCCCAAACAGTACAGGTGTGGTTAGCTGTCTGTGGAGTGACACACTCTACAATGCAGAATACGTACTCTATCCTGACAAAGCTCACAGCAAAGACAATGCCACGAAGCCCGGGCATTTCTGATGAGTCAGGGTTGGCAGGATAAGCCACTTAGTGGCTAAGAGTCAAGCAGATGTTTATATCAAGTCCCGGGTATATATCCTGAAAAGAACATTATTCCACACACTGTTTTAAGATTTATAGGGAAATAAATTTCTTCTTTCTTCCAAATAGAAATGTTCTTTGTTCCCCCCATATACTTGCTTTAGGATAAATTTTGTGAAATGGAATTGCTAGACCAAGAGTATACACACTTTCTTTCTAAGAGAGAAGGACACTTCTAATTTTAACACAACAGCAATTACTGTTGAATTAGTAGTTTCTTTAATACATCTACTATCCAGTCATTTAATACATCTACTATCCACTGATTTTCCAACTCTGGCATGAATATCCTTTTATAATTGATTTGAATCAGGATTCAAAGGTCGATACATGGTATTTTATATGTGTCTTAAATCTCTTCAATTATATGGTTTCCAATTCTTCTTTCTGTTTATTTGTTAAAGATATTGGTTATGTCCTACAGAATTCATCACATTTATATATAACAGAAGGCTTTTCAGTTATATATATTCAGAAATTTTTTGGTTTAGTTATATTTTATATTCTATAAAAATATATTTATATGTATATCTTATATTTTTTATGTATTCAGGAATTTGGTAATTGATCTATAACAGACACCAAACCAAACATATTTAAATGGTATAATTTAGTAAGTTTTGACATGTATACACCCATGAAACCAACACCATAATCAAGATAACGAACATAGCATCAATCACCCAATGTTTCCTTGTGCCATTTTGTAATCCTTCCTTCTTGCCCCATGCCAGTCCCCTAACCCCAAATACTAATCTGTTTGCTGTCACTGTAGATTAGCTTGTAACTTCTAAAATTTTATATATGGAATACATAAAGTATGTACTCTTTCTAGGTCTGGCTTCTTTCACTCAGCATAATCTGAGATTCATCTGTGGTTTGGGTTCATTCTTTTTTGTTGCTGAGTACTATTCCACTGTGTGGATAAAACACTATCTCTTTATTCACATTTTTTTTTCTTTATTCACATATTGATAGAAGCCTGGATTGCCTGTAGTTTGGGGCTATCATAATTGAAGCTGCTCTGAACATCTGTGCATGAGTCTTTGCATGAGTGTACACTTTAGTTTCTTTAGGTAAATATCTAGGAATGGAACAGCTGAATCATATGGTAGGTAAACCTTTAACTTGTAAGAAATTGTCAAGCTGTTTTCCACAGCCATTGCATATTCATGTTCCTACCAGTCGTGTCTGAGACTTCCAATTGCTCCATGTCTTTGACCATAGCTCTAGGTTGGTCTTTTCAAGTTTAGCCATTCTAGTATGCGTGCTGTGGTAACTTACTGTGGTCTTAATCCACACTTCCTTTATTCAGCTGAACATCTCTCCATGTGCTTATTTGCCAACCCTAAATCTTCTCTGGTGAAGAGTCTGTTTAAATATTTTGCCCATTTTTTAACTGTGTTTTTTAAATTACTGAATTAAGAGGTCTTTATATATTGTAGATGCAGTCCTTTTATCAGGTATAAGCTTTGCAAATCTTTTCTCCCAGTTCATTGCTTGTTTTTTCATTCTCACAGTGTTTTTTAAAAACAGAAGCTTTTAGGTTTAATGAAGTCTAATTTGTCCATTTTCTTTTCTATTTTGGATTAAGCTTTTTGTGGTGTTTTATCTGAGAATTCTTAACCTAAGATCACAAGACTTTCTCCTATGTTTTCTTCTAGAAATTTTATAGTTTTAGGTTTTACAATAAAGTTTATGATACATTTTGAGTTAGTTTTTGCAGGATGTGAGCTATGAACTAAAGTGCCTCTCCTTTTTATGCTTATTATGGATATCCAACTGTTTCAGAGCCATTTTTTAAAAATGCTATTCTTTCTCTTCTGCATTGCCTTTAATTTCTCTTATTTCTTTTTCCTGCCTTGTTGCTTTGGCTAAAACCTCCAGTACAATGTTGAAAAGAAGTGGCAAGAATGGCAATCCTTATCTTGTTCCTGTTCTTAAGGGTAAAACATTTAGCCTTTCACCACTAAGACGTTGATCATAGGTTTTTCACAGACACTTTTTTTTTTTTTATTGGGGTGAGGAAATTCTTTTCCATTCCTAATATACTGCTTTGTATTTTCTTTCTTTTAATATCAGGGATGGATGTTGGCTTTTGACAATTGTCTTTACTGAGATAATAATAGATTTTTTCTTTTTAGTTAATGTGATTAATTACACTAACAGATTTTTGGGTGTTTAAACTAAGTGCACATCTCTGGGACAACCAAGAGATGGGGTTGGTACTGATATATTATCCTGTGTATGTATTGTTAGAGTTTTTGGAAATATTTTGTTTAGGATTTTGATCTATATTCATGAGGGATATTAGCACATAGCTTCCTTTTCATATAATGTCTTTGCTTGGTTTTGATATCAGGGTAGTGTTAGCCTCATAGATGGGAGTTGTGAAACAGTCTCTCCTGATTTTCTGGAAGACACTGTATCCAACTGTTATTATTTTGTTCCTTAAATGTTTGTTAAAATTCACCAATGAATTTATTAATTTATTAATTTATGTAGGCATGGTGGAGGACAGTTTTTTTTTTAATTGTGGTAAAATATAACAAAATTTGCCATCTCAACTATTTTTAACAATTCAGTGATATTAAATACATTCATTATGTTGTGCAGCCATCAGCACCATCCAACTCCACAGCTCTTTTCATCTTGTAAAACTGAAACTCTATTATCCACTAAATAATACTTCCTCATTTCCCATCCTCCAGCCCCTGGCAATCTCCTTCTACTTTCTATCTCTGTGAATCTGACTACTCTGAGAATCTCATATAAATGTAATCACACAGTATTTGTCTTTTTCTGACTGGCTTATTTCACTTAGCATATAATGTCCTTAGGATTCATCCATGTTATAGCATATTACAGAATTCCCTTTCTTTTGAGGGCCAAATAATAGTCAATTGTATGTCTATACCACATTTTGCTTATCTATTCAGCCATCAATGGACACTTGGGTTGCTTCCACAGTTCACTATTTGTGAGTAATCCTGCTGTGAACAAAGGTGTACAAACGTCTCTTTGAGACCCTGCTTTCAATTAATTTGGGCATATAGCCAAAAGTGGAATTGCTGGATCATTCGGATATTCTATTTTAACTTTTTGAGGAAGTGCCATAATGTTTTCCACAATGGCTGTACCATTTTACATTGCCATCAACAGCACAAAAGGATTCCAATCTCTTCACATTTGTTGTTTTCTGGATGGGGTTTTTTTTTTTTTCTTATTAGGTACAAAATTTGCAAATATCTTCTCCCACTTGATGGGTTGCCTTTTTACTCTGTCGACCGTGTCTTTTGATGCACACGATTTTAAAATTTTCACAAAGCCCAACTGGTCTATTTTTCCTTTGGTTATCTGTGCCTTTGTTGTGCTATTCAAGAAATCACTGCCAAATCCAATGTTATGAAGCTTTTATCCTATGTTTTCTTCTAAGAGTTTTATTCTTTTTCTTATATTTAGGTCTTTGATCCCTTCTGAGTTAATTTTTGTATCTGCTGTTAGGCAAGCATCCGACTTCATTCTTTTGCATGTGGATGTCTAGTTTTCCCAGTACCATTTGTTAAAATGACTGTCCTTTCACTATTGCATGATCTTGGCACTGTTGTCAAATATCACTTGATCCTATATGCAAGTTGTTTCTGGGCTCTTTATTTTATACATGTCTGTCTTTATGCCAGGACCACACTGTTTTGGTTATTGTAACATTGTAATTAAGTTTGAAATCAGCCCTCTGGTTTTGTTCTTAAAGGCTGTTTTGGTTCTTTGGGGTCTCTTGAGATTTCATAAGCTTTTAGGATGGGTTTTTCTATTCTTTTTTTTTCTTCTTCTTCTATTCTTCCAAAACATGCCAGAAGGATGGTGGTAGGGATTGCACTGAATCTGTAGATTTCATTGACTTTTTAACAGTAAGTTAAAAACTTTAACCCCAAGTTATTTTTAACAATAACTTTTTCTCAATCCACGAGCACCCGATGTGTTTCCATTTATTCATAATTTCTTTCAGCAATTGTTTTGTAGTTTTTATTGTATAAGTCTTTCACTTCCTTAGTTAAGGTAATTCCAAAGTATCTTAATCTTTTTGGTGCTATTATAAATGGAATTGTTCTTGTAATTTACTTTTCAGACTGTTCATTGTTACTCCAAAGATGTAACTGAATTTTGTGTGTTGACTTTGTATCCTGCTATGTTGCTGAATTCATTAATAGTTTTGCGTGCATGCACACACGTGTGCGTGTGTGTGTGTGTGTGTGTGTGTAATTTTTAGGGTTTTCTACATATATATCACTTACAAACAGATAATTTTACTTTTACTTTTTAATTTGGATGTGTTTTGTTTCTTTGCCTTGCCTAATTGCTCTGGCAATTAGGCTCTTCTAGTACCTTGGTGCAGGAGACATATGTAGAAAAATGTTGCTATGGCCAATATCAGAGAAATTACTGCCTGTGCTCTTGTCTAGGATTTTTATGGTTTCAGTTCTCACATTTAGGTCTTTAATCCATTTTGAATTTACTTTTGTGTATGGTCTAAGAAAGTGGTCTCATTTCATTCTTTTGCATGTAACTGTCCAGTTCTCCCAAAAACATTTGTTAGACTTTTTCCCACTGCATATTTTTGCCTCCTCTATTGAAGAATAATTGACCATATAATTGTGGGTTTATTTCTTGGCACCTATCTATACTGTTCCATTGACCTTTGTCTATTTTTGTGCCAGTACCATACTATTTTGATCACTACAGCTTTGTAGTATGTCTTGAAATCTGGGATTTGGATACCTCCAGTTTTTTACTTTTTCAAGATTGCTTTGACTGTTCAGGATCTTTTGTAGTTTCATACAAATTTTAGGATTGTTCCAGTTTGTGAAAAATGCTGTTGGTATTTTGATAGGGATTGCATTAAATGTGTAGACTGCTTTGAGTAATATGGACATTTTAACAATATTTGTTTTCCCAACCCTGAGCATGGAATATCTTTTGTGTCATCTCCAATTTCTGTTATCAGTGTTTTATAGTTTTCAGAGTACAGATCTTTCACCTCCTTGGTTAATTTATTCCTAGGTCTTATTTTTGGTGCAACTATAAATAGGATTGTTTTCTCAATATCCCTTTCTGCTGCTTCATCATTGGCATATAGAAATGCAACAGAATTCTGTATATTGATCTTGTATCCTGAAAACTTACTGAATTCATTTATCACTTCTAGTAGTTTTTTGGAGGAGTCTTTAAGGTTTTCTATATATAGTTATCACCTCATCTGCCAATAATGAAAGTTCTATGTCTTCCTTACCAATATGGATGCCTTTTATTTCTTTTTATTGCCTCATTGCTGTGGCTAGGACTTATAACACTATGCTGAATAAAAGTGGTGACAGTGGACATTCCTGTGTTGTTCTTGATCCTAGGGGAAAAGCGCTCAGTTTTTCACCACTGAGTATGATGTTAACTGTGGAGTTTTCATGTATGGCCTTTATTATGCTGAGGAATGTTCCCTCTAAACCTCCTTTGTTGAGGGCTTTTATTACGAATGGATATTGTAATATTTTTTCTGCATCTAATGAAATATGGTTTTTATCCTTTCTCTTGTTGATGTGATATATCACATTGATTTGTGAATGCTGAACTAGTTTTGCATCCCAGGAATAAATCACACTTAAGCACAGTGAATGATTTTTAATGCATTGTTGAATTTGGTTTGCCAATATCCTGTGGAGGATTTTTGCATTTATACTCATCAGAATTTTGACCTCTAATTTCCTTTTCTGGTAGTTTCTTTATCTGGTTTTGGGATCAGGGTAATGCCACTCACATAGAATGAATTTGGAAACTTTCCTTCCTCTTCCATTTTTTGGAATAGTTTGAGAATAGCTATTAACTCTTTAAATGTTTGGTGGAATTCACCTGTGAAGCCATCTGGTCCTGGACTTTGTTGGAGTTTTTTGATTACTGATTCAATTTCTTTGCTAGTAACTAGTCTGTGCAAATTTTCTATTTCTTCCTGATTCAGTTTTGGGAGGTTATGTTTCTAGAAATTTATCCACTTCTTCTAGGCTGTCCAATTTGTTGGCATATAATTTTTCATAATATTCTCTTACAAGAGGCAAACACCTTTGTATTTCTGTGGTATTATTATTTCTCCTCTTTCATTTCTAATTTTGTTTGAGTCCTTTTTTTTTTTTTGAGTATAGCTAGAGGTTTATCTTGGTTTCCTTGATCTGTTCTATTGTTTTGTTTTTTAGTTTCTATTTTATTTATTTCTATTCTAATCTATATTATTTCCTTTCTTCTACTGATTTTGGGTGCTTTTCTTATTATTTTTTTAGATGTTGTATGTATAAGGTTAGGTTGTTTGATATATTTCTTACTTCTTGAGGTAGGACTGTTTTGCTGTAATCTCTGTCAGACAGCTTTTCCTGCATTCCAGGATTTTAGACCACTCTGTTTTCATTTTTTTTTTTTTAAAGATTCTATTTATTTGACAGAGAAACAGTGCATGCGTGCACAAGCAGGGAGAGCAGCAGGCAGAGGGAGAAGCAGGCTCTCCACCGAGCAGATAGCCTGATGTTGGGATCAATCCCAGGACTCTGGAATCATGACCTGAGCCAAAGGTAGACACTTATCCAACTGAGCCACCCAGGTCCCCCTGTGTTTCCATTTTCATTTGTCTTCATGTAATTATTGATTTCCTCTTTGATTTCTTGGTTGACCCACTGATTGTTTAGTAGCAGGTTATTCAACCCCTATGTTTTGTGTTCTTTCCAGATATTTCCTTGTGGTTGATTTCTAGTTTCATAGTGTTCTATTCAGAAAAGATGCATGATATGCTTTCAATCTTTTTGAATTTGTTGAGATTTGTTTTGTGGCCTAATATGTGATCTACTTTAGAGAACGTTCCATGTGCACTTGAAAAGAATGTGTGTTTGGTCCATGGTTTTAAGATGGAATTTCCTAAATATATCTGTTAGATCCATCTGGTCCAATGTGTCATTCACAGACACCATTTCACTGCTGATTTTTGTTTGAATGATCTGTCCATTGATGTAAGTGGTGTGTTAAAGTCTGCTACTATTATTGTATTACCATCAGTTTATTCCTTTAAGTTTGTTAATAGCCGCTTTATGTATTTGGGTACATAAATATTTTCAATTGTTACATTTTCCTATTGGACACTTGTCTTTATCATTATATAGAATCCTTCTTTTTCCCTTGTAACTTTTTGTTTTAAAGTCTCTTTTTTCTGATATTGATATACCACCCCTGCTATCTTTTGGTTATTATTTGCATGGAGTATCTTTTTCCAACCTTTCATTTTCAATCTGTTTTTCTCTATGGATCTAAAGTGTCTCTCGTACATAGCATATAGTTGGATCATGTGTTTTTTTTTCCATCTGCTAATCTCTGTTGTTTGACTGGAGAGTTTAACCCATTTACACTTAGGGCACCTGGGTGGCTCAGTGGGTTAAAGCCTCTACGTTTGGCTCAGGTCATGATCTCAGGGTCCTAAGATGGAGTCCCACATTGGGTTCTCTGCTCAACAGGGAGCCTGCTTCCCCCTCTCACTCTGCCTCTCTGCCTACTTGTGATCTCTCTGTCAAATAAATAAAATCTTAAAAAAAAAAAAAAAAAAGATTCTCTCTCTCTTAAAAAGGTAATTCCTGACAAGGAGGAATTTCTATGGTAGTGTTGTTTTCTATATGCTTTATAGATCCCCCTCCCTTATTTCTTTCATTACTGTCTTCTTTTGTTTTTAGTTGCTCTTTCTGTAGTGGAATGTTCAAATTCTTTCTCATTTTCTTTTACCATGGGGATTACATTTAATGTAATCCCAAAGTTAAAACATTTTAATTTGAATTTACACCAGTGTACCTTCAATGGCATACAAAATCTCTGCTCCTTTAAACCTCTCTCACAAAATAACATTTGTTCATGTCACAAAATAACATCTTCATAAACTGTGTGGTTAAAACATAAACTTATCTTTTTTTTTTTTTTTAAAGATTTTATGTATTTATCTGGCAGAGAGAGAACACATGAGCAGGGGGAGGGGCAGAGGAAGAAGGAGACTCCCTGCTCAAGGCCCAATCCCAGGACCCCTGGATCATGACCTGAGCCAAAGGCAGATGCTTAAGTGACTGAGCCACCCAGTCACTCCTTCTTATAATTCTTTTAAATCCATTAGTCTCTTAAATTATGTAGAAGACGAGACTTGGAATTATAAACCAGTTAAAATAATACTAGCTTTTATTAGACAAATTTTTTTTCTTCAAACTTGATCTCTTAAAATGTGTAGGAACCAAAAAGTACAACTACAAACCACTGGTCCAATAATACTAGATTTTATAATTTCCCATGTATTTAGCTCTACTGAGATCTTCCTTTCTCCATACAGATTCAAGTTACTGTGTAGTTTCCTTTCATTTCACCTTATAAAACTCCCTGACCATTTCTTGCAAGGTAGGTCTAGTGGTAACAAACTCCTTCACAGCTTTTGTTTATCTGGTTATGTCTTAATTTCTCCTTCACTTTTTTTTTTTTGGAGTATGATAAAAATTTAATGATTTATAAATCATTTGGCAAAGAGCAAATTGCTCTACAGCGTGCTGACAGTGTTTATCACAATGTATCAAAAATGAAGAGCATCACTTATTTGTTCGAGTTTGTTAGGACCATGTGCTTAGATTAAGTTACTCTCTCTCTCTCTTTTTTTTTTTTTTTACAATAACCTCTCATAAATGTCTTTTACAAATAGCACTGCACACATATCGGGTGTGTGATATAAAATTAATAAGTTGGTTGTATTTGCCACACAAATACTAGTTGTAAAGTATCAATGTTTCAAGTGCGAGTTCCTAGGGAACCAAATTTTTAAAAATCATATTAAGTTTACTAAGTAGAGCAATTTTTCAGCATTTTATTAACCACTCATCTCCACGTTCACATTCTGTGTATTTTCTCATGGTCAACAAAACTGATTCAAATGATTTAAGTTATCCCACCACTTAAAGAGGAAAAACTCCGCAATAATTTGAAACCATGGAGTTATCCTAATTTCACCACTGGCTGCCTTTACCAGAAATTTTTTTTATCTCTTCCTTTGACACATAACTAATAGCTCTTAATCTCACTGGGTTCTGGAATCAAAAGTACAGTCCTCGTCACAAACAAAATGAATCAATTTCCTGTTCCTCCCAGATATTATCTGATTGAGCCTTGCTGCGAATTTGTGTTCCTTAATAATTCTTCTGGGGGAACCTCTTTCCCATTCCCATCCAATTAGGAATTCCCAATTCAGCCTTTAAATGTCTCTGTGCTACTCTTCTTATTCAAACTGGCATCCTTTTCTTCTAGCTTTCCTGTATTACTTAATGGAGGAGTACAACAAGTATTGGTAGAACAACCTGGAAAGGTAATTTTAGCATCTGAGCATCTTATCTCTGTTGTAGCATGAACTCATTTTCAGTGTTGTATAAGAAAATCCTAAAAGCTCAATGCAATAATCCTTTCATTCAGGTGACAATTCTTTTTGGTCCTGGCCCCAACTTTTTTGTCATTTTCATCAGCAACAATACACATCTCTGCCAGGAGTTGAACCTGCTCCTCACAGAGGTTGTCGGTGTCTATCTTAGTTATTGTCATGACCCATATGATCTGTCCCACAATACTCTGCCCTCTCCCTGACTTCTGATGGGGTGTTTTGCCAGATACAGAATTCTTGGTGGACAGGTTCTTTTTCTTTTAGCACTCTGAATATATCAGTTCACTACCTTCTGGCCTCCACAGTTTCTGATGAGAAATCTGCTGAAAATCTTATTGAGGATCCCTTGTATGTGATGATTTGTTCATTGCTCTCAAGATTGCCTCTCAGTGTACATCTCTTTGATTTTTTTTCTTACTTGGCGTTCACTGAGCTTCTTGCATGTTTATATTTATATCTTTCATCAAATTTGAAGTTTTCAACCATTATTTCTTCAAATATTCTCTCTACTCCTTTATTCCTCTTCTCCTTCTTGATTCCCACAATGCCTATGCTGGTTTACTGGATGGTGTCCCTTTGGTTTCTTATGTTCTATTCAGTTTTCTTTAGTCTTGTTTCTTTCCTCAGACTTGACAATTTCCACTATCCTATCTTTAGGTTTGCTGATTCTTTGTCCTGCCTGCTAAAATCTGCCTTTGAATCTTTCTAATGAATTTTTAGTTATGTTCATATTTAGTTCCAGTTTATCTTTTTAGTCCCTTTTAGATTTTCTCTTTGTCAATATTTGTATTTTGTTCATACACGGTTTCTTGACTTTCTCTACATCTAGATTCCTTGAGTTCTCTGAGCATCTTTAAGGCAGCTGCTTTAAAGTCTTTGTCTAGTATATCTGCCCTCAGATTTCTTTGACAGACAGTTGTTTATCTTTTTCCTTTGAGAGGAATTCCTGTTTCTTTGTATGTCTTGTGACTGTTTTGTAGAAAACTGGACATTTGAATCTAATCATGGGGTAACTCTGGAAATCAGATTCTCTTCCTTCTCCAGGGTTTGTTTCTCATTATTGTTTATTGTCTTGTTTTTTAATTGCTCTAAGTGTTCTCTGTGCTGAGAATCAGCCTGAGGTGTAAACTCAGCCTGAGTTGTCATTTCTTAGTCTTTCTCTGTGAATGTGTGGTCAATTTCCAATTTTTTTCCGGTACATGCAACGTGTTTTCAGTGTCTGGCTCCCAAAAAGAAAAAGAAAAATGAGGGGAAAGGGAGAAGGCATTGGCCTCTTAAATCCCCTGGAAACCTCCTCAACCAGAGGGGAAGAGGCTTGCAACAACTACTGAGGGCTGGGGGGGAGTGCAACAAGAGATCAGAGCAGACTCCTGCTATTTGGGGGACAGGGTCCTTTTTGCCAACCTGGATCCCGCAGGCTGTGTGCAGGCTGCTTCAGGAATATATGCACAGCTGCATGCTATGTGGTGGTGGAGGATGGGAAGCTGTTACTGTGCTGAGCACTGAAATGGATTGAAGTTACCTGCAATTTACCTGTCCAAGTCCTCCCCTATAAGTTCAAGCCTTCAACAGACTCCAGAGTTCCAGAATCATTACATCACATACATTCTGCCAGTTGCAACTGTTGTTTAGGTGGGGAGACAAATTGCTGGTGTTTCCTAGTCTGCCATCTTCCCAGAATTCTTTGTGGGATGGTTTTTAAACTACAAATGCAATTTCTTTAATTGAGCTATGCAGATTACTTTTTCTTCTTTAAAAAAAAAAAATCTATTTTTGTTTTTTTTTAACTTTCATTTTTTCAGTGTTCCAGGATTTATTATTCATGCACCATACCCAGTGCTCCATGCAATATGTGCCCTCCTCAATACCCACCACCAGGTTCACCCAACCCCCAACCCCCTCCCCTCCAAAACCCTCAGTTTGTTGTTCAGAGTCCACAGTCTCTCCGGTTTCGTCTCCCCCATGATTTCTCCCAATTCACTCTTCCTTTCCTCCTCCCAATGTCCCCCATCTTTTTCCTTATGCTCCACACGTAAGTGAAACCATATGATAATTGACTCTCTCTGCCTGACTTATTTCACTCAACATAATCTCTTCCAGTCCTGTCCATGTTGATATAAGTTGGTAAAAAAAAAAAAAAAAAAAAATTTACGAATGAGCTTTGATAGTGTGTCTTTCAAGGGATTTGTCTATTCTAAATAGCCTGTCAAATTTATAGGCATAAAGTTATTTATAATATTCCCTTATCTGTTTCATATCAGTAGAATCAATAGCTATGTTACCTCTCTCATTCCTGATGATGGTAGTTTGTGTCTTTCCTCTTTTTCTCCCCCCTTGATAATCTGTCTAGAGGTACCTCAATTTTATTAATATTCTTAGAGAAACAGGTATTGGTTTATTAATTTTCTCTAATATGTTTTCTATTTCATTGATGTCTGCTCTGATCACGTTTCCTTCTTTATGCTTGCTTTGTGTTTGTTCCTCTATCCCTAATTTCTTAAGGAAGGAGCTGAAGTCATTGATGTGAGATCTATCTATCTATCCATCTTTTCCCTTACTTTTTCCTTCCCTTATTATGGTATTTAGTGCTATAAAATTCCCCTTAGTACTGCTTTAGTGAAATCCCCAAATTTTTGATACATTGTTTTCATCTCCATTCAGCTCAAAATATTTTCTGGTTTCCACTTGGATTTCTTTTGTGACCCATGGGTTTTTAGAATTCTGTTACTTTATTTTTATATTGGGGATCTTCCAGAGATCTTTCTGTTAGTGATTTGTCATTTAATTCTATTGTGGCTGCAGAATGCACTTTGTAGGATTTCAATCCTTTTACCTTTATTTAGATTTTTTATGGCCCAGAATATGGTCTATTTTGGTAAATATTCTCTGTGTCCTTGAAAGGAACATGTGTTCTGCTGATGTTTGGTTGAGTGTTCTTGAAATGTCCACTAGATCAAACTGGTTGATAATATTCAAGCCTTCTACATTCTTATTTTCTGTGTACTTATTCTATTGATTAGTGAGAATTGAAATATCTGACTGTAATTGTAGATTTATCTATTCTTCTTGCTTCTATGTTATTCAATAAAAAAAAAGGTTTAGGATTATTATTTCCTCTTAAATAACTGGCCTCTTTATAATTATGAAATGACTTTCTTTATCCCTGGTAATATTCTTTCATCTGAAATCTCTTTGATATTACTATGGCCATTTCCGCTTTCTTTTAATTAGTGTTAGCATGGAGCAGTTTTCCATTCTTTTAATTTGAACCTATTTGTGTCTTTATATTTTACTGTGTTTCTTGTATGTATCATATAATTATAGTTGGGTGTTGCTTATTTTTTCCAATCTGATGGTATCTGCCCTTTAGTAGGAGTTGTTAGATTACAACTGACCTTTCGGGGTGCCTCCCCATCCCGCCCGTGCAGTTGAAAATCCACGTGTAAATTTTGACTCCCCTCAACCGTAACTAATAGCCTGCTGCTGACCAGAAACCTTACTGATGACAAAAGTTCCTTAACATATATGTCGTATGTATTATATACCCTGTTCTTACAATAAAGCAAGCTACAAAAAAGATGTTATGAAGAAAATCATAAGAGAAAATACATTTACAGAATTATACGGTATTCATAAAAATATCTGTGTATAAGTGGACCTGTACAGTTCAAATCTGTGCTATTCAAGGGTCAACTGTACTTATATTTTGTGATTATTGATATGGTTAGGTTTAAGTCTGTCATTTTGTTATTTACTTTCTATTTGCCCCATCTATTCTTTGGTCCCCTTTTAAATTAACCGAGTATATTGTGATTCTATTTTATCTCCTTTATACGCTTATTAGCTATATCTTTTTTTAAGTGGTTGTATTAGGGTTTTATATATATATACATATATATGTATATATATATACACACATATATACACATACATATATGTATACATATATGTATACATATATATGTACATATATACACATATATGTATACATATATATATATATATATGACACAATCCTTCCTTTAGGTGAGACTATACTACTTCATGAATAAGAATCTTACAACAGTCTACTTCCATTTTTCCCCTTCCCATCTTTATGATATTGTCATGTTTTGTCTTATATACTTGTTATATATTTTACTTCTACATAGGCTATAAAACCCACAATAGATTCCTATTATTTTTGTTTAAACAGTCAATTATCTTTTAAATAAGTTTAAGTAATAAGAGAAAAACTTACATAATTGCCCATGTGGTTATCAGTGCCTTGTATTCCTTTGTGTAGATCCATATTTTCATTTGGTATCATTTCCTTCTGCCTGAAGGATTTTAGCATTTCAGTAGTGAAAGTCTGATAGTGGTATCTTTCAGCTTTTGTAGAGTTGAAAAAAATTTTTTTTGCCTTCGTTTCTGTAAGATATTTTTTTGTTGGATATAGAATCCCAGGTTGACAGTTGTTTTCCTTTCAGTACTTTAAAGATGTTGTTCCACTGAATTCCCTTTTGCTGAATTCAGTAATAGGAAATCTGCTGTCCTACTTATTCTTGTTCTTCTGTGGTTGCTTCTGAGAAATTTTAGTATACCTTGGTGTTGTCTTCTTCACATTTCTTGCATCTAGAATTTGTTGAGCTACTTGACAGAATCTGTTTTCATCAAATTTAGAAAATTTTCAATTATTATTTTTTCAAATATTTTTTCCTGTTCTTCCTCTGTTTTTTCCTTCTAGGATTACAAGTATATCAAGATTCTTTTAAGTTACCCAACATCTCATTTATATTCTTTCTTTTTAGAATTCCATTTTTTCTCTTTGTGTTTCATTTTAGATCAATTCTACTGTGCTATCTTTAAGTTCACTAACCTTTTCTTCCATAATATCTAATCTGTTAATCCTTTCCAGTGTATTTTTCATCCCATGTCTGGTAGTTTTCATCTCTTAATATTTGAGCTCTTTTTATATTTTCCAGGTCTCAACTTCTGAGCATATGGCACATAATTATAGTAACTGTTTTAATGCGTCTGCTAATTCTTACAACTGTGTGAGTTCTGTTTCAGTTTCAATTGATTTTTGATTTTTCTCCTCATTATGGGTATGAGTACAGACTTTAAATTTTTTTGCCACAGAATATCAAATTGCTCTCCAAAAATGTTTCATCATTTATCCTATCATTACCAATAGATGAGAGTGTCTGTTTCCCTCTCTATCTTGCCACGACTAAATTTTGTCAGTCCTTAATTTTGTCAATCACACAGACTAAAGCTATTGGCTACTATAACAGATTTTTATTGAGCATTGACTACAAGCCTGGTGATGGATGGTGGCAATTCTATGATGTTCAAGCAGCCACAGTAGTTTCCGTCATGGTGCTTATAACCTTGTGATGTTGACCATGTTTTTATTTGTATTTTCACTGATTATCAGTGACACTGAGCATCTTTTCCCAAGTTTATTGGTCACTTATATTTCTCCTTTGGTATACTGCTAATGTTCACTGGATTGTTTGATTTTTTATTCTTTTGTAAGAGCTATAGATTTACTAAGGGTAGACACCCACTTTCACCTTTTTTAATTTTAAGATTTATTTATTTGAGAGAGCATGTGCACAAGTGAAGGGAGAAACAGAGGGAGTCTCCTCAAGGAGACTCCTGACTAGGTGTAGAGGCCTATGTGGGGCTTGATCCCACAACCCATGAAAACATGACTGCAGCCTAAATCAAGAGTCAGATGCTTGACTGAGCCACCCAGGCATCCCTACTTTCATCTTTTGATACAAAGACATTCCCTTTAAAATGAACTAACACTTGGGGCGCCTGGGTGGCTCAGTCGTTAAGCGTCTGCCTTCGGCTCAGGTCATGATCCCGGGGTCCTGGGATTAAGCCCTGCATCGGGCTCCCTGCTCAGCAGGAAGCCTGCTTCTCCCGCTACCATTCCCTCTGCTTGTGTTCCCTCTCTCGCTGTGTCTCTCTCTGTCAAATAAATAAAATCTTTAATAAAAAAATAAACTAACACTTGCACATAATTTGTTTAAAGAAATTATTTGCATGTTACTCAAATACTTTTTTCTACATTAAAAAAATAGGAATTGATTCTGGTTTAAAAACAATGCCCTTAAAGGCAAATATTTTTTAATACAAAAACACAAAATATATATATGAATATTTAAGGTATACATAAATATATACTTTCATATATATCTGACATCAACATATAAATGATTTACATTCTTTAGAAATAATTATGCAGATTCCAAATGCCATTTTACTCTCTTAATAATGAAATGGAAAGTCAAAGAGATGGAACATTTCTAGATTAAGTATTCCCAGCTGATGAAATATTTCTGGCAAAGCCATGCCATCTGTATTGGAAATGCCCTATATGCAAGATTGTTAATTTGTAATTGTCTACGATCTATTCAAAGGAGAAAATGTCAAAACTCCCATTATAGCATGTTTGCTTACCCACTGAAGAACAGCAAGAGCTCTCATGCACACGCACAAGAGTAGCAAGGTACATGCTACCTCTTCATTCACCTGTGCAGGTAAATGCTTCCTGGGAGCATGAGGAAGAATGCCTGGAGACAGTTTCCAGAAAGTACCCAAAGTCTTTTTAGGCTTCTTGGGCAACAAGTGGTAGAGGATGGTGGAACCTGAGAAGTCAACTTTACGGCCTGGAATATGACTTGTCCACATATCACAGGGTTAAGGGGTGTTAGCTCTCCGAATATGATGGAGGAATGCATGCCACCAGTTATGCTGTGAATTCCTATACTGAGCAGTTTTAATAATGGTGGTGATGACAACAGTCAGAGAGAACCGCACGAGACCCAAGCCATCAGTTTGTCCATTAGGCCTGGCCCCCGACTGACCTGTTTGATGTAGGTGGTCTCTGGCCACCTCGAACAAGCGCAGGTGCATGTTGGTGATGGGATTGAAGGAGCCACAGGCCAGGAGCACCACTGGGATTCGGCTCTTCATCTTCTCAGGCACATCCGCAGCAGCGGCCACCCTGCCTTTGTGGGGACAAAAACTTATGTTAGAGAGTAGGGACCAGACAACTGTCCAGATCAATGTCCCTAAAACAGAGAGAGGCTATTACTTTTCATTTATAAGGCGACTGAGGGGGCAGTAATAACAGAAACAACATTTACAGAGGCTTTACCATGGGCCAGGACCTGTGCTCAACACTATGTCACAGTATCCCCCTTACCTCCCCAAGTCCTTTCCACAATCCTGAGTGGTCACCTATCCAGCTCAGGGACCTTAGGAGCAGCACAACTGGAACCCAGATAGCCTGATGCAGACACCATGTTCTTCTTATAAGCTCTGTACTCTCCCTGGGCTCTCTGATGGGTTACCCTGAAATCAAAAGGAGGTATGTAAGACCCCCATATGCCATCTCTGATAGCCCAAGTGAAACTCAATAGATCCCAGAGTAGAC
Organism: Procyon lotor; assembly: GCA_028646535.1. Taxonomy (NCBI): domain Eukaryota; kingdom Metazoa; phylum Chordata; class Mammalia; order Carnivora; family Procyonidae; genus Procyon; species Procyon lotor. The sequence goes on from CM053603.1 coordinate 79,197,783, forward strand.
TGGTACTTAAAAAAAAAAAAAAAAACTTATTTAAAAACACTTTCAGATTTGCAAGTAGGGTTGCAAAATTTGAGCCAAGAATTCCTATACATCCTTTACCCAGATTCTCCAAATGTTAACATTGTACATTTGCTTTATTGCTCATTCTCTCTCTCTACACAACACACCACACACACACACACACATTTTTACCTATAATTTTTTCCTAAGATGTTGAATAGTAAGTTGTAGACATAATACCTCTTTATCCCTTAGTACTTCAGTATGTACTTTCTAAGAACACAGGCATTTTCTTATGTAACTACAGAGCAATGATTAAAATCAGGAAATTAAGATTGTTACAGCATGAGTATCTAATCTACAGATCTTTTCTGATTTTACCTATTGTCCTTTACCTAGGGCCAAAGCATTTTGAGGGTCCCGCCCAGCCCTCCCACCCCCGTCTCCACCATCTGGGGATTTCAGGGCCAGGGTGAGGTAAAGGACAGCAGGAAACAGCCTGGGCTCTAGGGCGTGCTGGCAGACATGGCTTTGCTGCCTCTGAGATGCTGACTCCTGGAGTGGCGAGCTCCACTGGAGTTAGGCTGTGCCACGTAGGGCAAATCACCGTCCCTCTCTGAGCTACAGTTTCCTCACATGCAAGATGAGGATAATATTACATCCTCTTACGGGGTTGTTGTGAGGATAAATGAGCTAGGTAAGAGAAGTCTGGTGTATAAGAAGCAATAAATTATTTATTATTAAATAATAAATTACTGTGGCTATGGCGATGATCGCGCCAATACTGAAATGGGTGCTGCAGCTGCTGCCCGTGACAAGGGAGGAAGAGGAGAGAGGAGGTGGCTCCCGGTGATCCTCACCTCCTAGTACTCACCTGCAGTCCTTCAGTGTACACTACCCTTCAGTGTACACTACCCTTCAGTGTAGGCTGGGCCTAGTAACTTGCTTCTACTAAACAGAATATAGAAAAAGCGTGGGATTTCACCTCACAGAGGTTACTCAAAGTCTCTGGCTTCCCTCTTGCCTTCTTGCTTGCTTACTCTGATGAAGCCAGCTGTCTCGCTGTGAGTTGCCTCATGGGGAGACCCCTGGGGCAAGGGACTGAAAGGGGACCTCTGGTGCCAACAGCCCGTGAGGAATTAAATCCTGCCCACAAGCACATTAGTGAACGTGGAAGTGGGCCATTCCCTGGTCAAGTCTTCAGATGAGACAGCAGGCCTGTGAACATCTTGACTGCAGCCTTGTGAGAGACAGAAGACCCACTCAAGCAATGTATAGAAATATTCCCAACCCACAGAAATTATAAGTTAATAAATGTGTATTATTTTAACCTGCTAATTAATCCGTTAAGCAGCAAGAGGTAACCAATACAGTGACCAACAGGAAAAATGCATGGTGGCTCTGGCTGTAATTCTGCAGTGGCGGAGGGAACATGGAGAGTTCTTGGTCACTGGAACCTGGAACTCTCTTTGTACCTAAGGAAACTATTGTCATCTGGCCTTCGTTCTCTGCTTCTCCAGATCCCATGCAGCTGCCTACTTTTAGACTTTTCGTCACACAAGAAACAAACACCCTCTACTTGTTGAAGCCACTGAAGTTAGGACGCTGGGACTTACATCCAACCACTGACTGCCTCAAACTGCAGCAACAGGGGAATACCTGTCAGTGGTTTCTTAATGAGCTCCTCATGGCTTCCTGCTTCAAGCTCTTGTACGTGTTATTTCAGTTTCCTCCAACAGGAATATCCCCGGCACGCTCCAGTCTGTTAAGGTTCAACTCAGGTGATCACATCATTTGTGACTTCAATCACTATTTCTTGACTGCCTGCTAGGTGCTTATATCAGTTAGGAATGCATTTGGCTACAAGTCCCAGAAGCCTACAACTTTAATGGCTTAAATACACAGAAGTTGTTTCTCCCAGGACAAGAAGTCTAAGTAGGCAGCTACCACTAGGTCACTGGCTCAACAAGGACTTGCAGTTCTCTCAGCTTTTCCCTCGTGGTGCCAAGATTGCTGCTGTGGCTACAGCCATCTTGAATATGATCAAGGCAAGAACGAACAAAGAGCTACACTAGACTGATTGTCCCTCTTTAAAAAAGGAGAGCTTTTTCAGATCCTCCCTGAAGATTTTGCTTCTTATTGGCCAGAACTAGATCACATGGCTCCTCTAGCTGCCAGAGGGGCTGGAAAAGCAAGTATTTAGCTGTACAGCCTCTCTAGTGAGAAGCAGCAAGGAAAAGGGAATTGGAAATAGGATTAGCTAATGCACAACGTCCACCACAGAGCTGTGGATACAATGGCCATGGCTTTTCTGACAGCTAGCTGAGGTCAGCTGATTTATGACTTACCTTCTGTAAACCAAAGACCACATTCTATTGGTAAAACCTGCTCTTGTGCCTTTTCCACCCACCAGACAATAAGTGCATTAAGAACAGAAATGGTGTTTCCTTCATCTCCGGCTCCCAGCTTCAAGCACAGCGCCTGGCCCAGAGTAGAGCTCAATGAAGATTGCAAAGGGAGGTGGCTAGTTGTAGAGGGAAACTGAGTCTGGCAGGGGGAAGGCCTAATGCACTTCCTAGTGTAGAGAAGTTGTTCTGGATGTATTCTGAGGTATAGCATGCAGATAAAAAGAACTTCCAACCTAAGCGGGCTACGGTTTCTTCAAGCTTCCTTTAAGGCAGCAGGAACGCCCCTGACTGTGGGAGAAGAAAGCAGTCTGCAAGCTACTGCTGCGAGCTACTTCCCGGGGAGGGTGGATGGTTTAATGAGATATTATTTGCAGATTGTGCTTAGCTATTCACAAGAGCAGCCTTGTGATGAGTGTATCTGGAGAGGCTGGCTGATATGCACAACTATTATGAAGCCTTTCAAAGTTCTATTTCGTTTGGACAAAATATAATTTTTTAGAGCTGTTAAAACACATAACGGCAGCATCTCAGGTAACCTGGGGTTTTGATGGTTTTTTTCAAAAGTTCCCAGAAACTGTAAATTAGACCATTTGTTTGAATGGCAGCATCAAGAGCAATGGAATGTGATGCTGGGGAGAAGAATAAATGACATTTAATGCGTCTGTCTGTCTTTTCTTTCCTTGCCAGCAGCCCACTGAGCCACAAAGCTCCAGACTGACTGAGCCAGTCGGGGCTGTGGCTGGGGCGGGGAGAGGCACTGAGTGCGGGTTCCCAGGCTCAGGAACAAGGTCGGTGCTCCTGCCTCACTTGTATACTCTAACCTGCCTCAACTAAACCCTCTCCCAAGCCCAAACCCAGAGAAACACAATGACAACTTTAGCACGGACTCACTCCAGGGGCCACCAGCAGAATAAACCAGGCTCTGATTTGAGTGCAGGTCTCCTCAGACATGAGGGCAGATGCAGGCCATGAAAGTGAGTCACCTGCCTTGCCATCGAGTAGCATCTAGTCAGACAAAGCAAGGGCAGGCTGATGGTGATTGGGGCTTCTCATCAAGAAGCATTTTTTTTTTTTTTTTTACAACTTTTTAAAAAATTATTTTTGAGAGAGAGAGCGAGCAAGCACAAGCCGGGGGAGGGGCAGAGGAAGGAGCAGGCTCCCCGTTCAGCAGGGAGCCTGATACAGAGCTCGAACCCAGGACCCTGAGATCACAGACCTGAGCTGAAGGCAGACACCTAACTGATTGGCCACCCAGGCGCCCTCACCAACAAGCAGAGTGAGCAGTAATTGGTGCTGAAGGACTTAACAAGTTTAGAAGGAGGCATGAGTGGCCTTCTTGGAATTTCTCATTAGACTGGAGAGACAAGGCGAACAGCTTCTACCTGTGGCCCCAGACCCCCCTCTCCAGACATAGCTCACATCCGGCTCACAGCCCCCCCCCCCACAGCATGCCACCCCAATCTTCAAAAGCAGCACACTGCATCCCTTCTCCCTGCTTCTGCCAACGCTGTTCCGGCTGCCTGAAACACCCTCCTCACCCCTGCCTTCAAGCTCTTCTCCTTGGAGTGTTTACCCAACACCCCCCGGCCCCCACCGGGCTACGCATACTCAGGACCTGCTTTATCGTTTTTTACTTCCAGCCACCACAGAGCTGCCATTGCTTGGTTCCCATGATGCTCTCCCCCAAGCAGAAGGTGAACTCCTGCGGGGTGTTTTCTCATTCACGTGGGTCCCCTCTGCTCTTGCACTGTGCCTAGCACACAGGTACTCAGGAAATGTGGAGAACAAATGAGAGAATGAGGGACAGTCTCCAACCGAGCATCGTCCTTTGCAGGCGGCTACCTCATCTCTTCGGTTCTGTCCCAAACAGTCCTGAACTGGGCCTGCCACAGATATAAACTGACCTTTAAGACCCCATTCTACTTCAGACTGAAATCCAAGACATTCCTGCCCTGGTGCGCCATGATCATGGCAGGATCCCACTGGCAGGGATAGGCCGACTTCCTGCCTGCTGACACCAAGGGCATCCCTCTCCTCTGGAGGCTAGCAGCTGCTGCTCTGACAGGCAAGGGCTCTGCAGATGTGGTTACATTCAGGACCCCAACATGGGGAGGTTAGCCTGGATTATGCAGGTGGGCCCAGTTTTATCATGAGGGTCCTAATGAGGAGGAAGAATGGGGGGTGTCAGACACTGAAAGATGCAAGGGTCCAAGGGACCATCAGGAGGGAAGAGGCTATGCTGCTGACTTTGACAGAGGATGGGGCCAGGAACCAGGCAATGTGAGTGGCCTCCAGGAGCCGGAATGGACCAAAGGAAACAGATCCTCCCCTAGAGCCTTCAGAAAGAACGCGGTCCTGCCAACACCTTGGTTTCAGACTTCAGACTTCTAGAACAGTAAGAAAATAAAACTGTGTTGCTTTCAACTAGTTGTTCCCGGCAATCTATTACAGCAGCCATAGAAAACGAATACAGTCACCTATGTGGGGGCAGGCTCGCTACAGTGACCTTAAGCCGGGGCAGGGAAGGTGAAGGAACTGAGTCAGTGACGAGGGTGCTGATGGGTGTGTCGGACAGAGGGACCAGTGTGGCAGAGGCCCAGAAATCACCACCAGGGGAGGTGACAGACTCAAAGCACACTGATGTGGCTGTGTGTAGGTGACTCAATCCAGGCTGATCCTTACACCAGACGGTGTAAGGATGCTGCAGGCCCCTAAGGGGTCCCTGGAGACTTGATTTCATTCCACAGGCAAAGAGGAATCTCTGAAGGATTTTGAATGGGGGGTGGGACTCATATTTCTGTTTCAGAAACAGCTCTCAAGCGCTCCCAGGAGAGGGCATCGGGAAGGCCCAAGGCGACTACTGCCCCGACCCCGCTGCCTGGGGAAGGGTAGGTGCTTCCCCAGCTCGCCCGAGGATAGCCTTTCCTGCTACCTACATTTCACTTCAATCACCGAGTAATGTGATGCCGGCCAATGGCCCGCATGCACCAAATTCTAACTAAGTGTGTACCCTTCGGCCCATTTGTCACAGGCCGTCGCAGAGATACAGGAAGGAAAGGCAAGCCAGGAAGGTTAAGTGCCGTCACCGCAGATGTAATGTGCTAATGCTCATAGCTCGGGAGGCAGTCAATTTACCTTTCCCTGCGGTGAGCGCCTCTAACAGGACCTAGCCCCGTGAAAGGGGCTGAAAACATCCCTGTTTATTATAGACATAAAGCAGATGGCTTCAGGCAGAATGGAAATGGATTCTACAAACATCTTTCATTACACAGACCTCTTGACCGGACTCCTCATCTTAAAGAAAACAAGAAATGTGGTTTGTATTTCTGGGGTTGACGAGCACATTTTTCAGGACCTGGGGAAATCATTTCCATCTGCATGAGTATGTCAACTTCTCCAGGGCAATCAACCTTCACACGAACTCTGGGCCCTTTTTCTTTTCAACTTTGCCAGATTCCCCTGCTGTTGCTATGGGCACACGGTGCTGCTGGGAACAAAAGCAGAGCGAGTCTTCGTTGTCAGAGTGAGGCTCCTCCACCAGCCACCTCTCCGCGGAAACAAACATGCCAATTAAGCCCTCGTCCTAATTAGGAGACTCCCAGGAAAGCAGGCAGCCTGGCTCTTCAGCGCTGAGAACTTTCAAAAGATGTGAAGGAGGCACGAGGCACGAGGAATGGAATGAGATCTCTTGTAGCCCCATGCGCAGGAGCTGGGACGCATTTCTACTGATGCAGGGAAGCGGAAGGGAGTCACAGCTACTGGGTTTGCAGAGTGAAAGGTGACGACGCATTGTGCGCAAACTTTATACACATCAGGCTGATCCTTGAAACCTGCCTGGAAGGAAAGGGTCTGTGCCTGCATTCTGGTAAAGAGCCTAATCAACTTCTCTGAGCCTCAGTGAGGCACAGGGAAGATGGAGATAAATCACATACTTCGTAGGGCTGTCATGAGGCTTATCAGAGTTGACCCATCTACCACAATGCTTGGCCCACAGAGGGTTCTCCAGAAATACTAGCTCCTCTTTCCTTTCATTATGTTTAAAGCAGAACTCACCATCCCACCTCCACCGCCTATTTGCTGTTTTTGCAGTCACCCCAGGATCAAAACCTGACAGCCCTTAGGGCCGCTTCGACACCCACCTGCCTGTCATGTATGTCTTCCCCACCAGCCTGGCCCAGGAGATGTGCCCACAGAAGGGCGCTCCCGAGGAAGGCCACCCCCACACATCACTGCTCCAGTCTTCCACCTAGCTCCAACTGTTAACTACTCAGCTCTGGGCATCACTTGTCCCTGATCATGAGAAACAGGGAATGTGATGTCATGCTGGTAGAAATAACATCTGATGCCGAATACGCTCCAGATCACAGCTGACTTGCCACCTTGGAACAAAGAAAGTAGAAGAGGCGGGGGAGACGATGAGAAGTGCCTGGCGTCTCCTGTGAGGAGTGCCAAGTAGCAGATCATTAAAATCACAACCTACCAGCAACTGTGCCAGTGCCTTAGAGGTACAGGGCTAAATAAAACCTGGCCCGTGTGCTCCAGAAGGTTACAGTCCGGCAGGAAGAACAAACCACGAGGACCCCAGGTGGGACAGGGTCTGCTAGGAACCTTCCACTACCCACTTCTGCCTTTCTCTTCAGTAACAAGAGTCTCTTTCGCTGGCAGGTTACTATATTCCTCAGTCTCTGCGGCAGGGGAAGGCCATCCATGTGCCTAACATCTGGCCAAAGATCTATGAACAGAAATGCTGCGTGATACTTCCAGAACCTTCTCGGAATGGGAAAGGCCTGCCCCTTCTCTTCTGCAGTCCTGCTGTCTAAAATGTGATGGATGGAATATGGCAGCTATACTGGACCAACTCCCAGTTGGACAGAGAATAAGCCAAGAAAAAGCCAGGACCTTCATGACCCTGGAGCCGCCGTACCAGCCCCAGACTGCCCACCTTCAGGCTTCTTTTTCCTGGGGGAGAAATAATCTTCTAAGTCACCATTATTTTCCATTTTTCTGTTATATGCAGTGAAACCTAATTCTAACTGATACACTGATACCTAATGAATGTTTATTGAATTAGTGTATAAAGGAATGAAAAAGCGTGTAAACTTTGAGAAGTTTCTACTGTCCCAGTTAAACCTGTTTTATATGCAGAAACTGAAATGGATATTGTTTGAAGGGAAAATATACCTAAGGAAAAAAAAATCTATCATAACTTAATTTTTTATATGAATTTTTCATGGGAGGTAAAAATCCTTACTCAGGACTCTAGAAGGCTGAAATGTGTAGCAGTGAATCTGCTTTTCTGTAGATCACAAAAACCAGACTCTGTCCTATCTCCTTCCCCCCAAAACAGATTCATTATGGTGTGCTGTTGCACTCTGCTTTGAGTGGGCATTTGCCATATGGCTTGGCAGTTTAATGGTTTTCTGATACTTGACAAAAATGAAGCACAATCATTTTGCAAGGAGTCTGCGTTCCTAGATGGGTCTTTTCCAAATAACAGCTGTGCCTCAAAATTGAGTTACTCAAATTGCAATTTGTGGACACAATACTCAAACATTTACAAGTGAGCAAAACCTCAAATCACTTGGGCTATTTCCAGGCTTCAGAGTTTATGAAGTTTTTAGCAGTGTTATGAGTGTGCAGCTGTCAACAAACTCAAGCCAAAGTCTCCGAACCACCAGCCCCGGCAGGCAGTAGAGATGGCCTACTTAGCAGCAGGACACGTGCCACTGGGCACAAACCCTTGGGAGAGAAATAACACAAGGGAAGGAAGCTTCGCACTACAGCCCGAAGACCAAATCCCTCTCCCTTTCTCTCTACATCCTACCACGCTGCACAGATGACAGCAAATCTACAGCTCGAGCCCTGACCCTGCTTATGGGCCCCTACAGGTCCCGGGATGTCCACCTGGCACTGGCTTGGTAACAAGCCACATAAACACAGATTTAAAGCTGACTAGCAAGACTTCAGAACTGAGTGACTTGACTTACCAAGTCAGGAGAGTCCACATGAGACACACTAACAATCCACAAATCTCAGGAGCTTAAAACAATAAAGGTCTGTTTCATGGTCCCATTACATGCACATTCCATGCTGGTTGGGGCTCCATCATGTATGACCTTTTCCCCTCAATCCAGGACTCCAGCCGATGGAGTGGTCACTACCTGGAATATGGCCCGTCCGTAGCAGAGGAAAGCAAAATGGCCTCCAGAACAATGCTGCCAGCAACCTATGGTACCCTATGGTTAGTTCACACCGGCACGTGTCACTTCCAACAACCCCGCCCAGCTTCAGCAAGTTAGAAAATACAATCAGCTCTACCTCTCCACCTTCAGGACACACAAATACTTGGTGAATAGCCTTGTGCCTACTACAGTCAGTCAACCAGTCGAGCCTCAGTGACCCATCTGGAAAATGGAGATAGTGACACCTCCTCAGACTGTCAGGTTCATCAGAGTTGACCATGTAAAGTACTTAGAACAGTGTCTCGCCCACAGGACATTCTCCAGAAATTCCGGCTCCTTTCTTTGCCTTCAAAACAGAAATCTCCATCTCCTACTCCTTTTTCTGGCTGCCCAAACCCATTGTCTGCAAAAAGTTCCACCATTTTTCTAGTCACTTTCAATCAAAACATGCCAGTTAGCTACAACATCTCTTCATCCTTCCTCATGTCCTCCCAATACAATGAACCTCCAAGTACGGCCAATATTCCCCACATGAGGTCTTCACTTTCCATCACTACTGAGACCCACCCTACTATTGGATTTTATTATCTACTTGTAGAAGTTAGGATTTTTAAAAATCACAGACAAGAGAAAAAAGCTCTGGTCATCCTAGTTCCCCTCCCCACCAAAGGCAAAGCAGTAAAGGAGCATGGAACCATGGGAAGGCCATCAGGCCATCACAGAGTAAAGAAAGAGCTGAACATTGAAGTCTCAGGGTGGACAAGGGACAAGGCAGGGCCACGGTCTCAGACTGGACAGAGTCCCATGGTACAGACCTGGTCAGTGGGGCTCACGCCACAATGTTGTTCCTAGAGAGGAGCTTTTGATGTGGGCTGGACAGACCCTAAGCCACCCGCACTGATAGCTTCCACATGTGGTGAGAGAAACTCTGGAATCCTTCCCCCACCACTTCCGCCCCAATCCAATCTTTTCTCAATATGCTAAACAGATTAACAGTCCGTAAGTTTGGGTTAAGTCACTGAAACTACTGTGATAAACTACTGAGGGTCTGCCACGCACCAGGCACTCTTTAAAACCTGGGACTTTATGCTAAGCCAGTGATGAAATCTTCAGCAATTTGTTCTCCATTGGCATTTAGCTGCTCAGCCATGTCTTTCGTGTGGCATTAGATCTTTGAGGATTTTAGTCCTACTCTGCCTCTCCTAACTGTCTCCAGACCTATTCCCTACATGTGCTCCATGTCCTCCCCAAGCTGAGACCACCTGCTGTTCTCTGCTGGGTCTTCCGAGTGTTCCTGCTTCTTGGGCTTCTGTTTATGCCACTTCCTAGAGCTAGGTGGCCTCTTTCATGCCAGCTCTCCCACACAGCTTCCCCCAGTAGCTCACCTAGAAGTCACTGTTCCATCCTCTGACCTCTTGAAGGTGATACTCTATTATTGAGTCTCTACTCTCTTCTTGCCTAACAGATTATAAATCCCCGAGGGCAGGGATCCCACAGGTTTAACGCAGGGTGGAACACAAATAAGGAACATTCACCTTATTCGCTGGGGACAAGGCAAAAGTGAAAAGTAGATGCAAATGAGAGCCAGAGAGCACTGGTCACCCCCTGGCATGGTCTAGGCCGAAGCACCTCCATTCTTGCTTCTAAAACCCAACACTTCCTGGCTTTTCTGTTTGTTTTACCTGATGCAAATTTCTATCTCGCTATCTGGGGCGTCAGCTCCCTTCTGGACTTGAATTTTGCTCTCACCCCATCCACTGTGTCTGCTGGCTTGGTTGGGCTGCACCCAGGATCCTGATTTGCACCTTAAGAGGCATCACTTGATTCCTCTGTCCATTCCCTGCCTCTGCCCCTGCCAAATCCAGGGCACACGTCCAGGGCTCTGCTCCAGTCCAGCAGCAGGCAATGAACCAGTGAGTGTTGGGAAAAGTGGTCCCACATCCTGTACAGACCAGGGAGATTCCCTGTATGGCAGAAAAACACAGAGTTGTCCATAATGATGGCAGGGGATGGCACCCTGTCCCTTCTAGTGCTCAAAGAACAAAACTGGCAGCCATCTGGTCTCTTCCCTCTCCCTTGCCTTGACAGCCTGTCAGTTCCACCTTTGCAGTATCTTTATTAGCCATCCCATCTCTCCAACACCGCAGTACCTGCCTTGGATCGGGCTCATTATTTCTCAGTTGGGCCTGAGTCAACTCTTACCTGTCCCCAGTGTCACCTCCTTGGTTATCTCTGCTAGCTGCCCAAGGGATCTTTTAGTATGCACATATGATTTCCTGCCTCCCCCGTCACGTCACCCAATCACATCGTGCGTAATGGAGCTCCTTAGTGTGGCATCCCTGGGCCTTAAAGTCTAGTCTGGCCATGGGGTCTGTTGTGTCAGCCTCATCATTTCCTCCCAAGCCCCTCCCCGGGTCTGCTCCACCTAACTGCTTTCCATCCCATCCTAAGTCCCCTTGGACAGAATTTTAAGGCCAGCCCTAAAATCAAATACAAAAATTCTAACAAGGCAACCTTTGTTAAGCTTGCTTGTTCATTCACTAAAAAAGAAAATAAGCTGCCACCACCATCAAGTTCATCAGGGCAATAGGAGCTGACAGGAGGATCCCAAGATGCCTAGAAGGGTGGGACCCTGGCCAGGCTCCCCAGGAAGGCAGATGAGACCAGTGAAGGCTCAGTGAGCCACAGCAGGGACATATAGGCAGGAGTCTTGCTGCTCAAGGATAGGTGTTCACTTGGGCACAACACAACCAAGCCCAGAGCAATCCTTTCCCATTTCATGTAACGGAATTTCTTCTAGAAATTATAAGCCAAGTAGCTCATCTTCCCTTCTTTATTGAGCTATAAGCAGACTGCCATAGTCATGAGCAGATAACTGCAAATCTGAGCAGTGATCTATGAAATCAGAACGGATTTTGGTTTGGGGATGTGATTAATTAAAAATTTTAAACAAGTTCATCCCACGTATATTTAATGTTATGCATAAGTGCTTTTGTGCTGGCTGGAAATCATCCCAAAGAGTGGGCAGTTCATAGAAATACCTGCAGTCCCAGTGATTCTTAAACAGACAAACCTTATTTTGTTTCTTCTCTTGGTTACTGCTTCAGAATCCACCAGCAGGACTGGCAGACCATTCCCTGCCCATGTCCCCCCACTGAAGCCCCTGGGGCACTTCTTCTGGCCTTGAACTGAGGCTGCCTGTGCTTGCAACTGGGGGAACCTCTGGAATGGAAAAGGCTTGGCATTTACAAGCTCTGGAACCTTGAACAGGCCCTTCAGTCTTCTAGAAAATGAGGATAACCCAAGCTCATCCACAGAGGCCGTGAAGACGACCTGAAGAGACCCATTAGGACTACATTTCCTATACTGCATTCAGGGAAGGGGGAAACTTCCATCACAGAGTTAGGCTCTGTGGGGATTCATATGTGCCAACCCTGTGTAAAGACATCAATGTCCGTGATAGACTCTACCCATTCTTACAAGAACAGGACAAGTGAAGGCACTCTTTGAGTACATCTACCCCTGCACTGTACAGAACCAGGGATTTTGGGCCAACTCAGGTGATACACAACACTCCAGTGGACCTGCAGCAGGTTCCTTCCCACAAAGGACTTGTTGATTTACTTTACTACATGTGAATTTAAAAACCAGCAAAGAAGGTTAATCTTCTATGATTTCTAAAAAAGTAATATATTTATCTGGTACACACTTTGGCTGATGTTTCTTTCTCTACACTCCTGTAATCCACGGTGATCCATGAGTTTGCACACCACAGCATGGGACTGGAGTAGAGAGGCTGCCCAGAGGTGCAAGCAAGGAAGATCCTGGCCCCAGGGGTACAGACAGGTCTAGAATGGGCAGACCTAGAATCCAATCAGGCTGGAAGAACCAAAGAGTACTAGATGCCCGAGGTGGAGGTGAGGCCAGATGTCGACATTTGGGAGGTATCAACTCTAAAATGAAGACAGTGAGGCTTCATCCCATAGGCCTCTAGCTCATGTGAATTCTCTTACATGTGCTGGCCTCACTAAATCAACAAAATAATAATTTAAGTGTAAAATAAAATATAGCCAAAATGAAATGATTTAAGCTGTCTTCCATGAGCAGATGTTCCAGGGAGAGTGCGACGTGGCAGAGAATCTGCCGACCCATCCTGCAGCACCACAATCCCCTCTTCTCCTTGCTAAGAAGCCTGATTTGGGGGGCACCTGAGTGGTTCAGTCCCCTAAGGCTCGGACTCTTGATTTCCGCTCAGGTCGTGGTCTCGGGGTGTTGAGATCAAGTCCTGAATGAGGCTCCGCACTCAGCGCGGCGTCTGCTTCTCTCCTTCTTTCCCTCTGCCATTCCCACTCACATGCACTCTAAAATAAATAAATCTTAAACACAATACAACCTAATTTTGTTCGGCTTCAGGGGCACAGATCCAGACAGAAACACAGCTGCTCGGCCACCACGGCGGGCCACTTCCTTCATCGGTGATTGGTCAGGAATGAGCACGTGACCCAGCCCTCACCAATGAGGTGCAGGAGGAAGCGCCCAGAGGCCCACGGGAAAGCTTCTGAAAGCGCAAGGACGGCAGGTCTTTCATCCGCGCCCTCCTGCCCTGGATGCCCGGGTCTGTGCAGGGTTGTGACGCTTGGCGCTGCCACCGCCCTCCTGGGACCGCCAAGGGAAGGCCTGGGGAACTTCAGCAGTGAAGGGCAGCCCAGAGACTTGGTCTCATTGAGTTGCTGCAGTAATAGTACAGCCTCTCTCTAGACTTCATTACGGGAACTGCTAAGATACCTTTATTGCCACAGTTACCGCTGGCCATTTATTCAACTGCCTGTGTCCTCCTGCATCCAAACGGAGACATCTCAGGCGGCTTCGGTTCCTGCCTCCCCTTCACAGCGTGTGCACTTCGTGAGAGTCCAGTGTGTAGAGATGGCTACTTCTACATCACGTGGCCCCGCAGTCAAGGCAGCTGCCTCCCCTGGGCTGCAGCTGACCCGAGACTGCATCTGTGCGGGAAGATATCTCGCTCTTCGGGGCCTGGGCCGGTTTGCTGAACTCCAACGTGGAGCTGTCTGGGAATCTTCCAGTACATGAACAAACCTGATTTTTGGTGGACACTGTGACCTCAGAACATAACCTCAGGGGAAGCTGCCTCCTGGGCCTCTTCGCAGACCCCTCTCAACTGCACTCACTGTCCCCACGGGGACCTTTCTGAGGGCAGTTCTGTATCCCATGGGACTTTTATACCCTCAATGGCTCCTCAGGGGGACTGCCTTGGGTGGGGCCTCCTCCCTCCTCTCCACAGGTGGGGATCGCTGTGCCCTTCCAGCTTCAGTGCTGGCTGCTTGCCTGTGGTCCAATACAGCCTGGTAACTTGAGGGAACCTGAACACACCCACAGTGCCATCTCTGTTTTGTTCCTGCTGGTCTCTCTGCCTAGAATGCCCTCTCTACCTGTTAAATTTTGTTTCCCCAGCACTCAGCACACATTAGGCCAACCACAGAAGGTCTCCTTCCCGTGATAATGATAAGAAACAACCCAATTAAAAAACTGGCAAAGGACTTGAATAGACATTTCTCCAAAGATACACAAATGATCAATCAGCACATGAAAAGATGCTCAACATCACTAATCATTAGGAAAATGCTTATCAAAACTACCATGGGATACCACCTCAGATAAATTATGGTGACCATTACCGAAAGGAAGGAAGGAAGGAAGGAAGGAAGGAAGGAAGGAAGGAAGGAAGGAAGGAAGAAAAGAAGAGAAATGTTGGAGAGGATGTGGAGAAATTGGAACTTTTGTGCACTGCTGGTGGGAAGGCAAACTGGTAGAGCCACTGTGGAAAACAGTATGGAGTTTTCTCCAGAGATTAAAAATAGAAGGGGCGCCTGGGTGGCTCAGTCATTAAGCGTCTGCCTTTGGCTCAGGTTATGATCCCGGGGTCCTGGGATCGAGCCCCGCATCGGGCTCCTTGCTTGGCAGGGAGCCTGCTTCTCCCGCTACCATTCCCTCTGCTTGTGTTCCCTCTCTCGCTGTGTTTCTCTGTCAAATAAATAAAATCTTTAAAAAAAAAAAAAAAAGATAGAACTACCCTATGATCCAGCAATCCCACTTCTGAGTATTCACCCAAAAGAACTGAAAGCAGCCACATAAACAGATGCTTGCACATCTATGTTCATAATAGCATTATTCACAGCTGCCAAAAGCCTTAAGCAAACCAAGTGTCCACAGACAGATGAATGGATAAACACAATGTTTATATATACATATATATAGCATTATATATATACACACACATATAATACACATACAATGGGATATAATTCGGTCTTCAAAAGGAAAAAATTGGACACATGTTACAACATGAGGACATTATGTTCCATGAAACAAGTCAGCCACAAAAGGATAACTACTATATGCTCACATATTTCACTACCACCTAGAATAGTCAAATTCATAGACACAGTATAATGGTGGTTGCCAGGGGCTGGAGGGAAGAGGGAATGGGGAGTTGTGTAGTGGGTAGAGTTTCAGTTTTGCAACTGTGCAAGTTTTGGCAATGGTTGCACAACAGTGCAAATATACTTAACATTACTGAACCATATACTTAAAATGGTTCTTTTTAAAGAGCACACTGATGCTCTCAACAAGCAGTTCTGATGTCATCAACATCCCAGAATGTTTAAAGAATTTTTAAAAAATCTTTAAAAAAGATTTAAAGAATCCTTTTTAAAACTTTACCACAGCTACTAGTATAAAAGGTCGCCTTTGATAAGCTTTCTCCAGGCTCTGATCAAATAGCACTGTTCATCAATCTGCCTTGATTTCTTGTTTTCTGTTCTTTCAGGATTGTTTTGAGAACTACTCAGTTGCCTAAACCAAAAGAATCACAGAGTAAAGAGCCAGAGCCCTGAATGAACTGCTACTAAGGGCATTTTAATTACATGAGCCAATAAATCCCTTTTTTGACATTAAGCTAGTTTGAGTTGGTATCCTATGACTTGCAACCAAAATCAACGGAACTGAGACTACACTTGATTTGAAATATCAAAGAATTAAAAAAAATAAGAATTAAAAAAAAAAAAGAAACTTAAGATTTCTAGGGAATAAACAAAAGAAAGTTCACAGACAAAAAGCTGAAAATAAGACTGGCATCTAACCCCTCATTTGCAACATGAGATGCAACAGACAATTAGTGATGCCTGCTAATTTGTCGGTTAAGAAAAGAGGACTTTGAATCTGGAATTCTCTATATGGCTAGATAATTAAGTCTGGGGATAGAAGAAATACATTTTTATATATGAACAAACTCAAAGTTTACCTCTCAGGTACTTTTTCTTAAGTAGTCCTTTGAGGGTGTGTTCCAGCAAAACAAGGAAGGAAACCTAACAAAGTAGAAGACAGGGATCCAACCTAGGAGGACGGTGAAGCTAGGATGACAGCTGTACAGGCTGGAGAGTACTGGGCAGGACAGCAAAATGTGGGGCTCTAAAAAAAAGAAAAAGAGGAGGCCGGAAAGGCTGGGTCAAATGGGGTTATGGTAAAAGCATTTCTCTCAACTATAGTTTAAAAAAAAAAAAAAAATCCAAATAAAACAAAAAGTGACATAACATGGTCCAAAAATAATGTAAATCAAAATGTGACATAATTTTAAACACTTTATGGAATATGAGAAAATACATTTGATTCTTGTATTAGGAGCCCTGTGATTGGTCCAGGGCTACCTGACCCAGGAGTGAGCATTTATGTGGTCATAATGACTTAGGTCCTATTTAATTGTGTTCAACTTTTAGAGTCAATCTAGTGAAAAGGCACAGAAGGCTAAACTGTGACTACAGAATAGAAAGATAATGTTAAACGCCTGGCAATGTAAGAATACAGCTACCAAGAGGAAGTGGTGGGGAAAGAAAGAAGGGAAGAAGGAGGAGAGGCACCAATGTTTTCCTCTTACCACCCAGAAAGTCTAGGCACTGATTAGCAAGAAGAAAAAGAGATTTAGTTCTGAGCATTGGATAAGGGGGAAATAGTATTTTAAACAAGCCAGGGCATAAACTTCTCTCCTTGAAAAGCTGGGAAGGTAGGTACAGGGATAGTGCAGCAGTTCTGATGTCATCAACATCCCAGAATCCTTTTAGATTTCTCTGTCATTCTTTGAGCATGCCCTCCATCTATCCTCAAGATTGTCTCATCACATGATGGCTGCTGCAGCTCCAGCCATCATATCTGTGTCCAAGAAAGAAGAAAGAAGAAAGAAGAGCAAAAGATGCCTACCTGCTGAGTCAGCCCCTTCATAAAGAACTTTCCTAAAGCACCAACCAGCAGCTTCTGCTTATATCTTACTGGCCAGAATCCAGTGACATGACCACCCCTATCCAAAGGATAAAACTGATGAAATCCTAAACTGAAAAGTATAGTTTTTTAGATTGCACACTGATGCTCTCAACAAAACTGGTTTTGTTTGTAACAAAGGGAGAAATGGATATTGGATAAGCAATCTAGCATCTGTGCGACTCAAGAGATAGAAAGTGTGTTTGTGTGCATATATTTTTTTTTCTAAAGATTTACTCGAGAGTGCACAGACATACAAAAAGGGGGAAGGGCAGAGTGGGGGAGGGACAGAGTCTCAAGGAGAATCCCCGCTGAGGGCAGAACCTATTTGGGCTGAAACTCAGGACCCTGAGATCATGACCTGAGCCAAAACCAAGAGTGCTTGGGATGTCCAAGAGTGCAAGGGAGGCTTAACTGACTAAGCCACCTAGGTACCCTGAAAGAATATTTTTTAAAGTAAAAATAAAAAGGTAACGAACAAAAGACTAAAAAAATAATAGAACCATCAAAAATGAGAGGAAGGAGGAAGGGGGAAGAGTATAAATGAGTTAAGTCAATATTTCATAATGAGACTCAATGGCTATCTTTCCTGGATACAATTTAGAGTTGTACATTTAACCCCCAAAATAATTTAAAAAAACCAAAGAGGCTGGGGCGCCTGGGTGGCTCAGTGGTTTAAGCCTCTGCCTTCGGCTCAGGTCATGGTCTCAGGGTCCTGGGATCGAGCCCCGCATTGGGCTCTCTGCTTAGCGGGGAGCCTACTTCCCTCTCTCTCTCTGCCTGCCTCTCTGCCTACTGGTGAGCCCTCTCTCTCTGTCAAATAAATAAATAAAATCTTTAAACAACAACAACAACAAAAACCAAAGAGGATACCTTTGGGAGGTATGCAAGGAGACGGGTGTAGCTGTGACTTTTTATTAAAAGTTCTTCTGAATTAGTTGAGTTTTTAAAAAGCCATATGCACTTGTTATTTTAATTACAAAGGTTAACAGAGTTTAGTCTATTCTTTTGGGAAGCAGAGCATCACTATATTTCCTTTACCCTTGGCAATCTGGGCCAGTGATGGGCATTTTGGTATGTTTTTAAGCTCCCCTCACTGACTTAGAAAGTGACAAAAATTAGTCATATTCAGGCCTATTTCACTTCTTTCAACTGATTTTTTATTTTTTAAAATTCTAGTTATTCACATTCAAGATTCTTTTTTTAAAAAGATTTTATTTATTTATTTGAGAAAGGGAGAGAGAATGAGCAGGGGGAGCAACAGGCAGAGGGAGAGGAGAAGCAGCCTTGCCGCTGAGCAGGGAGCCTGATGAGGGGTTCGATCCCAGGACCCCGAGATCACGACCTGAGCTGAAGGCAGTCGTTCAACTGACTGAACCACCCAGGTGCCCCTCAAGATTTTTTATGAGCAGCTAGACTGGACTGGCGGACACATCACCTCTTCCGTTCCTGGTGCGGAAGGTCAACCTATGCCTCATGCTTTGTCTGAACCCAGGAAGCCAACGTCTCCCCAGGCTCATTTCCCAGGGCCACTCCTGTCTGCTTGCAAGCAGACCTCTGTGCAGGGACGTGTGTGCTCTACCTGCCCACTCTGCACTCTCAAATCTCTGTCCTAATGTCTCTGTAATATATTAACAGGCAGTGGCCAAAGGGAGTTCTGCTGAAATAACGCAGTAGTTTGGGCCATTTTGGCCAAAATCCTAGAATGTGCACGATAATGCTGAGCGATGCAGTTTAATGTATGAGCATGCAGGTCTGCTGTGAAATTGGGAAATGGAAGTATGAGACATTAGCATTCACACGCAAGGGCAGGGCCAAGTCCAAAACTGTAATATGCCTTTCCCAGGGAAGACTGGAGAGTTTGAAAGAGCAGCCACAACGGTCGGTTAAATGTGTGCTCACGAACCTCATCAGTGTATTTTAATGCCACCAAGCACCTGACAGGAATGTGCTTCTCCAGGCCCTATGCCTTTAATATTGCCCAATACCCTCCACTGCCTTTAACAACAGTCAGACACTCATATATGCACCTCTTTGGGGCAGATTTAAAAGATGAATTTCATAGTCTGGATATGGTTTGATCTGCAAGGGGTGGGGGAGGTGGAACAGACGGCTTCTCAAACTTCCTTCTAGCTAGGCCATCCAAACTATTAGGCAGCGAAATATTTCCAAATTAAAACGGGGAGACAGGCACATTTGTAATTTAATTCGCAGCTGTACATGCGGTTCATGCCATGTATTCTCCAGTTAAAGGAGCTCATCAGTCAGAGAGTTCGTCTGACCTTGACCTTCTAGCCCATTTTTCAGTGCACAGAATAAAAGAACATCTATCTCCATCTTCCTTATGCATGAAAATATACCCTTCTAAAGAGTCCAGAGGAAACATCAAACGTGCTCCAGCAGTTAAAGTACGTTGGAAAACAGGCTGGAAATCTCACTGTGATAGGCTGAATAATGTCCCCCAAAGATGCCACCTCCTAATTGCTGGTTCCTGCACATGTGACCTTATACGGCAAAGGGCCTTGGCAGATGTGATTACGTTAAAGATCTTTCGATGGAGAGATTATCCTGGTCGGCTGGAGGGTCCCAAAGGCAATCCCCTAGATCCTTCTGAGGGAGGGAAAGGGAGATCTGAACACACACACACAGGGAGAAGGCCATGTGAAGGCGGAGCAGAGACTAATTTGGAGAGGCAGGCCTGGAAGACTGGAACGATGCAAGGAGTGCCCACAGCCACCAGAAGCTGGAAGAGGCAAGGAACAGCTTGCCCCTGAAAGGATCCCCTCAGAAGGGAAGGCAGCCCTGCTGTCACCTTGATCTGGGCCTTGAAACTGACTCTGATTTTGGCCTCCAGCATGGCGAGAGAATACATTCCTGCTATACTGAAGCACCATGCCGGTGTGATTTCTGGCAGCAGCCCTAGAAAACTAACGCACCCCCCCCCCCCCCGAGGGGCCACAAGAGAGAGTTTCAGTTTTGCTAAAAACCCTCCCAAACACTGTATGGTTCTTTTATTTGACAGAGAGAAAGAGAGAGAGATCACAAGTAGGCAGAGAGGCAGGCAGAGAGAGGGGGAAACAGGCTCCCTGCTGAGCAGAGAGCCCGATGCGGGATTCGATCCCAGAGATAGAGATCATGACCTGAGCCGAAGGTAGAGGCTTTAACCCACTGAGCCACCCAGGCGCCCCGGTATGGTTCTTTTAATGGTCTTTAGCAGAATTCAACTTCCTGTCTCCAGCACATAGGGCAGGAGAAAGTTGGAATGCGGGGCAGTCAGGTCCACGGAGCATGGGTGAAGAACACCGGTGGCCTTGTACCTGGGTCCCTGGGGACAGCTCCGGGCAACATCCCTTCCTGAAGCACGGTGCTAAGTACTGGAAGAAAACATGTCTCGTTCTTAAAGCAAGAATGTGACTAGGGGAGTGTGAAGGGGGTACCAAGGATTTAGGAGACTTCCAATAAATTCTCACAGCTCACACAGGGCTGCGCTGGTTATCTGTATGCATCAGGGGAACACATCTTTAAACAAATGCAGTGTAATTATTAATAAACATGGCCAGATGCCTGCAAGCATATGTTACAAGGCTGTCCTCTGAGGGCTGGTCTGTAACAGTGAAAAATTAGAGACCTAAATGTCTACCGACCGGGGAATGGTTAAGTCTCCGACGATACTACACAGCTATTAAAGTCACATAATTCCACACATACTGACATCAGAGGTTATGAATGAGTAAACGCTGCGAGAGAAGAAAGGGCACGTTGCAGATAGGATGATGGTGCTCTCGTTTTGGTTACACAAGGCTATCTCTGCGGCTGTAATATACGGAACTACTATAGAATAAGAACGCCTCTGTATGTGTTTCTATGGATGGGGCACTGCAAACAGGAAGTTACGGCCTCTGAGAAGGGGAGGCTGGCTGCAGGGATAGCAAGAGGAACAGCTAGACAGGGACTTCTTTACACTAATGAGCTTCTTCCCTCAGCGTGCACTCACTCCCTCTGTTCTAAGAAAGTAAAGATTTGGACGCACAGTAAAGAGGCATCCTGAGAGCCTTGTCGAGTTTGGTGTCAGGTAACAGTGGAGGCCCTCAGGAACCGCGTGCCCCAGCAGCCCTGTGCGGCAGGTGGTCTTCAGACATCGGCTGGGGCTTCCAGGGACTTCCTGGAAACCAGCTGATGCTGCAGCGTTGGAGGCAAAAGCTTTGGCTTTTAGACCAGGCTCCCTAGTGGGGCTGCCATGTTCTTATTGAAAGAAAGAAGGAAAGAAAGGCCCAGTAAGTAGACCAAAGTCCCAGGCAAGGGTGTCTTTTGTCTCTTCCACAGGAGTAGGCCAAGCCACTATTCGCCAACTCAGCGGTTTACACCAGAGCCAAGGGAAATCTGTCTTTTGAACACTTTATCGGAGAAATTCTGCATGAAGATGTTTCTAAAGGTTTTCCTGCCTCCTGGAAGGGTGGTTTTCTCACCAGAGGCGCACGTGATCCCTCTGCTTGTTATTGAGCACAGTGCCCTTTGTGCCCGTGAGCCGCCCAGCAAGACGGGAGGCCCTATGCCTTGAAAACAGGACCCTCTTAGCGCCCCCCACTCAGAGTACACCCCAAAGTACACCCCGGCCATGTTCCATCACATATGAAGGCAGAGCTCTCGGATCAAGAGAGTGTCCCGGTTACCTGTCTCCTGGAAATGCGGTTTTGGATTAATGTACAATCGAGCTGATCAACTGTGCACCAAAAAGGCATTAATAGAGCTAAGGGAAATATGCACTGAGCTCACGCTGTTCAAATCAGGGGTGCTGAAGAGATGAATGGGGGTGTGTCTCAGAACCCCACAGCAAAGACGAAGGTTCTCCGACAAGAAATGACAAGCACTATTCTCTTTCGGATAAAAGCAGGGCTGTGGGTGACCTCGATCTCAAACACATGCTACGGGAGCACAGGGCCTTGAGAGCAAAAGGTCTCTACCAGCACTTGCTGAGTGACGCTCTTAGTGAAATTACTGCTTTTGGTGGAATGAAAGGAACCAGTCCTCTTTTCCCCCACATAACATGAAGTGTTTATTTTTCAAGGTAGGTTCCTCCAAGATTCGCCACAATCATGACATTTTATGATTCCTTATTACAAATTTCAAGACTTTCATCTCCTGCATTTTAAAAAAGTAGTCACAAAAACAACGATGGGAAGCTGGAATTTTCCTTAAGCAGAGGGAATGCTCTATCTAGATATCTAGACGGCCGACGCTTAATCGAAATATTGAATGCTGCTGGCTTTGTGCCTCCATTTGCAGAATGTTAACACGTGGTCAACCCCCCCCCCCCATTTTATAATTCAGG
The DNA here is from genome assembly GCA_028646535.1 of Procyon lotor. Taxonomy (NCBI): domain Eukaryota; kingdom Metazoa; phylum Chordata; class Mammalia; order Carnivora; family Procyonidae; genus Procyon; species Procyon lotor. Next base: position 79,220,027 of record CM053603.1, read on the forward strand.
ACACAGAGGACCAGAGAGGTGAAGCTGCTTATTCAAGGTCACACAGGAAGGCAGAGCTAGACCTGGAGCTTGGGCTGAGACTTCTTTCACACTGTGACACCGCCTTATAAACCAAGCTCTTCAGTTATGGAGATTTTTTTTTTTTTTTTTAAGATTTTATTTATTTGACAGAGACAAACACAGAGAGAGAGGGAACACAAGCAGAGGGAATGGTAGTGGGAGAAGCAGGCTTCCTGCCGAGCAGGGAGCCTGATGCGGGGCTCGATCCCAGGACCCTGGGATCATGACCTGAGCCGAAGGCAGATGCTTAACGACTGAGCCACCCCGGCGCCCCGGTTATGGAGATTTTTAAGTTTTATCTGAGGAATGCCTCATAACACGTAAGCCGCATCACTAGACCTAATGAGACCAGCACTGTGGAATAAATGTAGGGAATGCAGAAGGTAATGAACTCAGAGAAATAAGGTTGGAAGGGACCTGGAGTGATTCTCTTACTCCCATTTCCTTTCCTTGAGGCAGAAGTCAAGGACATCATTCCAGGGAAAAGTATCTTATTTCTAAAAGCCTTTAAGGAAGATTTCTTAATTTCAACTTACAAAAAGGAATATCTGATTTCTTCTCAATAGCAGGATCCAAGAAGTAACCACGGAAAACCACTGCACAATTTTTTACATAAAAAAACACACAACGCTCCTCACCCCGATACCTCAAAAGTGATTATTTAAAATCACTTTCCAGAAGCACCTGGGTGGCTCAGTCAGTTAATCATCTCTTGGTTTCGGCTCAGGTCGTGATCTCAGGGTCGTGAGATCAAGCCCCGCATCAGAGCTTAAGACTCGCTCCCTCTCCCTCCGCTCTTCCTCCCTGCTCTCTCTTTCTAAAATAAATAAAATCTCTAAAAAGATAAAAAATAAAAATAAATAAAATCACCTTCCAATTGAGTCCTACTTGAACATTTTTACTGTGAAAGGAAAACGTTTTGGAAAATAAGAAGAGCTTGGAGATGTCACGGAACTCTCCCTGTGATCTTTGTAAGAATTCCTAAGAACGTCGGAGACTCACTCGGGCCTGATTGTGAGATTAACTTTAACATCTAGAGAGGCCTGCAGAGCACAGAACATTTGTGACATGAAAGCCTCAGAGTTAGAAACGATGTAATGGCTCCCACTACAAGACTGGCACTTCTAAAAGTTCTGTAAAAAGTCCCCCTTTTTTTTTTTGCAAAGCAGTTTCTACAGCACACCTCAGATCATGAAAGTACATTTCTGAGTAATGTGAAGGGGAAAAAAATAAAAACAAAATAGATTATAAACTCCACCAATGATTCCGCATATATTCCTGCCAAGTGACCCAAAAGCCAGAGGCTATTCTGAGAGGAGGAAGCCTGCCTAACATCTGTGATATTCAGAGAGCGAAAGCTAATAACGTGTGGCACTTCATCTGAAGACGACCCTGCTGACCTACGGCCAATGGCTCGGGACTGCTTTCGGACAGGTGATGATGGCATTCTGGGTGCCTGAGAATCGGGGGGTGCACCTCCGAGGCAGCTGCTGGAAGTAAGGTGGCCCAAGACCGTGGCCCGGGGCAGGCTGTCTGTGTGGGGAGCTGGCAGGTGAAACCAGAGTCCTGGCCTCAGGATCTCAGGCTCTGGGCAAGGGCCTAAAACGGCCTTCCTTAATTTCACCCTCCTCCGGCCCAGCCACACCATCCCCCTAACAGTCTGTTAAAGCGTCTCGCAAGCCACGCCTCAGTGCCCTGTTCCAGGCATTTCTCCTCCACATGCCCCGAGCCTCACCCCTCCCCTGGCGTTCAGGAATCCCCCATCCACTGGCCGATGGTCTGGGGGCCCACTTCCTCTGCTCGTCACAGAACCGTAGTGTATCTGGAGCCCAGTCCTGGATCTGTGTCCAGCCCTCACCTTCATCCAGCTCCGGGTCAGAGGGAGAAAGGTCGAGGTCCTCAGCTAGGGCCCTGAAACCCCAGGCTGGATGGAGGCAATGCTGGGAGGAACTGCGCCCGGGGAAGACGGCCCCATGGGCTCTACCCCAACCAGGCCTGGGCGTGGGGCCCCAGGAGAGTCCGCAGCATCTCAGCCCAGAGGCAGCCCACAGCTGCTGCAAGCGCCACAGGAGCCAACAGCTGTAACCCAGTGAGGTGTGGATACCCCCAGAATGTGGGAGGGCCCAGATGGGAGGCGAAGTGGCTCTAAGTGCAGGAGCCAAGGAAGCACCTGAGCAGGACGGTGTCATTACTGACCACTGATGGGGGCACGGCTGCTAGCTGCTTTACACGTATTATTTCAGCTCAGTGCCGTTATTCTCCCTCTCCAACGAGTGAGACTGGGACTGGAAAAGTGAATTAATTCATTCAAGGTTACCTAGCGAGGAGGGGCCAGCTGGAATCTGCCCTCATACCACAGGCTCTCTAGCTGTCTCTCTTGCGTGCGCACCAGGTGACAACAGCCGGACTGGGAGCACGTGCTATGGGGGACCGGCCAGGTCGGATCCCAAATCCCCAACTGCACAGCGTTTAAGTGGGACCACAAAATTCTCCAAACCAAATGAAATTCACTTGAATTTTGAAAACAAAAGCGAACAGATGCCCAGCAGCCTCTTCTCCTAGGAGAGGGGATCGAGATCCGATACATGGCCAGCCCTTCCCACCCCTGAGAGCGGCTGGGCATCACTGTGGAACCAAATGAACTCTCCCCGTCCAAGCGCAACCACACAGCCCTGGCCGCAGCTCGAGAAGTCCGCAGGCAGAGCAGTGAGAGAGAGACCTGAGTTTGATGAGCTTAACCAGTGAGAAGCACAGTCACTCAAGAGAGGATTAAAAAGAATTCCAAGCACAAAATGAGTTTCATGATAAGCTGTTTCCCCCTATTTTACTGAAACAATGGAGATGTTAAAGGAACATATGTTTACAGGGGGAAGAAATGCCCCACGTGCCAAAGTAAGGAATCACTGCTTCATAAATGCCACCTTATTAGTGTTTCTCTATCATTTCCTATGTCTATTCCATTTTATAAAAATACTTATGCATGGGTTAAAAGGTTCCTAAGAGGTGATTGTGTAAATAAAATGAGACTTAGGCATGGTTTAAAAACAATGTTCGAAAAAACCTCACACCTTCCACTGAGTCATGGAATAATGCAAAAAGTAAGTGATAGTTAAAACCCTCATAATAATAAAAAAAAAAACTTGTTTAATTCAAAAATAATAGAAAACCATAAAATGCTCAGAAACTATAAAATGCTCACTGGAGTTGAAGCCGTTATTTTCTGAGCAATCAAACAGACTGTTTATTAGGGGTTCTCTGGTTCCCATTTTCCTCAATCAGAATCCGGCGTGCAATAAAGAAAGGCTGCATTTGAGACTCCAAAACCCTTTCTCCTTCTGTGTCCGCACCCTTGAGAGTCTCCTCTTTTCACTCTGACCCCTCCTCCCACTCTCTTCCTCGCCTCCACTTCCTAGGGTGAGTTTTTGGCCTGTGTGTGGGGCCTGGCACCTCGGGTCCCCGTGTCCCACCCCGGAAACTCAGCCTGCCATGATGCCTGTCTCCCCGCGGTAGCGGCTCCTCGCCCCACGTCACTGACCCCGTCTACGGCAGCGTCGGCTGGAAGCACCTCCCGGACGGGCTTTTCCTCCTCTATGCCCGAGACCAACATGCACAATTGTTCTTAGCGTTCCTGGCCTTTGACCCAGCACACAGAAGGTGCTCAATAAATGTTTGCTGCACATATGATGCAGGCATCTGGCCAGGAGCCCCTCGCTTCCTTCCCTTCCGTGGAGCTCTTCTCACCACTTAGAACGCTCCCCTCCCATCCCCTCAGTTTATCCGTATCACCTTCTCCAATTTTCCATAAATGAACAGCACCCTTCATCCAGTCAGTTGTGTGGTAGTGATTCTGGGCCCCCCTTTAAAGAAAGGGAGCCGTGGGGCACCTGGGTGGCTCAGTGAGTTAAGCATCTGCCTGCAGCTCAGGTCATGATCTCAAGGGTCCTGGGATCAAGCCCACAGCAGGCTCCTTGCTCAGCGGGAAGTCTGCTTCTCTCTCTCCCTCTCCCCCTCCCACCACTCATGCTCTCTCTCTCTCAAATAAATAAAATCTTAAAAAAAAAAAAAAAAAAGGAAAAGGAGCCCTTCAATTCATGCATCACTGAATCCTATACACACCACTTCTTTGATCTCCCTCTCCATTCCTCTGTAACACAGGACCCTGGCCTTCCTCCCATCCGTGGGGCCACCTCCTCACAGAGGGGTCCCGCTCCTCACTCCTTGTCCAGCCTGTCCTGAACGCACACGAGGACTCGTCCCTCCCCTGCTGCCCTCTGGCCTCAGGCTGGAGCCCAAGCTGCCGACAAGGTAGAGAGGTGGCCCCATAAGCCTCAGCTCCTGGCAGGCAGGCCCCAGCCTAGCCCAGCAGTCACTTGGCACTCAGCTGCCACAGAAGCCCTCTTCCCTGACCCTGGGTGGCTGGTAGAGCGGAAACCAATGCTCAAAGCAGGGAGTCAATCAAAAAATATCTAAGCGAGCTTTCATTTTAAATTAAACCTACACGAGTAAGTGATTTGTAGGGCCGAGGCTTTGCTTTTGGAGCAGGGATTGCCGCTTTCACAAACCCCACTGGGCGGTGACAATTCCCGGTTCCAGGTTCTTTTAGGTGGGGAAGGGCACCTGAAGAGGCACAGGAAGGACTCAAGGATGGACTCAGTCTTGCGTCTCTAATTGCCCTGCCTCTGCCACCACCAATCTGACAGCCCAGTTCTTTCCTCAACACCCCGTGGAATGGGGGTGGGGTGTGGGAGGTAGTGGGGTGCGGGGTGGGGGGAGCCACTCTCACCTTTCCACGTCTCTTCAAAGCAATCATTCCTCAAAAATCCCTACCCTTGCCTCGTATACTCACAATCCATCAGTTTATGGAGTATTTAATGTTTAATATTAAAGTTGTGTGTACTTACGAAGTAAGTACAATGGGCGGGGACACATTTGGGAAGAAACATGCTGATTGGGTCAAGGAGCATGCCCAGCCCGGGCTTGCGGCGCTGGGACGCCTGTGCTCACCTGTGCACCTGCCCCCCTCCCCCAGTGATTACCAACTCCAGGCCCAGAGAGCCCAGCTCAGCTCACTGCGTTTACAACCTCTGTCTAGCCTAGGACTGGAGCATAACCTGACCTTGGGAAATGCTGGCTGAATGGAGAAGTGAGCCCGCTCACAGAGCAGCCCTTGCTCTCAGCTCCAGAGACTCCTCTAGCAAATCCAGGCGACCGGATACCTCCCCTCCCTACCTGGACTCACTCAGCGGCCATCACACAGTCAAGCAATGTGTCCTAACTCAGACGCAGGGGACCGTGTGGACTCTCCAGTCCAGCCACATGGTTCTCAGGTCAGGGAGACAGAGACGAGCCAAGAGATCTGGTCAGGGGCAGGTGGGGCTGGCATCTCTCCTCCCACCTCCCAGTTGGGGGTCCTCTCCCTGGCTCCCAGGAGTGGGCAGTGCACACACAGAGGCCCATGATGGCACAGCCCGAAGCTAGGGATGGTTCTGGAACATCTCCACTCTGAGCCTCAGGGGCTTCCAGGTGAGGCCCTTACGGCAGGAACCACACCTACCCCTCCTTCCCCAGGGCTTGGGGCATGAGAGGTACCCAATTAGCTTAAAAGCAAGGCTTGGGCAAGTTAACCTGCAGATAAAAATTAAGTCAACTCCAAACGAGGGGCTGATTTCAACGTAAACTCGGCACTCCTACTGACCCAGGAGTCCGGAAGTGACTCAGAATAAGCGCGGTGATGAGAAACCCAGCAGCTGGCAGACGTGCCCGCTCACTAGGCCGAAAGCTGGACTCCGGCTTACAGAGCGAGGGCGTAAATGGACATAAACTTACTTCCCGGGCTCACAGACTTTTCATTAGAGACTGACCTCGTTTTCATGCTGAAAGCATTTGTGTGGCCTTCAATCCTTCCAATTTCATCACAGAAATAAGATGCAAAGCAGTGAACACACAGCCATCCTGACTGTGGTCCAGAGGCATGCAGCATGTAAGACAGAAGTCAACCCATGTGTCTCGAAGGCCAGTTTTGCTTTTGACGTTTGAAACCTCAGTGGGCTGACCTCATGATCTGCCCCTTAGCTCCTCCCCAAAAGAGCATGCAAGGACAGAGAGGGTCCAGACATGGAATGCATGATGCAGGAATGCATTATGGGATTTATTTTATCCATAACTATGTGATAACTGTGCTTTTTAAAGACAAACGTGAAAACTATTCCAAACTCCACTGCCATTAGTAATAATCCCTTCATTCTGTACACATCAGTCTGTACCTACTATGTGTCAGACAGTATGCCGGGAACCAGGGAGACAGCTGTAGAAGCTATCCTCTGCCTAGAGGGTTCACCTGTCTTTGGTAAGGGGGAAAGCAGGTTGACCAATGTTCCCACCCCTTTGTGGGTCAGACTGGCATAAACATAGAGGAAGCCTGTGTGCACAGAGGAGCACCTCCAGCCCAGCCAGGAAGGATTCAAAAGGAGCATGAAAGGGTGCCAGGGGGAAGCAACAGGGGTTCTGGGTTTTGAAGGATGAATAGGAGTTAGATAGGTAAAATGAACTGGGAAAGAGGTACCATCATCTGCAAAGCCTGAGCCTGTGGGAGGCCACGGGGCGTGTGTGGGCTGCAAGAGGGTCAACAGAGTAGCTGAGGTTGGACTTGGGGGGGTGGGTAGGACAAGGTTCTCCACCGCCAGGTTGCCAGGGACCTTGTATCCTCTGCTGACAAGATCAAACTTGATCCTGATGATAATGGCTGGGAAGCCTTTACGGGATTTTACACAGAGGAGGGATCAACCCCCAAGCGATCCCCCGAGGGTCCCCCACACCAGTGAGCAGTGCCCGGGACAGCTTCCTGTACTCACCACTCTTGAGACAACAGAGCTTAAAAGCCTCATTAGCAGGCAGGTCTCCAATGAACAACTAAGCCTCTTTTCCTTCCAGAATGCCCTCTCTGAGGCCACAGCTACTTTCAACTACATTCTAATTTCAAGAAGCGATGAACATATGTTCGTGTTTCCATTTACAAGTTTTTGATTATCAGCCTGGCATTGTAGCTGCAAATTACCCATTTTCTATTATAATTATTTTTACTTCTCTCGATGAAGAAGGGAAAGAAGCACTTTTAAATGACTGAAGTGCCTGCACCACAGAGGGAAGGAGGAACGAAGCAGTGCGGCAGCTTTTGCCGATGGCGAGAGTTTGACAAATGAAACGCAAGCTGGAGGGCTGCGTCGGACCAGGCCTTCTGGAGACGTACATTTGCTCGCCCTGAGCGGTTTACCTAAAACAGGGCCCGGCCTGCAGCAAACCAGGGGAGAGCCCATCCGGGGCCGAACCGCTGCTTCAAGGGCTCTGGGCAATGACTTCTTGAAGACGTGATGCTTTAGGTGACAGACATGTCCCCTGCACTCTCGGGCACTAACCTGTGCTTTCTCTGCTTCCAGGAGGAATTTTTTAAAGATGGGGTTGTCCCTAGTCAGACGCATTCCAGTAACCATGATCGTGCTATGGTTGGACTTCACCAGGATGCAGCCACACTCACTGGCATCACTGGCCCCTCTCCTAAACCAGACACGGCACAGAGCCATGTCCGGCTGTCCTTCTGTCCTGGCTGGGGCTGGCTGGTGGGGAGTGAGGAAGAGCCTTAGCAATGGATGGGAGGCAACGAATTCAGGTCACTAACTGAAGTGAAGAGGATTCTGGCACGCAGCGTTGCATGCCTACTGGCGGCTTAACGTCCCATTTCATTGGCATGTCACATTAATTGACAGAGTAGCATGTGAATGAGAACGTGACCGTGGCTTTGTAGCTTGACCGTGCTGCTGGTGACTTTAAAAGCACAGCTCGGATGAGCTAAACAGTTTTAATATTAGGATGACTTGCTCATCAAGCAACTGTGTCCATCATCCAAATTCCCAACATCTTCCGTGAACAACTGTGTGTTCAGTCATGGGGACGAGGGTATGGACAGTGCCTGGTCTCAAGGCACTCACTCTAGTGGGGGGTCAGGCATGGAAAAAAAAAAACCAAAAACTAAGCAGGTATGTTCAGAATACCATTTGTGGTCAAAGCGAAAACTCTTAGCATCGTAGCTATGGAAGTTCTAAACATTGCTCTCCATTCACATTTTAAACCGTCATGAATGAAAACAAATCACTATCACAGTAAACAAATAACAACGGTTAACAGTGAAAAGAGCTAGAAGTTACCGTAGCAGGGCCTTTTTATGCACTAGGCACTTTTCAGGTCTACTAAGTCCTGTTTTGGCAGCACATTTACTGTGCCTGTTACTACGCTGTCTTTTGCATTATCTTTAATCTTTGCAGACACTGTGCGGAGAAGTGCTATCATTTTGTTTCTGACCGGGACACTGAAGGCTGGGGCTCTGAAGCTCAGGGCTTGGCCTGAGCCACGGCGCTGGGACAAACAGAGCAAGGACCAGCTCCTGTCTGATCACAAAGGCCAGGTCTTTCCACTCCCTACTGCTTCTGAAGTAGCAGAAACCTAGAGGGGCTCAGACTGCCCTTTCATGTCAGCCCCAGGCTTTTTGGTATTCAAGATGGGCTCCTTCTCTTTTGCAGGAAACAATAGATGTAATCAGCATATTAACCATCCTTTAGACATCAATCATAAATTCTTCCCTCCAGAGTAAATTGCTCGCCTCCTTTCTGTGTCTCTCAAGATCCTTGCTTGAGCGGGGACAGGTAAGAACAGATTGATGTGCAGGTGCTCTTCCCTCCAAGGCAAAGGCAAGGGGCTTCCCCTCAAAGTCGAGCAGGGGTGCATCACAGGGGTGCGTGCGTGCGAGCAATGGGAAGCGTGCTGTGGGTGGGGGTGTTGCAGGGGTGCCGTACAAGAGCATGTGCTACAGAAGGTGTTGTGGGGGCTCCTGTGGTGTCCTTCCCTCCTGGCTCACCCCTCTGATCCTGCAGCCTGTCTTCAGCAGGAGCCTCCTTGGCAACACCCACCTGAGTGGCAACAGCTGAAGAGCTCAGGCATATGGGTGGCACGCCTGTTTGTTCCTCTGAAGGTCTGTGTCCATTTCCCCCCCAATCTTTAATGTGAAATATTTTGCAACGTACTGCAAAGTTGAGAGAATTTTAAATGAACACCTAGATACCCTCCACCTAGATTCTACCATGAGTGTGTTATTACGTCTGCTTGGTCACATATCTATCCCTCTACCTGTTCATCGATCCACCTTATTATTATTTTTTTTTTGACGCCTTTCAAAGTAAGATGCAAAACAAAACAAAACAAACCAAAACCAAAACCAAAAAACAAAGTAAGACATGGACAGCAGCTCCCTTCTTCCTAAACACTTCGGCATGCATATCATCAGCTGGAGTTCGTTATTTGCTCGGTGTTTTTTTTGCTTTTTGAACATATAATCAAACGCACGCATCTGGAAGGTAACCATTCAACAGGCTTTGACAAATGCATGCACCCACGTGACTTCAAGCCTTATGAAGACACAGAACATCCTTCCACCCCAGAAAGCCCTCCACGCCTGTCCCTTCCCACTCAATCTCCCTATCCCCCTTCCCAGATTCTGACTTTTTCCAACATAGATTAGCTCTGCTTGTTTTAGAACTCTAAATATAAATGGAGTCATATAGTGTCTAGTCTCACTGGGCTTTGGCTCAGCCTAATGTTCGAGATTCACCCAGGTCGCTGTGTCCCACAGTATTGTTCCTTCTTCTTGCTGAGTAGTCCATTCTTGGACTATACAGTGTTTATGTATTTTCCTATTGACTGATTCTTTTCTTTTCTTTTCAAAAGATTTTATTTATTTGAGAGACAGAGACAGAGAGAGCACAAGCAGGGGAAGCAGCAGGCAGAGGGAGAGAGAGAAGCAGGCTCCCCGCTGAGCCAGGAGCCCGATGTGGGACTTGATCCCAGGATCCTGGGATCATGACTTGAGCCGAAGGCAGCTGCTTAACCAACTGAGCCACCCAGGTGTCCCTGATTCTTTTCTTAAAGGTAAAGAATATGATCAGACAGGAGCTGGTCCTTGCTCTGTTTGTCCCAGCGCAGTGTCTCAGGTCATCTCATTGGGGTTCCTCTGTCGTGAAGTCACTCACACTTGTACTCTGACCTTTTTCTCTCATGGCCAGAAGATCAGGTGGGCTCAGGGGTAGCCCATGCCTGACCCAGGAGAGAGGATGAAGGACAGAAATAATGTATTCCATCACCTTTGTGAAAAATGTAAAAATGTAGAAAGTACAGTTCTAGGACAGAGACTCCCAGAATGTGATGGGATGTAAGAGGGGTGCAGGCAAGAACTTGATAATGTGTTTACTGGTGTGTCCCTCATCTGGCCTGTGAAACTAGTTTTCCTATGTGAAGGGGATATAGAGTTTGCTTTTTATTTTTTTAAATAAGATTTATTTATTTTAGGGAGAGAGAGAGGGAGGGAGGGAGAGAGAGCGTGACCAGGGGGAGGGGCAGAGGATGAGGGAGAGAGAGAATCCTCAAGCAGGCTCCCTGCAGAGCGTGGAGCCTGATCCCAGGACACTGAAATCATGACCTGAGCCAAAACCAAAAGCTGGCTGCTCAACTGGCCCAGCCACCCAGGCGCCCCTAAATTTGCTTTTTAAATGAATGTACTGACATGACAAAGCTTCATTTAAAGCCATATTACATATTGAAGGAGTTACAATAAGGAAAAAATCATGGCCCATGTATGCAGATGCCTCAAGTAGGGGAAGAGTCCCGAGAGCACTGTAGTCAATCCTGGGTGCACATTAAAATCTCCTGGGAGTTTTAAAAACACCCACACCAGGGTCCCACCTCCAGCATCTCCTCTAGTTGGCCAAGCTGAATCCAGGCATCGGGAAGTTTAAGAACGTCTGCAGACAATGCGCATGTGCAGGTGGGATGGAAAAAGAACGGTTTGGAAAGCAGCAGATCTCCAAGTGCGGTCCCTGGGCTGGCAGCGGCAACATCACCCGGGCACCCAGACCTACTGAGTCAGAAACTGGGACCAGGGCCCAGCAGTCTGGGTCCTCACAAGCCCTCCCAGTAGGTATGATACAGCTTAAGTTTGAGAACCACAGTTCAATGGGCAGGTGGGACAAGCCCTAAAAACAGCCCTCACCTGGGTCCCAAGACCGACATCTATGCCGTCACAGTACCAATCCAGCCAAGGTTCGCCAGCTCTGCCTGATCTAGCCCCCAGGAAGCACTTCTCCTCCCTGAGGCAGACGCAGTACAGGGGGTGCTCAGCCACTGTTGACCAATTACCAAGGTGATGACATCCTAGGGTCCACTGGATCTTAACCTCAATTAATCCACAAGCCAGTTAATCAGCCTCCAGAAAATCCACTGTTGACTATAATTTTATTTTCACCATGATTTTTGATTATCACTGACCTCCTTCCACTCCATTACCTTTGTTAATTGAGAATTGACTATGCAGTTAAAATGAATGTTTCCTCCACTAACAGAGCTGTACCGGATTCATCTCAAAGTCCCTCGCAGCTCAAAAAATGTGATGAGTCCACGGATATATTGATCTGATACAATTCATTTCACCAAGAATTTATGAAATTACCACTCAGAGGTCACCTGTTACGCGTTCATATATCCAAAGGCTTACAGGAAAGAAATCGAGTTTTTGTTGAAAAGCAACACCGTCGTTAGAGAGCCAAACCAGAACTTGGCCAAGACTGGCCCAGGGGTTAGCAGCGAGGTCTGTATTAAAAGACGCCTGACACAGCTCTACAGATTTGGCGGAATCCTTGGAAATACAGAGAAGATAAGGTGAGAACAAACACTCTGGGGGCTGCTCTTCTTCACTGGCTGCCTATTTCGATAAGGAAAAAATAAAAAGAAAGAGGAGGCTAATGGGAGATCAGGGAGCCTGATTATCTCTTCTAACGCTAAGTCTGAAAAATGAACTTTCGTGTAAAACCCAAAAGATTACAGAATTTGCCCAAGAAAATGTGCTAGGGAATTGGCAGCGACAATGGAATTCCTATTAAGTAGTTATGTACCAGGAGGAGATGTTTGATGGAACACCACAGTCCCTTTCTGGATGATAACACGGCAAAGGAATAATGCCACTTTGAAGGAAAAACCATCCTGCCTGTGGAAGGCCAGCCGCACACCGCGGGGAGTCCCTCAGTGATCGCGCATTAAAGAAGACACGGCCTGCTGTCTCAGTTCCTTGACTGGGGACTGACTATAAACACCTCCACAAAAGCAACCGCACAACTGGGAGGCCAGAACCAGGTCTCCCTATAGGACTTCCTCTCCAAGCCAGCTCCTCCTCTGAGGACTGTCCCCAGCAGGCCCGTCACACCCCGCACCTCTGCCCCCCAGCTTGTCCCTACCGCAGTGGTCATCCATCTGTGAGTCTCCAGAGTGCTGAGCTGTGTCTCATTTAGCTGAAGACTGAGTACATCCTTAAGGGCTCTGTGAATGATTTTTATTAAAAAGCCCCACTTTTTATACAAAATTACCACATACAGAGAGGTGGAGGAAACAGCATAATGAACTACCACAGAGAAGTCCCCAAATGGTCATTAACACGTTTCCGTGTTTACTTCATCTTTACTCCCTGGAAGCATATTAGAGTACATTATAAAAACCATGACATTTCACCTCCTTCAAAACTAAAGGAGACTTTCTAAAAATAGGAGAGTTTCTTATTTATCCACAATACCACGATCACTCCTGACAAAATTAATAATAATTAACAAAAATCGCTCAATATCATCTAACACCAGTCTGAATGTCAGTGTGTGCCTTCTGAGGAAAGATGGACGCCGTCCAGGTCATCCTGAGGGACAGCGCAGAGGTGAAGGCCCCCACAGAGGCCAGGAAGCAAAAGTGCCACCCCGTCCCACCCAGGGGCTCCACCATTCCCAGAGCTGCAGGAGGACATAGAAGGCATTCCCTCGAGTGGGGCCTCCTTCCAGAGACCCTGGGGACCCTACTCCCATGGCCACCGCATCCAAACGCAGCACTCCCCTGCTCTGTCCAGTCAGCCTGAGGGTGGGCCATCTCTCTTCTCCCACTCGGTGACCAGTTCTGCCCAGGAGACTGGATCTGGAGTCAACAGAACCTAGCCTGTAGTCCCAGCTCTGGCAATGACAAGCTCTTTGACCTCGAGCAAGTGGCCTAAGCTCCTGGAGCCTGTTTGCTCCTCTCTACCACGGGAAATAAGGCCTGCCTCAGAGGGCTGCCATGAAGATGGAATGAGACGGTGGCCCAGGCTCTGGCAGGGAGCTCCAAGTGTACGGCCCCGGCCGTAACAAGCTCAACCAAATTCAGCTGCCCGCGCTGTGGCAGTAATTATCTTTAAGGCCACGGGGCAGCCAAAAGGCATTAGGGTGAGGGAGTGTCCAGCCTAGAGAGACCCACTTTCTGCCAGTTTTCTGAGGCAGGGTGTCACCTAATGGAAGAGGTCGTAGGGCCAGCCCTTTGCTAGCTCTCGCTCTCTCAATGGAGGATGGTGCTGACAGATGATGTGCGGAAGGAGGAAGGCCCGTGGACTATCAGAGCAGAAGGGTTCTCCGTCAGGGGGCCTCTGGCCACCTACCTGGGCCATCTGGGGTCTCCTTCTGACCTCCTAATGGCCCTGAACCTGCCCTCAGAGGCACCAACCTTGGTTCTTCAAAGACACCTGTCGTCAGCTACTCCCCCTTTTCTCTCTGTGTGTTGATGACCACCACCGCCCAGCCCCACCAGCCCATCAGCATGACTATTTACCAAGCATCTGCTATGGTCCGGGAGCTTTGCTGGCTAAGATATTCAAACAATATCTTCCCCGGACCCCGTGCTGCCATTTTGGGAGGCAGGCATGACTATCCACCTTTCAGTTGCTGCTGCAACAAATTACCCCAAACTTAGTGGCTTAACACAACATACACTGTATTATTTTATAGTTCCAGAGGTCAGAAGTCCAAAGGGGGTCTTGCTAATTAAAACCAAGGTGTCAGCAGGGCCACACTCCTTTCTGGAGCTCCAGGGGAGAATTTGCTTCTTGCCTTTTCCAGGCTGTCACACTTTCCCTCCGCTCATGCCCTCTTCTCTCCTCGAAGCCAGGTATGGCTGACCTAGTCCTCACACTGCATCAATCTAGCTCACTCTCCTGTCTTCCACTTTTTTTTTTTTTTTTAGATTTTATTTCTTTATTTGTGAGGGGGGGGGTGGTCATGAGCAGGGGGAAGGTAGAGGGAGAAGAGGACACCCTGCTAAGCAGGGAGCCCGATGCAGGTCCCAGGACCCTGGGATCATGACTTGAGCTGAAGGCAGATAACCAATTGAGCCACCCAGGCGTCCTGCCTTCTGCTTTCCTTATAAGAACGTTTGTGACTACATCAACCCCATCTGGATAATCCCAAAGAACTGTAAGGTCGCTGATCAGCAACCTTAGTTTCATCTGCAACCCAAATTCTGCCATGCCTTGTAACCTAACATATTCACAGGTTCCAGAGTTTTCTGGAAGGCCATTATTCTGTCCATCATCACAGATGAGGAGACTAAAGCTCAGAGAGATAATGGGGCTTACTCAAGGTCACACAGACAGTAAGGGATACTAGACTCAGGAATGAGATTATGGGGACTCCAGTCTATCTGCTCTTTCTACTTCGCTGTGTGACCTTGGGCAAGTCGCTTAACCCCTCTGGCCTATTCCCTTACCTATAAACTGAAAAGTCTATCTAAATGCTTAGATTTCTTCTAGTAGCCAGTCCATGACCACCTGAGGGTCTGGGCCTTCCTTTCACAATGTACATGGATCATAAAGTTAAGGATACCATAAAGCCCTCACATGGTCTATCCAGAACGACCAAGACTCAAGTACTGACCATGAGAGGAAGAGATGCTGATTTGGTCATGGCATGGACATCCTTCTTTCCCCTGACTGGAATCTTCTAAGGCTTTAGTCCTGGGAACCATGAAGACATGGACTTAAGGGCACCTTACTAACACCTGCTGACTAACCCCCCTACTATCACACCATGCAAACCTTCTGTCAGCTATTGTGTTTTCCTCCCAATTCACAGCTTAGAGGGGAATAAAGATTAAGGTTTCTTTGTACAATGAAAAGAAACAGTCAGGAAATCAAATAGCAAACATAGAGGGATGTACAGGATTGTTTGTTAAAGGTTCCCAAATCAAGGCAGGAAGAAAAGCTCCTTTTTTTTTTTTTGGTTTGGTTTTAAAGATTGATTTATTTATTTATTTATCTGAGAGAGAGAGAGAGAGAGAGAGAGAGAGAGTATGTGTGCGCACACTCATTCGAGAGAGATTCAGGGAAGGGGCGGAGGGAAGGGCAGAATCTCAAGCAGACTCCCCGCTGAGCTCAGAGCCCAACTCAGGGCTCGGTCCCAGGACCCTGAGATTATGACCTGAGCCGAAATCAAGAGTCAGGCGCTCAACCCACTGAGCCACTCTGGTGCCCTGCTTCTCTTGTTTTTTAATGCAATTTTTATTGACAGAAATTTTCAAACATACACAAAAGTAGAGAGATTGGCAGATGTTCAGAAAACTAACTTCCTGGCAAAGTGTCTAGTACAGTAGACAAATGG
>CM053603.1:79236116-79279496 GCA_028646535.1 Procyon lotor
GTTCAAAAATATTCTAGAATGCGGACTTTCAACAACTCCAGATTGGATTCCTCTCAGAGTATTGTTGGAGTGGAGTGAGAAAAAATGAAGTGGTTGAAATGCATTATACAATCAGAGTCATAATTATAGGTGAGTATTAGAGCAAGGACCTTTGTCATTTTGTCTTTGACCCCATGTCTGCGTTAAATATTTAAGAAAAGGCTAGCTTGAAAGGCTACATACTCATTTAAAAGTAGTAAGAAGAAAAAGAAGGAAAAAGGTTCCCCCAGTCATTTTAATAATTCAGAGTGTGTTCTGTGGCTTCTGTTGGCATTTGAGGGCCCAAGATGGTAACTGCTTACCTGAAAATAGAGGCCTCGATCAAATATTTAAGATCTCACTTATTTTCATTTTCTGCATATTTTTTTATTCCTGTGTCCCACTTCTTTTTACCCATTCTGCAGCTGCACAACTCACACACTAAAGCTAATAGAAATGTTTCATGGATTATTAAGTGTGGCTAAGCAATGAGCTTTTGCTAGAACATAAGGCCAAACTGGGGCCACTTTGCCGTTCTAACAAACTAATTTTTCCTTGAAGGTGCAGACAGAATGTCTAGAGGCCTCTCCCTTGTATTCCAAAGTTTCTTAAGGCAGATGCTTGTCTGCTGCAAATAAACTTTGAGGTGGAAAACAAAGACTCCCTAAAAACAAATTTTGATAAATGGTGCAGGTAAGCAGTCTTAGAATCAAGAACAGTTGAAGTCATAGAGTAGTAAGTAGACCCTTGAAATTATGTCAGGATGACACTAAATGGTACGTGTTTGGCTAATGAAAACATTGCACTCTGGTGCCACCAGTAGTGGAGTGGGTTTGGGTTAGCATCTGCCTAGGCTTAATTGCCTAAAGAATGTTCCAGCAGCAGCACCCCAACGCTGTAAATTATCTTTCCTAATGGAGATTTTATATTCTACCACTGTAGCTAAAACTCTAATTCAGGTTTTGATGCCTGTCTGGGCCCCCTTCGTACAAAGAAGACCTCTGAAGGAGGTCAAAGTCACATAGTACGTTGTTCACAATGGAAAGCACTTTAGGAATAACCCATCATTTTTCCATGAGGAGAGAGTACCCAAAGAGGTGAGGAGATTTTTTTTTGCGATCACACACAGCTGGTCAGAGTTGGGGTTGAAGTATCAGCTAGGACTTTTTGCTGTTGTTCCAAACAACAGAGATAGTCTCTGCTAACCAAGTAGAAGAAGCTTATCGGGAGGGTTGGCCCTTCAGAACGTACCGGAGAACTGGGGACCCAGGCTTAGAAAGGGACAGGAAGAAAGCAGTTCTGAGAAGCTTGAAAGTGAAAACCATAGGAATTATCTCCTAGCAGAAACCACTGGGCTAGTCAGAATGCCACTGTAGGGATAAGGGATTAAATTCTGGCCACCTGATGCGCGGCTCAAAGTCCTGGGAGAGACCGTCTAATGGGCCACGGTGAGGATGTGCTCCTCTAGCTGTCCCGGGGAAGGTGTCTGAGAACCCCTTTGACTTTGGATATTGAGAAGAGGCGCCTGACTTTACTCTCTCACTAAGACCTTCATGGTGGAGAAAGGCAAATCCCCAGAAAGAACCCTGAAGATGCTTTTAGGAGGAATTCAGGGATGCTGGGAGCCAGGATACCAGGACCCAGGTATAGTTTAGAGCAGTGGATTCTGATGTGGCTACAGGTGGTCATGAGAAGCAAACAAAAGTCTGCTTGGGATTAACAGGAAGGAAGGTTTCGCTTTCCAAACACAGGAGCTCCTCTTCCCTTTCTTCTTTCCTTCTTCCATCTTAGAATGTGGATATGAGCCTGGAGGCCAAGCAGCCATCTTGAGTCTATGAGGTAACAAGCATGAATTCCAAAGTTACTTGATAAGGATGGCTGTGTGGATACACAGGAGTCTCATATATTAAATACACCGCAGAGTTGCTGTATCAGCTCTGAACTGCCTACCTACAGACTTCTTACTCTGTACGAAAATTAAAAACTGGGATGCCTGGGTGGCTCAGTTGGTTAAGCGGCTGCCTTTGGCTTAGGTCATGATCTCAGGGTCCTGGGATCAAGCCCCTCTCCCTCTGCCCCTCTCCCTACATGTGCACACACGCACACACTCTCAAATTAGTAAGTAAAATCTTAAAAAAGAAAAAGAAAGAAAATTAAAAATCAGGCCACTATACTTGGGTATCAGTAACATGCATACTTGCATGGTCTGACAATACAAATTGGTCTTAAAACTCTGGTCTCTCGGCTCCCTATGCAGCACCATTCCTGTTCCGCCTTCAAGGACAGGATTCCTGCCTTCAAGGAGCTTATGGCTGAAGTGAGGCTAAAATAATATTCTTAAGCAAGTACAGAGCAAGAACCTGTAATTTATAATACATTCTGAGGAGTAAGAACAGATGACAATGGTAAAGACATTGTCTGAGGCCAGCCCTTCTGCCAAGGCCCTCACTCCATTCTCCAACCCTGGGCTCTGACTGGACTAGCATTCTCTTCTGCATCTTTCCCTTTGCCTCACCTCTGCTCCTTCTTCTTAGCCTATAAGGAGACTCAGGCCTTTCCCATCACCAGCGGCCTCTCTAACAGCCAATCTCTTGCCTTCTCTTCTTATCCGAAATTCTCAGAGGAGGGATCTGTGCACACCGTCTCTCTACCATTTAATCCTCAGCCCAGAGCATCTGGTTCTTGTCCCTGCCTCCACACTGAAACTGCTCTCCTCATTGCTAACTCTCGTGGGTAAATCTTCATCCTCATTTGACTGGCCCTATGTGCTGCCTTCGATAACACTGGCCACTGCCTTTGTTGCCACTTCCCCACCCTGGGCTCTGTGACCTCACAGATTAGAAGAAAAGGTCTGGTTTTCTTCTTACCTCTTGGAGTGTGCATCCTGTCTTGCAGGACCTACTAATCAAGGCATCAGAGCACACCCTAGCTAACGGGAGGACACTGGACCTCCCTCTCCCTAGAAACTGAATCATGAGCAGAGAAACTCGCACTAAAAATGGCAGCATTCTTCCATTGTCATGGAGGTGCTGTTGTGGAATTGTCAAAGAGCTCTCACCACCCTGGGTCCCAGGGCTGCCCCCTGCCTGGTTCTTCAGCTCTTCTGTGGCCTACCCACAAATCTTTTACTTTAGCCAGAGTTAGTCCTGGTTGCTGGTGCCCTGAGAGGCCTGAGTGATACCTTGGCCTCTGTTCAGATCTTTAAACACATGTGTGCAGAGCAGACCGTTGCCTGGTTTGTACCTGGTCCTCAGAGAGCTCACTCTTCAAGGCTCAAATCAGATATCCCTCCTCCTCCAGGCAGGTCTTCCTGATACCTATCTTTGTAGTCAAACCATGCTGCTCCTCCTACTTTACTGCCTGGCAAGGCCTTGACCTCCAATGGTCCCTTGGGGCCTGGAGCACTCAATGGCGCCTTCATAGTCAACTCCAGCGCTCACATTCAGAGCAGTTTGTCCAGGGCCAGTCTGCCCAGCTGGGCTATGTCCTGGCCCTGCTCACTAACCTAGTGTCCCCTAAATGGTGCTGACCCCTCTCAGGGGAGAGTTTTACAGATGATAGGACTCCTTATGACACAGTCAGCTCTTAACTTAGGTCTATCATCTGAGAAGGAGCTGGCAAGAAACATCCAGGCTACAGATGAGAAGATCTTGTTCATTCTCTCCTCTCTCCCACATTCCTCCTGCCCTTCCATGCTTGTTGGTTTTCCACGAAGTAGACACTGAGATGGAGTTCAAAATGCAAAAAGTGTACAGGGAAGGGACACCCATGAAAGACAAGGGTCAGAAATAGGACTGGACTGGGCAGCCAGGAGAACACGATGAAGACCCGACAGTCTTTGCCGGCTCAGACAGCTCTGGAGCTCAGATTACCCACAGGAGTTCTTTGTTGGGTAGCACTGGCCAGGCATTAGCCTAAGAAGAGCTCCACCTTGGCTTGGAACCTGGAGCAGACCCTGAGGAAGCTAGCAGCTGAAGGCTGCCAGGAAGCCATGCCCCTCCCACTAGGGAAGCACGTCTTCCTGAGCATCTCTGGGTCTGAGACACCTTCTACCCCAACCGCTATTTGTCTGTGGGAGCTCACGGAGTGGCCTACATCCCCACACAGCCCGTGGCTCTGTGCCAAAGTTTTTGGCAAAGTGAGGCAGAGGTTAGGGCTCTATCTGTAGCAAGGGAAAGGTTCTGTCCACATCCCAAACCCTACAATAAGAGCTAGAACTGAAACCTCACCATTGAGTTCTTGTTCCCTGGTATCAGAAGCTCAGCTGGGAATCTTGGCTCTGTGTCTCTCCCTCTCCTGCTGGGCCCTGCCCTGTCCCCTTGCCCACACCCCCTCTTATGCTGTGCAGGCTGGTAGTGTCTGAACAGTGCTGTGCTCGGAGGCTTACTAGCTGCAGGAGGGAAGGAATGAACGACATACAGAATGAGTGAGGAACAGAATGATGGCCCAGATGAAAGGATGCAAGAATGATGAGACAGCCTGGGAAAAGAGCAAATTGAGCTAAGATACTTCAGCAACTACCAACTGAGTCACTTAGGGATGAGATGATCACGTCCAGCCCCCAGGGATTCTTTGAAAAGAATCTCTTGACTATTTCATCCAGTGGCAGAGGCAGTGTCTCTGCTCTCTCCTGCCTATTCCCCAGTGATGACAGCTCTTCTTTTTACTCTGACTCTTTGGCTTTTTGGCTAAGTCACCATTCTTCCCTCGAAGGCAGCTTTGCTAAATGCATGGCGAGCACAGATTGTCTGTGAAGGCGGTGAGGCTCCCTGGGTCTCAGACCAAAGGTGGTAATTGACTGCACTGCCCCTGAGCCCTCCTTCCGGCCGTCTTTATTGCTTCCCACTTTGCCCAGATGGCACCTGAGCCTCGAGCCTCCAGTTGGTCGGAGCTCAGTGGCCCTCAAGGAGAGGAGAGCAGGCTGGTGGCTCCCTTCCACACAGTCCTGTAATGACTTAGAGCCATTCACTAATTGGCCTGTCTCTCCTTGGGCAGTTCCAGAGACTATAATTGGGACTGATTCCGAGATTGCCCCATTAGGAGGCCGTGCTGTAGGAATACACCCTAGAGGAGATCATCTTCCCAAGATCATTTTCAGAAAGGGCAAGGGGAACGTCACACTAATGCTCTGCTCAAGACTTCCTATTTTTTCTAAGAGGAAGAAGCATGAAACACATTAGTAACTGCCCGCGCATTTGCAGTTCTGGTGTCCTGAGTCAGTCAGCTTAGGCTACCTCATGACATGGTAACACACAACCCCACATTCTGTTGGCTTACGGAAATGAAGGCCTCTGTCTTGCTCAAGCTGCATGTCCACTGTGGGTCAACTACAGCTCTACTCCACTCCACGTTTGTACATGGACCTTCTTGGGGGCACCGCCTTGTGGCAGAGGGGAGAGAGACGTGGAGAACCACTAGCTGACTCTGCAGAAGCCACATGGCCTTTCCATCCATCTTTTATTAGCCCAAGCAAGCCATGTGCCATTTCCAAGTTCAAAGGCCCTGGATGTATATAGTTCACCCACAGGCTGTAGACCCCATGGAAGAAAGTAGACTCCTCCTCCAGGGAAAGCCAATATTGCGAACCATAATGTATAGAAGCCCTAGCAGGCATGGTGAGGCATCAGGCAAGGCAGCTCAGATCATCAAATAAGCTGTCACGTGCGCCAGAACTTCTGCACCTGTAGGCGAAGTGGGTGAGGCCTCTACAAGCCGCATGATTTAGTGACCAAGGGCCTAAGATCTGGTGTGATTTCTACCTCTGCTTGTATGACCTTGAGCAAATTGCTTAACCTTTCTGAACCTCTAAATGGGCTATTAATATCTACCCATTAAGGTTGTTGTGAAGATTGAATAAGGTGTTTGGCAGGTGCATAATACATCGGAGATTTTATTGTGATAGAGCAATTCACGCTTGCCTTGGACAATTTGGAAAACTCCGAAAAATAGGAAGAAACAAACAACACGAAAGTATTTCTTGCCGCCCCAAAACAGCCACTGTTAAAGTTTTGGCATATTTCCTTCAAAAGATGAAAGCATGCTATTTTTAAAGCTGCAGCTGTTTCTGCATTTGGGCACGAGGACAAGGAAGATATTTATTTGGGAAGACACCTTAATGGGCTTATTGAGCTCCCCTCCCTTGCTTTCCCCAGCTAGTCTGGAAGGGAAGCGTTGAAAGAAGAGTTTTCTGAATTCTCTGCATACTAAGCAAACAAAAGTTTTTTTAGTCCTGGGCTGAAAGCAGAGAGGAAGGGAGGTTCCATTTTTGAGGCTCTGGAAATTGGAAAAGGAAGGCTGTGAACATAGCGGGCAGCCTAAGGTTATTTGAGACAGAGATACAGAGAGGGAGAAAGTGAGGCATTGCCAGAGGGAGAGAAGAACAAAGAGGGATGGAATGGAGAGCAGGGGACCCGGAAGGACCGAGAAAATGACTCACAAATGGGAGCGGGAGAGGAACTAGAGCACACACACAGGCAGGGCGTGGTACCCAGTGACAGCGGTGTCAGCCTGCCTCTTCAGTGACAAGAAGCCAGGCTGATTTTGCTTGTTGGGGCCAGCAAGTTGCAGTGAATTTCAGAGACTGAAGCCTAACTTTTAGCTTTCAGCATTTACCAGCCCTCTGCTGCAGCCTGCCCTCATTGTCCTCAAACCTTCAGGACAACAGTCTGCTTCCAGAAACAGCCTGATGTTGCTCCTGATGCAGGAGAGGGGTCCTTGTCTGGAGAGGGATAAAGTGGCTTAGGGAGAGCAGCAGGGTATACTGGGACTGAGCTGAGGCCTCTCAAGGGGATTGATACCTGGGCCAAGAGGAGGGTTTGGAATAAGAAGCCAGTGGCAACCCCTAGAAAAATGAAATCCACTTTTCTTAGAGGTTCCTTGAAATCTCAGGGAGGATGATTTGGATTCCTGTGCTTCTATAAGATCGAGGTTTGAGTCATACATAGATACTGTATTTTTTTTTTAGATTTTATTTATTTATTTTTGACAGAGAAAGAGAGAGAGAGAGAGAGAGAGAGAGATATCACACAAGCAGGGGGAGCAGCAGGGGAGAGGGAGAAGCAGGCTCACTATGAGCAGGGACCCCGATGTGAGGCCCAATCCCGGGACCCTGGGATCTATGACCTGAGCCGAGGGCAGACACTTAACCGACTGAGCCACCCAGGCGCCCCTATACATAGATATTTTTAAAAATCTGTTAATTGGCATGTATTAAATGCCAAATTTAGTCAAATATCATGATGGCTTTATATTGATAAATACATACCTAACATAGTTGAAATACTGTCCCCATATTGTATAACCCGCTCTTTCTCATAAGCATTATATCTCAGCCATTCTCCCACATCATTAAAAGCTCTCCATAAACATCAGTTTCCGGCATTTACTTTTCAGCAGCCATTGTGTGGCTCTCCCTCTGCTGACCCTCCCTGGACCTCCTCCTGGCTCCTCCCGCCCACCCGCTTTGTTTTCCGAATTCTTCTCAGTGGGGCTAGAGGAGGGGCCTCTGACAAGGTCCTTGTTGGGCTCAATTATGGAAAACATGGCCCGAGTCAGGAGCTGAGTGATTGCCCGTCCCTCCCGCCTGTTACCAGAGTCGTCAGGAAGATGCTTCCAGAGTGCAGGCCCAATTTTGTTATTTGCCATTGTGGTTAATGAAAAGATGAAATTGGAGCCTATGAGCACAACATGTAGGCAGCACCATAATTAGCCCTTTGGAAGGTGAAAGATCCACTTTAAAATAAAAGAAAATAGCTTTACTCCCACAATGAAATGGCTGCAATTTTCCTGCTAATGCAGAACCTGCAGTATTTCTGTAATTATATCCCCTAGGTCTTCTATTCACTGTAATCTCTCCCTTTCTTTTTCTCTCTTTTCCTCTCGCTTGCTTTTTTACTCCTAAGTAAATTCCATGTGGTAGAAAGAAGGCTAAATAATATTATTTGCAAACAGGAGGAAAAAGCTCTTACCCATGACGTGATGAATGCATTTTATTTTGAAAGGGAAAAAATAAAAGGCCAAATAATTAAGTCCTGATCCTGGCAGAGCTGTGCTTTCCTCAAATTCAGCCAAAGCTACACAGGTGACTCCTGGCCTTGTTTCTTCATGAAAGGACAGGCGCCCTGAAGAGGAAAGGTAGTCTCCTGGGAGGTGACCAACAGCCACAGCAAACCCCAGGGAGGAGGAGGCCGCGAGGGGGGCGGGGCCAGACAGCCCGGGCTCTGCCCCAGGCCACACCTCCAGACCATCACCTTGCCTCTCTGTGCCTCAGTTTCCTCACAGGTGAAATGCCTGATGCTCCCTGCCTTGAAACCTGTCACCAGCACAGGAAAGTGCCCAGCACTGTCCCTGCATCATAGTCAGGGCTCAACAACACTCAATACCCCTTTTACCCTGGGGTTATTGACTGCGTGAGCATTTAACACAGACCCAGAGAACCTGAGCGGAGGATGACTCACTAGCTACAGAAGACTTAGGGCTCCAGGAGTCTAGAAGATGGCTAGAGTCAAAAACTTTTGATTTTCTCAAAGCAGCATACTGAGGAGCTTTGCAGCAAACAATCTTGCAAGACAGGTGCTGTTTCTCTGTTTTACACTCCAGGAGCCAGAGACTTGGCAACTTGCCTGAGGCCACGCATCTTGTAAGTGGCAGAGCCAAGACTTACATCCCGTTCTAGCTGACGCTGGAGCCTCTGCTCATTTCTCTGCGCCTTGCCTCTGATCCTGCCCGGTTCCACTGTGTACTAATTTTTCATCTGCAAAATGGGCATGTTGCTTGGTTAACTGGTCAACTGCATGGCCTCCGGGCCTCCCACTGCCCAGCTGTGTGACTTCGGGCAAGGAACCTAACACCCCTGGGCTCCATCTGAGACACGAGAACCTGAATAGAATCTATCTCATAGACACTGTGGACACAGAAGACATGGTGCTTGCAAAGCAAGTGTGTGCTCTGCCTGGCATCTTGTAAGTATCGAGTAAAATAATAGCTTTAATGATGTCTCCCCCTAGGCTGTCGGGAAGTTTCTTTGAGGTCACCGACACGAAAGACGTTCTGACTTGGGAAGCCTAGATCCACATCAGCCCAAATGTCATTCCACCAACCATGCCCCTCCTGGTGACAACGGCCCTTGTGACTAGGTACGAGAAAACCGTCCCCACACCTCTTATGGCGCTGGGCTCTGAGCTATCCCAGAGACCTGAGGGAACGGTTACCATATGAAAATGTTTGCAGGAGGCTCAGCAGCAGAGGCTTAAGCAGCAATCCCCTTCCTGATTAGTTTCACTGCAGAGCCTAGTCAAACAGAGTCCCGTTCCCTCAGCACAGGCAGCGCAGAGACCTGGCAGGGGCAGGGCGAGGGGGAGCGGCCGATCTGTGATTAAAAATTCACTGCGGATCATCAGCCAACAAATCGTGCCCTCCGGGAAGACTAAAAATTGACTGCAGTGTCAATTTACTGCCCCAGTCTGGGAATCTGTGCCCCCGTCTGGAGAAATCACTGTCATCGCCAGCCCCGAGAGTCAGGGGGTAGCGGAGGTCAGACCAACGGGGGCTGCAAAGGTGGGATGCGGACCTATGGGGCCAGGGTTCCTTCCTTCCCACAAATATTTTTTTCTTAAGTCTTTATTTAAATTCCATTAGTTAAAAACACTGTGTAATACTAGTTGCAGATGTACAACCCAGTGGCCCCGCACCTTCACACAATACCCGGTGCTCATCACAAGTGCCCTCCTTCCTCTCTGTCGCCTACTTCAGCCATCCCCCCACTCACTTCCCCACAGTTCCACATAATTCTCAGGTCCCAGTTGAGTCAGCCTGTGGCCTACGCTCTGAACTAGGGAAGGAACCTGGTCCAGTCTGGCCCCAAGGGGTACAGAGAAGTTAAAGGACAAGGACACTCATTGGTCAGCCATGAGAGAAGTAAGCACAGGTGCCACGGGAGCCCTGAGGGGAGCTCAGCCTTGTGGTGGTGGCGACGGCAGAGGAGATGTCCAGGAGAACCTTCCAGAACATTCGACATCTGAGCTGAGCTTTGAGGAGTGTTGCACAGACAGAGGAGGGATTTAGAAGAGCCTAGGCAATGGCCCGCTCACACTTGGGGCATACAAGTAATTTGGCGAGAGCGGAAGGAGAAGTGGCACACAGGGAGAGCAAGGATGGAGAGGGAGCAGCCAAAGAGGCTGGCGAGGGCTGGCTGTGGAGCATCCTATAGGCAAGCCTGCAGTGAGCGGAATGCGTCAGGCCCACAGCCCATCTGATGGCCTTAAATCCTCATTCTGCTGGTCAGCAGCCGTGCAGCTGTGGGCCAGCTTCTCATGCTCAGGGCTCAGTTTCTCATCTACATAACTGGGAATTCTAACGTCTACCTCATAGGGGTAGATCTCCAAGCAGGTAGCTGGCCCATTTAGACACTTGGCAAAGGGTACCTCTTTCCCCCAAGTGTGAGGACTGGGGAGAATGTGGGACAGGAAAATAGGCAGGCCAGTGCCTGGCCAGTGACCCTTTCCTCCCTGGGAGAGTTGTCTATTGCCAAGCCCTTTGAAACTCAGTGTAGCCGGAAGCACAGGACCCGTAGTCCGCCAGTGGGCTGTGGGTTCTAGCCTCTCCACTGGGGCTTGCAGGGGGCCCCTCAGTGTTTGCACAGCCGGGAGGCTGTCACAGTCATCAGCCAAGCTGCTGTGTGGGCCACATGGTTGAGCCCCTGCCTTAGGAAGAACGATGTTTATAGGCTGAATGAATGTTCATGGGTTTTATTCATATCCTCTTCCCAGAACAAAAGATCTTCGAAGGGGCAAACAGGGAGCACTGCAGCACCCAGCAGGCCCTGGCATGGAGGGCAGCAGGCGTTGGCCGCCCTCGCTCCCCCAGAACGCCTGTCCCACTGAGTACTGTAGGAAGCCCCATGTCACCAGCCCAGGAGGTCATCCTGGGAAGCAGGTCTCCCCATTGCCCTCCAGCATGCTTCTCCCATCTGCCCCCAGAGAAGATGGCAGGCTTGGCCCAGCGTGTGGGGCTTTGCTCCATGTTCTCAGAAGGGCTCCTTTCCTTGCTCAGCGTAGCACAGTGCCATCTTATCACAGCGCTGAGGCCTGGGGCAGACAGGGGGTGAAACAGGGGCTTCCTAGAGCCACCGGAGGCCACCTCATGTAGCTAAGGCTCCTGAGGCGCTGAAGCCCATCTTTGCTCTCACTGCCAAACTGAAGCTATATCAGCACATGCTCCCTGCCCTGTCCCAAACCTGGGCCCTCCATCGCCCCTCCACGGCCACCTCCGAGGTGACTGCCCACCTGCAAGGTGCCAGGAGGCCTCAAGGAGGTGGTTACAGGCTCACACAGCCACTAAGAGACGCAGCGGGCAATTCCTGGCCTTTGAGCCTGCTCTGCACCATCAGGCAGCACCTGCCTTTCCATTCAGTTTAGATTGTGGGAGGGAAAGACGGTGCTCTGTGTTTATATTTAATCAGTCCCCTAAGGTTGATCACAATGCTGTGCACCCGCAAGGGACTGAATGAAAGAATTCATGGCAAAAAAGATCAAAAGTCTTGACTCATTAAGGACACAATCACATGTTGCATCCCTACTCCCTGGTTAAATGCACAGACTGTGGCCCCAGCTGCCTGTGTTCTGGGCCCAGTCCCACTACTGGCTGTGTGACCTTCAGGAAGCTGTTAACCTCTCTGTGCCTCAGTTGCCATATTTGTAATTTTGAGATAGTTACATGAGTCAGATTGAATACATTAATAGGTACAAACACAACAGAGATGGCATTTTGTTAAGTGCTACATAAGTTTTTGTTGCTATTATAGCTAAAAATATTGGGTGTTAATTCTCCAGCTTGACTATTCTGGAAAAGAATAATAAAGGGAAAACACTAGTTGGATCCTGTTCACTCAAGAGGCTTTGGGGCCCAGGCCAGTGGTTTTGAGGGTATTTTTTTTTAAGATTTTATTTATTTATTTGACAGAGAGAGATCACAAGCAGGCAGAGAGAGAGGGGGAAGCAGGCTCCCTGCTAAGCAGAGAGCCCGATGCAGGGCTCCATCCCAGGACCCTGAGATCATGACCTGAGCTGAAGGCAGATGCCTTAACCCACTGAGCCACCCAGGTGCCCCGAGGGTATTTTAATAATTTTGCTGATTAGCGAAAAAAAAGAACTGATCAGCAGGCTAAACTCTTCCAGTCTGGGCCAAAGGTACAGATTTGATTGTGACCGTGGCTACAATTGCAAGCTCTGGGGGCCCCAAGAAGCACCAGTGATCCCCAGCTCCCGCCCCTGGGCCCACACAAATTTGCCTGCCTGCATTCGAGTCAGCAAAATGGAACAAGTCAAAGCAATACAGATGGTAGAGAAAGTCAGAAACATTTTTCCTCCCCCGTGCCTAATAGAAGAGTAGAGTCCCTTAATAGAATAAATAAATTTAGTTATCCATTACTTTAGGACAACCACTAAAATGAAAAAATTGACCTTACATCCCCAAGCAAGGGAAACTCCATTGACAAATTCAAGTTACAACAAGAAGGCAGTCTTGACATCTGATGCTGTGGCTGGAAATGTTGAATTAATGGACAAGTTTATGAAACAATATGCTAGCTATCAAATCATATCCCCAGCTTCTGCAAAAGACTAAAAGATATTTCCCATGTATTTGTGTTTTCCCCATTCTCAAATACCATTTCAGGCTAGGCAGAGGGAATCGGGTCTTTTCCTGCTGGAGGGCATGTCCACTCCAGCCAGTCATCTGCTTCTGGTGCAAACGGAGCCAAGATCATTGCGATGGGTTAAGAACGGCTTTGGAATAAGTTCTTCCTCACTCCCTTTTAAATTCGCGGCTTTGTGCCATGGCAAACCTGCTTGGCATAAGAGCCCAGGCACAGAGATGGTCCTTCCTAGGAGAGCGCCCTGCAGGACTGTGTACCCAGTTCATCACAAAATTAGGCACCGTTTGTGCTGTTTGTGGTGCTGCTCAAATTCATAAATTCAAGCCAATAAAGGCAAGGCGGAAATTCTTTAGGAGGGAGTAGGGATTTTCCTTCCAGTACAGAGAAGTTAAGACATATGCATTTGCTAATACCTGCTTCCCCAGCCAACACATCTCAGCCCAATTTCCAACTGGGTAGCTCGGCAGCCTTAATGAGCTGTAAGGGCGTTCATTTTTGTTAATTTTGCGGCCGACAATTTCTCCACTGGTTTAAGCGGCCTGCAGACTGTGATTTGTTAGTTCTCATTAGAAGGGAAAAGGTGTAGTCCCGCACTGCACGGCTTTCATAAATCACATTTTCAGGTGGCTTTAGCATGCTAGAACATTTCTGAGCACAGGGCCTGACACGAATAATCCCAAGGATGTGGCTCTGAGTTGGGCAGTGGCACTTGAAGCCTGTCTACGATCCCATCTGTGATTCACTGAACAGTCGTGCTGAGGCACAGACAAAGGTGAATTAGTTCCAGACGAAAATGCATCAATGCTCTATTGAATAGTCAATTATTAAACACATAATGGAATCTGTGGTTAGCAAGGCGTGCTGAACATGGGCCGTGTTTGCACCATTTCCAGCAGAAATGGAAGGCTGGCTGGGAGCTTTTGAGAAATGGGACGATTCAGTGGTATTTAAGGCCAACTTGGAAACACACCGCTTTCCTTAGAGGGGAGGGTGAGCTTTCTGTTCATCATTCACACTTTATTCCATTTCTCTTCTGAATTAGAGCTCACGGAGGTCAACTCTTCAAACTCACCAGTTCACGATCCCGGAGGGGACGAATAAGGTGGGGTGTCCGAACCACCCAACGATCTTGACGTTCTAGGTTTGTTTTGGGTCTTTACTTGGCTTATGTGTAAACAGGGACACGTGTGTTCTGTAATTCATGGGGCTTCAGGCAAAAGAGGGCATCACAAAGCCTGTCTTCGTGCAACTTGCTTGTCCTTGGTTTTAAATCCTCCAGTAGGTGCAGAGCACCATCTGGGAGGCATCGTCTCCCATCCCTGCTGGCTTCCACGTTCTCCCCTTCCTCTAGCTCTCACTAGAAGTGAGAGGCTATCCGGTAGTTGGGATTCAGAAGGCGGTCCCCGAAGCCCAAGCTGGATGACGAAGGACAAGGTCCCACGGACGCGCTTCTCTGACGCTGCCAGAAGTCAGCGGATGCCAGTTGTTTGAGGTTCTGCTGCGACCAGGTGTCTCTGAACAAAACGCCTCCCCTGTCTGGTTTTACTCATCTGTAAAATGGGTGGGATGATTTAAAACAAACCTTTGGTGGCTCACACACACATTAAAAATTGGATGTCGAGTTCTGGATGCATGTATGCTTTACTGAATATTCTTACTTGGGGTAGAAACAGGAGATGATTTCATTTCTCTCTCATCCTTGCCCTCACCTGTGATATGTTGACTCTTTTCTGTCCTTAGCAACATTTTGGGCAGAGTCCACCCCTTCTCTGTCACTCTGAGTTATTAGCAATTGAGTCCGTGTTAAAGTTTTGATCTGAAACCCCATCTAGATGTCCTCTCCTCCCCCACGTAGACCTCACACACGTGCTAGGGTCTGCATATGTGTGTCTCCCCACAAGTCCTGTGTTGAAATCTTAACCCCAAAGGTGATGGCATGAGTAGGTGAGGCCTTGGAAGATTGCTGAAGGCACGAGGGTGGAGCCCCGGTGAATGGAATTAGTCCCTCATAGGATGCCCCAGGGAGCTCCCTCACTCCTCCCATCGAGTGAGGGTACAAGGGGCCGCCTGCAGCCCCGAAGAGGGCCCTCACCGGACGAGGCTGCCACCATGAGCTCAGATCGCCAGCCTCCAGAACCCAGAGAAATAAAGGTCAGTTGTGTCCAAGCCACCTGGTCTGCGGTGTTCTCTCACAGCAGCCTGATGGACTAAGATACCACGACTGTGGGGACTTGTAGGGGGGAAGGGACATGGTTTGCTCTTCTGCCTGGTACCAGAGAGTTGGGGGTGTGGAGGCTGCCCTTCAGGCACCAGCTCACCTCCACCCCCTGGGTCGAGGGCTGAAGGCCAGGAGGAGAGAAGGAGGGAGCAGAAGTCTTCCCTCACCCCTGACATCTGGTCAGTGGAGGGAGGGAGATGCTGCTGGCCTCACCGAGGTTGGGGCAGGACTGACTCTGGACACATATCTGCAGGCTGATACGGCGGTCCCCGCATTGATGGTGTACACAGGCTTTGGGGGCAGCATTCAGCTTCCCCCAGCTGAAGACTTCTCCAGAAAGGGAAAAAACATCACATTACATTATTTTCCTTTATTTCATCGTTCCTGAGTGGGACAAGGATCATGGTTTCACTTGGGCCATTGGTCACCAGGGTGATCCCCGGCTTCTGTGTGCTACCACACTGCACTAACATGGAAACTCCCAGTTCTCAGTGGCTTTAGGGCAACCAGAGTTCATTTCTCACTTAGGTCAAGTCTGACATGAGTCAGCAAGGACGAGCTCCACCTGGTGACTCAGGGCCCCAGACTCCCTCCATCTGGGATGCTGCCACCCTAACACATGTCCTCCAAGATCTTCATGGCAAGAGAAGAGAGGAATGGAGCAGGTCTCTTTCTGAGTCAACCTTGGATGTCCTGGGCTTTAATTTCTTTAATGAATGCTGCATTTCTTCTTCACTTCTTCACATTTGTCATGTGCAAGGGAGATTTCTGTCTCTACAATAGATTATTGTAATGTACTTGCCCAAGAAGGTTACAATGAGTTAGGACCAGACTTGTCTGAGCCACATTAGATGTGATAATGACACTGTGCATTTATAGAGCCCTTTTATTTTCCAGGAGCTTTCAGATTTATCATGTCAGTTCACTCCTTCAACATCTTTCTAAGGCACGAAGGCCTGCTTCCTCCCTGCACTGTCTAGGTGCAGAATCTAGGTTCGGCAAGATTCTGGGCCTCACTTGTGCTCCACAGGTGTGGCTGACCCATCCCATGGTCCAGTGGCACCATGAAGTTGGGGTGACAACAGGTAGATGGGACCCTCACGTCCCCTTGACCTTCCTTGGACCTTCCTCTCCGTCCTTTCTCCCACCTCCTGTTCAGGCTGCTCTTCACCACCTGTCTGGAACCTGGCTTTCCATGTTCGCTGCTACCGCCCTGGGTCTTTGAGGCACCTGAGTATCCAACTTAATAATGTGGTAATAATCCAGGCAACTCTCACTGATTACTTGATGACTGTATCCTAAGCAGGGCCTACAGAATTTGAAGTGGAGTGAACATATCCTTCATATCCTTCCTTGAAATTCCCAGAAGAGAAGTTTTTTAGGCTCTTGAAAATGTGTCAGAACTGTAAAATGTAAGAAACGTGGCATTTTAAATTGCGAAATACAAATCACAGCTCTGTTTGGTATGCAACAATATAAAATTGCCATTTTTGAAACAAAAGAAATAAAAATAGAGACTGAGTTAAACAGGGTAGTTTGCACACATGCATTTATCCCTACTGCCTCCTGAGATACTGAGAAAAAAGCAGAAGAAGGAATAAAGAGGGTATCAATTTGCCAAGACAAAGAGATGAGGAGTAAAGAAGATAGCAGACAGGAGAGATCAGGGAATTTGGGAAGATAGGAGGCTGGTGGTGAGGTGGCTGAGGGCACGTGTCTACAGATGCCTGTGAGAGTTCGGGGATAGGAAAGCCCAGTTACCTCTCAACAGACGAGGAAGACTCAAGACAGGCAGGCAGACTACAAGTGCATGTAAAGAGCAGGCAGACCCCCAGACCTCCTTTTCTTTGGTTAGCTATGGGAGAGGGCTCGGAAGAAACTCTACCAGGGAGGCCCTGAATTCAGGGCATCCCACACAGAGCACAGGGGGCACTGGGAACGGCACTGAACACAGAGGAAAGTCACAGTCTGTAATTGGCTGGGGAGAGTCCAGGTCCCTTCCTTTGCTCAGCCCCTACAAGCATGCTGACTGCCTGGCTTGTAACACCCATACAGAAGTTAGGAAAGGTATTCTAGAATGGAGAACAACAAAAGTAGAAATAGGACAAAAAAGAACGAAAGGAAAGGAAAGGAAAGGAAAGGAAAGGAAAGGAAAGGAAAGGAAAGGAAAGGAAAGGAAAGGGAAGGAAAGGAATGGAATTACGGACTCACTCAATCCACAAGGTCTAAATCTAACTAATAGGAGTTCCAGAAAGAGAGAACAGAAAGGATTGGTGGTTGGGGGGGGGAAATTATCAAAGACATAATAAAAGTACATTTCCCAGACTGAAGGACTTGCATTTCAGATAGAAAGGGCTTGTCACATGCCCAGCACAGTGGATGAACAATGACTCGTGCCAAGGCCAGAGTTCTAGAGATGAAGCAAAGATCCCAAAATCTTTTGGGGTGGGGGGAAGGAGGGAGACAGAACGCACTACACAAAGTATGACTCAAGTATGACTCAAAATGGTATCAGACCTCTTAGCAGCAGCCCGGGATGCTGGCAAACAAAGAGCCAATCCTGCAAAATCCTTAGGAGAAATGTTTTCCAGTCTCGAATTCTCTGTGTGGCCAAACTGTCAAGGATGGAACAATGACTTCTCATGAACCCATTTTTTAGAAGGGGATGCTCTACAAAAATGAAGGAGTCACAAAACAAACTGATACAAGAACCATGGGATCCAGGAGATGGAGGAGCCAACACAGAGAGGTGAATGGGATTTGCAAGCTGGTGACAAAGGATGTCTCGGGTGACAGAGGCTCAGCAGCCGCAGAGAGCAGCTTTGCACACCGGTGCAGTAGAATGGAGGGATCCAGGAAAGACATTATCAGGGGAAAAAAAAAGTAGAGATTACCTCACATATTTAACGGAGAATTGCTTTACAACTGGGTCAGTGTTTAGCATGAATTAGTGATTGATGCCCAGAAAACAAGCAAACAAAAAGGCAAGGCAATTTCAACTTCAGGAAAAATGAAAATGTGTACAAGAAAATACATGTAATTATAATACGCTATTTGTCTCAGTCGTGAACAATATTTATGTGGTTCTGGAAATACACACACTATAGTAATTCACCCGCAAATCATGATGTGATTCACTCAGGATGGGGAGGAAAGGTGGTAGGATGGCAGGGTCTGAGGAAAGGGGTGAGGGAGAGTCTGGAGAGAGGGGGAGAGGGCTCAATTCTCACCTTTCATAGTAGGAGCTGATGGATGTTTCCTAAGACAGATCAAGGACTGGCCTTAGGAGTGGCTTAAGGAAGTGGCTTAAGGACAGATCAAGGACTGGCTAAGGAGTGGCCAAGAGGAAGACGCATACCAGAGAAAATGTGCGGAAGAGTTGGAACTACTTTTCCTCTGGGGAGCAGGACTGGGGTAGAAAGGAGTGAGGCAGTCAGAGGGGGGCAGATCTGGGATTTACAGTACCTGAAACTCACATAATTTGGGGGCCCCCTAGGAAAAATAATTGCAAATATAAAATTAGGAGTGAAGATTTAGGAGGGGTGTGTCAAAATGAGGGTCTCTGCAGAGGAAGCATCAGTCGTGGCTTCGAGAGGCCGCTGCCTCTTCTGAGATCAGGAGATGTTATTTGTCACTGTAAACTTCAGGTCATTATTGCTTAATATCATGTATGTGTATCATTTCACATACATCTTTATAAAAAGAGAAATAATGAACACATTGCTAAAACCCAACTGATGATGTCACTTGAGTGAAACCACTTTTACTTGGCTTTACACGCTGGGGCCAAACTACTCTGTGCCCTACTCATACTCTCTCAGCTCTGCATTGCTTGGTGCACAAAGTCCTTCCTCTTCCATTTCAGAAGTTTTAAAGTGAAATTTTTTTAAAGATGTATTTATGTATTTGGGAAAGAGAAAGAGAGAGTGAGCACGTGAGCGGGAGGAGGGGCAGAGGAAGGAGAGAGAGAATCCTCAAGCAGACTCCCCACTGAGCGTAGAGCCCGATGCGGAGCTCAATTTCAGGACCCTGAGATCACAACCCAAGCAAAAATCAAGAATTGGATGCTTAACCGACTGAGCCACCCAGACACCCCAACAAAAATTTTCTTATAAAGCTTTGTGTTTGCTTGTTTAGCCAAGAGCCCTAGCCTGAATATGTTAAAACGGAATTTGTCCCCCTTCTCTCCTGCCCTGTACTCAAGATTCAGGTATGCAAGGCTCCTTGACACGAGGCCAATGCTCCTTAGCCCTAACCACCGTCACCTCTGTCGGACTAATTCCCCTGAGGAACAGAAATCCTTGCTCCAGGGGAAAGCTCAGTTCAGTTGGCAGGGGTCAGATCAGAAGTAGCAGGCAGGAAGGAGGCGTCAGATGGCTGAAAAACGTGGGTGCGACAGAGACACCCCCTGACCACTCTTGCCAGCCCCTTCCCAATAACTTCCCAAAGTCACCCAGAAACAAGGCTTTCATTCTATAAAAATTGTTCAGTTGTATTTGATGATTCGAAATGTTTTAGCCACATTCAACAGCCATGCATTGTACATCAGCCATATACAGTGCACCGTGCAAGGCTCTGTGCTGGAGGGACCCCAAAATAAGAACTGGAGGGATGCCCCCATGAACAATCCTGGCCTTGCCCTTAGAGAGTCCGTGACCCAGGACCCAGGCTCGCCCAATGTATCCCAGCTTTGAGGCTGCCTTCCACCTTCCGATATCCACAAGACTCTTGCTGTGAGTCAGAATTGGGGAATCACAGGCAGAGAGAAAAGATGCAGTTTCGGACCTCTGGGAGGTCACTGTCTTATGCTTGCTAAGCTGTCCCTGCTTCTGAGAAAGCTACAGTCCAAAGGTGAAGGTAAAGCGCCCCTGGTTAAATCTAGAGCTGGGTGAAACAACTCAGAGAAGATGAATGCAGTGCCTGCGATGGAGGAATTTCTTGTAGACAAGGGTTTTGTCCTTTTTCTTTGACCGAGATTTATGAAATTTACAAACAAATGAAGAAAAAATATCAAGGACAAAGGTATTATAAGCATTATTGATCAAATAAACTTGAATGTGTGGTAACTGAAGTTTCCCCTGCTCCTGGGGTGGGTGCTGACCGTGTCCTGAGCCAGGGACGCCCAAATGAATGACTTCTGTTAAATCATTCAGAGCCAGGAGCACCTGGGTGGCTCAGTGGGTTAAAGGCTCTGCCTTCGGCTCAGTTCATGATCCTGGGATGGAGTCCCACATCGGGCTCTCTGCTCAGTGGGGGGCCTGCTTCCCCTCTCTCTCTGCCTGCCTCTGCCTACTTGTGATCTCTCTCTCTGTCAAATAAATAAATAAAATCTTAAAAAAAAAATCATTCAGAGCCAGCCTGAGGTCCTTCTTCCAGGAAGCCTTCCGGGACTTCCAGTGAGCCACGCCCTCCCACTGTGAGACCCTCTATAAAAGCCCTCCCTCTTATGAGACCCTCTATAAGAGCACGGATCACCTGTTTTCCCACCAGTTTGTGATTAATGAAGGTCCGGGGAGGGCTGGAACATGGGGGTGTCCAGTCCAGGACTTGGTACATGGTAGATGCTCCAAGGATGCTTCCTACACAGAACAGGGCAGAGTCTAATTCCCCGACTCTTGCACACAGGACCGACCTCCTTCAGGCTGGCGGGTGACTCTCTGAGGGTGAGGGACTAGGCAGGTGGGTGGAGGGGGGGTATAGAAGCTCCCTCCAGGTAGGAGTCATTTCCAATTTTGCTGCCTCTAGACCAAGCTGGGCCTCAGTCCCACAGACAGGTGCTGCTTCTCCTTGCCCTAAGACTGGTTCCCACTTTTCTTGAAGGGTTGTAGAAAGATGGCCAGCACTGATCCCCCCTCATGTGCCTGACGAGAAACAGGCATTGAGATACTCTGGTTTGCAGGACTGAAGCTCACACTTGTCTTCCTAACAGTTCACGTTTGTCCCCTCTGGCTGTCTAATGATCTGTTGTTCTCCAACCAAACTTTGGGATAATGTGAAAAATGTGATACAATTTGGGGCATGGGAATCAGACACGTTTTAAAATGAGTATTTCTAGAAATCTAGAATCCATCAAATGATGGATTAAAATATTTACTAATCCTAATGGAACTGAAAGTCAAATATAGTTAACAGACAAAGGGTTAAAACCAAAGCAGGCAAATAACCCAATTTAAAAATGGGCAAAGAATGTGAATATAATAGATACTAATGGCCAATAAACACATGAGAAGATGTTCGCCGTAATTAGTCATTAGGAAAATGCAAATCAAAACCACACTGAGATACCACTTCCCATCCAGTAGGAGACCCGCAATCACAAAGGCACACAAATGCCGGCAAGGATGTGGAGAAGCTAAAACTCTCATACATCGCAGGTAAAAACATAAACCGGTACGACCTTTCTGGAAACAGTGCGGCGGTTTCTCAAAGTATTAAACAGGGTTTAATGCCCAGCAATTCCACTCCTCGGTATATGCCCGACACAAATGAAAACACGTCTGTACGAACACTTGCATTCAGAGGTTCACAGCAGCATGACTCCGAACAGCCCCTGATCGGGAACAACCCGAGAGTTCGTCAACTGAGGAGTGGTTCGCCACGTGCGGCGTATCCACACAGCGGCGTGGTGGCTGGCTGTGCCTGGGAACGAAGTACGGAGAGATGCTGCCCCACTGGGCATCATGCTACGTGAAAAAAGACGGTCGCCAAAGATCGCACACTGTCTGATTTCATGTATAGGCCACGTCCAAAGTAGACATACTTATAGAGACAGAAAGTAGGTTAGTGGTTGCCTACGGCTGGGGAAGAGGGGATAGTGAGTGACTGCTAGTGGGTCTGGGGTTTCTTTCTGGAGTGACTGTGATGATGTCGGCACAACTCCGCGAATATGCTAAAAACCACTGAATTGTACACTTGAAGGGGGCGAATGGTATGGTGTGTAAATTGTACCTCAATAAAACCGTCATGTAAATATATGAACAGGGCATCTCTCTGTAGTCTGCCCTGACTCTACAGCCCCCCTTGCCACGGAATTCACACAGGGGCTTCTCCCCCAGCTAGGGCTCGTCTGCCGTCCGGACTCCTGTCATGGGTGAGGCTGGTCCGTCCCACCTGACTGTGAGTTCTTCGAGGGTAAATTTGTTACCTTCTGCTTTGATTCTCACGTCGAAGTAAACACCGTGCCGAGCAGCAGGAAGTTCACTTGTCGACTGGTAAATATTGATAAATTGATAAATGTCTCTGAAAATGCAGAGAGGGAAAAGAGAGACAATCCCCCACACCTGTCATTATCAACAGGGGGTGCTTGTGGGGGGGGGCACACTCCCTGGAGCAAGGAACAGAATTTTTCGGTGTTGAGTGGGAGTTGTTCCCACCCCTGCGGTCCTTCTGAAGCTGGTGGGTGGTGAGTGGGGAAGGAGAAGAGGGCAGTGAGGAAAGGAGGGGCCCGAGTTTTCATTCGAACTCAGCTAATACCTCAGCCTGCAGCTTAGACTCTGGGAGTCAGCTACCTGTGGAAGAAAGGACTGGAGGTTAAATCCCAAAGGTGCCTTATAGCCTGCACACTATGAGACAAGTCTAGGGGAGTCTAGGGGAAAGATCCTGATTGGGGTCTGGAGTATTAGCTCTGCCACAGGCTTTCAAGGATTTAAATCCCTTTCCCTCTGCAAGTTATCATTTCCCTATATATGTACTAATTTGGGTTGGGCTCTGGGGGCTCTCTGTCTTCCCCGAGCAGTGTGCTTCCAGATGGGGGCACACCCAGATGGAGACCTTGGGCCCTAGTCTGCTGGCGGCCACACTGACTTGAGTCAAGGATGTTCCCTTCTGTTCTCTGATCCCAACTTGATTTTTTGCTTTTCCTTTGGCCAAAAGAAGACGAGATAGAGTGGTGGGATTAGAGCAGACCAAGAAGGAGGGGGAGAAGGAAGAAGAGGGTGATGAGGAGAAGGGGAGGAGAAAAAAAGAGAAGACCCAGTGACCTGGGCTGCAGAGGGGAGGAGAAGAGGGTCTGGAATTGGCAGCAACATCTGGCGAGGGATAACGGGAGGGTCAGTGGCAAGAGTAGGGATAAAATTGGGGGCCTCAGTCAGCTATCCTTGGAGCCCCTTTGGATGGATGGCATGGCAGCATCTACTTTGGGATGCCGGCTGACACGACATCCCTGTCTTTCTCCCCCAGAATGAAGTGGCTTCCCACCTGCCTGGCGTGGCCCTTGTGTGCACCGACTGCACCTGCCTCCGCGAGGGTTTCTCCCCCAGTGATTCCACGATATGAGCAAACGCTACGACATTCTCAGTATTAGTTACTGCAATTCCTTGCCATATCCCTGTGACGCAATTATCATCACCCCCACTTCACAGATGGCAAGCCAGGGTGTGCCCAGACTAAGGCACCTGTGAAAGCTCCAGAATCCAGGGGCATCTGCCTTTGCAGACCCAGCTCCTTCTGCCCATGATGCCGTGCCCCAGGGGCCGGGCCGGGCTCTGCCCTCTCTGCACAGGCCCTCCTCTCCGCCAAGCCCATTGCCCGGGGACAAGGTTCTCAGCCAATATTCACCAACATTTTAAGGTTTGACCTGGACTTGCTCCGAAGAGACAAGGCTCCAAGAAAGAACAGCCCTCTGATGTTTTCCCAAGGAGTCTCATTCACGGTTCCCAGCAGAGCGGTGAGCATTGCGGGAGCAATGGCCTCTCATCTGGTTGATCCCACCTCAAGCTCTTGGGAGTAAGTGTCCGCTGTAGGATGGAGACATGTAGGGCTCCAGTATCAAACCAATACCTTATTCCCAAAGGGTCCTGTCGAGCCAGTGTCCCTGCAGCCACCAGCCATCACTGGCCATACGGCTGGAGCTGGGTCAGATTTCACACATGCTGACTCTCCGTGGCTACATTCTCCACTATCCATAATGGAGTCTGTCAAAAATCTTTGTTATGACTATTTTTAAAAAGTCCCATTTAGCACCGAAGCGATGCCAGAAATGTAGCTTATAAAGAAAGACGACAAATGATCACTTCCTCTTCCAATTCCAATTCGGGTCCGTGGCCCGAAGCTGGAAGACTATTGCAGAGTCTATTCTTAGATGTTCAAGACAGAAGTTTCTTTTTTTATTACTTTTTTAAAAAAAATGCCAATCAACATGCAATGTGATTAGCACTCTTTGGGAGTCAATGGATAGTATGTGAGCCAATGAGGTAGATTATGATCAACAGAAGAACCGTCATTATGGAGATAAAAGTGGAGTGTTATGGGGATAGATGGGTGTTGATGGAGATGAAAGCCAAGCTCTAGCTGAATGCCACCTTCCAGCAGCATTTCTGGGGCAGCGATGATGGGCTGGAGAGGACCCGCAGGTGGTGTGTCATGAATGTCCTGGATCACGGCAGCAGGCCCTTCCGCAGCACTAACACTGAGCCGGGTACTGTTCCAAGCAGTGCTCTACCTGTTTATGTCATTTAATCCTTACAATCACACTGGTAGGGGGGAGGTCAGTACTATTATTATCTTCATTTTACAGATAAGAAAGGGAGGCTCAGAGAGGTTAAGTAACTTGCACACGTCACACAGGTAGCTCGTGAGATCCAGCTGGGACTCAAGACCCAGGCAGCCAGCCTTCAGAGTGCACCCTTAACCTTTCACAGACTGTCGCTCAGATGCCCAGATACATTCTAGAGGCTCATGCTGGCAGGGGAAGGAGAGGCTTTGGAGGTGATGGATGGAACCAGATTTGGCACTGGGAAGGGGTATCCTGGGCCTC
The DNA here is from genome assembly GCA_028646535.1 of Procyon lotor. Taxonomy (NCBI): domain Eukaryota; kingdom Metazoa; phylum Chordata; class Mammalia; order Carnivora; family Procyonidae; genus Procyon; species Procyon lotor. The sequence continues at coordinate 79,260,759 of CM053603.1, forward strand.
CTCTGACTGTTCCCCCATTTGTGCCCCACTGTGCAGTGTGCTTTTACTATTTTGTTGACCACACTGAGCACTGAGTTCCCAGTCCTTGTGGCCGGTCTCTCCCTTGTCATCTCCCCCCCTCACTAGCTCTGTGAGAGCCGAAGCTCCGCCTTGGTCTTCTGTGTGCCCCTGGCTGGCCTGGGATGGAGCTCAGTGAACTTAGGCTGAATGGAGTTGTTGACGAGAGGCAGAAAGGAGTGGAGAGGGCTGCTGGGGTGAGTATACGAACACAGTTATGGCAGTGGGAATGAAGAGGGGGCCTGCAGGGGGTCTGGAGGGAGCAGAGGGTCCACGGGGAGTCTAGGTCAGAGAGGAAGATTGTGGAGGGAGGGCCTTGAATGCAAGGGAGGAGTAAAATCCAGCAAAGGCAGTCAGTCTTGGGCTGGTGGACTTCAGGCAGGAAGAGTCTGGGAAATGTAAACTGCCCTGAGGCCATGGGGGAACACTGGAGGTGTCTAGCCATGGGCCAGCTAATTCAGACAAGAGCCCTGTAAAGACTTCTGATATCTGTGAGTGGGAGGCTCAGAGGAGAAGTCAGAGAAATCAGTGAAATCAGAACAAACCTTAAGTCAATTAAAAGCATAAATGGACAGAAACTTGCCCAGCTAGGAAACAGGTGATGCCTCCAGTGGGTTTTGGGAAGCACTTGCCACGTGACCTCTAAAACCTTCTGTCCCCCCCGGCACCACCCCCCCCAGCCCACTGCTGCCTTGGGGAGGAGATAGGGGTTCTGGTCAAAGTCACCAGTTGACCATATCCTGTTGGAGCCCATCAGCCCCTCTCCCTCATCACAGTCATCCTTCCCATCACACCGGCTGAGCCAACGGCCCTTCATCTTCTCCCCAGAGCTGCAGCCTCAGACACATTTTCCTCTCGTGCAAGGGACCCAGCTCTTTCATCCCACTCCATCATGCTGGAGTGGGAAAAAAGAATTGCTCACCCTCAGCAAAACTGATGCAAATGCCAACTCTGATTTGAAAACAGCCCTGTCATTGGGAAGCTGAGTTTCTCTCTCATAAGCTCCTCTTGAGTTCCCAAGGGAAGTAGAATAATCATTTAAAAGAATAATAAAATCATTTTCCTGATCTGACAGTGTCTGCTTTGCAGCATGCCCGGATAGGAAGCAGGTACTGATCCCCCGGGGCTGTTTTGCTAACAGACCCTTTCCTTTAAGCACTGGGGTCTTCCTGCCCCGGAAGCCCACTGCACACCCCAGCTCGTAGCTCCCAGGCAGAGCTGAGGGCCCCCTGTGGACTGTGCACACACTATTCCCTCATCTGTCCGTCCCTGCGAGGGTGTTCTCACCTAATCCAGACCCGCCCTGCCTCTCCTCTTCCGGGAGTGCCCCCTCCCCCACCCCGCACTAGTAATAGTAACAGTAACTATTAGTTACAAAGCACTTGCTATGTTCTAAGAGTTTTCTGGACACTGTCACATTTTAATGCTAGCAATAACTTTGTGGGAATACTATTTTTATATGTCTTTAGGGATAAAGGATTGTGAGCACAGTGAGCGCAGCTCCAGGATGCAAAGGTAGGTGGGCGTCCGAGCCTTCCTGCGCTCCCCTGCCCAGCTCTCTGCAGCATCCTCAGCGTCCTGTCTGGCACAAAAGAGGGAGCAGCGGAGGCCATTGTGGTTTCTAGGGGCAAAGTGGTTGTAACAACGTCCAGGGCTGAAAGACTATCCTGCTGGTGGAATGAAATGATCCGTGCAACCGTTGATTAAAGACCCCATATGTGTCTTCATTGTCACATCCCTTTAGGACTTTAAAGTACACGATAGTACTATCGAACACGGAATTGATATAGAAACAGTCGAGGCTCCTGTTCGCAGCGCCCCTGCTGCTGCTTATCAGGTGCTGTGCACTGACGCCATCTAACCATTTGTTCAAATGCTCCTTTGATGTAGGTACGGCTAGCATTTCCATTTTACCCTGAAGAGGCTGAGGCCCAGTCCCATGAAGTCACTTGCTCAAGGTCAAATCCATTAAGTGGCAGAGCCAGGATTAGACACTGGGCAGTTTACTCTAGGGCCATCACTGGCAAGTTGGTTCTTGTGCTCCTGTGCTTTTCCTCCGGCGGAGGGGTGGGGGGGGGAGGGCTTCTCTCTCTCCTCCTCCATGAGGACCTTGGCTCCTGAGGTGGAGCTCCTTATGCCCTTGGGTTCAATCCTCACCATCACCACCTACCCACGCAGGGCCCCCCTCCAGGTCTGTTTGTTTGTTTACTTCTAAGCTGTTTATTTCCTCTCCCATCTCTGATCTCCACGCCTCTCCCCCCAAGCCCCTAGCTGTTCTTACTGTAATGAGCTTTATGCAAAAATTTAAATATGCAGGTCTCCTTGTCAAATTGCTAGAGTTTTCTTATGCATACCTGGCTTCATTTTATGTAAAGGGTACTGTGGTGTAAAGCCCCTTCTGGTTCTGACTCCGCCCTTTCAAATGCATGCTTTTAAGATCTAGCCATTGATAGATTGGATTTATGTGCATCTAGTCCACAGCTTCTCACTGTTGCTTGGTATTTTATTCTCCAGTGCGTTTTGCTTAATTATCCCTCCAGTGATGGACCCCCAAATTTAAGTTCTTGCTACTAGAAATAATAAATGCTGTTGACAAACATCCTTATATTAGTTCTCTTATTAGATCTGTGGAAAATCTCTGGCTTGTATAAATGGGAGTGGGATTGCCAGATCATAGGACATGAATACCCGTAATTTTACTAAATTCTGTTAAATTGCTTTCTAAAACAGCTGTACCAACTTAGAACTCCCAGCACTGCTTGCTGGGAGTATTCCCAGCTCCTCATGTCCTCACCTGAACTACGAATCACCCACTTTTCCAGTTTCTGCTACTGTGAGGGCTGCAAAGCACTGTCTCATTCATAATTTAATTTGCATATCTGTGATTACGAGGGAGTAAGAGTATCACCTCATTATTCGTTTTCTGTGCATTGCCCATTCATGTCCTTGCTCCTTGAAAAATACTGGGTTTCCTGTCTTTTTCGTTGATAACTTGGCGTTCCTGGTAGAGTCTAGGGTAGATAGTAATCCACTATTTGCATTAGATGTTGTAATACCTTCTTCTGGTCTGTCATTAATCTGTGAGCTCTGGCTGTGGTGCTCTTGTTAAACCCCACGACTATCAAGTTGTGACAGCCCCCTGTTTTTGTCTTTTTAGCCCTTACGGTTTGTGCTTTTGGGTATTTGATTACAGCTATTCAACGATGTTTTCTTCTATGAAGTTTATAGTTTTACTTTCCACGCTTATGTGTTTATTCTGTCTGGAATCTTTTGGCATAAAGTATTCTCTGCTTCCTTATGACCAGCCAGCTTCCTAACACCACCGACTAAACAATCTTTTCTCTCTCTCATTATCTGTGGTTCCACCCTGATCGTCTGTAAAGTTCCCATCCCTCCATGGGAGCTGCCTCATGGCAGAGTCCCCCTTCTGATTCGGACTGGCATTTCTTTGTCCTGTCCAGGCACTTCAGGAGAGATCTGCACACTGGCCATGCTTAGCAAGGACTGCTCTCAGAAGGCCTTGTCGACCTCCAGCCTGTTGTAATACACACAACAGGATGTCAGTAAGGGCCCGGGCTGGCCTCAGCCTCTAGCTCAAACCTGGCTGCAAGGGGGGCATCTATACTGTCTATGTGAGTATGTGCAGAGCCATTGGGATCACAATGGCCTGAGTTCGAAAGCCAGCCGCACCACCTATAAGTTGGGTGAACTTGTGCAAATCAGTTCATTTCTCCGGATCTTAGTTATATCACCTGCAAATGAGAGGCTATCGAGAAGATCAGATGAAGTACTTTGCTTATTCCTTGGCACATGGCAAGTGCTTGATAAATTATAGACACCCAGGTGTCAAAAGAGAAAGCTTCATAGAAAAGGTGATGTTTGAAAGATGAAGAGATGTTTGCAGGGCAAGCTGTGTAGGCAGGGGCTTCCGGGGAGGGAGCAGCAGTAGAACAAAGGCCCCGAGTCATGAAATAGCCTGGCATTTCAGGAAACTGTAAGTGCTTTGGTTCGGCTGGAGCATACTCGAGGGGGGAGGAGGGACGCACACGCAGACAGTTAACTATAGATCGTCTTGGGTGGTTGGCTAATTGCTTTGCCTGTGAGTCCGTCATCTGGTGCAGATGGCTCTTGCCACGGGTGAGGAGCTCCTGTCCGGTGCTGGGCTTGGCAGCAGGACCGGTCTGGACATTCTCGACAAGGACTGCATCTTCAGACCCTGGGCTTGCCCATCAGCAAAGTGAGTCATGGCAAGGAGGCTTGGGAAGTCTTGGTCTGGGGTCATCCCCTGAGTGCCTGTGAGGGACTCTGGCCCACCCCGGGGCAGAGCCCCCCGCTGCCTCTCTGCAGGCGGGAGGCAGGTTACAGTTTGGGGTACCCTTTGGCCTCATACTTCTGCAGCCACTGCCTGCCATCTAGTCCCAAAGCTAATACCGCTCGTTTCTGTGTTCTTCTGTAGCAGCATCACATTTCTACTACCAATTTCTGTGTCAGGACTTAGGAAATGTGCATGTCCTCAAATAGAGGGTTTACTGTAAAAATTAGACTTTCCACCATTGTGGGGGAGCTGGGAAGTGAAAGACTGTGTTATGAGCTGAATTATGTTCTCCAAATTTATACGTTGAAATCCTAACCTCTAGTACTTCAGAATATGACTGTATCTGGAAATAGTCTTCAAAGAGGTGATTCAAGTTAAATAAGGTCGCTAGAGCAGGCTTTAACCCAATTCGGCCAGCGTCCTTATAAGAAGAGGAGATCAGGACAGAGACACACAGAAGGAAGAGCACATGAAGATAAAGAGGGAAGACGGCCATCTACAAGCCAAGGAAAGAGGCTTCAGAAGACAGCAGCCCAACCAACACACTGTTCTGAGACTTCTAGTCTCCAGAACTGTAAGAAAATAAAATTTTTTTTAAGATTTATTTATTTATTTGAGAGAGAGAGAGAGAGAGATCACAAGTAGGCAGAGAGGCAGGCAGAGAGAGAGGGGGAAGCAAGCTCCCTACTGAGCAGAGAGCCCAATGCGGGGCTCGATCCCAGGACCCCGAGATCACGACCCGAGCCGAAGGCAGAGGCCTTAACCCCCTGAGCCACCCAGGTGCCCTGAGAAAATAAATTTCTAAGTCACCCAGCCTGTGGTCCTTTGTTACAGTAGCTTGAGAAAACTAATACAGTCTGGAAGGGAAGTTGGAAGATCATAGAGTCACCATCTATCCTCTGGAAGCCTTGATGTGGATAGGAAAGTTGGAGCTTGCAGGGAAACTCTGCAAGGTCCCACTGCTGACGTGGAAATGCAAAGGGGGCACTCCCGGAGAGGTCTGTGGACAGCTGTTTCATCTCTAGCTGCCACACCTGTAGTTACCAAGAATCCAGGGGTGAGCCTGGGGTCACTGTTGGGGTTTGGGGCCAGAGCCGGGTTAGAAGAGCTAGGCACAGAGTTCGTGAGGTACAACAAGCTGGAACCCATCAGGCACCTCTGGGTCATCTGTCACCTTCTCTGACCTCAGAAAGCTTTAAGAGACAAATGGTTACTGCTTCGCTTCTACTTCCCAAATCTCATGCAAGTTCCACTTTCAGCCAACTTGAACTTGGAACCACAGAGAGGAGATTGTGGGAAACACAGCTTCCAACTTGACCTAATCAACAGAATAATAGTGCATTTGATTGCACTATACAGATGCTCTAGAAAACAAAGAAAAGGCATCTGAGCTCTAACAGGCTGTGTTAAGTACCACAAACCATAACCCTCATCAGAGGAACATTAAAGGCTCCTAGAAGTCTAGTTGAAAAGAAACCCATTTAATTTTGATCAAGCATTCTTTGGCCACTCAACCGTCTTTCTCTTGAGCACAGAAACTATCGACAGCCTGGGTGCACCGGCTAAATGGATGTTGGGCAGTTATCTACCTTCCTGCTCAATCCCTTTCTTGGCCATGCCCACCTCCCAGAGAGCAGTTCCTTGCTTAGATGGCCCTTCTGCCCAAGGGTCCTCCTCGGCCTCCTCTTGCCAGTTCCTGTCCTGCCCCTGGGGCTACCCAGCATTCACCCCAGTGAGGAGCCCAGCAGGCTCTCCCCCAGCCAGCCGGCAAGATGAATGAAATGGGCTGAGCAATACTAACCTCGAGTCCAAGAGGAGGTCAGGTGGATCGTATGTGCGGACGGTCTCTGGAGGACCTTGACAGGTGGGTTTCTGGCTGCCTTGCATTCAGCAGTCTGTCCCTAAACATTGTATTTGTGGCAGATTCACTTTTTGAACAGATTAGAGCAGATTTCTCACCATTCCCGTAACAGCCTCCTGCTCACTCCCTTGCAGGGCAAGATGATTCCTTGAATGGGAGAGGGTGGCAATGGTTTGCCGAGGAGTCAGGAACACACTCCCATGTGGCCTAGGGGAGTCCCCAGGACTGTGGCCCATGTGTGGCTCTTACCAAGTGGGGCCAAGTGCAGATGTTATGAAGGCCAGCTGTTTTAGACAAATGATAGCGATCATCATTTGGATAACACTTTAAACAATCAACCAGATGTTTCCAAATATATTGCCTCGGGGTCCAGGTTATTGTGATGTTTACACTTTGTCCTTACCAGGTCCTGTGGATCTGAACAAATCCATTCTCCAATGCCAGAGGGGCCACCAGTGCCGGGCCCTCAGCCAGACAGAGAGGAGAGCAGAGGCCTGCTTTGCCCTCTTACGGATGCACCTACTTTCTTTGCCCATTCAAACATTCACTGAGGACTTTAAAACCAAGTTTTACCTAAACCCAATCACATTAAGGGATTGGAGAAATGAAAAAAAAAAAAAAAAAAGACAGACATATTTCTGACAAGACTGCAGCAACTGGAGAGCTTGACAGGGCCTTAAATAGCTGTTATTGGGGTCGAGTTGAAGAATCTAAAAAGAGCACATTCCGGTTCTCCCTCCGCTCCCCACTCCCAGGGGTCACCGGGTGGAGGGGCTATAATTACACGTCCAGTGTTTTTAAGGACAAGGAGGGAATTCTGCAGCCCTAGGTTAGAACGAAAGCAGAGGCCTATGTTCAGCTGGGCATAGTTCACAAATCTCTTAGCTTTCTCCAGATAAAAACAGTCCTGAGAATTCCTGAGGGATAAAATCTGCCCCCCACCCCCAAGCAGGGGCCCAGAGATGGAAATAGATGCATTTATTTTCAGTAATTGTGACTCTGGACCGGAAGGTCCCCTCTTCTCCACCCTTTAAGTCTGTGTAAATTAGGGCTCGGAAGGCAGCGAAGTTTGGGGCGATTTTCCATACTCTTTGGGAAAACCACTCCGTGGGGGCAATTCCCAGTCTCTCCCTGAGGAATCAGTCATCAGAAAGACCCCCGTGTGTCTGCGCGAGCGAGCGCGTGTGTTGGGCACCGGGCGCGAAGGCGAAATGCAGAGGGATCAGGTGGGCTCACAGCCCTCCCTCGGCCTTTTGGCTCTCCCGCCCGGTGGTTGATCCGTTGATCGGGACATCTGTGACGGCCAGCCCAGGGGCTCCAGGGAAGAGATGGGAAAGGAGAGGGACGTTGTGGAAGCTAGCTTTCTAGCACGAAACACCCTCCCTGAGGCCAGTCCAGTCTTGAGCATAGATACCTGGCAAGCCGCCGCATTTTCCAAAGAACCAGCAGAGGGAGCTTCCAGTAGCAGCCCACCGCCTCCCAGGGCCTCAGATGGGAGCATTAGCAATTCTGATTTCCTTCTGTTTCTCTCTGGCTCCCACAACTCTCGAGTAACAAAGGACTCCTCCTTGAAGTTGTAGGCGGATCTGCGGTTCCGCCGCGGATGGGAGGCGCAGTCCGCGGAGCGCGGCTTAACCGCGCAGGTGCAGCCCGCCCTCCACGTGCACGCGCGCGCCCTGGGCCCAGGCCCCCGAGCGGCCCGCCGCGTGCTGCCGGCGGCCGCCAGAACCCTGACGGCCTGGGTGGCCGCGCGAGAAGGAGGCCGTTGCGGGTAGACACGTTTTCCAGAACCCATGTGAACAGAGCGGGGTAGGAAAGTCTGCCCTTCACGGGAGACGACAATTTCCTTCACTGGAAGGACTTTCTGCTCAGCCGGGATGCGTTGGCGTGGGGAGAAGCGTGGGAAAACTTTATGAGAAACTTCACTTTATTTTAATATAACTTTTTTCCTTTTTTATGAGATCTAATGTGAATATCACAAGATGCACAGAAAATACAAATCTTAAGTGCACAGCTTGATGGGTTTTTTTTTTTTTTAACTTTTGTGGACGCCCATGGAACAGCATTCAGAGCAAGATAGTAAACATTTCTAGCATCCCAGAAGAATCCTTTGTACCATTTCCCATTAGTCCCTACCTTCCAAAGAGAATGATTATTTTGACTTTGTCACCATTGACAAATTCTCACAGCTGTTGCATGCATACAGTATGTTTACTTCTGTGTCTGGATTTTCTTTATCCCAGTATGACCAATCTGTGTGGTTGGTCCATGTTGTGGTCGCCACCAGTAATTCATTCTTTCCGAAGGCCAGGGTAACATTCCATTGCACGAAAATACCACAGTCTGTTTATCTGTTCTTCCAGTGATGGACACTCTGGTTGTTACCAGTTTTGACTATTATAAATCAAGCTGCTATGAACATAAATTCTGGTACAAGTCTTTGTGTGGACATATGCAATCATTTCGACTGGCTGTATGTTGAGAAATGGAATTGCGGTTATAGGGTAGGTTTATGCTTAGCTTTAGTCAATATTGCCTAACAGTTTTGTAAAGTGTTGAACCAATTTACACTCCTGCCAGCAGTGAGGGGAATTGTACCAATTATACTGGAGAGCTTTTAAACCAAGATTGTCACGGCCACGCCTCTTATCTGAGTGTCCAGTGTTTTTCGGGCTCTCTTGTGGGTTCCACGTAAGCCCTGCTCTAGTCATGACTAGGACCCTGGATCCAGAGCTGTCTGAACGGGACTTAGAGTACAGTGAGCTCAAGGCTGGAGTCGGTCCTAGTCACCGTGTGGCCAAGAAAAGAACAAGCCCTTCTTCTGATCCAGGCACCAAACCAGCCTTTTTGCTGACACTCGGTGCTCTTCGTTCAGTTATGTTGGTGACTGGGATGCTGGTGGCCGTGGGTCCCACTTACTCAGCCCTGAGCACAGGCCACTGTTTCTTCCAGTCTTTGTGATAATCTGATGTGGGGGACAACATTATCCCTGCTTAAAAACCGAGGAAACAAAGCTCAGCAAGGTTAGTCAGCTCACCCAATACTCAATAGGTGGTACTCAGGTTCTCAGTAGGTGGAAAGACTGGGGTTCATACCCCTGTACACAACTAACTCCTGCTTTTCTTTCCTTTTGTCAAGTTACTTATTCTTTGAAAATATGCATTTGGCACAGATTTGAAAGGACACAAATAGGAAACAAAATGAAAGAGTAAGCCATCCTTCTACCTCCTGTTCCACCTGGTTCTCTCCCAGAGCCAACTGACTTTACCAGCTCCTTAGATGTCCTTCCAGAGATTGTGTATTGACAAACATAGGTATTCAGAATATTATTCCCCCCCCACACACACTGTCCCGCATCTTGCTTTCTTAATTTAACAAAACATGTTGGGTAGCTTTTCATTTAGGTAAATATGATGGTGTCTTTTCCACAGCTGTACTATAATCATTCCTCTTGCGATGGACTCATATTTCCAATAATTTGCTATTATAAACAATGCTGCCTCAAATATCCGTGTATCTGTGCCACCTTGCACATATGCAAGTGTATTTGTTTTTTTTTTTTTTTTAAGATTATTTATTTGACACAGAGAGAGATCACAAGTAGGCAGAGAGGCAGAGAGAGAGGGGGAAGCGGGCTTCCCGCTGATCAGAGAGCCCCATGCGGGACTCGATCCCAGGACTCTGAGATCATGACCTGAGCCGAAGGCAGAGGCTTTAACCCACTGAGCCACCCAGGCGCCCCATGCAAGTATATTTGTATGATAAATGTCTGGAAGTGAGATTTCTAGGTCAAGGATGTAGGCACCTGAAGTTCTAAATATTTCCAGCCTGCCCTCCATTAACAAAACCAGCTCAACACCCCCAGATAATCTAGGAGACATCGGATCTCAGAGAATTGAAACACTCACCATCATCCCAATCTGTGGGCTGGGTACATGCTGTTGAACTTCTGAAGGAAAGAACCACTCCCCATGGCCAGGCATCAGAAGGGATTGTGTGGCAGCTGCCAGCGCTATGGCTATTCCTTCCCTCCTCTCTGATGGTTTTGCCCTTGTAGGGTTGTATCTCAGATTAGGTAGGAAAAAGACAACTAGAAAAGATAACGTTAATCAGGCTTTCTGAAGAATGCAAGAGTTCCTGGTGCTTTTTCTACTCTTTACTTAACCTTCTTAAATTCTCCCAAATCAGGAGCAGGATTAGTTTCAAAGCTTGGGTTAGGAGTGAACCCTGAGAGAAGCTGCCTGTGGTGGGCCACTCCTGGTGGGATCTCAGGCACTGTGGCAGATCAGTGGCAGAGATGCGTGGGGTGTGGGGGCTTCTCAGTGCCCCTCAGACCTCATCTACAGAAGGCTGTCCATACACAGGCTCAGCAGGTCCTAGCCTCCATCCTGAGCATCTCCCTAAATAGCAGGCTGCAGAGGGAGGAAACGCCTCCTTTTCCAGGACAAAAGACGCCTGCCAACCAGTCTTCATTTACATTTTGTCGACTTATTAAAGTGAGATCCAAATGTTTCATTGCTCTCAATTACACTTATTAATGGAAGCTAAAAGCTTCTGAGGGTGAAGCTTATTGGAACATATGGTCAACCTTCCATTCTGAGAGCCTGGGGCTGAGGAGCCCAGGGAGGCGAGAGGCTGGGATTTTAATAACCGTTTGGTTTTTCCTGATCCTCCTTTCCCCGAATAATTAAATAAAAAGAGCTCTCCTTCTTAATTTATGAGGAAGTATTGGACGATTTAAATCAGAAAAAAAATCAAGAATAAGCTAGGAGATCTATTCAAATAGTATTTAATATCTGTGGACATAGAGTTCAGAGTTATTTCTCAGACTTTGCCTTATTTCTCAATGGTTTTAATACTTGGCTAGAGAAAGACTGTGAATTTTGGGCTCCATAAGAGACTCCATCAGGGCCTTAATCACAGATGAACAAACTGAGTCTCAGAAAGTGAACCCGTCCAGAGGAAGAGCTCGAACTATAAGAAGTAAAGAGAGGGTGGCTGATGGGTTGGGGTCATCAGGGAAGCTTTTTGGGAGGAAGTGGGTTTAGGTTGTGATTTGAAGGCTGCATCGAGTTTGGTCACATGAAGAGCAAGGAGAAGGTACTGAGGTGGGAGACACTGATCGAGCAAACATGCAGACACAAGGCCAGGTAAGACGTGCTGTGTAGACAGTGAATATGATGGTTTGGTTTTAAAGAAAGGCTCGTGTAGGCTGAGGGGAAATGAAGTTATAAGTGGAGGTTAGGACTTTGGAAGAGATGGCTCTGTGTTTGCATTTTTTCTTTGAGTGATCTTTTGGGGGCTAGTATCTAGGGAGTAGTGAGACAGATGATCTGCTCGTCCAGCAAGGTTGTTCATCTTGGATGTGACTCAGCAAACATTCACACAGTATGTGCCAGACACCGAGGTTGGCACTGACGACACAAACAGGGAAGTGCCAAATGCTGGCCATGAGGAGCTCACAGTGGCACGAGGGAGTTTTGGTCCAAGGTAGGAGCCAAGGAAGAGTAGTTAGGAAGGAAGTCACAGGCGTGAGAAGATGTGGGCATTGGTCAGGATCTTTGTGGTGGTGATGGGGAGGAGCACAGATGAGGAACGCTTTTGAACTAGGGGCTAGAGGCCAGGGGGATGATGGGATTTTGATGATGAGGTGGGGGGCTAATGTTTACTGAATGCTCCCTAGTGAGCCTTAGAGCAGGGGTTCTCAACCTGAGCACTGCCGACAGTCAGGGCTGGGTAGTTCTTCGCCGTGGAAGCTCTCCTGTGGGGGGCTGGATGTTGAGCAATGTCCCCGGCCTCCCCCTGCTAAATGCCAATAGCGCTCCCCACAATTTGTGACAACCCAGATTGTCTCCAGATACTGTCAAATGTCCCCCGTGGGCAAAAAAATCACTCCCAGTGGAGAACCTTTGCTCTCTGAGGTAGGTACGTTATAATCCTCACTTTGCAAGTGAGGAAATTGAGTCCCAGGGAAGTTAAGTGACTTCCCCAGGATGCCTTAGCTAGGAAGCATAGCAAATGGGTTTTAAATCCTAGCAGTCTGGCTGTGAAGCCCGTGTCTTCACCGTGGTGAGGCTGGATGAGTGGGGGAATAGAACTAATTCCAGCTAGGACGTGAGGAGAAGTGGCTGCTGAGCTTGCTGCCTCCAGAAGCTATTCCCCGCCGGTGCTCTTGCATGGGGCCGGATAGCGGGGCAGGCTTGGCCTAGCATGTAAGGAAGTGGCAACTGGTCGACCAGAATTCTCCCAAGCCAGTAATGCTGAACATCAAAGAGTCAAAGAGAGAAGCATTTACCTTTCCATAAAAATAGGCTCCCAGGCTCCTGGGTATCTGTTATTGATATGTTGCAATATTTCAGAAGCGATTACCCAGCCTGCTTTGGATTAAAATGCATTTTGTGGTTAAAAAGTTGATTGGCAAAAAAAAAAAAAAAAAAAAAAAATCTAAATCTGGAGATGATGTTTGCTTCTCCCCACATCCAATTCGGGCCTCTCACTGCCACTGTAAAATCTATTGATCTGTCAATTCATCTCACATTGAAATAATGTAAAGTAAATTTATAAACTCAAATACCTGGTAAGTCAGTTAAAAACACATTGCTTCAGGGCACCTGGGTGGCTCAGTGGGTTAAAGCCTCTGCCTTCAGCTCCGGTCATGCTCTCGGGGTCCTGGGATCGAGCCCCACATCGGGCTCTCTGCTCAGCAGGGAGACTGCTCCCCCCCCCCCCCCCCCCCCCCCCCGCTTGCCTCTCTGCCTACTTGAAGTTGTGAATTTAATAGCATTAAGTTTGGAGCTAGAGGTATGTAGACAAGATACAGCTTCTGCCCTCGAGGAGATCATAGTCTATTGATCAGTGTGGAGCAAGCACAGATGTGCACAAGGGCAGGGGCATAAGATATCCCGGGTGGTGGATGCAGCAGGTGCCCAAGCTGGAGGCCGGACAGAGCTACAGTTTTAGAGGAATTGCGTATCAGGATGGCTGCAAGGCAGCGTGTAGCTAAGAACACAGCGTGCATTCCAGGCAAGGTGCACCCCACAGGATCCTCATTCCTTTCCATTCTGGCTTTTGCCTCTGTGTTGTGGACCCACTGTCTACCTTCCAATACTTGGCCACCTTTCAAGTATCAAGTCCTCCGTCCACAGGGCCTTCCTGAGCACTATTTGTTCTCAGCCCCCTCTCTGACTCCTCCGGGCTCCCACACTCCACATATTCCTTTTGGTAACAATCTAATTTCTGTCAGTAGACTGAGGTGCTTTGGGGGCAGGAGGTCTGTCTTACAATTCTCTGGTTTTCCCGCAGACTTTTAGGAAAAGGTTGAACTCAGCAGACATTCTATTATTTATGTCTTCTGTAATTTCCAAACATCAACTTGAGGAGCTAGTGTTGCTCGTTCCAGGTGAATTTGATGGAACTCTCACCTGTGGGCATTCAGGCTCCCGAGGTATCCCCTGATAACACATGCTCCTGGGTTTCCTCCCATTTCTTTCGTTGGTCCTTCTTGGTCTTCCATGATGCCTTTCCTACTTCTGTATGGCTTGGTGTTCCCTGGGTTTTGGCCTTGGATCTGTGGTCTGCTCACCGTCTATTTGCTGCCTGGCCAAATTCCCACCCCACGGCTTTAACTACCCCTCATTTGCTGAACACTCTCAGTCCCGCTGAGAACTCTGCCTGCATTCCACACCTGTCTCCACTAGGACTGCTCTTGTCCCCAGGACCTCCAAACTTACCAAATGCCAAACAAAATCGGTCATCCTCACCACCCCAAATCCCCATGCCTGCTCCTCCTTCCGTCTTCTATAGCCTGCTCAACGGCACCAGGGTCTATTCAAAATGCCCACCCAGGAATCTAGGTGACATAGAATTCCTCTTCCTTCCCCGGTCTTCCTAGACACAGACCCAGCAGTCTCCTATTGAATTCCTTCTGGAACCTGCACCTTCCTTTCCACCTCTTTTCACTGTTAGAACTCATTCACTCCTGCTGTGATACTTGCCCTTGATGGCTCTTCCTGGCTCAGTGCAAGTCCTACAATCTTTCTGAAAACCAAGACTGATCTTTTCCATTCTTCTGTATAAATTCTTCAGGTAAATTTTAGGTATGATATTCAAAGTCTTCAGGTGAAAGTTCCTAACCTCACTCCTGCCATCCTTTGCATTGAATTACCGGATGGTGGAGACCAGGAAACGCACGGGTTCCATAGTGTTTGTTGAATGAATAAACATGTTTTGATTCTCTTGGATGTCATGTGTGTTTTCAGCTTGGGAATGGCCAACATAACCGCCCATGCAGGATCGTCTTAGGGCCTGTTGTCTAGATTAACAGGGTCTGAGCTGAGACCTCTCTGCATGTTCTGACATGTCACTGTCTGTCCCGGAGAAGGCAAAGTCCCCGTCCTGCCATTAGGTCATTGTCCAATGTCCTGCCTTATCACTCAGCATATGTCAGGGATGGGTGTTCTTCAAAAGAGAGCTGGCCTCCTTTTTATTAACAGACCTGACTGATTCTAGAAAAAGAGGACTTAGAACTTTACTCTATAGTGTTTGTGAGAAATCAGAACCCTAAGAGATTTTTATTTGGTAGGAATAAATCTGGCTAACCTGGCAATGCTTGCTACACTATTTATTACTTTACTAGCAACAATATCTTATGTGTTAATGCTTTTGTGATACAAAAGTGCTTTGTCACGCAGTATCTCATTTTTGTTGTTGATCTTTGCGAGGCTGGAATGGCAGGTATTACTATCTGAGGAGCAGAACTGGGATTTGGACTTGAGTTCAGTGGACTCCCAGGCCAGTGCTCATTAGACCAGGGCCACGGTGTTCTCTTTAAAAAACAGCCCACCTTGGTGACACTGCAGTTTCCAAAGTGACCTTGTGTGTGTATATTTTCCTAGTCTCTTTTGCTTAAGGAAATTTTTCCACTTTCTGCCTTTAACCTCTTGATGTAGACCTCGTTTTCAGCCCTGGTAAGATGGTTGGATAAGATGGTGGCTGGGGTTCTCCTTCTGTTGCGGCATTTGTACTGCACGCTTAAAAGTTGATTAAGAAAGTAGATCTCATGTGCTTTTTACCACAATAAACAAATATCTTATT
Source organism: Procyon lotor (assembly GCA_028646535.1). Classification (NCBI taxonomy): domain Eukaryota; kingdom Metazoa; phylum Chordata; class Mammalia; order Carnivora; family Procyonidae; genus Procyon; species Procyon lotor. The sequence continues at coordinate 79,276,085 of CM053603.1, forward strand.
GGAGCACTTAAAGGTATCCTTGTCATATTTTGGCACCAAAAAGCCATTGCCCCCTGGAGAACCAAGACAGGGGACCCTGCTCGCTGTAGAAGACAGCCCGTCATCATTCCAGATGGTGAGAGCAAGCTCTCCTGAGGAGAAGAACTCAGGTTGGCTGCACCGGTGCTGGGCCTACCCGGTCCCATGGGGCCTGGGTCCACAGGGCTGGGAAGCACGGGCATCAGTGTGCCATGCTAACGGAAGCACTGCTCAGTACCCAGGGCCAAGGAGGACACCAGAGGGGCTGCTCAGCCCATCCAGGTTCTCTTTCTCTGTCTTCCAGCTCTGCTGACCAAACCCTCACTCTTAACGGCATCTCCTCTGGGAAGTCATCTCTCATCCCTCAACTCAGGGTGAGTTCTTCCCAGCTGGGTGATCCCATAGCACTTTTTAGTTCTGTCTTTTAGGGAAAGGCAGTGTAGCGTCAGGTCCAGACCTTGGACTCTGCAACCATGCTGCTGGGTTCAAGTCCTGATTCTACCACTCACTAGCCATGTGACCTTGGGTGAGTTATTTCACCTCTTGACTTTATTTATGAAATGGAGATGATGATGATGATGATGACGATGATGGCAATGATGATGATGATGGTGGTGGTGGTAGTGGTGGTGATGATGATGATGATGGTGATGATGATGGCAATGATGATGATGATGGTGGTGATGATGATGATGGTGGTGATGATGATGATGGTGGTGATGGTGGTGGTGGTGGTGGTGATGATGATGATGATGATGATGGTGATGATGATGATGATGGTGGTGGTGGTGGTGGCGGCGATGATACCACCCATCACACAGAGCCTCTGCAACAAACCACACTTTCCAGTGCCCCGTGACCACCATCACTGTGACTGGCACAGTTCCGCCACAGTTAGAACTACTAAGGTGAGTCCACTGCACGGAGCACATAATCGATTTAAGTAGGTATTTGTTGAATTCCAGACTTTACATAATAGGTGCTCAACAGGACTTTGTTGAAACATTTATTGAATTGAAGTTAATCAAGGAAAAACAGTATTGAATCGGCCAACTTGTCAATGAAAATTTTCTTAAGTGCTGACCGAGGGACTAGCCCATGTGCAGATTTGTAGGTCGTAGTAAAAAACGCAGTACTCTCTGTCATATCTTATTGGTGTTTACTCTAATGACAGTTAATAAACTCCTTACAAGACCAAACTCAGTCTAGCACAGAGCAGGGTACTTCATAGAAACTTAGGCAAATGTCTAGTGAATTAAATTTTCTTTGAGTTTATTTTTTAAAAGGATTTTATTTATTTTCAGAGAGACCATGAGCTGGGGGAGGGAGGAGTAAAGGGAGAGCTGAGCAGGGAGCCCGATGTGGGGCTTGATCCCAGGACCCCGAGATCACGACCTGAGCTGAAGGCAGATGCTTAGCTGACTGAGCCACCCAGGTGCCTCAAATTTTGAGTTTAAAATAAAAGGATCAGTTTATTAAAAAAAACCGAGTCACCCAAATGTTTTCAGGAACAATTTCCTATGGCGGCAACAAATTCCTATGGTGATAGCCCCATCATGTCAGGTGCCATTCACTGAGCTGCATAGAAATTACTGGCATCTTAAAAACTGGTGTCTCTGATTTTTTTAAAAGATTTATTTATTTATTTGAGGGAGAGAAAGAGAAACAGAGAACAGAGAGCAAGTAGGAGGAGGGCAGAGGGAGAGGGAGACAAGCATACGCCACACCAAGCAGGGAGCCCAACTTGGGGCTCTATCCAAGGACCCTGAAATCATAACCTGAGTCCTATCAAGAGTCAGACGCATAACTGACCGAAACACCCAGATGCCCCTCCTTTGATTTTTCAAAAACTTCTTATTTTGAAATAATTATAAATGCACAGAAAGTTTCAAAGACAATACAGAGATGTCTTGTGTTCCTTTCACTCAGTTTCCCCTAATGGTTACAATTTTTATGTCACTGTAGTACATACAGAAACCAAGCAAATTACATTGGTATAATGTGTATGTGGAGTTCTTCTAAACTGTGACTTTGGTTGAACCAAGAAAGGAGGGGACAAGATTCAGTGGCGACAGCACAAAGGCCCCTGGGTAGGCATTGGCCTGAGAGGCCCCAGAGAGGGGGTGTCTCAGCGCCCCCATCCTCTAGGGCCCTGTAGAAGAGGTAAGTAGCTCGCGGGTCATCCAGGCTCCTCACCACCAGCTCGACAGAAATGCGGGTGTGGAGCAGGAGGGACATTTCAAACCTGGAGATTTGTGTGCTGGTTTTCCTAAACCCTGTCTCAGTTTGCTTTTCCCTCAGCTCAGAGATTAACTGGGTCCCAGGACAGAATCCTTCAATGGACCCCTAGTCCGAGGCTGGGCTTGGTGCCTTCTGCTAGTCTCACAAACACAGTGTTCCAAGGGCCCGCTCCACATTTACGAGAAGGAGCCGAGGAAGAGCCAAGTGTGGATGAGACACCCACAACTCGCCCTGTTTATGAAGCCACAAATAACCCGCTTGCCGAGGTGTCGGCGATGGTATTTTATAGGGGTTTAGAACACCTCATAAAGGACTTTTATTTAGCATGCTTAATTTTAAATAGATCCTTAAATTGTAGGGCATCTAAATGCCAGTGTTCTTTGAATATTTATATACCTTCTCTGAGGAGAAAAACGGCAGAAATGGCCAAAACAAGAGGAAAGCCCAGGCTGCCATCCCTGGCTGCCTCAAAGGGAGAGGTTTTGGAATGATGGGAGGGAGCTTTCTCTCTTATTAGTGAGGCTGGGAGAGTGATGTGGCATTCGAGAACTCTCTGGCATCTGTGTGCTAAGACCGTGGCAGAGAAACCTCATCCCGCAAATAACACGCCCCCTTCCCTGAATACGTCATAAATCATCACCTAGTTAGGGCCCGGTGCCAGGCACACGGTGTATGTCTGACCGACGCTAACTCCCATCACAAAGGTATTACTGACACTCATTAAACACTTACCATGTGCTGGGCACTCTTGCAAGCTCTTTATAAGTCTTAAATCATTTGATCATGAGAATAGCCCTATGAAATGGGATCTTTATCATTTTTTTTTAAAGATTTTATTTATTTATTTGAGAGAGAGGGAGAACGGGAGAGGGAAAGTAAGAGGGTGGGGACAGGGCCAGAGAGGGAAGGAGAGGGACAAGCAGACTCTGTGCTGAGCATGGAGCCTGATGTGGGGCTCGGTCCCACGACCCTGAGATCAGCATCTGAGCAGAAACCAAGAGTTAGATGCTTAACAGACTGCACCACCCAGGGGCTCCGGGAGATCTTTATCATCATACAGACAGAGGTGAAGGTGCAGAGGTGGTTAACCGAGTGACTCAAGGGCCACACAACTAGGCAAGTGGCAGAGTTGGGGCTCTGCCAACCCAAGCAC